>CM032229.1:2732500-3932500 GCA_019009955.1 Riptortus pedestris
GACATTTGAAGATTTGTTTCGAAAATCGCCTCTGTAGTAGGATCTCAACAGCTGATTTCCCTTCAGCAGACTTCCCTCTTTTTTTTTTTGTAAGAATGTTGGAATATAGAATGAGAAGAGAGCGAGAGGTGTTTATCGTAATCTGTCGTTGCTTTCAACAGAGACTGAAGGATAGCTCAATTGTCGAGGTCCTAACGGTAGCAGTCATAAATCATAGTAGACTACTTCTATTATTCCCTTTATTGTAGCATCATCATCATCAACTCCTCCATCTGTCTTCTCGTCACCCCCCCCCCAACACACACACTAAACTACGGACCCTCATATTGTATGTATTATACCTGCATAGTGTGTTACAATTCACATTGATTGGACATACAGTGGTTTTCCTCTTTCACCCTCTGCCTCCCGGATATATTATTCTTATGCTTAGTAAAGTTGTTTTTTGAATTTTAAAATCTATTATCAATGATACTAATCTGCGTATTTTCTTTCGCCTCGATAGCTAAATACATATGGCCTTTGTCTGTGGTTGAATATGAGTATGCAGTACAACAATCCTGCTGGATAAAGACTATTTTATGTATTATGTAGAGCTCCGCAACTGTGCCGACTTGGCTCTTCTTAAACATGGGTAAACAAAAACAAATAGGAAGTAAACGAAATAACAAAAAATGAACACAAAATAATATAAAGAACGATACTTTAAACGGAACACAAAACACTAAAAGAAACGCGAACAGAACTAAGAATTAAAAGTGGTAAATAAATAAGTGAAAAGAAAATTTGTAACTTAGAAACAATAACTTTTCATTAAAACAGTGATATATCATTCAAATTTAAACACGTCACACGCACACACTCATACGCACGTACGCACACACAGACTAAGTACACCTTTGCTTAAATGCGCTAAACAAATACATACAGCAGCTAACGTGTTTGCCCTAAATACAATGTTATGTATCAAAATCCTCCCTTCAACAGAAATATTGTTTTTTTTTTATGTTATGAGGTAGGCTAAATACGAATCTGGAGGCAGATCGTCCACCATTTTATGTCAAACTTAAACAAATGAGGCGTTAGACTATTTGAGCATTTTTGTTTAACATAGAAAACTTCAACAATGAAGTAACCAATTTGATTTTGAAGCTATTACAATGCAATACAACACGAAACAATAGCCAAAGCTCAAATGTTAGGCTTGAAGAATACGTTGGGTAAAGCAAACATTAAAGAAGGGATTTTTGTGGGGAGTCAATGCGCGCTATATTTAAGAATCTAGAATTTAAAGGAAAATGAAAAAAAGAGTTTGATCTGAACTTGGAAACGCAACATTTTTTGGGCAACAACAGAACTACGAATTACAAAGACATTGTAAATGTATTGATTTTATCTTAAAAGGAGATGGGTTGCAACAAGTATTTAAAAATTCATTTTTTGCTCTCATTTTTACTTCTTCACTCCCAATTTGGGAGCAGATTCTGATGAAGTCGGATAACGGTTTCATCAACATTTAGTCAGAATGGAGAAGACTATAGCTGTCAATGCAACGAGGAGATGCTTCCTGACTACTGTTGGACAATGCAATGGTAGACATCTCGTGAAGACTAAAAGGACAAAATACACATTGACGAGGCGTAAAGTTATATTATGCTGAGTATTAATACACTTGTCAATTATATTATTAGTGTATCGATATATTATTGGAACTATTCGTAGGAAAAAAAAATAAACTTTCTATTTCACTTTTTTTTTTCAACGACCACTCTTTCAAAAATGTTGCCTGATTTCGAATTTTTGGCCTCAGATTCGAACTCAATGGAAATTTGGCAGATAGAAAAAATGTCTCAACCGAGCGAAATTATTTTTGTTTTGGAGAACAGTGTTATCAGACACTGCCAATCTTAGCAGCTGCTAATTCTAACAAACATGGAAACACGATAGCTTGAATTGAAATGGACCAGTACAGGAATGAAAGAAATATTCAAGTTTTATCGTATTCATATTTTCTATGTCTTTAATGGTTATAAGCTTATCCAGCGCGTTTCCACTGGTTTTACAGGTCTCTATGCCTTTAATAGATTCCATTTCATGTGTTTGAAATATTGTGGCGCCTGTGGCTGAGATTCTGGGCCACTGGCTTACATCTGTACTTTTAATGGTGTGTTTAAGGATGTCGGTTGTATGTCTTTATAGGATCTCTGACGAAAGGACTCCCTTTTGTGGTGGAATTTAGTTCAATAGCTGCTGATAGGGCTCCATTAAAGGAGAGGCTAATGCTGGCCAGCGAGATATCAGCCTAGAGCATAGAGATAGATACAGACCCCGTTAGGCTTATTGTCAACCAGGCTCTGACGTCAGTCTAACCCTTTCTCTAGGCCACTCAAGGGTATTTATAGAATGAGTCCCTTTACAAACAATAATCAACTCCAGCTGTTGCTCCAGTCTTCTTTTAGAAACTTTAATATGTAAAAAATCGTTTTGCTCAAAGAGAAATCCATACTTCTTTGTAATTACGGTTTACCCCATATTAGTAACCGGAGATTGTAGGATTTAATCAACAGGGCTACCGCCATCAGCCATTCCCCAATTTTTTATATTTCTCTTCTGTGTAATGAAACAAGAATAACCGAACTCAGGTTAGCCACGGCATCATTGTTCTCCAAGTCGTAAGTTAACAGAATTATTTAATTTTTTTTAGTTTTAAGAGTTCAGAAAAATCTCTACTTCTAGTCATGGAATTCTGATTTATGACAATTATATCTGTAAACGTATAATCCTACTACAATATTTCAAGCCTGGTTTGTTACATTGGGTAATAACAACAATTTCGGAAATTCGTCATTCATTAAAAAGTAATTAGGATTTTCATGGAAGCGATTAGTATAATTTATTTTATAGATAGAGCGTTAATATTGTTATCAGATCTGGTCGAGTAGAATGATCCGGAAGGCATTTAAATTCACTGAATTAAACTCAAGATTTGATTCTCCTGAGTCGATAAGAGTCAAAGCCAAAAAGCAATTACTACAAAATACGTTGCCAATGTTGTGGAGCTCCAATTGAAATGTTCCGTAAGAAACGACATGGATTCCATTAATGGGACATTAAACGGGAGGCTAATGGCAGACATTTTATCATTCGAATTGCATTTAAAAGTAGACGCGATAAACAAACATGCCGGAGGGAAGGCCGCTTTATAAATGGGTCTTTAATTATTGAAACGAGGGATTGACGCGATCTCGGTGGGTAATGGTGTCATAAAGACTAGGCAGAGATGGAGGGGTTGGAGATAGGGCTTATCTATGCCAGCAGCTGATAAGGCGGGGGAGGGGCAGCTGATTGTATGCAAAGGGGAGCAGGCTTAGAGTAAGATAATTGACGTGGAACTGATTTGTGCAGTGAGCTGATGGCTATCCCACAGGTGGGCGGCTGCTCTTCACGACACAGCTAACGGGGCCCATCCTATTCTCACAGATATAGGACGCCAAGCACACCTGTTACTACAGGCTATACAGCTGATGCTTGGATCATACAGGAAGCACACGTCAAACTATATCTGAACTAAATATACTCGTAGGTCCTTGTCAATATTACAAAAGTAGTCTTGAGGCACTGGCCGTGTGATCACTCGGTCTCAGAGAAAGCCGTGACCAAGCTAGAAGAATTGAAATAAACCCGATTTCTAAATTACATTTGTCCTAAGACTCTTTTCGGACTCGCCTTACTTACTTCTTAAAGCCTCAACCTAAATATTGGTATGTAGCAAAAATGCCCGTTGGAAATTTCGGGTGTAATAACGATCTACATTTGCCGTAACAACTTTTATGAAGTTACCTAGTTTTCGGCACCACTAGAAGCTGCTGTGACAGATACCACCAGGTTTATTACTCCTGATATTTATTCACCAAACCCGGTTTGTGGTTACATAATGTTTGTTATAGGGTCTCTTTGAGAATTTATATCCTCTTTGGTGTGGTTATGTATAATCAGCCGTTAATGAACTTCAGTTCATGGGGTTTTCATCATTGTGTTAACATTCATTTTCTTAGGTTAGACAAAGGGGACTTACCGAAGGTTTTCGATGTTGACCTGTCGGCTCTTGGAGCTAGACTGGCTTTTCATGCCAGCTAGTTGAGGCAAGGAGGCTGTTGGTACAAATTTTAGAGGGCAGACATCAATATCAAATACCAACTCAGAATATTACACTTGTTTTATCAGAATTTTATATCTATATTTATATATATATATATAGAGAGAGAGAGAGAGGGTATATATTTGTCTGCTGTGAAGCTCTAGTTAGTTTAGCTGGTCGTAATTTTTGTTTGATCGTTACCAAACTCGATATTTAAACGTTTTATGTAAAAATAAAAATCAAGTTCGTTAATATCTTCATTATAATACTTTGGATCAAAAAACTGTATAAGACCAATGTTATATTCAATTTGATGTACTATCAATATTGTTCTTTACTTATAGTATTTTCTGTATAATGAATATTAACCGATATATTTGAATTTCTTAGCTTTCACCCATCAGTAAACCCCCCAAGCCTACTCAGGGCATATTAACAACAACCTTTTAAATCATGTACCACTTCACAGGAAGCTTAAATATAAAGTATTGTTTTCCTTGAACTCTTACTGTGGAAGTTACATGCAAATATGTTGAGCGGTTACCTCATCATTTAAAACTGTTTATTATTTCTATACTACATTTGTTATTCAGCACTATGTGTTATTTGTGATTCAATATGGTCGATAATTGCTGAAACCGGACAAGGAAGGAGGGGATAGTTAAATGAGGGGGGGGGGTATGCCAGTTATTATGTGGTTGGATCGGAAAAGGTTATAGAACCAATCTTGTAAAACTATTGTTGATCTACAATTGTTGTTGTATACATTTTTTCATAGCACAAATATTATGCGAGTTATTTGTACTTTCCTGTTTTCAGCCTTGAGTAAAACCCCTCCCCCCACTTCTACTCATAGGATTCTTACGTAGAAATGTAATATATATGGTGAGATAAGATCAATAGTGTGTTATCACCGTAATTTGGAAATCTGTTCAGTTAACGCAGCCCCTGCGTGACGGACGCCTTACATTTGTGATATACATACAGGAATATAGAGTTTCATTAAAGTGAATGAGTATATTTCCTGAATACTTTTGCTTAGCCCACTGGTTCATTAAAACTGGGGCACTCCGAACCTTCCCAAATTCTCTTTTAATTTAATTTAAACACACTTGTGCACAAACACACTTTTTCTGCTTAGAGTTGTTTTTGTGTTTCATGTTTCTTTTGATGTTTTCTGTTCTGTTTTCTTATTTTTTTTTCTTTACATTCTCTATTGAGTCCCATTTTTTGTTAGTTTGTATTCCCGTTTCCCCCCATTTTTAAGAATACCAAAGTGGCCAGAGTTGCGGAGCTCTATATAATAATAAATATGTATTCATAAGACAACATAACATATACGGAGTACATAACCTAATGAGTTAAACATCCGTTTTTAGGAAATCTAATATATAAAATTTCCATGTCACAATGTTAGTTAGCGTACTCCTCCGAAACGGCTTTACCGATTTTTACCAAATTTTACATGCGTATTCAGTAGATCTGAGAATCGGCTACTATCTATTTTTCATACCCCTAATTGATAAGGGTTGTTCACCCTTAACATTTTTTTTTAATTTTTGGACGAAATTTTTTTTATATATAATGTGGCATTAAAAAATACATACAACCCTAAATTTACTTAGAACTGACACCGGTATAGTGTGGCATTTCACTCACCAGTAAAAGCGCGGCAAATTTTAAGAATCTAAGATTGGTAACACTAAGCATATATCAGGATTAAACTTTAATAATAAAAATAAATGTTTATTTTCATTTAGTTACTCTCATATTAACTATTAATTATTACTATTTTATTCATAATAATAAAATAATTAATTTTAACTATATTTGGCACTATTAGTTCAGTTAATCAAGTTTTAGTTAAACAAGTGATTTACATAACCTTAAAAGTACTCAACACGTGTCACGAGCTCCAACCAACAACGGCTTTAATTAATATGTGATATGTAATTTTAAGAAATAAACTATAATAACTTAAAAATAATATTGTTTGGCGTTTGTTATTTTTATATTCCCTTATCGTTCATAGCGCTCCATGCCTATCTCACGCATATACCATATACTTTATAATAATAAGTTACTTTTTGCCTACACTAGAATTTATCTAGAAACTAGAAATAATTTATAAGGCAAAACAACGTTTGCCGGGTTATCTAGTAATTATATATATGTAAATATTTTAAGGAATCGTGTAATCTGTTAACAATACATAAATTCGGATTATTTTGCTAAGATAAAAGTGTGAATAAAGGGTTAATATGATTTAGAGGCTTAGGGTGTAGCCTTGAAGGAATAAGAGGCGTTGTGCGTATGGCAGAAATGAAGAGACTGCGAGGTACTAAAGCAGACTTTATCTGCCGATGAAGGAATCCGCCATAAAGACTCGCCGTGTAATTACCGCCAGCTATGATGAGTTAAGCACACACATTTACCCGCGCACTGATAACATTTAGATAAGAAAAGGCGGGAGTTGCGGGTCCATAGATACCTGCTCTGTTGACAATTAATAATCTGCGAGGGGAGTGTTGAAGGCGTGCTAGATAATCTGCCATCCTCCAAGCCCCACTTGATATGAGAGCTAGTAATTGCTGTGGGTTCTTACCAGCTGTTCAGCTTGTAAATATCTCTTATCTATGACATTATGACTCCTTATCAGCTATCTACAGTTGCTCATACTGTACTCAGTGCGGTACATACTTCGATATATATTCAGTACTTACGCTTCAGTCAGTCTCTCACATCCCTGCTGGCAGAATAACTACTGTACTTATGACTAGTAATGTGCTTCGTCTCCTCCTAGAACAATCCCACACTCAAAATGCGTGTTTATTTGATAGTCAGAATTTCAAAGCGCGTTCGGTCATACTTCCATAAATGTTTCCAACATTTTTCCCAAGTAAATACCTAAAATTCGTGACGGGTTTATGCACATAAAGACATCAAATAAATATAAACAACTTTCGAGCAATTTAAGTACAGATTCAATTTCAACAGGACTATACAGAACACCACCTTAAACATTTACCAATGTGAACATGTAGATCACTACTCACTAATATCAAATTTAGACTTACATTAACTTAAATCCTGTATAACCATTTTATGTTGAAGGTGTATTAGATTAAAAGCAGTTTGCCAACATGGGGTTGTCAGCGAGATCAAAAACTGAAATTACTGTATATTTCAGTTTCTAGGTATTGGGAAATATCGTAAAATAAATTGGTTTCTGTGCATCAGATACACACGTAGATTATATGGGGAAAAATTGTATTTATTAATGTCTATTTTTCTACGTTAGTAATTGGAATTGACAAGGGTAAGGAATATATGGATAGTTACTGCCCTTTTCAAATCATGTCGGGACTAAGGATTGGATTTAATTAGTTCTTCATTAAATAAATTCATATAGGTGGACATCGAACTTACGCCTCTAGAATACTAGTAAATTAAGAACGCCTTAATTCATATATCTAGCCTGAGCTTCCAGATAGAAGAATACCTTTGCTATATGCTTAGACTGCAGTAGTGAAATATATGGGTTTCTGTGCCTTGGATCAGGTCGTAGTGGAGATAAAGGGGAAAAAGGATGGAATATGATGTTTACGGAATTAGAGGGTAAAAACCGCATGATGATGACATTGGAAATGGGGAGGAAGAAAAGGGTGATTTGGTAGTACAAATGTTGAGGAAGAATGATGACGCCTACGGGAAAAGAGAAGAAAGAAATAAGGTGGAAAATAACAACTGAATATGCAGAAGGAAGAAGAATGGTGTGGAAAATGAGAAGGAGGAAGGAAGGAGGATGATATCAACTTTATATGAGAATAATGAAGGGAGCAGGATGATGCAGGAAATGAGGAGGAAGAAGAAAGCCGATTGGAAATTAGAGAAGATGAGGAACGAGGGTGAAGGTAGATATCTATGAAATAAGAGGATATAAAATGATGGAATGATATCAACTGAATACGAGGAGAAAGGAGAGAGAATGATGATGCAAGAAAAGAGAAGGAAGAAGGGAAAATGATGATGCTAGAAATGAGGAGGAAGAAGGAAGTTAGTTAATGGTAAAGAAGATGAGGAGGAAGGATGGTGTATGCTATCTAAGGAAAAAGAGGAGGAAGAAATAAGGAGGAGAATACGAGGAGGAAAATGGAGGATGGTGATGCTGTAAATGAGGAGCAAGAAGGAAATAGATTCAATTAGAGATGGCGAGGAGTATGAGGTTATGAGCAAAGAGAAATAAGGATGGTGATGAGAATGAGAAGGAAGAAGGAAGGAGGATGATATCAACTGAATATGAGGAGGAAGATGGAGGATGATGATGCTGTAAATTAGGAGCAAGAAGGAAGTAAATTCAATTAGAGATGATGAGGAGGAAGGCTGGAGTATGAGGTTATGAACAGAAAGAAGGGAGAATGGTGACAAAAATGATGAGGAAGCAGAAAGGAGGATGATACTAGAGATGGTACGAAAGAAGGATACTGGAGTTGAGGAGAAGGAAGGCAAGAGGACGATGGTGGAGGTGAGTTGGATTGAAGACAGCTCGGTAGATCACCCGTTCCCAGCCAATATGGCAATTAGAATATGGCAGTCATCGGTTGGAGTTGGGAGCAATCAGCCGCAGTCCTGCCGTGACCCCTACAGCCGATAGTATCGGCATCTGCTCTGGAGGAGGTCTTTCCATCTGATAGCAAAACGATATTCTTATACCTACTGATTTTGGGCTCTTCTCACAGTCACGAGCAACAATTCTGCAAAATATTTCAACAAATCCATTCTATATACTCCCTTATTCTCCTCTGTCTCTCTTATAGCCACAAATTGTTTAGAAAGTATCAAACTTGGTATTTTTTCCTCAAACCTTATTAACATACATTACCTAAATGGATTAAAGTATAAACGCAATTTTTCTAGCTTCGCCAATAAATTTCATCCTCATGAACCATTCCCTCTCCGCTCACAAAAAATAATATCCCTATGGAGCTGAAACCCATTTAACAGTGAATACAGATTAAACCTGGAATTATCTCATTTTTACTACTTGTAATTTGTTGTGAGTTCAAGCATAATACAAACCGGGTTTAAAGAACGAAAATGCATGAACTGCTATTGCAGTTATCACTGCTAACTGTGATATAAGTTCTTCCAAGGAATTCCCTTCCCAATATCTGGACACAGGAAGAAGTGACACTGATATATATCCGTATGATGCTTTACATAGACATTAATTGTAATTTCCTCCAAAGAAATGTGACAGTGTTTATAAAGGATTTTAAATAAAGCATATGTAACATATGTCTACCTTCTACTGCTCGTAGAATGGTGATGATGTGCAGCGATTATTAAAAGCAAGGACAGGACAAACTATATTGCTGTGTGGATGGAAAGTAAGAGAGTTTCAATTATAACATAGATCCAGATGTTGACGGCAGAAGTTTTTTGTGTGTTGATTGTGCTTAGGTAATATTCACAACATTTATGGGGTATTAAATGTGCAATACGATTGGTTCTAGATAATTTTTTGATCCGACGTCTAATAATAGAGATATTTTGAATTCTAAAAATTCCCGCTTCTAATTCTCTCCTGCCATTGGTCCGAGTTCAACCCGTATTGAACTTAATCATTAGTTTTACATAGAACGTTTAATCATCGAGTTTTGTAATGATCAAATGCGATGATTAAACGTTTCACGAAAAATGAAAGGTCAACTTCGCTAACGGCTGAAATCGTAGCAGTGGGATGAGGGGGGGAGGCGGGTTGGAAGTAAAATTTTCAAAATTTAAAATAACTATTATGATTCGGATCAAAAAGTTGTACCGAACTAACTACATTGAAAATGTAATGTTCTACAAATGTTGTTGTATACACGTCTTCTTTATTTCGAATATTAACCTAGATATACGCATTTTGAATAATCAGCCTTCAGCAAATTTTTAGCCCCATATTTAGACATCGTCAATATATTATGAAATGTCTTATTTCAAACCTCATACCAAAAAGTCCGTCACGCAGGGGCTGCGTAAACTAAGCATATTTCCCAAGTGAAGTTATACAGTAGATAAATCTGCCCAATAACAACTGTTGTAGTAAGGTATCTACCTATTCAAGAGAGACGAGTAGTTAAGGAAACGGCCGCCAGAGCTCTCGGCGGAACGTCCCGAACATAGCCGACCCCTGCCTATCATACACAGAATACAAATGCAAATATCTCGGTTAATATTCAAGATAGAGAATAAATGAATGGAACAATATTTATAGTAAATTTAATTTGCAATACGATTGGAGTTAATATAATTTTTCGATCCGACGCATAATAACGGAGATATTTTGAATTTTCAAAAATCCCCCTTTAAACCCTCCCTCCTACTGGTCCGATTTCAGCCATTAACGAACTTGATCTTTCTTTTTACATAAAACGATTGAATTTCGAGTTTGGTAACGATCAAACAAAAATTGCGACCGCTAGAGCGTTAACAGACAAAGATATATATATATATATATATATATATATATATATATATATATATATATATATATATATATATATATATAAAATTTTGAACGGACCTCATTTTCGTCATCTCCTGGGTAGGATCGATGGATATTTGAAGAAAGTTTTCGAAACTCGCGTCATGATTACGACCTCAATAGGTGACTTCCCTTAAGGGAAATCTGCTAATATTGCATTCTATGGGCCTTTACTATGTGAGATACATGCAACTAAATAGCGTGATAACGTCAAAACTCAAAATATTTGTTATTCTATTTCAAAGTTCGATGAGTATAGGACAATAACTGTAGAGCACCATTAGTCTAACAAGATTGGTCCTAGAATTTTTTCTATCCGACCTATATTAAGGGAGACATTTGCAATTCGCAGAGTTGCCCCTCTCTAACCCCTCCCCCCTACCAAAGATACACTTCTAGCTGTTATCGATATTTAGTTATACATGAAAACCTTGTATATCGAGTTTGGTAACGATAAAATACAAAATTGCTGCCGCTAGAGCTGTAACAAATATGTAGATAATTTTATATATATATATATATATATATATATATATATATTTGTCTGTTAACGCTCTAGCGGTCGCAATTTTTGTTTGATCGTTACGAAACTCGATATTTAACCGTTTTATGTAAAAAGACAGATCAAGTTCGTTAATGGCTGAAATCGGACCAGAGGGAGGGGGGTTTAGAGGGGAGGATTTTCGAAAATTCGAAATATCTCCGTTATTATGCATCGGATCGAAAAATTGTATATAACCAATCTTATTGCAAATTAAATTTACTATAAATATTGTTATATACGTTTATTCTCTATCTTGAATATTAACCGAGATATTTACATTTTTCAGTTTTCAGCAAACCGCCACTTCTACTCATGTTACGTAAACAATACTCTGCTACATAATAAATCACATTATTGGAAGTTTAAATACCAAAAATTGTATTCAAGAGACCTTTATTATACGAGATACATGCAAATATGCCCTGGTGACTCCCCCCCCCCATCTTAATGTTTTGGACTACTAAAATTTTATTGATTGAGATAACAATTATTCTGACTCATTATTAATTACAGTACTAGATATAGTAAATAGTTCTCAATAAAATTAATGTGTTATATTCTGATATATTTCAGTAATTGTTTTTCTTTCCGGTGTGAGGCGGGCCGACCAGTTTGTTTACATTTCTAACCTAACGCTTCCTGTCGGCAGGTTATTGAAATTGGATGAAACATTTCTTATTTCCGTTTGTATTTATTCACGGTGTAGTTGTGTTACCAGTATATATATTTATCTATTACTGAACTTCACGAGGGAAATCTGCTTAGTTTACGCAGCCCCTGCGTGACGGACTTTTTTTAGTTTTCAGCTTTCAATAAACCCCCACTCCGACTCATGGCATATTAGAAATAAGCTTTTATACCATAAATTACTATATTCCAAGCTTAAATGCCAAATATTGTTTTCACGGAACGATTACTGTGTGAGAGATATGAATATGCGTAGCGTCATCAATCAAGATTTTGCGAACGTGAATCGAAGATATTTTTGCTCTTTACAATTTTTTGTAACTCAAGTATTATGTGAGATATTTGTACTTTCTTTCAGCCTTCAGTATCCCCCTCCCCCTCTCAACCCTATTACTCGTCGGTATTTTACATAGAAGTAGAAAACGTGGTGAGATGTCACATGTGTGTTATGCCAGAAGGTTGGATTGCCCAACCCCTCACGGTCTGCGGAACATGTAATTACATTTTGAACGGACCTTATTTTCGTCGTCCTCTATGTAGGATTTATGGACATTTTTAGGATTCGAAAATCGTGTCATGAGTACAAACTCAATTGCTGATTTCCCTTGAGATAAATCTGATAAAATGGAGAGATAAGACTTGATAAGAAAATGGAATTGACAAGAATTAGTTTGATGGCTAGATAGGGTGTAATGAATTCATTTGATGTTTGTTCTAGGCAAAATGTAGGGGCGTGCGATAATACGGGAGACAGGAGTTGGGTTGTGGTTTGATAAGGGAGTGCCTATATAGTGTTGGTATATTGATAAGCAGGCGTATTTGCATAGCGGGTAATGCCAGTAGGTTCCCACGGAGATGCCCCAAGGGACGGCACGCATCCACCATTAGTCTAGGGGATCTAATGATCACTTGCCTCACCTCATATCACTCATCCGATGCTCCAGACTCAGCTGTTATTCTTGTTTTACAGCCGCTATATTTAAAATATTTACTAGTACTATGCAGAGAAACAAGTAAGGAAAAGGAATGTTTCAAGTTAATTCTTAAATGTTTTCTCAGGTAAGAAAAGAGAGGTTTCTTTCCTTCATAGTTGTATATTCTATGCAACAGAGAGCTTTCAGAGCATACACCACCATCATCAGTGCCCTCTTGGTAAACATTTATCATTAAAACGTCGTATAACATTTCATTTAATTAAAAAATAAGATACTTACGTACATATTGAAGTCTTCCTTGGTTCCAGTAATTTCTTTGTGAAGAGGTAAGTCATTTTCTGACTTCTCTATTTTTCTTCGTCATGCGTTTTTATATGAAATCTGAGCAAGAGGAGGGGGGTTCAGAGGGGGGAATTTTGAAAATTCAAAATATCTCCGTTACTATACGTCGGATCGAAATAATGTACAGAACCAATCTTATTATAAATTAAATTTACTATAAATATTGTTATATAGATTTATTCATATTTGCATTTATGACATATTTGCATTTTTATTTAGTGTAACGGACGAGCTATAGTCGTTTCTATTAGTTTCCGCTGAAAGCTAGTTCGGCCGTTTCCGTAACTGTTCGGCACTTGTATGGAGATTTCTCTATTGTATAACATTACCTGAGAAATCTGTTTAGTTTACGCAGCCCCTGCGTGACGGAATTTTTTAAATTTGAATTTGACTATTCGATTTTTATTATTTATTCTTTTTTATACTTTTTAACTATAAATATTAATTTTTTATTATTTGTTTATTTTTACTATTTATTGGAATTTTTGTTTCTATTCTAGCGGTAAGATTTTAATTTTAATTTTAATCTGTAAAAATATTTTTCTTCATATATAAACTATGAATATTCATTGCGTCACTAATTTTTATTGTTAAAGTATTTTGTTCTATCTGTAATTCTTGATCTTCAATATATACATTTATTTCTTATTTTTTAATTAAATGATCTCATATAAGACGTTTTAATGATAAATGTTTGCTTGAGAGCACTGATGATGGAGCGTATTCGCTGAAAGCGCTATGTCGCAAAGAATAAACAACTGTGAAGGAACGAGGCCCTTCTTTTGCCTCAGATAATAATTCCTTCACCATCCAGCACCTCATAAATGGATCTTAAGTATTTATCCTTTGCACCAAAATTGTTATATTGCATTAGTCTAAGATGTACGGAAAGCCAATAAGTACATTATAAAGCGAAGAACAAATCCTTAGCGAAGGAGCTGCTTAAACTAAGCAGTATTTCCCCTGTGAAGTTTTACAATAGAGAAATCTGCATACTGCTAACACAATACCACCCTGCTTAAATACAAACAGTAATGAGAAATCTTTCAGTTAATTAAAATAAATTCCCAACTGAAACGGCTTCTGAATTGTAAGAATAATTTATATTTTAATTACTCAAATTTTAGTAGTCCAAGAACTAAAGAAGGGGGGGGGCGGATGAACAGAACGTATTTGCATAAATCTCACAAAGTAACGAAGGTAAGGTAAGGTTAGAAACGACGGGTAAGGTTAGAAGAAGCTTCCACCTGAGCCGAGCAATGACGGAAATGGCCGACCTAATCCGAACTATACCCGACCACAGACTTCATAAAAATGCAAATATCTCGGTTAATATTCAAGATAGAGAATAAATGTATATAACAATATTTATAGTAAATTTAATTTGCCATATGATTGTTTTTATACAATTTTTCTATCCGATGCATAATAACGGAGATATTTTGAATTTTCGAAAATCCCCCTCTAAACCCCCCCCCCCTCACTCTAGTCCGATTTCAGCCATTACCGAACTTGATCTGTCTTTTTATATAAAACGGTTAAATATCGAGTTTTGTAACGATCAAACAAAAATTGCGACCGCAGTGATATATATATATCAGTGATATATATATATAATTTTGAGCGGACCTCATTTTAGTCATCTCCTGGGTAGGATTGATGGACATTTTAAGAGAGTTTTCGAAAATCGCGCCATGAGTACAATCTCAATTGCTGAGTCCAATGAAAACAATATTTGGAATTTGAAAGAAATAGTTCAAACAGCTTATTGTTAATATGACATGAGTAGGAGTGGGGGTTTACTGAAAGCCGAAAACTAAAAATTTTAAATATCTCGATTGATATTCATGACACAGAAAATATTTATAGAGCAATATTTTTAGATAATTATATGTTCAATAAGATTTTTTCCTACACGTTTTCGTTCTGATTCATAATAAAGAAGATTTTTTGAATTTTCGAAATTCTTCCCCTCTCCCAGGTCCGATCAGCCATTAACGAACTTGGCCTATAGTTTGTCACAAGAAAATTATACATGAATTTGGTAAAGATAAAATAAAAATTGAGCGGTACCAGACAAGAATATGTATACAATAATGAACGGACCTCATTTTAGTCATCTCCTGGGTAGGATTGATGGACATTTTAAGAGAGTTTTCGAATATCGCGTCAAGAGTACGACCTCAATAGCTGATTTTCCTTAAGGGAAATCTGCTAATAGAAGCCTATATCCCATTATCCCTAAACCTAGCTCTTAAAACTAATTTTCTCGCTGAAGTGTTTATTTACAAGTGTGTCGTATGGTTGGACAGGTCTTTATTGACAACATGCTCCAATAGAACCATTCTCATATTGTTGTTGTTTATATTCAATAGGTTTGCTATAAATGTCAATTAAATAGAAGAGAATGTGCGCAAGGAAAGGCCGTAAACCCCATCAAACTCTCTCAGACTTTTATTGTCCAATATTTTAATTTATCTTCCCCATAATAGTCTTTAAACCATTCCCTGTCTATTCTACCCCTATTTTAATGCTAGCGCTCTTTTATATCTTACAACCAGGAAAGATCGGAGCTGACTTAGCAACCTCGTTGTTCAGTCATTGCCGGATGTTTACCAACCTAACGCCACGAATCGGCTTTTTAGTTTGTATGTCAACAATTATATACTGCTAACTGAAAATCCTGGATCTGTGGATTTGATTGACCATCGATAACAGTGACACCCACAACATTACAACAAACACACTTTCCATTCTGAGCTATAAGATTTTAAATAAAGTAGGTTTAAGAAACTGCACAATGCATCCGTTTTTGCCTCAGACGTAAGCTGTCTTGCGAGGAGAGAGTGTTTAAATTATCATGAAAGTTTGGATTGAGGAAGATTCATTAGGAAGCTAACAATATATAGCTTTGCAGGAGATACTAACAGCTTCTATTTTGAAATAACCACAAAAGTCGAATATAAACACAATATGTGAATATACCCCTAAAAAAATGAACAAAATAAAGGATATCATTAAACAAAGGGGCATTCAAGTTAGGTTTTGTGAAATAAGAATGGCCATCACATAGACTTTTCTTCTACGCAAACTCAAAGGTGGGGGCTTTGCAAAAACTAGTTATGAGGAATAAAATTAGCCATGGACGCCTATATATTTAGTTTAGTTCAGTTGGCACTCAAAGGGTTATTTTGAACAGATATTAGCATTTACATTTGTTCAATAATCTCATCATCTTGTATATTACTCTAGATTTTTGCACTTGTAAATTTTCAGCTTTCAGTAAGGCCCCACTTTTTGTCATCACACTTGAAGAATTAACAAATATTTCGAGAAACATCCAGATAACTTGACGGAATCAAACAGATAAAGGATTACATCTCAAATTATACATCCCTGTTTTAAAAACCAACATCTCCCTATCCTAACATACATTGTATTTAACACAAATACTAACTGGACACGGAAATACAAACTCTTACTTATACAGATTCAAAATTACTGATTCAAATACTTGTAAATGCGACAGTCGCACTAAACAGACATTCACTATCTTGGTTTATACCTGTAAATTCACATTTTCTTTTCAAAACACTTAAATTGATTAAAAACAGTAGCCAATGATATCCATAAGCAGTGAGGAGGAATAATAGTATAATACTAATATTTATTTCATTATTTATGTTTTATTCCTTAATTGTTAATATTTATTGATTTTTTTTATTGCCAAGTTTCGTTTTAGTTAAATAAAAATTGTTACAAGTTTTGACAAAATGCACATATAATGAAAATATGCATGGGAAGTGCAGAAAAATAAAATCCCTACACATAGGGTTACTATGTCTTAGGAAATAAGTAAAAATAAAATCATGAAATGTCTAATTCCAAACTACAACACCAAATATTGTTTTCAATAGATCATTACATGATTAGATTTATGAAAATAAATTTTGCGATCATGTCATCAATCAAGATTTTATTGACGGTCCACTTTTACTCCACGGATTTTTATTTGGATATTTGAGAAGACATCAGTAATTTGCCATGGCAGCACGTGGGAAATCTGCTTAAATTGCGCAGCACCTGCGTGACGGACTTTTTAATTAATTAAGCTTAAATTAAGAACATAGATGACAGAGACTTATACATAAGTCCTGTTGATGTCAAGGCGATCTCATCTTTACCGAGACAGCTGCTGCTACTGAAGAAGCAGAAGGACTTGAGAACCGCAAACCAACAGTTACTACTTTAGTGGCGTTTGTCAATTATAATTCTGCTTTTGTATGGAAAAGAGGGAATGAAATGAAAGAAGAGTTGCACATAAAGATACTAGATAAGGCAGTGGTAGATCTAGAATGGAGCCTGTATGAGCCTTGAATAGTAATGCACATTTTAAAAGGAGAGCTAACGAGGGATTTTTCTCATTCCTATTCTATATTTGAAGCGAGCTAGATGGACCGTTAGATTCGCCGGGTTTCAGTTACAGATGCCCAACTCTTTCACATGACAAGGAAACTGCGATACAATGTATTTATCAAAACACGGGATTACAAATATTTACCAGGAACGGGAATTTCCGTAAAGGCGTTTAGTGTTGTAAACTTGGTTAAAGAATAATCTGAAACATGCGTTTCATCTCTTACCTATTTTATCCTAGAGATTTGATTGGACGAGAGAAGTACGAAGCTTAAAGTATGATAAAAAAGTTCGTCGTGCAAGAGCTGCGTAAACTTAACAGATTTCCCACCTACTGGTTGACATGCTAGTGTTCTCATCTCACCAGATATTCTCAAGTTCTATCTATAAAAGCGATAAAGTGGGGTTTTAATGAAGTATCAAGAACTGGTCTAATATTAGACCTACGCAAAAATGTATAGGGCAACAATTGTTGAGTATCATTAGTTCAAAAAAATTTGTTTTATAACATTTTTCGATCTGAACCATAACAACGAATAGTCATTTTACCCAATAGTCTAAACGAACTAGATTAGTCTAAATAACCACTGCAGTATATAGTTTAACTTTTGGTAAAATTAAACAAATCATAAATTAAATCGAATTCCACTTTGGTACCTGGGCTATAAATAGAGATATAGAGAGTTCTGGCCCAATCCCAGACATGGTTCTGTCTTAGTTCACTAGTTTGCTACGTGATTATATTTTATTAATCTTTTGAAACATTTAAAAACAAAATGTCATTCAAGTATATCTGATATCGTGGGTGTTGCTGTAAGGGATCCCCCCCCCAAAAAAATGAATTGATCAGATTGGATTTTATATTGAGAAATCGTGCTTTTTAGAAAAATAATGGGATAAAACAAAACTATTTTTGGTTCCATTATAATTAATTTGTTTACATATTCTTAAACATCAAACTTAAATAATCTTTGATTGTAGAAATATATAAAGCTCTAATAACATTTATAATGTAATATATAAAGCTCCATTTTCTAACATTTATCAGTTTAATAATTTAATAAAATAATTTATTTAATCTTAAAAACTCTAAACATATGAAATGCATTTTTACCTTCTTTACCATTAATGCTTCACCATAAAGAGTCATTATACTTGTTTGTAAAATATTTTTGACCTATTATTTTGACAAATATATTAGCATATTTCCCTTAAGGGCAGATATTGAAGTCGTACTCATGACGCGATTTTCGAAATTGTCCATCGACCCTACCTAGAAGATGACGAAAATGAGGTCCGCTCAAAATTGTATATGTGTTTGTGTGTATATATATATATATATATATATATATATATATATATATATATAGTTATCTATTACCGTTCTAGCGGACGTAATTATTGTTTTATCGTTACCAAACTCTATATATAGGCGTATCATGCAAAGTTAAAGATCAAGCTTGTTAAATGCTAAAATCGGACCAACAAAATATGTTCTGTGGACCCCCCCCCCCGTCTTATTTTGTTTGACTACTAAAAATTGAGTGATTGAGAAAAAAAAATAATCTGAATCATTACAAATTATTGGATATAGTAAATAGTATTCGTTTAAATTAATATGTTAATTCATATATATTTCAGTAATTGTTTTTCTTCCCGGCGAAGAACATTTCTATATCTGTTCAGCTCTGAGAAGTTGGCAGACCTGTTTGTTTACAATTCAGATGCTTTCCGTTGGGAGGTTATTAACATCTAAATTGACTGAAAGATTTCTCATTACCGCTTGAATTTATTCATTTAATATTCAAGGTGGTGTTAGGTATTACCAGTAAGTAGGTTTGTTTATTGAAAAAATTCTGGAGGAATATCTGCTTAAATGTTTACGCAGCCCTTGCGTGACGGACTTTCTTATTTTTATATTTATTTCTGACAGTATGTAGTGTGTAAATAGATAACCTTCAGACATTTAGTTGTGTGATTTACTGCCCTTGTTATAGGAGGAAATGCGTTGAATACATGGTTTTTGCATTTTATACAACTGGCCTGTGTTTTGGATGGCCATTTTACGGCGTAGACTTTTTACAGGTTAGAATGTGCAAGATATGACGCAACCTGATGAGTTTATATATTTGTTGTGTTATTCATCTTTCCACTTCAAGTCTTATCTCGAACCTTGACCAATAATGACCTTACTATTTCATCATGGCCTCTAACATCATCTCTGTTTATCTGTTCGCCTAACCTTGTAATTGTTTCGTTTAATAAAATGCTCTCTGATTGGATTAATGCGCCGTTTCATTTTCAATTATGGTACTGTTCTTTTTTTTTTTTTTTGTATGTTTTCCTTTACACATTTGCAAAATGAGTATATTTTCTACATGGGCCACACAATTAATAAGTAATGTGTAGGCTAAGCTAAGTTATTGTTTTCATTATATTGATATTGATAACAAACATATAAGAAATATAAAAAATACCCGAAAAAAAAACAATATATGAATATAACCTCTCATACACATTGCTTGATCAAAATATTTAACTAAACCACTCTGATCAGAATAACAGATTAGTCACAATAATAAATAATACGTGAGTGTTTGCATATATGAATAAATAAATATATGTGTATATATATATATATATATATATATATATATATATTTATTGCTTACAAGGATTTTCCTTATAGCAAGGAGTTGGGCTTATATAATGAGGTTAGTTTTTCTATGTTAGTAGCTTATACATAAACATATTTTTACAAACTAGAATTGAATATAACTGACAAGAATTTACTAATAGATAGGCATAACAGTACTAAATAAACAAACAAACAATTAAGAGAAGAAGAGAAATTTAATAATGTTAACTGAGACAAGATTCACGAAGTTTTAAACTATTTCTTAATTATTTAAAAATGCTAATATATACTTCTCTAGTTGGACTATTTAAAATATTATGAAGTTGTGTGTTATCAGCTGGCAGTTTGATGAATGGTAAATACTGTTCCCTGAAAGGGCAATGAAGCATTATTTGATAAATGTCCTAATTCATATTTAAATTACACAATGTGCAAACTTCTTTTGGATTAATATTGTAGTGTATATATATATATAGAACGTTTTTGTGTTATTGGATGTGATTACTACTCTCAATTGATTTAAACGACGCGTTAAAATGTTGTTCACAAATTATAGTCATAAAGGCGAATATATTATATAATATATTTCATATATTATAATATAAGGATTGTTTTAAGCATAATTGGTGGCTAAACGCCCCATCTGAGGAGTGGTGACACTCGGAAACCGTCGGGGTTGAAATAAATGAATATATGAAGGAGTTGAGATTGTTCTGACGTTAAGGCTCATAAAACGTTCATAAAAAATAAATGGTTAGTGTATAAATCTACTGTGTGTATACATGCGTGACAAGAAACGTCAGGCCGGCTGTATTTCAACTGTTGTTCCTATTTTTTTATCTGTCTTATTATTTTTCCCCATTATACTGGAAGAACATCTTTATCTAATTATTAGCGTAATACTTCTCTTTCATTTGAAGCGTTAACAATGTTTACCATTTATGGAACAATTTTTATTTTTACATTCCAATTAAAAATAATTCCCATTAATGAACAATTCTAATAGATGTCGGTAGATTGTCGCCAATAACTGATGATTTAGTAAAATCGACATTGTGTTTCTATGTGAAAGCATCAACTTCAAACCCAAAGCAAATCATCAATACCCAAAAAAGAATCATATATACTGGGGGTATTAACTAATTAATGAACATCAATATTGTCATATTAATAATAATGTTGAATGCATTCTATAATTAGTAAATGTTTAGTTTAATATCTTGGTTAATTTGTCATCGTTAGCGATAATGCGGTAAAGTGATAGCCAATAGTATAACTTATTGTAAAAATGTCCGGAAAAGAATGTTATTTTTGTACAAATTCTTAGGTTTATGTAGATTTTCATTTCGTATTGGTCGTTTTTAGCAAATTCTTTCATAAGGGAAATCCGCTATCGAGGTTGTACTCATGACAAGATTTTCGAAAAGTTTCCTCCTCATGTGTCCATCAATCCTTCCTAATAAATGACGAAAATTAGATCCGTTCAAAATTATATATATATAAAATATACTTCTTCATTGGTTATTGTGGGAAACCCTCTGGGGCGCTGTCTCGTAGCCTAGATATAGTTTCATACAACTTAGGTCTTAATTACAGGCAGTCTTCCCACCAAATTCTTTATTAAAGCAGAAGGCCTTTCGCCACTAAACCCCCATCCTCAGGTACTCGGCTGCATATATTAGATTATGTTCTACTGATTTTTTTTTTTATCTTAAATTCAAAGTGAATATGAAGAAAGCAAGATTAGTAAGTCAACTAAGAATTTCAAACGACGACTAATTGAAGTTGTATCACAATAAAAAAATGATAAAGTAATAATATCCTGAGAAATCTGTGAATGCTGCCAGGAATTTATATCAGACGGATTAAAACATTTATTATTGCTTTTTTATTATTAATGCTCGGAATACAGCTATTATAGAGGGCAATACTTAAAGTTTATAGCCTCAAGTGATGACTTAATGTCCCTGGAAAATATTCTTCACATTGAGAACATTTATAAATTGAACATGATTTACTCATTCCTATCAGCAGTATGCAAATATGCAACAACTTAGTTTATACCATTATCTAGAAAATTAACACTATAATTAAGAAATGTCCAACGAAGTCAATTAACGCGTCACAGTAAACAAATAAACAAAAGTAAATACGTTTAAGAAGTTTAAGAACCTGAAAACTTTTAATAAAAAAAAAAAATGTAAAATGTATTATTTTATTGTATATAGTAGGTTAATATTATGTCACTAGTTTATATATATATATATATATATATATATATATATATATATATATATATATATAAATATGTACATTTTTTTTCTTTTTAGCAGATTTCCCCTTAACGGAAATCAGCTATTGAGGTCGTACTCAAAACGCGATTTTCAAAAAATTTCTTCAAATGTCCATCGATCATTAACACGAGATGACGAAAATGAGGTCCGTTCAAAATTATATATATATATATATATTTGTCTCTTAACGCTCTAGCGGTCGCAATTTTTACCAAACTCGACATTTAAACGATTTATGCAAAAAGAAGACAGATCAAGTTCGTTAATGGCTGAAATCGGACCAGTGGGAGGGGGGATTTTCGAAAATTCGAAATATCTCCGTTACCATACGTCGGATCAAAATATTGTATAGAACCAATCTTATTGAAAATTAAATTTACTATAAATATTGTTCTATACATTTATTCTCTATCTTGAATATTAACCGAGATATTTGCATTTTTATTAAATTTGGGCCGATAAGGGATGACTGTTTCCCGCCAAAAGCTAGTTCGGCCCTTTGCCGCAACTGTTCGGCTCTCCTATGGAGATTTGTCTATTGTAAAACTTCACGTGGGAAATCTACTTAGTTTACGCAGCCCCTGTGTGACGGACTTTTGTATATTACTAGTAAGATTACTAACATTAAATGGGTCAGACTCAGGCTAAAATAGGTATATATTAGCCAATCAAATCTATCTATCTATGTACTACTGATTTGGGCACTTTGTATGAAGAACTTAGTTGCGTTCAGCTTCAGTCTTTCTAGTGTCATCATCAGTGTCAATCCGCTGCCGTTAACTAGCTATTGTTGCGTTTATTAGAACACATGTCAGCTGATTGTTTTGAAGAGAGCAGTGCCTTCTATATTGGTATATCACCTTTGTAGTGGGACAGCTTTAGCATAATGGCCGCCTATCTCCATCTGACTGCATTGTCTAGAAGGACCTCTTCCATTAACAAATTGATTTAGAAGAAGCCTTGCTTCCTCCCAGATGTGGGCGTCTCGCCTCATAATGGCGCCAGTTTTAAAGTTCACCGGCGAAAATTAAATGCTTCGTTCACATCTGATAGTGACGGCGTAGAAAGTTCACAACAATCATATTGATTAGCCCGTTAGAGGACTGGAAAGGAAATCTGCATATTCTGTGATTTTACCAGGTTCAGTATTTCAAACCTGCCCTCCTCTATGGTGCCCCCCTCCTCAAGTTCCTGCCCAAAACCTCCCTTAAAAACCTCCAGTCATTCCAAAACGGGGTAGTACGGAAGATTGTCAAGCACACATCCCTCTTCAACAAACGAGCAGCAGAGATCCGGGACACACTGGAGTTGGACACGGTCGCTCAAACCCTCAAGAAGAGGCACATCAAGTTTTTCGATGCTGTCAGAGCCCTACCCAACCCTCTTTTCAACTCCCTTGAACCACCACCCCTGCCACAAAACTGGCAAGGAAGAGGCGGAGCCTGTCTAATCGATGTCATCGAATTAGCAGACCCCCCGCCAATGTAAATATCATGTAAAAATGTTCAATTGTAAATAAACTGTAAATAAATGTAAATAAATCTACAACAATATGTGAATACCCTTCACATAAATAACAAAACGAATAAATAAATCATCGGCCAGAAATGGTCACTTTCCTTTCGCTTTCTTACCTCCTCTCCTACTATCTCTTCTTCCCGCTATTCCTCTTCCTTCCTCTATCCTATAACCCACGGGGTATCCCAGCTACCCTCAAAGATTACAATAAAATTTCCCCCATCACAACCTCACCTCATCCACCTCCTCTCCTTAAAATATATTACTAATATAGAGCAAGGAGTCTCTCAGTTCAGACAAGGTGCTTCGAAGCATCGCCTCTTTTCTATTAGTTTTAGTTAGTTTTAGTCTTAGATATAAGTCATTTCTTGTAAATAAAGCTGTGATTAGGAAAAAAAAACAAAAAAAAAACAATATTTCAATATATATATTGATTGAGGTTGCCGAATAAAAATGTAATACATACGTACATATGTATTTTTTATTCAAAGAAAACTGAAAATAAAGTACAGCAAAATTATTGGTTTAACAAACAGAAAATAACATCATTATAACGAATAACATAAAATGCGAAAATAACATTATTATAACGAAAATAACATCATAACGATTGAAGCTGCATCCTTTTGGGGCCAAATAAAAGATGTTTTTTTTTTTGGCACAAGAAAGTGTTTATAACTCCCAACAGCTATGGGATGGAGCTACCTCCTTTTTGCAGCAAACCCTTCAATTGTTGGATCATGAAATATACATACTCACATTTTATTGAAAATTAGAAATACCTTCGTTCCTTTACACCGGGTCGAAAAACGTTATAAGACCAACCTTTATGATAAAGGGTTTTGCTTCGGAATTCGTACTTCATATATCTTTGAGTAACAGTTTGTATTTTTTCGATTTCACCTCCAGTAAATTACCTGTGGTAATCGTTTAAACGTTTATTATAAACTATTTCATGTCAAGCAAGCAGTTTATGCTTGTTTACCCCTAAGAGGGAACTTGACAATACATTAAGCCAACAAAATGTCTTTATTCATTCTAAATATATATGAAAATAAAGCAGGGGCTGCGTAAACAAAGCAGATTTCCTTCATGAAGTTTAATAATAGATACATACTGCTCAAACAACACAGTGAATATTAAGTGAATAAATACAAACGGTAATAAGAAATATTTCCCCTTGCCGGGAGGAAGTGTCTCAAATGACAACAAACAGGTCTGCCAACGGCTCCTGAAACGTATCAGAATATAATATATTAATTTTATTGAAAACTATGTACTATATCTAGTGCACTAATTCATATTGAATCAGAATAATTTTTATCTCAATCAATCTAATTATAATAGTCCATGAATTTAGACCGGGGGGAGGGTCACAAGAATATATTTGCATGTATCTTGTATAATATATGGTTTCTAGGAAACAGTATTTAGTATTTTAGCTTAATATAATGTAGTTTATTATATAACAGACTACATTATATTAAGCTAAAATACTAAATTTTGTTTCCTAGAAACCATATATTATAAAGGAAATTATTTAGTGACGAAATTCATTAAATAACATCCTAAAATCCCACCCTGGCTAGAAAAGGGTGGTAACCTGTAGGATAACCCGTCCCAATTAGCCTAAGTTGCAAAAAGTGGACGTTAATAAATAATAATTATATAACAGAGTATTATTTATGTAAGACGAGTAGAAGTGGGGGTTTGCTGAAGGCTGAAAACTGAAACTGAAATACTATAACAATATTTATAGTAAATTTAATTTTCAATACGATGTACGCTATACATTTTTTCGATCCGACTTTTAGTAAAGGAGATATTTTGAATTTTCAAAATTCTCCCCCTCTAAACTCTCCCCCTGGTAAAAATCGAGTTTGGTTATGTTAAAAAAATTGCGACCGCTAGAGCGGTAACAGACTATATATATATATATATATATATATATATATATATATATATATATATATATACAGTTTTGAACGGACCTCATTTTCGTCATTTACTAGGTAGGATTGATAGAAATGTAAAGAAAAATTTCAAAAAATTGCGTCATGAGTACGACCTCAACAGCTGATTTTCCTTAAGGGAAATCTGCTAAAAATACAGTCATGGAAGCTAAAGTGTACATATTGTATGTTTAGGGCAAAAAAACTGCAACCGCTTCCATTTTCCGACAAGAATACTGTCTCGCCTGTAAATAGGGCTATGAGACCAAATATTTTATTTTAAATTGCTTGAATACTATGTTTTTCCTTCCCTATAGTTATTAACATGAACCACCCCTATGTAAGTGTGGATTACCGCGGATCCATATTCAACCTGCACAATGTAGTTAGTTCTCCATTTCGCTACGAGAGAGCTATCGCATCGGCAAAATCGAAATACCTCCGTTATTATACTTCAGATTGAAGAATTGTATAGAACCAGTAATGCAATCTTTAATGTAATTGCCTATGAATATTGTCATATACATATTTCCGCTTACATGAATATTAACTGAGATATTAGGATTCTTTAGTTTTCAGCATTCACCCCCACTCCCCCTCCCACTCTTAGTCATGTCACATCAATAACAAGTTGTTATATCATGAACCACTTTATTCTAAGCTTAAATACTAATTACTGTTTTCAAAAGACCTTTACTATGCGAGATACATTCATGTTCTTTACTTTATAATGCCATCAATTATGATATTACATTCTTGTTACGAAAATGTTAACTTCATCTATACCATACTCGGTTTTTAACCTATTCAGTCAACACCAAAGATCATATTTGCTATAGGGTGAAGTCGAAGGTGGAATAGTGGGGGTTCTAGGGGGGGGGGGATTTCAAAATATTTTCGTTATTATGAGTCGGATCGTTAATATGTTCTACAATTGAAGGGTTTGCTGCAAAAAGGAGGTAGCTCCATCCCATAACTGTTGGGAGTTATAAACACTTTCATGTGCCAAAAAAAAAACTCTTTTATTTGGCCCCAAAAGGATGCAGCTTTCAATCGTTATGATGTTATTTTCGTTATAATGATGTTATTTTCGTATTTTATAATGATGTTATTTTCTGTTTGTAAAACCAATAATTTTGCTGTACTTTATTTTCATTTTTCTTTGAATAAAAAATACATAATAATAGTACATTCTATTTATTTTTACACCTTTTTCCAAGACATAACATATTCCTAAATTCCTCTTATTCCATTCTTTTGGGCAAAAAAGAGGTAGCTCCAAGGATTATCCACGTACCACCAACATTTGGATGATATTTTTTTAATGAAAATACTGTTCTAATATGTAAACACCATAATTGAAAGTAAGCAACAACAATATTTTTACATAACTTAAAATTTGAATTTTTTAAACGTTTTTTTTGGTTTCCCAAAAACTGGAAAAATTGGAGCTACCTCCTTTTTGCAGCAAACCCTTCAATTCTTGTTCTATGCTTTACTTCGTAACTTAGAAATTAAGCGAGTTATTCGTACTTTCTCGTTTTTAGCCTTCAGTAAGCCCCCCCCCCCCCCTCATTGGAGTATTTTGTGATATGAGATCATTAGTGTGTCGTGCCAGGACGTTCAAAATCTGCTTAGTTTACGCAGCCCCTGCGTGACGGACATTTTGTACATTAAACTGCTATACTATATGACTTTAATATCTGGTGTCTACATATGAAGTCCGACGGAGAATTATGACACAGAAACAACCTCATTAACAAATTTTCACGAACAGTGAATAAGTTGCTCTTCCTGGCCACAACTGAACAATTGCACAGTATTCAGTGTGTAATACAAATAGGTAATAAAGATTAGATATTATATCTTGACCATCCATGTCCTTCAATAAATGAAATTTCCAAATACTGAACATGAATTTGGAAGGAGCGTGTGAATATCATATACCTCTTTGGTGTATTGTGCCAATAAAACGGTAGCTCTTTGGCAATGGCAAATCGCAGAGGCTTCGCAACCTCTGTGGCGGCGTTTCCATATTGACATTTGAGCGAGGCCCCAACTATTTCCCAAACAGACATATCCCATTTCACGGCCAACTATACACATTTACTAATATCCCCATTTGCGTGGGAAAACATTTCAAGCAGGATCTAATGCCTATTATTGAGCGTTCAATTTTATTATTACAATAAGAATAATCATGGGAGAAAAGTATTGCCTTGTTAGGTATATATATGGTGTTAGCGCCTGGTAATTGTAGAATAGGAATAACATTTCGCCCAGAAATAACGGCCCTACTAATACATTCTATTATATAATGCACGAACAGGGAAATAGTTATGATAAATCCATCGACCAATGGGATAAGGAACAAGAATAGTTTGGTATTAGTCATTTCAAATTTCCTTATATTATTTCAAAAATATAGTTTGCTCTTAGACAATTCTGGCATTAAAGTACTGGGGATGAGGGAGTGTTATATAAAATCCAAATGGAAAGGGGTCCAAATATATCGGCTCATTATTAGGTTTTAGCGAATTTCCCAATAGGATGTAAGGTATTGGAGTAGGTCGCTTAGAAAATTGAAGGGCCAGAAAGAAGATAACTTTCGCTTGAATGCAATGCAAGAGAATCCAACATATGTGTGTGTGTGTGTGTGTTGTGTGTGTGTGTGTGTGTGTGTGTGTGTGTGTGTGTGTGTATATATACACACACACACACACACAGACATACCCGTATACCTACGTACATATAGATACAAGCTACTAATGAACTACTCGACTCACTACTCGTCAACAGGACAGATTAGACATATACTTTTATTATTATTATAAAATAAAAAAATACTTTTGTATTAAATACGTAGACGTTCTGTAATTTTAGTTAATGAAATAGCTGGTAGAGCCGCTAAATCAGCTTCTCACTTGCTCTCTTTGATTGTTATTCAAATTATTCAAAAATGTCTAAAACACGACTCAACTACAAACTGACACAATAAACAAATGGCAATTTCATTGGGCAAATACAACTAAAGGACAGCTTTTAAAAGAATACGTACCAAATATTCCATTTGAATATATGAATAGGGAAGTTAATATGACTGACTTCTATATTGCACAACTCATAACAGGACATGGCTCATTTAATACGTACTTATGTAGATCCAAACTAACAGACAACCCATTATGTCCTTGTAACTTGGGTATCGAACAAACGTGCCAACATTTAAAATACGACTGCAGACTTTTGGCAGACGAAAGAAACTTTTTAAAGCTAACTGTGAAAAACAACGTAAAGCAATATATATATATATATATATATATATATATATATATATATATATATATATATATATATATAGATATACATTGTTCCCTTATTTCGTTAATTTTTTTTTAACATTTATCTTAATCTTTCTATACCTCTGTATTTAAAATAGATAATATTATTAATTGTGTACATTTACATTTTTGTTATATTTAATTTTTTACAAATTTTATTTAGGAAAATTAAAGCATAATTTTTTTATAACATTATCATAATTCTAAAGCAAATACAAGGGATGTACTACTAGAGTACGGCCATGTAGAAAATAAATTCCCTCTCTGATTGGTTACTTCAGTAAGGAAAACAACATAAATATATATATATATATAAAGGATTAATAAATGCAATAAATGATAGCAGATACATTTAAATTTAAATTAATACAAATATTTCACTATAAGAAATGGAAAAAACAAACTAAACTAAGTATCCTCTCGACTGGTGGAGGTAATATACTGTAGGACCCCCCAAAAATTCCCTGGGGAAATGGTCTAACTTTCCTCAGATATATATATATATATATATATATATATATATATATATATATATATATATATATATATATATATTTACTTGTTTATTTGGGTTTTAAATACCTGTATTAAGAATGATACAACTCCTCTAAACTATAATATTTAAAAGACACATTTAATAATCCTAACCCTGTAGGATGTCCATAAAGGACATTATAACAAAAGGTGCTAGTACCCAAAAAGGAGTTCTTAGCCTTAACTTAACACGTAGCCCTCACAAAACACAAAGAACAATAAAGTAAACAGAAAAAAATAATAAATAATACAGAAGAAAACTACAAAAAAAAAATCTCATACATGTTGTCTAAAAATAATCCATCCTGACCATAAATGTACTCATAAAAATAAAAAGACAAGACATTCCTTCTAGAGATACAACTGACTTTAAACCTACAAACAGAAATATAAAATATATAGAAATATATAATATAAAAAAAGGCTCTTAATTATTAACAAAAAAAAACATACTTGAATAATTAAATAGCCATAAATACTTCTAGGCCGAAGCGTCGCTCCACAGTCCTGGTCGTGAATTTACACAAATATCTGAATTTTAAGCGTTTTATGTAGAAAGAAAGATGAATTTAGTTAAAGCTAAAATCAGGCGTGGTGATGAAGGGGGAGGGTTAGAAGGGGAGATAAGAAAATTCGTTATTATAGCAATTTGGATAGAAATATATTATATACCCAATGAAAATCAGAATTCATATTTTTTTGAATAGCTATTTTTTTTTTTTTACTCTGTACATGGACGTAAATATTTCATAGACTTATAGAATATGACACGGGGTAAATGACAGCCACAAACTAAATAGTTTTTGTCTATAGTGAACAATTTAGGATTACATTTCACCGAAAAACATGTTGGAAATGTTATTTGAATAAAATGCTCTAATGTAGACTGATATACGAGCGGAGTAGAATTGTAGATAGTTTGAAGGAGGTGCTTGCTTTGATGGGCTCAGATTCCTGACGAGTTTCGAATTCTCTTCACTGTCGGCATCAGCATCTTCTCACGTCATCAAATTCAAATAGCCCCCCCCCCCTACACTTCACAATCTTCTCACCCTCTTCAACCCCCCCCCCCTCTCCCTTCCTTATCTCCTTCTCTCTCCAACTCTAATCTTAACAATTATACTAATTAATTTCCTTTTATTGTTTCAATCTCACTAGTGTTATCTTAAACATTGTTAACTACTCAACACTCGTTTTGTAATGTTTTTTTATTTATAAATAATTATCTTTAATTCGTACCATCATTAAATAATTGTTTAAAAAAAGTCAATCTCATTTAGAGTGGTTCCGCCTGAACAAGAGGAATGCATTTAGTGACGAACACAAAAATATAATCCTTAGTCCCACCCTGTCTAGAAAAGGGTGGTAACCTGAAGATAACCTGTCCCAATTAGCCTTAGTTGCAAAAAGTGGACGTTAATAAATAATAATTACAATAAACGTTCATATGATCATTTTTGTGACTTAAATAATGGTTTAATTTACTTAAATGAGTTTGTCTTATTCTAAATCCATCTATAAAATAACTTTGTTCTGTAGAATGTAGGAAGGCAAAGGTATATGAAAGCCTTTATTGATTTGATGTTTATTTTGCAAATAGATTTTATTTATGATATTCTTTCTTTTATATATATATATATATATATATATATATATATACTTTATGTAATTTTTCATTGACGATTACAAAACTCGATATTTAAAAAATTAAATGTAAAACTGAAGACCAAGCACTATTACGACTGAATTCGGATTAGGAAGGGGGGGGGGGAGGAGAAGATTTAAAATCGATGAAAAGGAAAATGCGAAATATCTTCAAAGAGATCTTAATTTTTTCCACAATGGTTGTTCTACAAATGGTATTTACAGTTCCTAGTAATAACACCTTTCTCTTGCTCAATTGATATTAACAATAAGTCTATAAGTGACGAAGCGTCTCATTCCAAGATTAAACCCGATGTATTGTTTTCATGGGGCAAGGAGGAAGGCATTTGAGACGGGGTAAGATGAAAAAAATATCTCCTTCATTATTAATAGGCTAGAAAAAAATTAATTATCTGCAATTGTTTTATACTTTTTTTTTTCTCGAACTGGAATTTTAACAGAGATATTCTCAATGTTTTGGCACTTGAACCACTCAACATCGAATACATATGTAGCTTATAATTCAAGTCCTGTTCAGGGGGGCTTCTTATAATGTGTGAAATGGAGAATAGATCGAGACAGATCTGCAACCTCCCGAGCATGTAGGAAATTGGCGTAGCGCCACGGACTTATCGTAAAATAAAATCAGTTATTTTGATTGTATTCATTTGAAGATTTTCAAAAGATTTCTACAAGTCGGTACCTTGTAGATGAGACCGTCCCGCAGGGGCTGTGCTAACTAAGCCGATTTCCCTTGTATTTGCATTTATCCCAAAACATAAATATTAATTAAGAACAGTTTTCGGTATTTGGGCTTCAAATAAAGTGCTTCATAATATAACAGCTTATTGTTGATATGACAGGCCAAACATTTTACTAAAGAGAAATCATCCCCGATCCTCCTTGGCTAACAGGGCTTGATCGTTGGTGGGAGTGATGTTTATTTAATATACGTCAAACTATCTACCTTTTGTGCTTAATTAAATTGGGCAAATACCATATTAATATATCAGTAGTCCTACACATTGAATCCAATATTGGTCATTCATTGTCACAAATTATCAACCTGATCTAGAATTTATACACGTCCTAGTCAATATCATTGGCCCTACATTAACACAAAATATCAGATAGCTCATTTTTCAGAAATTAAAAATGGTTGTAGGCTTCTCTGCGTCTCTCTCTGCGATGGTATATATATATATATATCTGTAAATACAGCGAGAGAGAGAAAGAAAGAGAGAGAGAGAGAGAGAGAGAGAGAGAGAGAGAGAGAGAGAGAGAGAGAGAGAGAGAGAGAGAGAGAGAGAGAGAGAGAGAGAGAGAGAGAGAGAGAGAGAGAGAGAGAGAGAGAGAGAGAGGGAGAGTGCTAATCAGCCTCGGGGGAATAGATTCGGCTGTTTGATAATGGCGGCCTTGGCATTCCAGAGGTTCGGTACCGCCACTCCAGGTCCTCGCCTCATTATACTGATGTACTATATATCCATATATAGACTTTATCAGAAATCGGTCATATCCATATATACACTTTATCAAGAATCGGTCATATCCATATATACACTTTATCAAGAATCGGTCATATCCATATATACACTTTATCAAGAATCGGTCATATCCATATATACACTTTATCAAGAATCGGTCATATCCATATATACACTTTATCAAGAATCGGTCATATCCATATATACACTTTATCAAGAATCGGTCACATCCATATATACACTTTATCAAAAATCGGTCACATCCATATATGCACTTTATCAGGAATCGGTCACATCCATATATGCACTTTATCAGGAATCGGTCACATCCATATATGCACTTTATCAGGAATCGGTCACATCCATATATGCACTTTATCAGGAATCGGTCACATCCATATATACGCTTTATCAAGAATCGGTCACATCCATATATGCACTTTATCAAGAATCGGTCACATCCATATATGCACTTTATCAAGAATCGGTCACATCCATATATACGCTTTATCAAGAATCGGTCACATCCATATATACGCTTTATCAAGAATCGGTTACATCCATATATGCGCTTTATCAGGAATCGGTCACATCCATATATGCGCTTTATCAAGAATCGGTCACATCCATATATACGCTTTATCAAGAATCGGTTACATCCATATATGCGCTTTATCAGGAATCGGTCACATCCATATATGCACTTTATCAGGAATCGGTCATATCCATATATGCACTTTATCAAGAATCGGTCACATCCATATATGCACTTTATCAAGAATCGGTCACATCCATATATACACTTTATCAAGAATCGGTCATATCCATATATACACTTTATCAAGAATCGGTCATATCCATATATACACTTTATCAAGAATCGGTCATATCCATATATACACTTTATCAAGAATCGGTCATATCCATATATACAATTTATCAAGAATCGGTCATATCAATATATACACTTTATAAAGAATAGGTCAACCATATATACACTTTATCAAGAATCGGTCATATCCATATATACACTTTATCAAGAATCGGTCATATCCATATATACAATTTATCAAGAATCGGTCATATCCATATATACACTTTATCAAGAATCGGTCATATGCTCCAGAAATTACATAGGAAGTAGCTCACTATTTTTTGGTAGGTTTTCCTTTTGGTCGTCCACCTTTTCCAGTGAATGTGTCAAATATACAACAGAAGCGGAAGATGGCTAGCTATTGATGACGGAATAAGATCTGCTTAAGATCCACATTAATCTGGCTGAAGTGACCGCTGTATCTTAGTCCGAAAATATATTAGCCGTCAGCAATGTCCCCGACAGAATCATACCCTCCATCACCCAACATCAATCACTCCCTTTGTATTGTTCCCAATGAAGATAGTTGGTGCCTTATTTAGCCCTAATGCTTATTTTCTGAAATCTTAAGGTACCTGTAAGAAGGCTAGTGGTGTTGTTAAGTCCATAACCCACGTGTATTAATACATTTATAAAAACACTTGCAAATTGGATAAAAGTCAAGATTCAAAATAACCTAATAACAATTATTGCCTTAAGAGCCCTTTAAATGTGTATATATCAAGAGTATATATATATATATATATATTCTTGATAAACTTGATCATGGTTTATCTGTTTGAGTAAGTGTGTCTGTTAAATTCCTTTTGAAAGAACTACCTCTATGGTTTGGGGAAACCCAGGTGGGGATCATAATTCGCAGACCTTGTTCATCTAGTTATTATATTAAAAACGCAGGTGGTCTTTGAAGAAGTACGTACAGATGTAGTCTCAGGGATGATCAAAACGAATAATTCCGAAATGTTCGTGATTAAAATTCTTCCTTGACTTCCTACGAAGAAGAAAGAATTGAATATACCTAATTTTTATTTCCTAGGAGTAAAGAATTGATTTGAGATTTGAACAGAATTTTCGACCTTTTAAGAAATATGTGTAAATTAACGGGAGAGTATCAAGTATCACGTACAATCGAAATGAAATTCAACAGAACGTATTGCTTATTTCGGTAATTCATCAGGGGTGCAAGGAGATGGAAGGATGTCTTCGGACTGGTAAGTTGGAAGGAAGAACATTTTTTTTTTAATTTTATTTTTTTTTAAATTGTGTTACGAGTAAAGCCTCAACAGCTGGTATGCCTGCTAAAAAGCAATGGGTTGAAGGAGAGGGAATAAGGTATTGACAGAAAGGGTGCTTGAGAGGTGTATATTGGCGAGTGGTGCGTTCAACAAGAGTGGGCGTGTGAGTTAGAGCTGGTGCTGGAGTTGAAAGTGCCGACAATTAGAGCAAGGAGGTAGGGTGGAATAGCAGTAAGTAGAGACGGGTATTGTCCCTTCGACAGACGGACCGCTCTAAGTCAGCTGAGCGCTAATCCCCGTCCCATTGTCTGTAATCGTGCTTTATACGAAGCCGCCGCCGATAAATACACATTTATTTCTACAAGGGATATAGTGGGATAGGAGCTGATAAAGGGAGACCTTCTTGGTCCGCGGCCTCCCTCTCATCTTGCCCTTCATACAGCTGATTTACGCTACCCTCTCACCTTCCTTTCAACTCCTAACCCGCCTTGCGATCTTGTAACACAGCCCAGATACCAGCCGCAACCCGCCTCTTCTTCAATTACTCACGCAATACATTATCGCCTGAGGAATAAGTACAAGAATTACACAATTTGCACCCTGCGTTCATCGTACAATTAATATAAAAGTCCGTCACGCAGGGGGCTGCTTAAACTAAGCAGATTTCCCACGTGAAGTTATACAATAGAGAAATCTCCATACGAGAGCCGAACAGTTGCGGCAAAGGGCCGAACTAGCTTTTGGCGGGAAACAGTCATCTCTTATCGGCCCAAATTTAATAAAAATACCTCGGTTAATATTCAAGGTAGAGAATAAATTTATAGAACAATATTTATAGTAAATTTAATTTGCAATACGATTGGTTCTATATAATATTTTGATCCGACGTATGGTAACGGAGATATTTCGAATTTTAGAAAATTGCGACCGCTAGAGCGTTAACAGAGAATATATATATATATATATATATATATATATATATATATATATATATATATATATATAAAATTTTGAACGGACCTCATTTTCGTCATCTCCTGAGTAGGATCGATGGACATTTGAAGAAAATTTTCAAAAATCTCGTCATGAGTACGACCTTAATAGCTGATTTCCCCTAAAGGAAATCTGCTAATATCAAAAAGCCATAAAAGCCACCCTAGATCAGTTTAAACATAAATTAATGCCCACAAGGGATCAGTATTAATAAAAAAGCCCGCCAGGTAGTGGCTGCGAAAACTAATCAGAACTCCCACGTGCTGCTATGACTCGCGTGTGATCTCAAAACAGAACATATTCCCTATTTCTATGTAAACAAAATGTAGAAGGGGGCGATAGGGGGAGGGCATTCAGTAAGACTGAAACCAAGAAAGCACGAGTAACTCCTTTAAATATCGAATATGGTATAGATCAAGTAAACATGTTCGAATCAAGAACCTACAATTTTAATTGATAGAGGCATCACGGAAAGAATATGCATAATAAAGGTTTCTGGAAAACAATAATTGATATTTAAAATGTGAATGACGAAGATAATGATATAACAGCTTATTGTTAATATGACATGAGTAGGAGTGGGGGTTGATTGAAAGCTGAAAAGTAAAAAATCCAACCATCTCATCATGCAAGAGAAAATATGTATAACAATATTTATGGGCAATTAAATTTTCAATAAAATTGGTTCTATACAATGTTTCGATCCGACATATAATATCAAAGATATTTTGACTTTTCGAAATTCCTCCCCTCTATATTTCGAGTTTCGTGACAATTAAACCAAGATTGTGACCTCTAGAATAGGGGTCAGCCGTATATATATGCATACACACACCTTTACAATACTGCCCGTTAAATATACACTCACAGACTATTCAAATATTAGCATTTGCTACCCACAAATCTTAATGAATTACTACCTGAAGGCAGCCCGTTTATATATAGTGTTCTAAAGTATTAAAGGACCAGTGGTCTATTTGAAAAAATGTAATCATAAATACCCTTACTTTAAATTTGCATTCACGTGTGAGAGTGTTAATTTTATGTTTAGAGGGAAGCATTTCTATATTTTACAAGGTCATATCATATTGACTTTAAAGTTTATTTATGTTACATACTGTATGCTTATTATACTTAGAGAATTTTCACTCATTTGCTGTCTAGCTCAAACCATTGCTTGTAAAATACAATTGCAATAAGAAAAAAATGCTTTCTCATATATACTACTGTAATGTATTTGTTTACCGTAAACCGGGGAAACTTTGGCCCTTAAGGGTAACTTTGTTTACATGGCATTTATGTTAATTTTTCAAAGAGGAAAAATTTTCCATAAAAATATTTAACAATGTCCAAAATTCCGTGTTTAATAGCGTACACTTGTAAAATGTTTTGTTTTATTTATTTATTTCCTAAAGTTATTGTACAGATGTAGCCTTACCATGATATTAATGGGGTAACATTGTTCCAAAATAATATTAGCCTTGATTTCAATAGCATTTTTACATTTGGGACATTCTTACCCCAATCAAGGAAAAAATTGGCCCAAATTTAAAAAAAATCATAAAATAAATATAAAAACTTTCTGAGTTTTAAATTATAGTCTAAAGTTAATAGAATTTACTAGACACAGAAAATGTGATGTAAGTTTGGTATACTAGTGTGATTAAATTCAATTTATGAAAGAAAGTCATAGAAATTGGGCCAAAGTTACCCCGGTTGACGGTACTTAATCGCCATTATAGTGGTCGTTTAAAATGAATGAATAAATAGATAAAACACAATGCTATATCAGACAATTATTATATTAAAAACAAAGACAGTCGGGGGTTAACTAGGGTGAAGATGCTCGCAAAATAAAAATTAAAATGGATATAGCTTGCTGTTGGAAAGAGCACAATTTAAATATATTAGAGGGCAAGGCCTTTTAATTGGTCTTGTTCCTTTAGTAGTAGAGAAGAAATGGAAGAATAAATACAAACATTAGAAATGTCATAAAAGAAAATTTTTACAGTTTTAAGCCTTTCATAAAACGAGTTTTTTTTTGGCAAATGATACAAAAGTAAAGGTAATAAAAAACATGATAGCTTATTAATTTGTTTGGAGTGGACTTCTTTAAAAGAATGGCTTATTAGAGAGAGACATCAACAGAATATTATCTATTAAATGTAATTGGAATATGTTGCCAGAGACCACTTCCCAAATGTATCGAACGTAAGTTTTGTATATAACTTGTGATCTTCATTATTTACTTAATTGTTTCTTAATTTTTAAATATAAATTAAAAACGATGAACACAAATAATCATACTAAAACAAATGACAAGGAAGACTTCAGCAATACATGGCTGTTAAATTAACCATAATGCATTTTCAGGTTGTTCATACGAATAATTGTATGTGTTGTTCGGCTTACTTTAGCATAAAATTTACAGTAAAAATGTTTTTTTACTCAATAGGAAGAACCCTTTTTTAAATTCTTTATCTTTTTAGCCGATATTTGCAGTCACGGATTGTTTGCTCCGTAGTAAAGCCGTTCTGCTAATTTTGGATCTAAATGCTAAGACGATTAAAATATTTATTAATAGCTAATAGTTGTGTCACGTAATAGTCAGTCGGTGTCGGTGTTTGTCATAAATTATGTTTAATACCTGGAATAAGTTATTTTAAAAGATTATAAAGACTTCTAGCGTTGCCACATACCATTTCTATTACCATTTATAAAATTTGCCTGTTATTAATTGTGTTTTTATGATGGATTTAGCATCTTTTGATGCTGATAAATCGGTAACAAGGTATCCCAAAATTCCAGAATGTCCTTTGACCCTGCAAAATTGCATGTGTATAATGATAAATTCTTCTAGTAATTTTTATCAGTCTGCAGTATTTATGTTTAATTTTCCCCATTTATTTTAAGTGCATGTTATCCATCTCTGCTATATAATTTATTTCATTATTTATAACAAGCCGTCTTACTCATCGTTGACGAGATTTAATAGAAATGGTTTTATATAAAATGTAAAAACCCCATGATAATATAAAAACTGGATTTGGCTACGTCTAAAATTATCGAGTCGTTTTCAACACATAACACGAAATGCATTATACAACATGTTCAGTAACTCTAAAGTCATTGAGTCATTGTACCCGTGAAGTAAAAAGTGGCAATTCTACCAATTCATGTTTAAAATAACTCTTATCCGTAAATGAAACCAAATAATAATAAATTCCCGCTGAAATATAAAAATTGGATTCACGTAAGCGCTGAATAATCTCTTCATTTTCAGCAAATTAGTCATGTTATTGCTTTACAACGGAACGGCTATTGGACTAATATTTACGAACGTATTACTTGGTCCTGACGATCATATCACCAGGAATAAATAAATAAAAAAATAAGTAAACTTCTGTTACGGGAATCTGATGTTATTCCAAAGAAGAATGAAGTGGTGTCCGAAAAGCCCAAAGGAATCAGTTATGGGTGTTTTCTTACGTTGATGGGTTTATATCAAAATGGCACTGGTAGTCGGAAGTAAAAATTTCTGAGATTCATAAATTTGAACAACAGGTTATGATTGAAATATATAGTCTAAGAGTAATTAGTTCTTTACAGTTTCTAATAAAACCAGTTTTCCGAAAGATATTGAAGAATTTATGATTTCGTTTCTAAGTAAATCAAGTGGTGATATACTTAGAAACGAAATCAGTCGGCAGTCGGTAAAATAATTAAATTTTGAAGTGAGAATTTCCGTAAAGTCAACTGTGATACCTTTCATTTTACTGTAATTACCTTATTTTGGATTTTATCTTTTTGTTTATTTTCTTGTTATCTTGAAGAATATTAAGATTGAAGATGGCGTCTGGCTGTCTCTAAGTGAATCCATTATCTTGAATTCGTTAGCGATAATCAACAATCTTATTTATATTTCATTTTAAATTATTGTTGATTTTTTTCAATATATATGTTTATATATTTGTTGCAGACGTTACTTTTGGTTTAATTCAACTTTTATTTCACTGAAATTTACTTTTATTTTATTATTACTTTTTTTTAATGTTATATGATTGATGATTTAGGTGTGTAGTCAGCAACTCGTCTCATCGGTGAACAGCCACACTTAATTCTTTAGTAACATTTTTTTCTTCTTGCTTCCAATTTGTTTTTATGTGTTATTGCTTATTTTTGTTTAGAGTAAATTTGTTGAGCAACATTGACACAGCTGATATGCTCAAAATGAACAAATAAATAGTTGAATTCTAGGTTTCCGTGTAGAGTTTTTTTTAAGGCCGAAATAGAGAATAAAGCCAGCATATCTTTGACGGCATTTCTTAAATAGACTATGTTTTGATAACAGCGGGCGGGGAGTAGATGGGTCCGGTTTCCCGCCATTTCCTTATCAGTGACATCCTGCATCAGATGTTAGCCAGCTAGTGTTGACATGGCCTTGTCCTTGGGCAGCAATGTTCCAACTCTACCTTCACTTAAATAGGTCGACCTTAATACTGCCTCTTTATCGGGATACAATGCTAAACCTCGCAGCTACATCTATCCTCTCTCTAGTCTTGTTACATCCAATTAAATTCAATCCAGGAACTGATCATATTCTCCCGTATATAATCCATTGTCCTATCTACACTATATATTATATAGTCTCTAATTAGCAAGGATAACTAGCTGATAGCTAAGCGAATGTAGAATATGGACAGTATTCAAAATGATCAGAAATTACAGTATATCTTCCTAATTTGATCTTCTTCCTTTCTTCTATATTCGTGGGTTCCAATAATCACTGAAACGTGGCGTAAAGTCAAAAGATGACAAAACAATAAAAAGCCCTTCGTTTATTTGTTCCCACATCCCAAAATCTACGTTATTATACTTTGGAAATAATATACATAATTTACTTATCAATACAAAATTAATTGAGCTAGCCCCAACTCCGAAAGGACTGTAGAAGCTCTAGGGGAGAAGTAGTGAGTGTTCTAAACTTAAGATTGGGGGGAATTGTCACCCGGATGACACGCATACACCTGAAGAGAACAGACCGGCAAGTCTGTGTAAATGGTTGACAGTTCAATACTCGTGCACTAAATGTCAACAAAGTCAACACTGATTCATACCATACGACATGGCCGAATTACTACAAATCGTCCGTGGTTAATATTTACCAAAACCGAACAAGCATAGACCTTTAAAATATATATACCAACTAGCGGACCCGACAGACGTTGTCCTACATGATATTTCAAGCGATTAGGACATTAAATTTAATGATATTGTTTTAAACAAAAGTTACTTTTAATAAATAAAAAAAAAAACAACTTTTGTTATGTGCACGTTTGACGAAAAATAAATAGAAAATGATATATCACGAATTTTTTATTCAGGCCTCCCTTATAACCCCCAGTCCAGTTCCTAAAAAATTTAATATAGCTTATAATTATAATCATGGAAGAATTAAGTTTTGTTAAGGTTCAATCGTTAGTGCCCAATAAAATTGTTGGCTCCCACCTTACGTTTTAAGTGTATATCTCGTTATACTTCGTTATACGGCAAAAGTGAATATAACTCTAAATAACAAAATAAACAACTTTTATCCTGTGGATATTTACAGAAAACCCGAAATTCATTAAATAACGTCCTAAAATCCCACCCTGGCTAGAAAAGGGTGGTAACCTGTAGATAACCCGTCCCGATTAGCCTAAGTTGCCAAAAGTGGACGTTTTGAAAAACCAATAGGAAACGAAATATGGCTATTTTTAATTTTAGGCCTCCCTTACAACCCCCACTCCTGCTCCATCTGCCAGGCTGATTGTGAATCTAAACCACCCAGGGCGCCCTAATCGGTCCAGCCGTTTAGGAGGAGTTCAGTAACAAACATACAGTAGAATTATATATATAAAGATATAAACCTTTTCTACACAACAATTTTGTGCTTAGAGACCCCTAAAAATATCTATGTTCAATGATGCGTTTCGAATAAATATTTATTTAGGAATTTAGGTATTGATACTCACTCATGCTTATTTAGATACTGATACTCAAAACTAGCTAGATATTAATACTCATAATCATTTTAATATTAATAGACATATTCATTTTGATATTAATACTCACTATTTATTTATTTCTTTACAAGGCACTCATATTTATTTAGGATGTTTTATATTAATACTCACTCATATTTATATAAATATTAAAACTCAGTTATATTTATTTATTCAATACACAGCGATATTTCTTTACAATATCAGATATTAATACACATATTATTGTCACTAGAAGCATTCTTATCATTAATACTCACTATTTATTTATTTCTTTCACTCATATGTTATTTAGGCTCTTTTATATTAATATCCATTTGCTATAGTTCGTCACTTTATCTTAGATCTAACTTCCCAGTTGTAGATTTATTGTTTGTATTTTGTCTGGTCTTTGTTGTCATCCAGTTTCTTGATGTCTCCAAAGAATCTCAGTCAGCGCTTACGGTCTGAGTGTAGTCCATAGGCTTCCTCTGTTCATTTTGGGCCGAGGGTTTTGCTTACAATTTTCTTTATGTAATCGAAATCCCGTTTGTTATTGATGTTAAGAGTTTCTGGCTTTAAATTTTGTGTTGTGATGACTGATTTATTTGTTATCGCTAGTATACAATTTTTGTTGTATATACTCATATTTATTTAGATTTTTCCAAAGAATTAATACTTAGGTTTTCTAAAAATGTATATTTAGGATCTTTTATATTAATGCTATCTATTCATTATTTTTAACCGTAAATATTCATTTTTTATTATTTATTTATTTTGACGATTTATTGAATTTTAGTATATATTTATTCTACTTTAAGCTTTTAATTTATAATATATTTTTCATCATATAATAGTAAATATTATGGGATCACTAATTAGGATTCTTAAAGTTTCACGTTCTAACTAATTCTTGACATTAAATACGCACATATATGTCTTATTTTTTTAATATATTAATGCTTCATATTTCAATTGTTCGTTTAGATATTAATACTCACTCATATTTAGTGTTATATTTAATACGCACTCATGTTTATTTAGGATCTTATATACTAATGCTCAGTCATATTCGTTATAGATAATAATACGCACTCATATTTATTTTTTTTTAAGTTTACGCACTGACTTTTATTTTGGATCTTATATATTAATGCTCATCATATTCGTTTAGATATTAATACTCACTCATATTTAGTTTTATATTTATTACGCACTCATGTTTATTTAGGATTTTAGATATTAATGCTCACTCATATTCGTTTATATATTAATACTCACTCATATTTAGTGTTATATTTAATACGCACTCATGTATATTTAGGATCTTATATATTAATGCTCATTCATATTCGTTTAGATATTAATACTCACTCATATTTAGTGTTATATTTAATACGCACTCATGTATATTTAGGATCTTATATATTAATGCTCATTCATATTCGTTTAGATATTAATACTCACTCATATTTAGTGTTATATTTAATACGCACTCATGTATATTTAGGATCTTATATATTAATGCTCATTCATATTCGTTTAGATATTAATACTCACTCATATTTATTGTTATATTAAATACGCACTCATGTTTATTTAGGATCTTATATATTAATGCTCAGTCATATTCGTTTAGATATTAATACTCACTCATATTTAGTGTTATATTTAATACGCACTCATGTATATTTAGGATCTTATATATTAATGCTCACTCATATTCGTTTAGATATTAATGCTCACTCATATTCCTTTAGATATTAATACTCACTCATATTTAGTGTTATATTTAATACGCACTCATGTATATTTAGGATCTTATATATTAATGCTCAGTCATATTCGTTTAGATATTAATACTCACTCATATTTAGTGTTATATTTAATACGCACTCATGTTTATTTAGGATCTTATATACTAATGCTCAGTCATATTCGTTTAGATATTAATACTCACTCATATTTATTGTTATATTAAATACGCACTCATGTTTATTTAGGATCTTATATATTAATGCTCATTCATATTCGTTTAGATATTAATACTCACTCATATTTAGTGTTTTATTTAATACACGTAATCCTTATATTTATTTACATATTAAAACTAACTCATATTTATTTATTTTTTAATTAATACGTCGTTGCCTTTAATCTCACATGGTAAACCTAGAGTGGCTATTTTGATTCCCATCAGGCAAATAGGAATTTATTTAGTGACGAACTCATTTAATAAAATCCTTAGTACCACCGTGGCTAGAAAAGGGTGATAGCTTGTCAATAATACGTCCCAATTAGTCATAGTAGAAAAAGTGGACGTTAAAAAATAATAATAATCATTAGTAGGCATTCAAATTCATTTAGGATCATAATATTAATGATTTCAAACTTAAATTATTTATTTAAGTTATTTATTTATTTCATTTATCTTGCTACCCATTTGAACAAGGTAAAACATGTTGGAGAGTTGCAGTCATTCATCATTCAATTAACGAACCACTTACTATCAACTTAACTATCCATGTAGCCATTGTTGGTAGCTGGCATCGAGATATTATGCTATGGATTATCGCATGTACAAATTCAATTATACATAGAAAGTAGTTTGCCAATAGGGAAGGTCTCATTAACCCAGCTGTTGCAATCAGCCTTATTTATTGTGGCATAGATAAGAGATGGAGGAGTAAGGGGATCTATGATAATTACCACGTGACCATTATGGCGGGAGACAATAACAGCTGATATATCTGTGGGCTTTATCAGCTGTTTGCTGTTATCTATGCAGCCCTCCCTCCTTACTGCTGCTTGAATTATTCGACCAATTGCTCCTTATGCCGATAACATAGGCTCTATCTTACTGTCTAATGCAATATAGCCGCCATTACACTAGACAAATTCCTCAACACAGTAGCTCTTGGTCTTACCTATCTTAAACAACGTATTTATGTAAACGAAAATCACTACCGTTTGTCTTCAAATAGGAAAATGTATATAAAAATCCTTAATTATTAGCTGATGATATATATCTTTTTTACTTCCTTGTACAAAGTAAAAAGACAATTTTTGTTTTTTAGATATCAATAGAATTATCCGTGACAGTCAGTTAACCCATATTGACTTTTTTGCTTCATGTACTACATAATGTTCATAACTCTACTAAACTACATAACTCAAAAACAACTAGCCTAAGAATGTTGAAATTTCATATTTAGAGCTGTTTACCTACTAAATGAGCAAATCTCCTGTTGGATAAATTCGAATTTGGTGAAGGGGGGGGGTTAAAGGGACCGGAAATAAAAAGTCAGTCACGCAGGGGCTGCGTAAAGTAAGCAGATTTCCCACGTGTAGTTTAGTAATAGATAAATCTACATACTGGTAACACAACACCACAGTGAATAAATACAAACAGAAATAAGAAATGTTTCAGTAAATATCAAAAACCTTCCGACTGAAAGCGTTTGAAATGTAAACAAACAGATCTGCCAGCCGCACACCGGAGAGAAAAACTTTTACTGAAATATATCAGAATATAACATTTTAATTTTATTGAGAACTATTTACTATATCTAGTACTATAATTAATAATGTTAATATATATTGTTGATTGTTTTCTCAATCAATCAAATTTTAGTAATCCAAGACATTACGACGGGGGGAGGGGGGCGAGACCAGGACTTATTTGCATGTATCTCGTATACTAAAGGTCTCTTGAATACAATATTTGATATTTAAGCTTCGAATAATGTGGTTTATTATATAATAGAGGATTGTTTATGTAACATGAGTAAAAGTGGGGGTTTCCTGAAGGCTGAAAACTGAAACATGCAAATATCTCGGTTAATATTCAAGATAGAGAATAAATGTATACAACAATATTTATAGTGCATTTATTTTGCAATAAGAATGGTTCTATAAAATGTTTCGATCCGACGTATAGTAACGGAGATATTTGGAATTTTCGAAAATCCTCCGTTCTAACCCTCAAGGAAAATCTGCTAAAACATACAAATTGCTTCGTACCTATTAGGGGTTTCAAAAGATTCGCAACTCAATGTGAAGTGCAGTGAAATTTGTACAACAATTTGTTTATTTGATTTATTAGGATTATGTGGAATTAATGCGGTGCCCAGATCATATTTTTTTATAATTTACTATGCCACCTATAATCGGTCAAAAAATACCTAAATATTAATTATCATTTTTAAATCAGGTCATCCAATAGCAATTTATGCATAATAACGTAGCATGTCAATAAAGCATTTATTTAAAGTATTCTTATGTTTAAAAGAAAAAAAAGAATGTCTACTTAATCAAGTTAAAAAATGTATTCTTTGGAACTTGTGATATATTATGCGCAATGTTTTATCTATATAAATAAAAATCTAAGGTTTGATTGCTTTTCTATTTAAATTTGCAATACCTGAATAGGTAAATTGTCGGTGTGTGTATGTATTAACTAATGTTAGTGTTATCGATAATAGGAGGGATTCGATATACTTTGTACCTTTAAAATTTTTATATCGTATTTTAACAGAATGCCAGAACAAAGTTTTATTATATGTTTTCTTCCGATGCTAAGATAATATAAATTTTATTTTGCCAGGAAACTAGATATATTTGATTCCATGAACGATAATAAATTCGTCAATATCCGTCCAATAGGCATTCCACGCTTCATGCACAAGACTATATATATGACTAATTTGGAGGTAATTAATGAATTATTTAGTGTTTCCGTTTTCCAGTATTTTAATTTTGATGCGAAGCCATTTTTATATCAATTCGTTGATTACAGGAAGTCTAATCATAGATTTGTCTAAATGCTTATATTTCGGATAAAATAAATGGATGGCTATACCTTTATTGTTCGTGTTAAATAGAATTTCTGTAATTGATGAATATGACAGGATGATTTTGTGTTTCCAATATTTATATTTCATCAGGATGCCATTTCTGCTTCAACCCCGTCAATGACGTGTTTTATATATATATATATATATATATATATATATATATATATATATATATATATATATAAAATAAATTTGCTGTAAGAAAATGTAAAGAAATTAATTGACTTAATGATAGAGAAAATATTTTATAAAAACAAGAAAGTGCGTCTGCTGGGTGGTTGAAGTAATCTTTCAATCAATGTAAAGATAATTAATTAAAAAAAAAACTATGGTAATTCTAATTATTTGATTATGACTTAAGTTACTGAGTCACTAAAAACCTCACGCCCAGCATACATTTCAGTTTCTGTTTACATAGGCTTCTAACTACGGGAAAAATAGCGGTGTTCTTGCAGCACTTGGGGAAATATAATTAGTTTACGCAGCTCCTGTGTGACTGACTTTTTATTATTGTATATATGTTTTTTGTATTTTATGTATGAATTTTGCCTGTCCAGGATTCATGTATTTTGAATTGATATGTAGATATATATATCTTCCGGGAGTTTCCTAATGTCTTTCCGACTCTTACATAATCCTAGTTTCTTGTATATATTCGACAGACGTGCGAGGCGCGATTCCTCAGCTTGTAATTCCATCTCTGGAGAAATTATCCTACTGATCACAGATACTCTCCTATCTGGAAATTATGCAGACATACATCATTACTCTGAGCGCGGTATGTGTTTCGACATATGGGCAGAGAGTTAGTTCCTCCTTCCATTCCCTACTTTCTTTTCGTCCATATTTACTGCTAGCGCATCTTCCATCTGATCACTAATTACCGGGTTCCTGGATCAGTCGAATTACAGGCAAATCTCCGGGACTCCCTCCGTGTCTCTACATCACTCACTCTCAGTCAGAACTTCCATAGATTTATGCCATAAACCATTCCTTCGCTTTCAGAACGACTTTCCCTCCAATATTTAATCCTCAAACACACAATTTTCAGCTGCTTCCGTTTGAAATTTGTGCCCATTGCCTAAAACAGAAAGGCTATAAACATTCTATCAATTACTTAACATTTTTCTGCCCCACCCCTCCTTCTGAAATATATAGTTTTCTGATCATTGAAACGTGTTTTCCAAGCTTCTAATATTGAAACAGCATCGTAGAACCTCTTTGGCACACCATTCCTAGATATTTAATTTTTTTTAGTATGGTAACGATCAAACAAATTTCAACCTCTAGAGTGGTTTCAGACAAGAATGTGTATCATTTTGAATGAACCTCATTTTAGTCATCTACTAGATATGATCAATGGACATTTAATGAAATTTTGCGAAAACAGCGCCATGAGTTCAACTTTAATAGCAAATTTCTCAAAAGGTAAATTTACTGGTATAAAAATGTTTCTGAAATGGCGTTTTGAAGGACTATTTTGAAAAGTGCATGTAGAAACTAGAGTATAATTCTTAATAAACATTATCAGAGAGTAGACTGGGAGGAGAGCCATAGTGGCCGGAGACTAGAATCACGAAGACATAGACAGTAAAATAGTGTTGCAGCTCGACGGCCATTGTAAGCTACGAGAACAATAGGGGATGCAAAAACGGTCACGAAAACGCAAATGTTTTAAATGGGGGGCTCACAAGGCTTTGTTTTGCAAGCTATGTTTCGCAATGAAATTTAAGGATGCTAAACGAATGCAGTCTACCAAACTATAACATACAATCTAAGTCTCTCGTGTGTTACTCTCAAACATATAAAAATCTCCACGAACCGTACGAAAGTTGGGTGGTGGGGGCAGTAATAGTCAATCAAATACAGAAACATCAGTAGCTCATGCCGAACTTGCAATAATCTAGTTTCATACCCAATTTATTATTATTGTCGTCTTAAAATGCATAAATATAAAATTCCTTTTGGTCCTCTGGGCCGGATATCTGATATCAAAATATCAATTTTGTATAAGAAAATGCCAATTTTATACATGAAGTATTCTTAGTTGGGAAAGTATATACCAGGGTAATCCAAAGTAAAATCTCTGATGTAATAACCAATAAAATCTGTAATCTGCCATTGTCGGGTCTTTAACCTGATAGGTAGTGTGGGCCCAGTTGCTCTAGATTTGAGTAAACATTCGTCACGTTCTTCTGTTCGTAAGGATATTTTACCAGTTCCAGTAATGAAGTTTTTAGGATAGACTTTTGAAAAGAGCATAGACTGGTTTAGTCATATAGAAGAATTAAGTATGGAACTTAAATGACAATGCTTCTTATTAAAATGTGTAGACTGGAAACTGTTACTTATGTATTATGGATATTTTCTTAGTCGTTTTCTATACTATAAGCATTGGGGTAACTCAAAAAAACATATTTTAATCTTTAAATTACACATGAGAGCAATAAGGTTTATATACAACAAAAAATCGAATGACTCATGCCCGCCACTCTATAAGGAGTCAAATATAATTACTTTTCCCTCAATATATATGTACCAAACTATATTTTTTGTGAAACTGAATATAATAAATATATAAAAATAATATAACTCATAATCATAAAACAAGATACAAGAATATACATCAGACCCCAAGGACAAACATAAATACTTCCAGGAAAGCTTATCATTTTCAGGAGTAATATTCATTAATGCACTGCCTGAACGTGTTAAATCCATTAAAACATATTTTCGTTTAAAAATAAATTAAAGAACATAATTTCCGAAAGTTGTCTTGAAACACAAGATGAATACTATCAAAAATGTTCAATTATTGAATAAAACTACAAAATATTCGTCATACAAATCTGTCACAAAATGATTTATGATCAGCTACGTTGACTCTTTAGTTCAAATTTCTCATCATTTATAAAGCATATCATTCCTTAGTTAATTTACATATCAACAAAATAAAAAAGTCCGTCACGCTGGGGCTGCGTAAACTAAGCAGATTTCCCTCGTGAAGTTTAGTAATTGATAAATTTACATTCTGCTAACACAACACCACCGTGATTATTAAGTGAATAAATACAAACGGAAATAAGAAATGGTTCAGTCAATTTCAATAACTTGCCAACAGGAAGCGTTTGAAATGTAAACAAACAGATCTGCCTTCCTCACACTGGAAAGAAAAATAACTATTGTAGTCCAAGAAATAAACAAGGGGGGGGGCATCAACAAAACGTATTTGCATATATCTCACAAAGTAATAGGTTAGAAGACAAGAAAGGTTAGGTTACACGAGCGCCGACCTACGGAAACAGCCGAACTAATCCGAAAAATTCCGACAAGCACACTTAATAAAAATGCAAATATCTTGGTTAATATTCAAGAAAGAGAATAAACGTATATGACAATATTTATATTAAATTTAATTTGCAATAAGATTGATTCTATACAATTTTTCGATCCGACGTATAGTAACAGAAATATATCGAATTTTAGAAAATCCTCCCCTCTAACCCCCCCCCCCCCTCCCACTGGTCCAATTTCAGCCGTTAACAAACTTGATCTTTCTTTTTACATAAAACTACTAAATATCGAGTTTGGTAACGATCAAACAAAAATTGCGACCGCTATAGCGGTAACAGACAAATATATATATGTATATATATATATATATATATATATATATATATATCTAGATATATATATATATATATATATATATATATATACAGTTTTGAACGGACCTCATTTTCGTCATCTACTAGGTAGGATCGATGGACATTTGAAGAAAAAGTTCGAAAACTCCATCATGAGAACGACCTCAATAGCTGATTTCCCTTAAGGGAAATCTGCTAAAATGTCAGTTATATATTTAGAATAATTTAAGATTGTTAACGATATTAATTTATTATATTTTGCAAGAATAAACACATTTATTTTCCTGAGTTCGGTGATACAAAGTGTCACATTTTGATGTTTTATTTTTTATATAGTAAGTTTGAAGATGATTAAGTATGAATTTATTTCATTTTTTTATCTTTAATGTATTCATTAATTTTTTTAAAATTACTTTGATGTTTGGAGTGATATTTTCTCGAATGAATATTAAGCATTTGAATTCATTTGAAGAAATTGGGCACCAATTGGCTCATACATTGCTGCGAGAAGCAGATATTGCTGTGTGTTTCCGTAATTGGTTAAATAGTTTCCCTTATATGCATTAATACTACAAAATAAAGTTTTAATTTATTTTTCTTTGCTTAAGATCTTCGGGTTTTCTTCCGTTACAGAGCTATCATAAACCACTTTCATATGAAATAATTTTAAATGAAGTATAGAAGAACCATTTTTGTTTAATTAATTTAGTATCAGCAAAAGTAAGTCATGTAGTTGCTACATATTTATTTTTTTTTTTCATTTCAACAGATGATTAACAGTCACTGAACTAAACTGAGCAATATTTGACGAGAATGGCGGATGCGATATGATGCAAATTCCACGATAGCGAAACACGTAATAGTTGGCTAGAAAAAACTCTAAGTTGCGAGAGAGACACGAACCTGGTATTAAAGGGAAATATGAAGGGAGACGATGATAAAAAGTGGGTTCTAATATCTATTTTAATTGGTTTCTTAAGTCGCGTGATGAAAGTGGCCTCTGCCGTTTCTTTTATCTCATGATTTATCGTTCATTATGGGAAAAACTTAGAGTAATTCTTTAGGCTCCTTTTTAAATTATATCCTCTTCTTTCTGAATAGTCTTTTATGCCAGAAGTAACAATAGTTTTGTGTGTGCCTTAATGAAATTAAGTAAATTATTAAATAATTTTAAATGTACTCAATTGAATTGAATTATATGTAAAATGGTAAATATTGTTCAAAATAGAGCTAAGTTTCCAGAAATTAATTATTGACGAACAAATATTTCGGCTAGACTCCAGAAAAAAGATGACCAATTTCTGGTTCCTTAGCAAGGCAGATTTCCCATGCGGACATTTTGGTCTCTATTTTTCCCTGTGTTTTACCTTGTGAAAACGATTGGAACATAAGTTGTTAATTAATGTATGTAACTGCTTCAAGTAGACATGTGCAGTGCTAGAAGTTAGAGATTAACTTAGTGGGAAAGGATTGTTGGAGGTTAAATATGGGAAGAAATACTAGAGCAGGTAGATAATAATGTATTTACGAATTAACATTTTAAATACTGAACTTCTGGGCAAAACTATCACTGATGCCCGAAGATAGTTTATCACAACAATGTTTGAAAGATTAAGGACATTGGGCGCAAATTCTGGGAAATGGAGCATGCAGTACAGCTGGATAAATCAAATTAAATATACAGTTTCTCATATATTATGTACTGATGAATCCACATGCTTGTACTCAAAGGGTTTAGCGGGACATACGGATGATGTAGTGGAAAAATGAAGAACCATAAACTTTCTTTAGATATCCATAGAACCTTAAATTCAACAAATAGCCCAACAAGCAGAACAATAAGGTTTCTTTAACTATGAAACACTGACAATAGTTTAAAATTTAAAATACAATTAAAAAACTGGGAACATTAAGTCTCCTGAGAGTTGCAAACCCTGAACACATTAAACTGCATTTAATAGACGGGATCATTTCAGTTATAGTCGATGAAATATGTGAGGACTGTAAACTTTACATCAGCCCTTTTTCATCGTCTTATACAATGCCCGAAATTGAATGAAGACAGAAATTTGAAAAAGTATACTACATTTGTCTTTACTTTTCTGAAAAAGCAATATAGTGAGTGGTCCCACTTTGTAAATTACTATATATACATTAAAATTAGTTTCCACTAAAAGATAATTCATGTTTCAAGTTAATGTTTCTGATATTTTCTTGATTTGTGTAACTAGATATAGATTTTGTCGTTAAGTAACCTTCCTGACTTTGCCATGAGAAACTTAGGAAGGGATTTAAGAATTTATTTGTACAAGTTTATTCTTTTCCAAATAAAATATCTAGCTATCTACATTTTCGCGTTAAAGAAAAAAAAATTGAAACTCAAATTTGGGATTCAATTAATTTGATTTTGAAGTAGTGGATATTACCTGATTATTCCTATCTTTCTCGATCTGAGATTCGCGAGGGAGTGTTTCGTTTTGGACAATCTAAAAGTTAATAATGCAACAGTCCTTGATGTTTCGATGTAAAAAGAAGAATGGGGAATCAATTGCCGAATTAAAGGAGGGGATTGGGATATGGTAGGATAGAGAGGGAATTAGTAAGTATAGCTGCTAGCTAGTAATTTCCCCATAATGGCTTGAAGAGGGTCCGAAGGAGGCAACCAAACAGGAAAAAACCCTAGAAAAGGACTAAAACAGTGATAAGATTATCGCTTTTTACCCGAAAGAACGCTTTAGATTTTCTCAATTACCGAATATTTTTCTGACTAACAACTATAATTTGTATGGAATGGACTATTAGCCGGGGAGGGATTTCATTGGCGGGGAAATAAAAGGGTCCGTATTCAAATGACGGGAAACGGCCCGAGTCCTTTAAAGACCGAATATAAAAGGAATAGGAAACTCGCAGGGATTTACCTTCGGTAAAAAAGTGAATTGAAACAGAGCCGACAGTTGGAGATATCTGAATAATTTCTTAGTAATGACTAATTATTTGGACAGGGAACGAAGGGCCGCCGGCTGTTTACCATGGAAATGTTCCTTGTCCCGAACGGCCGTTCGTTAGCGGTTTGCGCTGGGAACTCTCATCCAATTAGCCTCGCTCATCTAGACGACGAAACTTTACACTCCAGTCTTTATTTCGGCCCAAATCCTTACACTTCCTCACATAATGCCGACTTTAGTGCGAATCTCCCTTCGGTATCTCACATATCCCCGGGCACACCATCTCCTACAGACAGCACAATCTTAAGGCGCACGCATTCGCTAACACTAACATAACTATCTTATTGTCTTGTGTAAGATACAAAAATACAAGAAAATCATCTCGAGGAACTTGAAAGGGATACTTATTTCGAAATGGAGAATATTTAAGGCATACATTCTGCATTTTCTCACATTTTCGTATAAATTATTTTGTCGAACACAAATATGGCATGAAGGAAATTGGCTGATGATATCATTTATGGCGCGTAAGTAAAAAATAACATGGTCTCCAATCTGAGGTATTTTAAAATAAGCAGATTTCCTACATGTGTAGAAATAGGTAATCAATAAAACCTTACTTGATGGTGCCCTCACGCCAACAATTACCGTGTATCTCACATCATAAAGATCTGTTGTAAACAATATTTGGTATTTGTGCTTAGAATAAGATGTTTTATGATAAATTGCCTTATTTTTAAAGTGTAGAGGCTAAAAGTGAGGATTTACTCAAGACTGATATTAAAAAATGCCAATATTACAGAAAATCTGAATAAAGGTGAATACAGAAAATATTTATATAAGAACATTTATAGAAAATGAAATGTGGAAAAAGATTGGTTCTATACAATTTTTCGATAAGACTTATAATAACGGAGATATATTACACTATGCAGTTAGTAATTACACTATATAGAGATTAGTAACACTATGTAGACAGAAAAATGTAATAGTGGCAATAGCATGGACAAAAGGACACTCGGGAAATTTAGGAAATGATACAGCAGACCAACTTGCAAATACAGCTTCAAGAGACGAAACGATACCAATTACATACTCTATACTGACTAAACAGACCATTACAATTCTTTTGAGAAACGAATCTCATAAAAAATGGGACGAAAGATGGACAAACACTCTAAAAGGACGACCTTCACATAAGTACATCCTAACTATAAACCAAAGACAAATAATAACACTTAACAATTCTAAGAAAATACAATTTGCATCAGGACATGGACCTACAAAAAGTTACTTGTACAAATTTAATCTAACATACACAAAAACATGCAAATGTGACAATGAGACTGAACAGACATATGACCACCTCTATGATATGACTGTACATTACTTGACGGACCAAGAACAAAACTCATCAAGTACATTACCTTACAAAACGGAACTTGGCCGACGGACAAACCGAAACTTTTACTCAAATTCAACAAGGGATTTAATGCATTTATACAAGAATTGGACACCATTTTGTAGATCTACACCTACTGTTTATCCACATATGTTATGTTTATATATGTTTTTTTTTATTGTTTTTATAATGATTATAATTATTGTATACGAAATACTATAATGTAATTATTGAAATGTGTATAGTATCCAAAGGATGGAGCACACGACATTGAAATTTCCACGTTAGAGGGATACTCTTCGTGGAAAACCGGGGAAAAATTGGCCAAGGGAAAACTAATAAAACGTGAGGGATATTCATAACCAAGTATACATATACTACCAGGAAACATGGATCTCAGTCCTCTAGCCATATTTTTTATAAGCGCTAAAGTGAATCCTTTCTTCTATGGCCCAGTAGAAGGCCCGACTGGTTTCATAATTCTCAGACCTTATTATTATTTTAAAAGTTATTTGTCATTACATTGTAATGTTTCCAATTCTGAAAAAAAATACCAAAATAAGAGAAAAAAGATTTATCTAATGCTGTACATAGCTAGTAGTGCTTTGATTGCAAGGAAGAATTAATTAACTTAGTGTTATTTCGACTTATGAATCTTTGCCACAACAGAAAAATAAATATGAGGAAAACATAAGACAGAAATATGTATACATTATGAAATCATTAATTTAAGAATATGCTTAATTAAAATATCAGACTTCCCGCCCTAATAATTCAATTTAAATTTCTACCTTATGTGCACCATGGGGGAAATGGCATTCGCAATAAGATGGAAATAAACGGTTACGAAAATAGTGCTATTTTTCAATTCAAGGTTTTCCCGTTACTAAAGCCTGTCCGAGAGAGTCTATTCATTTCAAATCTATTTCCCTGAATAAATGAAGCTCTGCACGAATAATGGCTGCAAATTTCCCCTGAATAAAGAACGTCCCTTGTCTAATGAATTACTTGATGTCCTACCATACACGGCGACTCCATATTAGGCCACCTCCTATTGCTGTGGAGTGACATCCTCTCTGGTTGTATTTATTCCCTTTGATGGCGTCACGGTCCCATATCCATAAGCCTCGTAGGATGTGAAGTCTAAATGCCTCCTGCTCCAAGTGCTGCGTTCATAATTCTCTGCTGACCTACTCTTTTTGAATATTCAGACATTGAGATAATGGGGGAGGCCCAGGGAGAGATGGTTAGAGCCCGCATTCGATGTGTCTTGCAATTAGCAACCTGTTCCATATGCAAGCTGAACCCATAACCCCATGCAGATTCGGCACTGATGGATGGGCTAGCTTTCCTCTCCGCCCCGGACGAAAAAAATCCCTCATCCCAGTACCTGGAGCCTAAACTATACCACATCTTATTCTATATTTTTCCCACAGTAAGAAGCCTATTTAAACACAACTTAAAATTTACCTTGACATGAGATGTTTAGTCCTAAAAGTAACTTTAATCATAAATGGAATGGCTAGAATTGAGGTCTACCCGAGGGAAAAAAAGTCCGTCACGCAGGGGCTGCGTAAACTAAGCAGATTTCCCATATTATGGAACGGCAGACTACTGATCTCATTTCAGCATATATTTCATATTTATAAAAAAAAAAAAAAAAAAAAAAAAAAAATTGGCCAAAGTCAGATAGCTAATGAACTCGACATTTCTTTTCCAGTCAAAATTTTATATATGTAGTTTGGTTTCAGTGTTTCAAAATCTAACGACCGCTAGAGAGTGAACAGTCAAATTATGTATCTATCTATCTGTCTATTTATCTATTTATTCATCTGTCTGTCTATAAATCGGTCTATTTATCCATCCATCAAATATACATGCCTTTGTGTTCGTCTGTCCGTCATCCGTCCGTCTGACCATTTATCTATCTATATATCTATCCATCTATCAATCTAGCAATATATCTGTATATATATATATATATATATATATATATATATATATATATATACTAGATAACCCGGCAAACGTTGTTTTGCCATATAAATTATTTCTAGTTTCTAGATAAATTCTAGTGTAGACAAAAAGTAACTTACTTATTATAAGTGTGTAAGTATGTGGTATATGCATGAGATAGGCATGGAGCGCTATCAACGATAAGGGAATATAAAAATAACAAACGCCAAACAATATTATTTTTAAGTTATTATAGTTTATTTCTTAAAATTACATATCACATATTAATTACGACAGTAACACTAACAAACAACATCAATCTTTTAATGCTATAGCGTGAACAATATTTTTTATTAGCCCATCTTTAGCGAGCACAAACAAACTGGATGGTTTACCCACTCGAGAGCATGCTACGTACAATTGCCCGTGTGAAAAACATGGTGTACTCAAATCTAAGCCACAAATAGACATCGTTTGGCCTTGGGATTTGTTGATTGTCATTGCAAATTGAAATTTTAATCGAAGTACAGTTAAAAACACTATAATTGATCAGTTATCGAGCGGGATGATAATGATTAAATTACTAAAATGGCTATAAAAAAAATAGGGGTTGGTGATAAAAAAGTAAAAATTTAGGGTTGTATGTATTTTTTAATGCCACATTATAAAAAAATAAAAACAAAAACTTTTGTCCAAAAATTAAAAAAAATGTTAAGTATGAACAACCCTTATCAATTAGGGGTATGAAAAATAGATAGTAGCCGATTCTCAGACCTACTGAATACGCATATAAAATTTGGTAAAAATCGGTAAAGCCTTTTCGGAGGAGTACGCTAACTAACATTGTGACATGGAAATTTTATATATTAGATATATATATATATATATATATATATATATATATATATATATATATATAATATATATTGCTGTACATTATTTCCTTAATACGTTTGGTGAGCTGGTGCATTGTAAAGCAGAAATATGTGATTGTGAATTTCACTTTTTCTCTAATTTCCCAATCCTTCCGGTAGAACTTCAGTCATTAAACAACATAATTTTTTGTGCAACATGAATCGTTTAATTATTTATTATAATATCAATAAACTACAAATTGTAAACTCAATTGAATGGAATGTCATTGATGTTGTCATATCGAACCTTTATCCTTGTATCTCCAATAGTAAGATTTCGATAAGAAAAATGAGTCCTTCCCAATATATATATATATATATATATATATATATATATATATATATATATATATATATATATATATGCAATATGTACACACTAACATACACACACACACACACACACGCACGCACACACACAAACACACACGCGCACACACACACACGCACACACACACACACACACTCACACACTCTCACTCACACCCCCACACACACACACACACACACTTGTATACGTGCCTATTACCTCTCTAGCGGTCATATTTTTTGATTGTTAAACGTATTAAGTTTAACTATAGATCAAGTTTTTTAATGCCTGAAATTGGACAAGGGAGGGGAGGGTTTAGAGGGAGTAATCAAAGAAAATAAAAAATATGTCTGTTACTGAAAAATTGCATCGAACCAATCTTCTTGTTAGTACTTTTATGTACAATTTTCTCTATCTTAAATATTACCCGTGCTTTCTTTTTTCATTTTAGCCTTCATTAAACCCACACATTTAGTCATTGCACTTTAAAAATAAGTGAATGGAAATCATGAAACATCTTATTCCAAGCTACAATACACAATATCCTCTTCAACAGATCAGTACTGCAAGAGATATATGACAACACTTTGTTTGATGACGCCACAAAATTAGTATTTTATTGACCACCCAATAGTGCCAATCGGGTTTTATTTGGAAATAGAAAATTCATAGTGAGATGAGATCAGTAATTAGTCTTAGCCGGACTTTTTAAGTTGGAAATAAAGCGTTGTGTGATATATTGGCTTATGGTTAATGAGGGAGAGTTCTACTCGCTCAGAGATTTCAGAGCGTTTAATTTTAGCAGATTTCCCTTAAGCTATTGAGGTTGTACTCATGACGAAATTTTCGAAATTTTTCTTCAAATATCCATCGATCCTACTCAGTAGATGACGAAAATGAGGTCCGTTCAAAACTGTATATATATTTGTCTGTTACCGCTCTAGCGGTCGCAATTTTTGTTTGATCGTTACCAAACTCGATATTTAGTCGTTTTATGTAAAAAGAAAGATCAAGTTCGTTAACGGCTGAAATCGGACCACGGGGAGGGGGGGTTTAGAGGGGAGGATTTTCGAAAATTTGAAATATCTGCGTTACTATTCGTCGGTTCGATTGTACAGAATCAATCTTATTACAAATTAAATTTGCTATAAATATTGTTATATGCATTTATTCTCTATCTTGAATATTAACCGAGATATTTGCATTTCTATTAAATCTGGACAAAGTGTTTTTCCCGCCAAAAGCTAGTTTGACCGTTTCATTCTTTGCTTGGCTCTCGTGAAATTTCTCTATTGTAAAACGTCAAGTGGGAAATTGCTTAGTTTACGCAGCCCCTGCGTGACGGACTTTTTCTGTTTTATCTACTGAGAATAAATAAAAAAATTATTGTTAAACACTTTTATATAATACACATTTTTTTTTCAAAATATATAATATGTAGTCATTTGCCCAATGTAAATAGTACAAGATAAGACAGAATGAGCCGACCTTGTAAGGCAGCAAGATAGGACAAGGCCGGTCCCTTCTAGTTGTCTATTACAATCAATCTTATTTACATATTTCATTATAATTAATATTTTCTTTTATTGTCAATTACTAGTGGATTTCCATTATGAGAAATAATATTCAATGATTCTAGTCATATTCTGATTTTTGAAAATTTCCTCAATTATCCAACGATCATGCGTTCGCTCAAATTTTAATATATATATTTGAAAACAAAAAAGTCTATTGCTTTTATACAAAACACAATTTTTAATCTTATTTGACTCAGTCAGTCCAAAGTTGTGTACATGGATATAAACTGTCAGACAACACATTCGTGAGATTGTGATTTCAATAAGACAGAAACTTCTATCAAGATAGTATCAATGATCTTTAAAACAATCAGTAATAAATAAATTAAATCCTTGTTCTCTTGAAGATAGAATTTTATTTTGTAATGTCTATAAATCATTTTCGAAAATTAGCTACGGAGGTAAATATAACGAAGGAATACTGAATATTACAGAAAATTTATCAGGAACATAAAAATGTCTTCCTTTTAGCAGATTTCCCTTAAGGGAAATCAGCTATTGAGGTCGTACTCAGGACGGAATTTTCATCATTTTTCTTCAAATGTTCATCGATCCTACCTAGTAGATGACGAAAATGAGGTCCGTTCAAAACTGTATATATATATATATATATATATATATATATTTGTCTGTTACCGCTCTAGCGGTCGCAATTTTTGTTCGATCGTTACCAATCTCGATATTTAGTTGTTTTATGTAAAAAAAAAGATCAAGTTCGTTAACGGCTGAAATCAGACCTGTTGAAGGGGGGAGGATTTTCTAAAATTCAACAAAAGTTCCGTTACTATTCGTCGGATCGAAACATTGTATAGAATCAATCTTATTGGAAATTAAATTTACAATAAATATAGTTATATACATTTATTCTCTATCTTTAATATTAACCGAGATATTTGCATTTTTATTAAATCTGGTTGGATAACGGATGAGTGAGTTTCCCGCCAAAAGCTAGGTTGGCCATTTCCTTAACTGTTCGGCTCTCGTGAAATTTCTCTATTGTAAAACGTCACGTGGGATATCTGCTTAGTTTACGCAGACCCTTTTTTATTTGTATATACTTTATACTTTATTTGTTAAGATTTACATGTGTATTTTTGTCGACTCTCTGCGGCTCAGGTTAGCCATGTGAGTTAAGGCGTTGGTCTTAATTTTACTTAGTAAATCCAGAGCGGTGAGTTCGATTCTCACAGGGCAATAGGAATTTATTTAATGACGGTCGCATTGAATAAAATCGTTTGTCCTACCCTGGCTAGAAGAAAATGGTTACCTATAGATAACCCCTCCCAATTAGCCTTAGCAGCAAAAAGTGAGTGCGTTAATAAATAAAGGATATTTTTCTACTCAACCATATTGTATATATTTTTTTTAATATAATTTTTGTTTTGGAGCTAATTAATTATTTTGATATAATTGTTTCTCTCCTTTCCCCCAGTAAAAGTAACATTCATATTTACATAGGGGAATATAATTTATTAAAATAGCATGAAATGAAATGAATGAAGGATTTAATTACTGATGTATACAAATAAGTAAATACACTCACCTACACTCACATTGACACATCAAACAGTCGGACTGTTTTCACGAAGGAAATTTACACTTGTAGGTTCCTCCAAGTAGCTAACTCGCTTGTGGTGATATGGCTCGCCACCGATATAATGAGGATCGTCAATCTACTAGGAACAACTCGTCCCACGTCCTCCTTGGTTATCGGGGGTTGTACGTCGAGTCCATTACTCACTGCTTAAAGCTCTCATATTTATATATATATATAAAATTGTAACCTCTGTCTGTACATTGATTTATTTCGCGAAATTTCACGATAACTTTTCGTTTCACATGTCATAGACACCATAACTGCATTTTGTTTCTTTCGTGTATGTTTGTTTGTTACCTTTTCACGCATAAACGGCTGAACCGAATTTTATGAAACTTGGTATGTATATTACTACTAGCCCAACTTAGACTTTAGGCTATATTAATATTCTCTAAGACAAACAGGAGTGGGGGTTATAAGGAAGGCCTGAAATTAAAAATAGCGATATTTCGTTTCCTATGGGTTTCTCGGCAAATATGAACAAAACAAAAGTTGTTTATTTTCTTATTTAGAGTAACTTTTGTTATATACATTTTTTTCGTATACCGAATTTTAAACGAGATATACGCTAAAACCTATAGCGGAAGTGAACAATTTTATTTGGGACAAAAGACCCAACCGAAATAAATAAAACTCGGTATATGTATTAGCACTAACGCTTTCATTATAAAAAGCCATACCAACATTATATAAGGGGGTTATAAGGGAAGCCAGAAATTAAAAATAGCGATATTTCGTTTCCTATTGGTTTCTCGGCAAATATGAGCATAACAAAAGTTGTTTATTTTGTTATTTAGAGAAATTTGCTCAACAATTTATTACTATTTGAACTATCAGGTACCTCAAAAAAAAAAATTAATTCAAATGTATGTTAATATTTTGTCCTTAATATTTCAAATAATGCACAGGAAACGGGAAATATGATAATCTGGAGGACAGTGAAGTTTTACATTAAAAAATAATTTTTTTTATTAACAAATCCACAGAAACGACGGTTATTAACCCTAAACACTGGGACGGGTAATTGTCAAAATATTGTGCAATGTAAAGCCTTGCCAAAAAAATACCATCACCATTCAGCCTCAAATGAATTCCCGGGCGAAGCCGGGTATCTGAGCTAGTATATATATATAAAGTTGTTAAATTTGAACGGGGCTCATTTTTGCTATCTTGTATCAGGACGGATAGACAATTCAAGAAAGTTTTCAAAAATCACGTCATGAGTACAACCTCAATAGCTGTTATCAGGACTGTGATAAGCCACTGGCTGAATACAACCATTGATATTGATTGAAGAGAGTTGTGTGGGCAGATTCGAAGGTAGTTAGGAAGTGGTGAGTAGCGAAGGAGGATGCCCGGCTTATATCTAGTCACTCTGACAACATTTCAACACAGTCATCGACGTCTGACTCTAGACTTGCCATCCTGGCTCGGCAGAATTCCATATCTCACTTAGATCACATTTTTAGCAGATTTCCCTTAAGGGCCATTTTCGAAAGATTTTCCTAATGCCCATCGATCCTACATACGTTCAGGGTGTCAAAGATAAAGTGCATCTTCTGGAGCTTTTCACGGCTAAGCCGGTGATTTAATTAAATTATGCCAGAATAAAATGTCGTTGGTCTCCATCATTTGTTTCATCATACACCATTATTTTTAACTTTGACAAACCACGGACGGTTCAGGAACGTCCGCAAGTTGGAACCATGTGATGAAATCTGTAATATATTTCCTCTTTAATAGTCCTCACAAAGTTATTAAAGAATTAGCAAACGGCATTTCGATATCTTTGAAATTAAATGATGTACGTCGTTTTAAAATCTGGTATCCCCATCATAATTATATTTTTTCAAGCGATTTATAAATTTAAATCTTGGAGATCTATTGCTTCATTCTAATGAATTTTTATCTGCACTTTCATTTAAAAATGTCTTTGAATGTGGAGATGTAACATAATTAGAGACAAAATGAAAAGAAAACATAAGAAGAACGGTTTAATAACTTTTTGGGGTATCATTTAGCATATTTGTTTGTGTGTGTGTGATTTTTTTTTTATCCAGTTGTTTAATTTATATTGTGGATTCAATATTCTATTACTTTAATAAATATACACATGACTATTTGCATGTTTTTTGTGTGATAGTTTTTAGATTTCTCTAAGCAAATATTACTGCTTTATGGAATGTAAATTATTGAAGTAATATAGTAGTTTTCTTATCATTTTTCTATTACTGTTTTCTGTCATAAATAAATGCGATTTCCTACTCATGATTTTTTCATTAAACAAAAATGGCACTAACCATTTAATGATTAGTTTATATGCCGTGTCTTGATTATACAGGGCTTGTATCTACGGGTGTAATAGCGAATATAAAGTGAAGGTTATGTGTATTTCTTCCCCCAATTTTGATTTATGGTGTTGTCGTCGGAATCTTACAGCGACACATTTATTATTATTTTTAATTATTAACGTCCACTTTTTGATATTACTGGTAATTTGGACGGATTATCTACAGGTTACCACTCTTTTCTAGCCAGGGTGAGCCCGGGAAAATGTTGAGGAGATGTATGGGGGCGTGAGACAGAAGGCATGCTTGTTTGTGTGTGTGTGTGAGAGAGAGAACTTCGCAACGCGTTTTAGTTCTCTCCCAAAATATTTAATTATGTACTTCAGTATATTAACAATCAATTGTGCCAACATGCTTTGTAATGTAGATGAAACTAAAACAAATTTAGTACGATTAAAAAAGCTTCTGAAGACTATGAAATAAATTATTTCTTAAGATTTCATACCGTGGCGGATGCAATTCTGATGATAACTCGTGAAAACGTCCATAAATAGCGTTTTGTCGGATAAATTGTAAGATAGAGTGAGACAGCTTCCGTTTGGTCATTACTACAGCTGTGTGATCAGCTGGTAAATCTGAGAAGGGGGTCCTGTTAGGGGGGCAATGGGAAGGCGGCCACTCGGCAATTAACAGCCTAATCACATGGTTAGTCCCGCCAAAACTAGTTATTAAAGGCGCGAAAACAATCTACATTATCAGCTGGATCTACACCGCTCTCTATGATGTCATCGGCACCGCCCCCTCCTCAATATATCGCCGAGCTTATTCCAAGCCCTAACAGATATTACTCAGGATTTATATTTCTTATTTTAAGACTCTAATAGCTTTTTATTTTTTTTTTCTAATATATAATAATACATTTGAGTGCCGGAGGAGTAGTATTAGCTGTCATTATGACAACTAGAAAAAAATGTGGTTTAGCGGTTGCTCTATCTGGATGCATTAAAACTCAGCTCCATGCTTTGATGAGTAAAAAATCAATGTATCTTGCACCTTTTCTTTTAAGGATTTTATTTATTAAACTTAATGGTTATTTCTATAATTAATATGTAATAATTAAAGCATATTCCTGAACCAATATAAGCTATTTGCTAACAGAATATCAGATATTATGCCGGATGAACATTCTACATCGAGCAATAGGTTTTTACATCCTTGTACAAAATTTTGAAACATTTCGGTTTTCAGATTTAACTGAAATATACGTTTTGACTAGTTTCGGAGTAATGGCGTACTTCTCTTAAAATGTTGAAATTCATATTGAGGCTTGATGGAACTTATAGTTGTGCATCTCTACTTTTGAAAAAAAAAAATTCCATTATGGGGAATAGGTTTGAGAGGAGCGGAAATAAAAAGTTTAAAATTTCTCTGTATCTAACGGAAATTAAAATGTAGCGTCGTAAATATTTCCGTTATTAGGATCGGGTCAAAAACATTATATAATTAATGTTAAATACAATGAAATATTATACTTAATCAAATATTTTTAAATTAAAAAAAAAGAAATATTTTATACTGCAAAATATTTTTTTTCTATATCGAAAATTTACGAAATTAGTATATTATTATTCTGTGGGTGAGGGAATTATGTTTATCTTTTCTTTATTTTGGGAGATCACATATAAGTGATTTTTTGTCCTTTAAAAAATCATAAATTATACAATGTCAAATAACAAAAGTAAAAGTTATAAATATGCATTTTATTAATGAACATAACTATATCAGGCTTGGGAGAGTAATAAAATGTAAAAACAAAATGAGCCCTTTTATCACTCAAGCTCTTCAAAAAAAGGACCTTCAGATAAAGGATGTGTCCTGGAAATTTCTTTCAATATTTTTAAATTTCTGTCAAATCAACTGTATGCATCATGTTGATGATGTAAATACTACGCCCGGTAGCCACATCCATTATGTTCTTTCAGAAGCTGTTGTTTTCGGATTTCTATATCCACACAAATCCATAAGATGTTATATATATTCTAAATAGGCCTCCCTCTTACATTAAGCCCAAGAACGTTACTTTCAAATATATTTTTGGTGAAACAGTTGTGAAAAGGATATGCCCAAGATGACTTTCGTTTTAGAAGATTTCCCTTAAGGGAAATCAGCTATTGAGGTCGTACTCATGACGCGAGTTTTGAAAAATTTCCTCAAATGTCCATCGATCCTACCCAGGAGATGACGAAAATGAGGTCCGTTCAAAATTATATATAAATATATATATATATATATATATATATATATATATATATATATATTTGTCTGTTAACGCTCTAGCGGTCACAATTTTTGTTTGATCGTTACCAAACTTCATATTTAAGCGTTTTACGTAAAAAGAGAGATCAAGTTCGTTAATGGCTGAAATCGGACCAGTGGGAGGGGGGTTTAGAGGGGGGATTTTTGAAAATTCAAAATATCTCCGTTATTATGCGTCGGATCGAAACATTGTATATCAATCTTATTGTAAATTAAATTTACTATAAATATTGTTCTATACATTTATTCTGTATCTTGAATATTAACCGAGATATTTCATTTGTATTGTGTTTGTGGTCGACGGAACCCCGCCATGTTCCGGACTCTCCGCCGAGAGCTCTGGTGGCCGTTTCCAGAACTATTCGTCCCTCGTGAATAGGTTTAGAGATCCCTTCCTACTACAGCTGTTATTAGGCGGATTTCTCTATTGTAAAACATCACGTGGGAAATCTGCTTAGTTTACACAGCCCCTGCGTGACTGACTTTTTTCCTTGGCTTTGATAAGAGTTTTGTTTACACTTGAAGTAATTCTGCGCCACATACTCATATTTATTTTTTCCAATCTATTACATTCCATTTTGCAGAGTGTCCAGCATAAAGTCTGTAAAGGAGTGCACTCCGAACTAAAGACTTTACACTTTTTTTTTTTTTTATATCCATCCTTATATGCTTGTTTATTAAATACTTCCTTTTCGATTGGAAGGTTTCTTTAGCAAGTGCTTCAGCTCTACTTCCATTGTCTTCAGCGGCCATGCCTTCTACTTGAAAAAACTTCATACACTTATTGAATGTAAAAAGTGTAATTCTTCCAATTCTAATATTTATATTTCCTTGGGTGGTATTGATAATATGTAGTAAATATGATTATTGTTTCCTATGAACTACTCTTTAAGACTCATTAGTGTTCACTTTATATTTTAACATTAATATTTGTTTTAGGTTCGACGCTACCAAGTCAACAAAGGGAGCGTCGAAATTACGACGGGACTTGATAAACGCGGAGATCGCCAATCTCCGAGACCTGCTTCCCCTGCCCCCATCTACCAGGCAGCGGCTGTCACAGCTACAGCTGATGGCGCTAGTCTGTGTATACGTCAGGAAGGCCAACTACTTCCAACAAGGTAATTACTATGTAGCAATAACTCATTACACATAAACTCGGCTAATGACTCATTCACAATCACTCAATATTAAAAAACAGGATAAAAACTCATTCATTATAACTCGATATTCATAAATCAGAATAATTTCTCATTCACAATACACATAACACAGCCTAATTACTCTTTCACAATGATACAATACACATAACATAGCCTAATTACTTTTTCACAATGACACAATACACATAACACAGCCTAATTACTCTTTCACAATGACACAATACACATAACACAGCCTAATTACTCTTTCACAATGATACAATACACATAACACAGCCTAATTACTCTTTCACAATGATACAATACACATAACACAGCTAATTACTCTTTCACAATGATACAATACACATAACACAGCCTAATTACTCTTTCACAATGATACAATACACATAACACAGCCTAATTACTCTTTCACAATGATACAATACACATAACATAGCCTAATTACTCTTTCACAATGATACAATACACATAGCATAGCCTAATTACTCTTTCACAATGATACAATACACATAGCATAGCCTAATTACTCTTTCACAATGATACAATACACATAACACAGCTAATTACTCTTTCACAATGATATAATTCACATAAAATAGAATTAGCCACAATAACTCTATACACATAACAAAGTCTAACTGAATGACATAAGTATTGATAGTATTAGAAATTGGTCTGTCTGAATACCTCAGGTCATTGCAGTAGAGTTTTTACTGATAACCTAGAGTAAATTGCATTTCTCAATGAGCTTAATAAACTCTTTGCGAAATGCAGAAAATATTATCGATTTTTTCCCAACCAAGGTCTCATTATTATCTTCGACTGGCAGACGTTTCGCATTTACAATGCTAAACAATGCAGTGTACGTTTGTAATAAAATGAATTTATCAACACTTGATTGATTTAAATAAAAAGACCAAACATAATAATAAAACTTCCTTAATACAACACTGTAATGTTGCAGAACACAATTTAGGAATTGACAATTTAAAAGTTTTACGCAAGGAACCAAGGTTTTGTAAGAGGAAGATTCTTGAAGCTTATGTATATATCCAAACACCTGGAGAAGGTAGTTAGTTTTATAACAGACTCGAGGAATTTAAATATCTATTATGCCGAAGTGTAGGGAAATTAAAATAAATCTGGTAAATATGGTTAATAAGTGATATACATTTATTATTCTATGTAAATTTAATTGTTTGAAAATTTTAAATAACTATTAACATTTTTGCCTCCAATTTTATATATTTGTAATCTATTTATCAATACTATTATCATGATTTTGGGTTCAGAACATTATATTTATTTCCTTTTGATTTATATTAATTCTCTTACTGGTGATTACAAAAAAAAAACAAAAAAAAAAAACCTTGTGCACCTTATACTTAGTACACTCCTCATATTTCACTTCATCGAAGATGTCAAACTCTCGTTGAGAAAGTTCGGTGTTTGTATGATTGGTAGTCTGACATTTACAGTAAATCACAAGTAAATTTCACCGCAAAAAAAAATAAATAAAAACAGCCACAAGGACTCCTTGGTTCAAATTAGTTGTCTGGGCTTCTGTAGCTTAAAACAAATATTTTGTGAAGGAACGAGGCCATTTTTGTGTTGATTATTTATTACCTGTGATCGGCTTACTTCGCTATCCAGCATCTCAAAAATGACGATGAGTAAGATTAGTGTCCTGGAAGTAGCAAATCGATACAGTTGCGAAACCATTATATACTCAGCATTGTGAGGCAAGAGAATAGCTAACTCCTTGAATGAAGGTGTCGTTACTTTATCCACGTACCAAAGCCGTCAGGTATTTGCTTACATTTCGTCAGCTGTTGAGTGAAATATTTTCGGTTTTACAACCCCCAATATATAATTGGAATGTAATATCAGATTGTGCGAATATATTGAGTCTCTATCCTGTTTCTATATCTAGCTGTGACTAGTATGTATTGCTCAATAGGAAACATATCCAGAAGGGAAAAAAGCTGGTAAAATTGACTCTTCCTATCTATAAATTATCTATGACTAATAACATGAATATGACGACTATTTGAAAAAGAACTATGACTTTCATACTAAATGAGGTAAAACTTATGTCAGATTTACGAGAGAAAAAAAAGTAATTCTATAATGTCCACTAGTACTTAAAGCAAATTAAATTTCATAGCACACTTATATGCTAAAGTGTCTGATGATGAAAAAAAGACTGGCATAAGTGTGTGTATATAGACAAACTAATTCAATATCCTTAATGATTTGTTGGAGTTTTGCTAAATGTTGTGAGTATAATTTTTCTTAAGGGCTCGGATATTTGTTTAGAGATGTCTGATAAGTTATAGAAGTGAATTGGGGAGTTTTAATGGAGTGTCTTGGTGCTTTATAAATTCTTGGAATGAACTAGGTTAAAATCGGTGTATTAAATTATTGGCCCTGACTAAGGACAAAGAGATTGTTGAAGAGCCGCCAAGGAGATAATGTGTAAGGCTGGAGTGGACCGTTCTAATATGGATGAGCTGGGAGGCGATTAATCAAATAGAGAGGAGGAAAAATTGTTTTGAATTGGAGGTGGGCAGAGAGGAAAGCAATGACTGGGCTCTGAAGATGACTCAGCGATGCCGAAGGATTCGCCCTAGCCGCCGTCACTCCACCTCTATACTAATAGAATTTATTGCCCAAACAAAAACAGCCACCGCCTCTACACGTGGCAGGTCTCTCTCTCTCTCTCTCTCTCTCTCTCTCTCTCTCTCTCTCTCTCTCTCTCTCTCTCTCTCTCTCTCTCTCTCTCTCTCACTCACACACACACACACACACACACACACACACACTACTTCTCCAACCAGCTCCTTCACAGATAACTGCTCTCTTATCAGGAACTTTGGAATGCCGGACCAGGGACTTAATGTTCCTCGCTTGCAATAACTGCTACATCTCCTGAGTATACAGACTGGAAATAAATAGACCTGTCGGAACTATCTTGGGCTCTACAGGAACACGTTATTAGTTGGATGAGCAATGCCGCTAAACGGCCACATGAGTCGGTAGCTTCATTATTTCCTGCAAAACTGCTGGAATATTGACTCCCACAGCTCTTATTTTACTGTTTGTCTATTTTTGAGTTACTGGATGGTGATGAAAGCTGATCTTGGGGAAGAATTCGTGAGACTCAAGAAAGCGCCTCGTACCTTCATAATTTATTCGACGCTCCACCCTCAGTGCATACTCCTGGTCTGAACCAAGATTCCTTGAGACACATACCAGCACGAGAAAAATCGGCTTAGTTTACGCAGCCCCTGCGCGACGGACGAACATGCAACTTCAAAAAATCATACTATGTTCAGAATTGACTTATGGGTCACTATCGTAAAGTAGATAACAAATTTTATTTTAATTCTACAGTTAAATACCTCGTCTGGATTAGTCCAAGCATTAAAAAGTGGAGAACCATTGGAAAATACCAACATTTTTCTCTTATATTGCTTGAAACTTCAAGTTTTGTAGCTACGCTGGAAAACATTCCACAAGTGTCAAACTCGACATTGAAGCGGCCAATTCCTGTACGTACCTTGTGTCATTCTTAAAAAATAATAACATGTTTCTGTACCATCTAACATAATTCCGAGAGTTATTTTTCCTTCCGTCCTTTATGCATTAACAACAATGCGACCAATCGCTCCAAATGACAATACCTCTAACTTCCTACAACTATAAGTCCCAATGTTTCTGACAGTTCCCACTTTAGGCTCCTTGAAAATCCATTATTAATCATGAATAAGAAAGAAATCATGCCTAAATACACGTATGCCATCAACAAATAAATAGCATATATGCTTTTTGACATAACTATATTGGCTTTATGATATATATTGGTGGGATGAAATAGAAGTGGTTTCCCGTGGAATTATCTCGTTATATTCATTAATAACACAAATGACCTGTAACATGACAATTATTATTTATTAACGCCCACTGTTTTGCTACTATGGCTGTGTGGGGTCATCTATAGGTTACCATCCTTTTCTACCAGCTAGAGTAGGACTAGGAATTTTATTTAATGAGTTCATTACTAAATAAATCCCTATTTGCTCAGGCGGGAATCGAACTCGCTACTCCAAACATTACTTGATATAAAAATGGTTTCCTGCCGAAATATAAATATTAGATAACGAAAACACTAAATAATCCATCTATTTCCTTCAAAATAGTGATATTAACAGTTCTAAGCACGAAGTATGGAATGCGTACTGGGCGAATATTGTCGAATATATTATTATTCTTAGGATTAAATAAATCTAGTTTCCACTTACAATAAGATGAATTTATCATCTTATTATACGCCGAATTTCAATAGAAAATCTAACAAACCTTAAAGTTTTGTTTCTGTGTATACTTAAGGAGACAAAATTTAGGAATTTAGAATTTCATGCTCCTACGAAAATAGTTAAGAAAATTAGATCTTGGAATTCAAAGAAATCGAGAAATTCGAAGAAATAAGGTTTCTTGGATGTATTTTTTAATCGTTATGCAGATAAATAAATGAACCCTGGATTTCGGTAACTAGTCGCCAGAATCCTTGGAGATATCGTCAGGGAGCAGATAGGCGTATTTTATATAGGAGAGGTCTTTTGTTAATAGGAAATAAAAAAGAGTTAGTTGACTCTTTGCCCTTTCCGTAATGAAGGGACTATGTGTTGTTGAAAGGTAATGTTTGCCAGCTGAGGTGGATTGGTTGCAGCGCCACCTAACATGGAGAGGCTGCACTTAGAAAGGCAATCCTCCCATACTCCTCTAGCAGATCGGAATCGGCCGATCTAACGACTCTCTTCTCATCGACTATCAATAGGGGATGACCATTTGCGCCGGAGGAAATTGCAGGGATAAAAGTTGGCCAATGGTCGGGGCGTAAATACCGCCGATGGGAGGGGGTGGGCTCGTTACCGGCTGGAGATGGGGCCCTTACAAGGAAATATGATGAAAAAGCTCCTCGATTGCCATTAGCTGTGGAGAAAGGACGAATGATGGCCGGCGCAGATAGAATAATGACATCCACCTAACCTAACCATGTAAATATGTTCTCTTCGTTAGCTAGATCTAGTCTCGCTACGCATCCCCCGTATAACCTTCTCCCTACATAAACACACACGTATATATACGTAAATATATATATATATATATATATATATATGTATATATATATATATATACGTGTGTGTGTGTGTGTATAAATTTAATTTTTTTTAGAAAAGAAAAATGTTATCTATTAAAGTGGGGATCAGGTTAGTCATGAGAGTTAACAGCGTTGGCCTTAATCTCATGTATATAATTTTGAACGAACCTCATTTTGTCATCTAGGCCTATTGCCTTGATGGACATTTGAAGAAGTTTTTTTCCAAATCGCGCCTTAAGGGAGTCTGCTAAAAGATGGAAAGAATGTGAAATAACGGTAATAATGCAAAAACATATAACAATTCTGTGGTATTAATAAATAAGCTATGAAATTCGAAATATCTCCGTTAACATACGTCGGATCAAAAAATTGTATAGAACCAATGTTATTGCCAATTAAATTTACTATAAATATTGTTCTATACATTTATTCCCTATCTTGAATATTGACCGAGATATTGGTATTTTTATTAAATGTGGCCCCATAATAGACGAGTGAGTTTCCCGCCAAAAGCTAGTTTGGCCGAAACTGTTCGGCTCTCGTATGGAGATTTCTCTATTGTAATTCAAATAAAGGGTTAGAACCGCCAATATAAATGATACTATTGTCATACCTCTCGGTGGAGACCGTCGTCACTGGCTGATGGTTGAGTACCGTTGGAAAGCGCTTTCGATGCGATGGCATCATCTTCAAGCCTGTTAATAGTTGTACTGAGTTGGTTGTCCGTCAGTCAGTGGGTTTTATGCTCTGTTCACCGTATTAGTTGTTTACGTTTCTCTATTGTATTACTTCACGTGGGAAATCTGCTTAGTTTACGCAGCCCCTGCGTGACGGACTTTTATTTGAATTAAGATATTTCAAAAATATTTATCAAAACCTTTTGTAAGACACAATACAGGGTAATGTTTTTTTTTTCTTCTAAAACACCCTTGTAATTACTAATTTCTAAAAATGAGACTTCTTATTGTTAATTAATAGAAAATATACTAGTCTTATATAAAAAATAAAAATTGGAATTGCTGGTTGGGGATAGGCCAAGGTGGGTATGGTTATAGTTGAAGGCGGTTAGTTTACTATAGTTACCTAATTACAAGTGATTTTAATAATAACGGTGTGTTCAAATGGTTTTTAGCCAATTACATAAATGACTGCTAATCTATTATATTATATAAATGATGTATATGTAATATAAATAATAATATTTATCGTAGTACAAAGATATTATATTAAAAAAAAAAAAAGATGATTGTTAACAGATACAGAAATTCCAATTAGTTAAATACCATCGCGTTGTTGGGTAAAGTAATTAACAAACTGTTTTTATAAATTTGTACAGGAATAAACCCTTGAGAAGGACTGTGGACACTCAAAACTTGCCGGGTATAAAATAAATGTGTATATGTGACTGAATTGAAAATATTATTTTTATGGCGTCTAATGGCTCAAAAACCTTTGATAAATAATATACGGCAGTTTATAAATTAACTGTTTGTATATATGTTATATATATATATATATATATACCTCGTTACCTATTATCGTTATCTGAGTCGGATCTACAGACATTTGAAGACCTCTATGTTAAAATAATAGAAGTCCTCATACATAAAGACAGTCATAGGTAGGATAGAGAAAATTTAAAATTTTCCATTTCTTTCTATTTACCCAGGCATTTAAAGCAGAAAAGTTACAACCGTTTAAAAGGCCTAACAATTCCTACTGCGTGCCTCTTAGCAGATTTCCCTCAGGGCAATTTCCAAATGGGAGCAACCACTGTTTGTATATGAAAACGTTTAACACAATTTCAACAAGATCACCCGCCAAAGCCGTATGGCAGACCATTGCCCTTCGCCACCATGTACGACATTAACCAAGAACAGTTACAGCCGAACAACACAGCTCCTCTAGATCCGAGAAATTCGGGGCCATTATTGGGCGAGGTGATTCCGCGGCTTGTGAATCGCCCAGGAGGGCTGCTATTGACGGTCACCCATCCAGTTAGATCGATACAGTTTAAATGGGAATGGCTATCCTATCATTTACTCCGGTAGTTACCCTCCATCTTCTACGTGCGACCTTTCGTCACCCTTGCCCCTCTCGTCATCAGCTATCAAACCCTCGCCAATAGTACTACAACAACTTCCCATCTATCTATTATTTATGTTAATAATAAAATTAAATACTACCATCTGTCCAATAGTGATGGTTTTACTCCAGGTAGACGGTGAATTAGAAGGCTAAATAAAAGATTAGGGGAAATATGTTTATACAGTAGGGCTTTAACATTTCTCAACCATTTCATTTCATAGACTTGTCGCGAAAGTTAAGCCCAACATTAAGTCTAAAGTAAACTTCAAAAATGCAACAAAATGTAAAACCATTCTATAAAATTGATTTTTTTTTTTAGAGTAAATGTATTCCATTTCCCGATTTTGAAATTACTGTCACGCACAGAAAATCGTAAACTACTCCATTACATCAATACCAGATCACTGATATAAGTTAAAAGTTGTCTGACATGTCAACGCTGCCTCACACGCATAATGTATATTTTAACTTCTTTTTGTTTTTAAATAGCTAAATACCATAGTTGAAAAACGTTGACGTTTCTTATCAGAAAATAAATGTAATAGCTACTTGGTGTCTGGGAGTTCTGGAATTCTATGAAAATATACGTAAGGGTTATCGACGGATTTTATATCTTTTAGACAGGGGAATAAGGCTTTTATTCAGAGAATTCTACCTCAAGAAAGAATTTTCAAGAAAAAACAAACGGGTCGTACTCATGGCTATAAGAATAAACATTGTTCAGACATAATGTTTAGTGCATTAAAAAATTAAAAAATAACTAATGAAACTAGAGTTATATCTTTAGGTCTAAGAATTCTTGATTTTCAGAAAAACAAACAAGGGGCGAGTATTAAGAGGAAATGCTATGGCCGTCTGCTAGCGTTTATCCAAATATACAGGTATCATGGAATACAATGACAAAACTCCATTAATTAGGGTAGAATCCTTAGAGAGCCATTCCTCAGGGCATTATTTAGTGTCTTGCACTGTCTAGTCAAGGAACTAAAATTACGCTCGAAGGCAGTATCGTTGGAAAGCCATTCCTCAATGGGATGCTTAAGAAATTTAGTAGTGTCTAGGCACTAGACTTTTCGACTAGACAGAGAATTGTGCTCGAAGGCCGAATCATTAGGAGGCCATTCCTCAGGTGATCTCATAAGTTGTCTACTAATAGATATTAGACTCTTCGAGTAGACAAAGAATTCCACCCGAATGCAGACCCATTAGGGAGCCATTCCTTAGGAGACTGTTTAAGCTGCCTAGTAGTAGATATTAGAATTTTCGAGTAAACAGAGAATTACGCTCGAAAGCAAAATCGTTAGGAGGCCACTCCTCAATACCTTTCATAATATGTCTAGTAACATTTAGCTTATTTCGAGTAGACAAAGAATTCCACCCGAATGCAGACCCATTAGGGAGCCATTCCTTAGGAGACTGTTTAAGCTGCCTAGTAGTAGATATTAGAATTTTCGGGTAGACAGAGAATTACGCTCGAAAGCAAAATCGTTAGGAGGCCACTTCTCAGTACCTTTCATAATATGTCTAGTAACATTTAGCTTATTTCGAGTAGACAAAGAATTCCACCCGAATGCAGACCCATTAGGGAGCCATTCCTTAGGAGTCTGTTTAAGCTGCCTAGTAGTAGATATTAGAATTTTCGGGTAGACAGAGAATTACGCTCGAAAGCAAAATCGTTAGGAGGCCACTCCTCAGTACCTTTCATAATATGTCTAGTAACATTTAGCTTCTTTCGAGGAGACCGAGAATTGCTCTAAAAAATAGAATCGTAAGCGAACTATTCCTCAGTAGCTTGAATAAACTGTCTAGTTAGATATATTAGTGTTCAAATTCCAAATATAACGTACCTCCAGAATCTTGAGCCATTTGAGCTCAGCGAGATAGTCATTGGAATATGTTAGCGATGTAGCTATGTACCTATATATGTGTTAGCTATGTAAATAAGTAGAGGGCGGTAAGTCATAGAAGACCCCCCAAGGATCTGGGTGTGAGGAGGGCTTTGATATTCATAACAGATCTACCTTTGATCTGCCGCTGTCCATGTTCACGCTCTTCCCAGACAGCGACAGTAGGAATGAAACCTGACAGCTGTAGGCTAGCCCACACCAGGAGTAAAGCCCACAACTCATCCATAACTTGATCCTATACTCACAAACTACACTAGATGAATCATTAAAACGTCCGGACCGCAAGAGATGCGTAAACTGAGCAGATTTTTCTTCTGTGATGGAATGACACATTGACAATATCATCTCACCATGTATTCTCTATTTGTACATCAAACTTCGACAAGTAGTAGTGGTAGTTTACACTAGGGCGAAACCAAGAAGATACCAATGAATCGCTTAATATTTGCGTTACCAGAAAATGCATATAACAACAATTGTAGAGCATGAATGGTTTAACAAGACTAGTTCTATAACATTTTCCGATTCGACTATTTGACTTTGGGATTGATTTGACTTTTCAAATTCACCTCACCCACTTGACCCCCCCCTCTATTGCTTGTCCAATTTCAGCCATTAATGAACTAGATCTCCAGTTTTACATAAAGCATATGAACATCGAGGTTAGCAATGATCAATCAAAAGTTACGACCGCTTCATCGTGAACAGGCTGATTTTCCTTGAGGGAAAGTTGTTTAAAAATCATTAAAATTAGTATTGATGTTGCAGGAATATAGAGAGTGTTAAGCATAATGATACTGAAATTTCCGTATAAATCATTGTTCCATTACGCTTCAGTTAAGCTGTTATGTTTTAGCAAAATCATTTTGATTATTTTGGAATATTATAATTTCCTCTTGGGTTAATTTGGAATAAATGAAAATAAAATTTTATCTTTATGTTTGTATAAGGTTCAAGTTTTCGATGCACGCCTCAATTTTTTTTCTTTCTATTCCAACAATTAAAATTATTTCCAATCTTTTTTGTCGAGTGAACTTTAAATGCATTTCTATGAAAAAATATATCATTAAACTACATACTCAAAGGACATCTGTATAGAAACACTAATTAGTAAAGTTATGTTTATTAATTAGTGTAAAACGAATTTTTGCGTCACAAAAACGGGACTATTAATTAAGAATAAAAAGGAAAGAGAGATATTTATCAAGTCAATGTACATTGATAGTTTATGAGCAGTATTCAAGTTTCATTGTATTGATATGATACGTATAAAGTATGTCTCTTTATTATTATTTGTTTTAATACATATTATATATAAAACATTATGTGCTAGTGATTCTAAAAATTATATAAATCTAATTACGCAACACATGCAGAATGATCCATAGAGCAACTAGATGTAAAATAAATGGCTAAGGGTAATTAGGTGAGGGAAAATTAAAAATAAATAAACACTAATGATAAGACTAAAAAAGAAAAAAGAAACTTTGCCTCCAATATTGAGATTTGTGGGAATATAAGGTGTTGCCGAGTAAAATATTTTCTGCCATAAACCTTCAATATTGTCTGGTGTATAACTGGCAGGAATCAGAAGTAAGTTTCTTTTTTTTTGTTGCTGCGAAATGAAAGTTAAAGATTTATAAGACGCTGGTAGAATAATAAGATAGTTTTATGAGGATCGGTCGGCAACTACAAAGCAATTCATACTCCAATAATAGGGATCTCCGTATAATAAGGTGCCCATTAAAAGTGCACTCAAAAGGTTTATTATGTGTAAATAATAGTAAATTGTGGAGAGATGCTTGAGAAGGTTCGCAATGTTTCTCGCTGCTTCTCTCCATAGCAACATTATAGTTTTCCTCCTCATTTATTGTAAGTCTAACGTATATTATGCCGTCATAATCCGATATTCTCTGAGGACTACAAATGCACTCGTAGCTTGTTCATATTTACGACTTAGAGATACAATACTCCCTTATACAATGTCGGAGTCGCTAATAAAGAACTTGCTTGTAGAATTGTATGTGTGCATAATTTATTTGATCAAGGGAATTAACTTGTCAATATTATACAAACTTCGATGATATAAACTAACCTTTGTCAATGCATAAGTCAATGGAAGAACTACATTCTTCGTGGAGGTTTAGCCACGGGGCTGCGTGAAATAAGCAGATTTCCCACGTGCTGGTGTATAACATACTTTCCATCTCATCCCACCACTCATTCGCTATTTCTATGTAAAAAACCGATGAGTAGAAAGACCTAAAATTTCCATGAATCGGTTAAATATAGATCAAATAAACATTTTCAAGACTAAAACGTAAAATTTTTAATTTATAACGTCATCACACAACGAATTTACATGCCTCTCGCATAATAAAGGTCTCTTGTAAACAATATTTGGTAACTAGGTTTAGAATGAACTCGTTCATTGTATAACAGCTAATGGCATGAGTATGAGTGGGGGTTTGCTGAAGACTGAAAACCAAAAACCTCCTAATACCTCCGATATTGTTCATGATAGATAATGTGTATGTATATAAAAACATGTATAAGTAATTTAATTTTCAAAAAGACTGGATATATACCATTTTTTGATCCGACTTACAGTAACGGAGATATTTCAAAATTCTCTCTCTAAATCCTTCCCCCCCCCCACTTGTTCGATTTCTGTCTTTACCGAAATTCATTTTTCTTTTTACATAAAAGGATTAAATATCGAATTTCGTAAAGATCAAACTCATTTTCTTCATCTGCTGGGTAGATTTCTCTCAAGGAAAATCTTTTGAAATGAGAGCTGGACATGAGATGTTTAGTGGCTCAGTTACTCAAAGTAAATATTATATGATTAGAAATGTATACTGAATCCTGAAGCCAAAACAATACAAGTGAATCATCTAATATCCAAAGTTACAAAAAAAAAAAAAACATAAATCAACAATTCTAGATCATTAAATATTTTACAAGATTGATTCTATGATATTTCTTTATATCACTTCATAATAATTTAGATATTCTAAATTTTCGAAGCTAACCCATCTCCCTCAAAACCCTTCCGCTTCGTGTTCCGATTTCAGCCCTTAACGAATACGATCTTCAAATTTGGAAGATACAGATAAATATCGAATATTGTATTGCTCAAATTTAGGTAATTAGTAATTTAATTTACTTGTAAGACTGGTCATATAATATTTTGAACTCATAATGACCGATAGGCACCCCCTCTCCTTTCTGCTAGTCCGATTACAGAGGTTTATTAACTCCATCATTCTTTTGCGTTTCATATAAAGTACATCAAACAAAACCGTTGTCGTATAACAGGAAAATAATATGTATGATACGGGGTGCTCTTAGATCAGTGGTAGATCGTCCTTCTCTAGATAACCTAAGTGTAGTAGCATGGAATAGTCATCCCCAATACTGGTCCATCAACATGGTCAGTACTTGAATTGTTCACCGCAGTTAGTACACCGGTTCCCTACCAGAGTGCGCTGGTCTCTCGATCGTGGTGAAATTGCGGGAGTCTAGTGAGTAAATCGGTCTGACAGCTCGTCTTTATGACGAAGGACATTGACTCTACGAGGCCCGTCAGTCTACTGGGGACAGCTCATTCTTGGTCCTCCTTGGTTAACGGTAGTTGTACGCCGAGTTGATCACTCACTACGAAACAACTAAAATCGTGAATCCCTCGAGACTAACTTGGGGTCGGCTAAAGATCTTAAAGCTCTATAATCCCAACCGAAATACGAGCATATCTTCGTCTCCCAGGTAGAATCTATAAGAAATATAAAGGAGGACATTTTTCTGAAATCGTCACATCCTCAATAGCTGATTTCTCCTCCGGGAAATTCGATATAACGTATAAATAAATATTATCTTTAATTATTGAAAGTGTTGTCCATTTATCACTGGCATAATGAATATGTTGCTAAATGCCAAGGGCGTTAGGATTAATCTTGAGGATTACGATATATAGAAGCATCATCATCTGCAAGGATTAGCTCCAGGGTTCGACATGAAGAGGCGTCATCATTTACCTTGAAACACGGAAAAGTTCATGATTAATATTGATGAAATATGATGAATTGCCGTTAAGGTGAAATATAGGCTATAGTTGCTCCTCATCCGATCAAAACAACTAGCAATAAGTATTACTTTATCGACGCTTTTTTGCAATAAGAACCTTTATTTATTTCTCTAACCATTGATGACCTATGCTTAAAAACCTGGAGTATTTTTCCATCTGTACAATACTTTCCTTGCATATAAGTGCTAGTATAAAATCTAAAGTACGTAATAGCGAGCTAGAATAGATGGAAAGATGGTACAGATCTCGTCAACTGAACTTTCCAACCTTATTTCATCAAAAGCAATTGCCCAAGACACAAATAAAAAACTGGAAGGTAGATATGAATTAGTAGGTCACATCTTTGCTTTTTTTTTTATTTATATGGAGCTTCGCAGCTGTGGCGATGTTGCTCTGGGAAAAAAAGCTGTATAAAATTAAAAAACAAAACAAAAAGAAACGAAACGGAACAAAATTAATTTAAACGAAGCATAAAACAACATAACAGAAATGTAACATGAAAAATAGAAATGGAACACAAAAACAGGAATGGAACAGAAAACAGAAACAGAAAAACAGATCTGAAACGAAAAACAGGACTGGAATGGATCACAATCACATCTTTGCTTTAATAAAAAAATCTCACGAGTATGCTTGTGGGGTTTATTGAAGGCTGAAAACAGAATTGCCCGTTTTGATCTGATAAACGCCAAATACTTGTTTGCTTTGGTCTGATCAACGACTTGTTTGCTTTGATCTGGTATATGTTAACGACTTGTTTGCTTTGGTCTGGTATATGTCAACGACTTGCTTGCTTTGATCTGGTATATGTCAACGACTTGCTTGCTTTGGTCTGGAATATGCCAACGACTTGTTTGCTTTGGTCTGATATATGTCAACGACTTGCTTGCTTTGGTCTGGTATATGTCAACGACTTGTTTACTTTAGTCTGGTATATGTCAACGACTTGCTTGCTTTGGTCTGGTATATGTCAACGACATGTTTGCTTTGGTCTGATATATGTCAATGACTTGTTTGCTTTGGTCTGGTATATGTCAATGACTTGTTTGCTTTGGTCTGGTATATGTCAACGAATTGTTTGCTTTGGTCTGATATATGTCAACGACTTGCTTGCTTTGGTCTGGTATATGTCAACGACTTGTTTACTTTAGTCTGGTATATGTCAACGACTTGCTTGCTTTGGTCTTGTATATGTCAACGACTTGCTTGCTTTGGTCTGGTATATGTCAATGACTTGTTTGCTTTGGTCTGATATATGTCAATGACTTGTTTGCTTTGGTCTGGTATATGTCAACGAGTAGATCGGTTTGGTGTGATATATGCCAACGATTGGCTCGTTTTACTAAAGTATTTGCCAATGCCCTTATCGTTTTGGCCAGGTATTGGTTCAAGAGTTTCCCGTTTCGGGCTGGTATTTGACGGCACATCTGAGTGTGAACCCCTCCCCCTCCACCCCGTCGATAAGGGATTAGCGTGAAAGAGTAATAAATAGGTGAAGGTTATCCATCGCCAATCTGAGAATAGAAGTGTTCTGAAAGGGCGTGTAATTGTAAATAAGCATCTCTACATGGGAGGCCATTGTGTCAGCATGGATCCAGTCATAATGGATAATTGTCGAACGGTAATTCCGTTTGTCCTCCCCCGCCATTGTCATCACTTCCCGTTCCGAATAGGTAATTGCAATATCTCTTTCTCATCTTCCAGCACGGTCCGAGCATCCCTTACCTATTATCGATATGTAATAAAATCATTTTTTACCCGTTTCTGGGACACACCTTGGTCTTGATACACTTGAAATCTAGAAGGGAGGGTTCCGCCAGCCCAATAGGAATTTAGTTAAAGATGAAATTCCGTAACAATACCCTTAGTCCCTCTCTGGTTAGAAAAAGGTGATAACCTGTAGCTAACCCGTCGTGATGGGTCGTAATAATATAATGTGCACGTTAATAAAGAAATATACGTAGATGCGCCAATCAGTGAAGGTATTACAAACAAGAATGTAACGTATCCTCGTTACATGAATATAAGACTACTATAGGTTAAAATTAAAAATCTTTGTTTAATAGACCACGAAGTACCAAGGCCTGCCACGAATTCGGTGGGAGGTTTCAGTTGCTGCTTCATTCGTAACCTGCAGAAATGTATGGCTATTACAGACCGAAGATAAACAACTCCTTATTTAAATTGATAATCGATTTCTTCGAGATGCAGTCCACCTCAAGACCCCAAATTTAGGATGCAATCCCAGCTTTGGGATTTGGTAGCTTATCACAAACAATATCGCACCAGAGCAGCGCCAAATAAGTGGATTTTGCACTCACAGGAATGGTACATAAATGGCCTCTTGTGAACATTCTTATCTCTTCTTCTCCCTTATTACTCAACTATATTTAAGCAACAGTTGAAACATAAGCTGTATACGATATGCAACGAAATAGTAACATAATTCTTTAGCACTGGGAATGACGGCTGAAAATTAAAAATTCGCATGACTTCATCGGTTTTGGAGCTAGAGAAAGATCAGTGGAACAAAAGTTTTAAACTATACATAACACATAACATAAATTATAATTATTTTAATATACAATTATTTAAAAAAATCCTTTCTAATAGCAAGATGACATGTCAAAATCTAAAATTTGAAAACATGTTTATCTCAACAAATAGATAGTTTATTTCGTTCTTATGAAATGAGTAAATATTTTATGTTCTTAATACATGTATTTAATTAAATACCTTGTAGGCATGCAAAAGAAGTACCTAAATGTTCCAGCATAAGGCCCTGTTCTCGTAGTATAATAACTGAGTTGTAAACCTCTGAAGAGGCATTAATATTCATGAAGGGAATTCATGGCTTATTTAATAATAAATACGTGCAGAAATGTACCCAGATTTTACAAAAGAAATTGATTCATTTTATATATTCACTTTTCCTGAAAACAGTATAAGGAGACTGATCTAGTTGGCGTGGGATCTAGTGTCCCGCAGCTACGTCATGAGAGCTAGGCTAGAGAGAGACAGGGCAGTATTCTCACGATGCTCGCTGTCAGGGCTGCCTCCTCAGAATGGATCACTAAGGAGTCGTTCTTTTTCCATCGGCCGCGAATCGTTCTTTTCTACCCACATCTCTTTCTCTCTCCCCCTCACTCTCTCACTCTCTCTCTCTCTCTACTCCCTATTAATAAGCATTACTGTCACTCCAACAACTCCTTCCTCTAATTTCACAGCTATTACAGAAATCTTGACACAAACCTACATCTACAGTTTTTTATTATTTTTTATTTAATTGCTTCAACTCCCCAGGGTTAAAAATAAACCGATTTCCATAGCGAAAAGTCTATAAAAATTTTCAATTTGAGGTTGGCAGGATTTTCGAAAACGATCGTCGAGTGCCCATCACTACTCCTGCAACACTCGAAAATATTTAGGACAATTAGGCTTGAAAAGGAGGGAAAGTAAAAAATTCGAAATATCTCCGTTGTTATAAGTTGGATAAAAAAAAAAAGTCCGTCACGCAGGGGCTGCGTAAACTAAGCAGATTTCCAACGTGAAGTTATACAACAGAGAAATCTTCATACGAGAGCCGAACAGTTACGGAATTGGCTGACTAGCTTTTGGCGGGAAACTCAATCGTCAGTTATACGCCCACATTTCATAAAAATGCAAATATCTCGGTTAATATTCTAGATAGAGAATAAATGTATAAAACAATATTTAAAGTAAATTAAATATGCAATAAGATTGGTTCTATATAATTTTTCGATTTGATTTATAGTAACAGAGATATTTCGAAATTCATCTGCTCTAACCCACCCCCCCTTGCTCGATTTCAGCTCTTAACGAAGTTGATCTTTCATTTTACATAAAACAATTAAATTTTGAGTTTGCTAACGATTAAACAATAATTGCGGCCGCTTGAGAGGTAACAGGGATATATATATATATATATATATATATATATATATATATATACAGATAGATAGATATAGATATAGTTACATATACAGGTTGGAACGGACCTCATTTTCTTCATCTCCTAGGTGGGATCGATGGACATTTGAAGAAAAATTTCGAAAATCGCGTCATGAGTACAGGGAAATCTGCTAAACGAAAGATAGTAGAATATCAAATTTTGTTCTAAATTTAATTTGCTAGGAAATTTGTTCCATACACTTTTCCTCTAATACGAATCTTATTCCAGTTATTGGTATTTTTTTTTTTTTTTTTTTTATAATCTTCTTCAGCAAACTCCCGTTTGTCTTTCACTTTGAGTACCTTAGTTACTAATCATCATATCAAGCATAAATGTCAATTACTGTTTTCGTAGGTTTATTACTTTGGGAAAAATAAATGATAGTCAGATAAAATCAACAAAAATGTGCTCAGTTTGCGCAGCCCCTGAGTAACAGTTTTTGTCTTATAAAAAAGAAGAGTAAAAGTGATTATAAATATAGAGAACTTAAAAAAAAAAAAAAATTAATTTAAATCGATATATACCTTACTTCTAAAAGAGACAGGGAGTAAATGCTTTCATTTTTTGAAAATAAATGTTTCGAATGAATGAACTTTCAATTTTCTGCCATTAAAAACCAGTTGCTGACGAAGGTAATTAAGTAATGGTGTAAAGAACCAAAAAGTAATTTGGATGGAAGAAATCGCCCTATTTTTCAGGAAGTTTTTATTCAGAGCTCAACGCATTCAAATACAACTATCTCCATCTTCAGATCTCATTGGCTCAAAGACTGCAGAGTGACTTGCTGTCTTTCCAAATAAGCGCAAATGGCTCTGAAGACGGAGACAAAAATATTTGAAAGCGCTTAGCACTGAAATAAAACTCCTGTGAAGAATAGGATGATTTCTTCCTGTCAAGTAGGCAATAGAGAGTCATTCAAAAAGAATGAACTGATTTCAAAGCTTTATGGTGGCTTACACCAGGATCGCAACAGATCTCGTTGTGATGCGATGCTGGAAATGGAACATGATGATGATGATGATGTCACCACAAAACTTCAACACAGGTTAAATACATGTGTCTTTAATGCAACCTTGTATTACTGCCTGTTAATAAGATATGGGCCTAATGAAATCGGTTCATTCTTTTTGAAAGTCTCGTATTCTTCACTTGCCACAACTCTACTGTGAAACCAACAGTTTGACACCTATAACATAACATATATAAATATTGAGTTGATGGATATAGTCATTATTTTGGATAAAGCAGTAGGATAGATAGAACGGACTATGAATAGGGAAAAGCAGTGAAGAGGGGGGAGGGGGAGGGTAACCGTGATGGAGGGCTCGTGATCTAGGAGGTTGTTCATTAAAGCTAGCTAGCCCCACCAGCTAGAATAGATAATAGCTAGAAGCTAGCTAGCAGAGATAATGGCCAGCTAAAGGTTAGCCTAATAGAGAGCCACCGGCAAATGTCACACGGGAGCCATGCAAAAACACATTCCCTTTGTCAGCGATCCAAAACCAGCGGGAAAAAGAGCGACTCTGACTGAGTGTACCTGTTACCGGGGCCGGCTACAACTGTTACCAATCACCTATTAGTGATTCCGCCCCGTTCAAGGCCGCCCCTAACAAGCATTCACTCACTCACTATACAGCTTCATATTCACCTCTTCCAGGACAATGTCACATCCAACTCTTATCATCTGCTAGGCGCTCTTCGACCAATCACACTAATCCTAGCACTAAATGCAGTATTCGTCATTCAACATTACCAATAGAGTACGTGCTAACAGACTGGAAAAGATGTGAAATATTTACAGTGATATGAGTATTTTTATTTATTTATTTAGCTTATGCGCCACATCAAAGGTGATGGCCTGATCTCTGTTTATGATTAAGTGATCTCTGTTTAGAATTATATATTCATCCCTTGATATTGTATTTAATTTATATAGCATGGCAAAATCTGAACTACCGACTTGTTCCCTTTGTAATAGAGTACTAACTATAAAACACTTACTTACTGACTGCAAACTTCTAATCAACGAATTTACGTATCTAGACGCTATATTATCATATTTAAAACAAGTACATATATACAGACTTACATGGAACCCAACCTCTTCTTATTTTCGGAGAAGTATAGCCATAAATATTTAATTCAACACAATGTAATACCAAATGTAATGCAATGCAAAATTACATTTTGTGCTACCTTGTGTGTACATCCGTATGTATGGGTGAATCCGTGCGTATACGTCTGAGTGTGTGAAATTCTGAATGCTTGTGTAAAATTTTACAAACTTTTAAATAAATTCTTGTTTATTTATTATAAATTATTACTAATTATAGTTTTATTAAATTTTATAAAATATTTTTGTTATATATACCATTTTGAACGGACCTCATTCTCGTCATCTCCTGGGTAGGATCGATGGACATTTGAAGAAAGTTTTCGAAAATAGCGCCATGTGTACGACCTCAATACTTGATTTCCCTCAAGGGAGATCTGATTAAAACATTAACGAATATACATAGGTTAAGCAAAACATTTTCAAGTTCTTTTACAAATTATTATTGTTTCTTAACGTCAACTTTTTACAACTGAGGTTATCTACAGACTACCAACCTGTTCTAGCCAGGGTGGGATTAAAGAATCGAACTCACCTCTCTAGATCAAATATATGACATTTAAGCCAACGCGTTAATTCACGTGGCTAACCTAGCTCCTGATTTTGTTTTATTTTTTTTAAAAACAAAAAATTCCTTCTCCATATTGGTATTATAGTAACATTGCATCTGCATATGTGATTGTCCGAACCCCAGGGCTGACCAATATAATCCCATTTTATTTATTTATTTATTAATATTATTACTGATTATTAATATACTCTTCAAAAGATCGATTTTGGCAAACGATAAACTCCTAACACATCTTTTGCATACACAATATCTTATTCCTTAATTCTAAAACCCTTTTAACCAAAATTGTTCAAAATAATGTTATTGAGGTGTTGAGATTGACAAATCATGTTCTTTGTCCACCAATATAAGTACAGGCACTAGTAGGCGGCTAACAAATTATGATTTTAAATTTTTCAAAATGTCGAATTATCGAGTTTCATTCATATTTAAAATTATAGATTTTCTATGTTTGTTAGCTAATTTACTTGAGAATATTGTAAGTTTTAAATGCTGTAGCAGTTGGCTGCATAGTTAGGTTTGCAGCGATGGAAGATTGGTATGGAATAAAAATTTATTAAAATACTAATAACGAAAACGGCGAATAGTAATAAGAGTTGGTAATAAAATGGGGGTGAGTTATGGGACTGAGGATTAAGGTTGGAGACCTGTCCCACGAGATATTATGGTGATTCCTGAGTGATTTCCCCTGATGGCTCCTCGTTAGTGACGTCATCAATCTCAATACGTCAACGCCGAGGTGAATCGGAGAGATTAGCTGGTCACGTGACCCCCGGCCCGGGCTAATTATGCCCCCATCTTTCTTCATTAGGATCATGGTCTATGGCTAACCTAGCGCCGGGATAACCATGATTCCAGCCCTACAGGACCCCGGCCTCTCCAGCCTCATTATAACAAGTTAAGTTATATATTATATATATTCATTGTACCACTCTGTTTATCTACGAATACGTAGAAGTGCAAGGAAGTCATGAAATGCCCACTGCAGATGTGCATTGGAGGAGCTAGTCCTTGTTGCTCCGAAAACTGAAGATGGTAAAAGCCTTCGGAAGTTGGTTACTTTGATACATGACTGTTCCTTGTTCTTCTTGGCAAAATCTCCAAAAGGGTCAAAATGTGTTGAATTATTCCAACAAGTTTATAAGAATATAAGAACGGACACCAAAAAAATGTTTGCGAAGCCTTTCGTTTGAAGTCTACCGCATAACGGGAGCGAATGATGTGCTTTTCGTAATAGACAATAGAATATATTGGAAGCAATGGAAATTTAGAATTCGAGTAAAACCTCCAGAACACGTTGGACTCAAAAATAATCATCTCTGGAAACTCTAAATGAGGTAAGGCAAAGTCTTATCATGGCTAGAAAAGAAATGAGGTGAAAATTCTTGGGATAATTATAAGGTACAACGATTTCATACCAAATGTATTTGAAGGTAAGGCCCTTAAACACGGAGGAGAGAAAATCCTATTTTGAAAACGTCAAACCTAACCAACCCTAAAAATCGTATGGATTTGGGTGGGTATAGTAATATGAAAAGAGCCGCTTCGGAAAGAACATAATGGTTGCTACTGCAAGGAATAGCCTTTATATCTTGATGATACCCTATATGTTATACTATTGGACACTCGCGGTTCATTTCAAGTTCAGGCAGTCCGAAAAACCTTCAACAGACCATCAAACTCGCCCCACCTTGGATCATTATACAACTTTCTAGGCAGAGTATAACTTTAAGAGGAATTCTACATTCTCCAAACATCTTAGGTCTCCCCTTTATCAAAAAACATCCGATATCAAATATGACGAAAAACTAACATGTCAATGGTCTTACCTACTTCCCTACATAGTTTTACTTCGTCCTATTGTGGGAGTTCACCTTCAACTCCCGTAATAACCCAATTACAAATGAATAATTAGTAAATGTCTTTTACTTCAATGAGCTGGAAACCAAAAGAATAACTTCCCAGACTATTTTGGGCAAGAAACCCCTTCCCAAAAATAAACTGATACCTCAGACCGCCATAGCCCAAATTATTTTAAAAAGTCCTTACTCTAGTTTTTTCCCTATTGATACAAAATACTTACCAATTTAAAAACTTTGGGGGTGGTTAAGTGAGCAAATTTGATATAATTTTACTCATCACATTTAGTAAATATCAAGTATATGTGCATCAAATAAAGAGCAAGGCAAAAAGTTCCATGAAATACTTGTTTGCTCGAACTCATTCGCTTCCACGAACTTGTCCACGCTTCTTGACTTGCCGAGTTTTTCATTTTGTACGAACTTGTGCCCTCTTGTCGAATTGTTGAGTTTTTTAAAAGTACAACAACTATGCGTGACTAAAATATTAGTCATTCTTATAATAAGTTGGTCTTGTAAATTTCAAATAAAATCTTGTGATAATTAATAGGGGTCGATTTTCAGACCAAGTAGACCCCCAAATTCCGTTTGCCGTGGGAAACATATTTCGGTAATCCCAGGACTACGACAATCGTTTTCCCATGGATATGGAATCCTGTGAAGGGTATTGGCTGAGATCCAGGTCCGGACTCGAGTGCTAGGATATTAGGTGGTGAAATTGGGCCTCGGATTCTCCGAGGAATTAGCGGCTGGCAGTATGTTCCGCCAGTGCCTCCTAAATCGATATGCGTATAAATACCCCGATATTCCAAAGATAAGTGGTTAATCTCCGGACATTCCAGAGAACTGGCCATCTGGAGGCTTTCGCCACAAATCACAGAGCAAAGAGACCGCTGGCTGTAATGGGCGATCTATCTGCAACTAGTGCATGTTGCAACCAGCTGCATCTCCGATGCACATTCTCACCCGCATCCTCTTCCACCTCCATTAGTCTTACTTCATTACTCTAAGCAGATTCGACGCCTTTTTTAGGTTTCTCTTTTCCTCCCTGCCAGTGGAATAGAGCACCATTATCAAACACAAATTATAAGCTTACAATCTGTTACCAAGTACCACATTCAGTGTTGTACAATGACTACCTACCTAAGTCCTGTCTTCGTGATACGTAAGGCCTTCTTAAACTAAACATATTTTTCCTCGCTCTATTTCATCCTTAGTAAGAACCATATCCAAGAAGGTTAGAATTTATTCCGATAATGTAATATCCGCTCTTAAAGCGTTGGTCGTAATCTCATTAAGGTAAAACTGAAGTTGGGAGTTCGTGGCAATAGGAATTTATTTAGTGACGAAATAGAAAAGGGTGTTAACCTACAGATAACCCGTTCCAATTAGCCTTAGTAGAAAAAGTCCATCAAGTAGAGCTGCGTTAACTTAGCAGATTTCCCACGAGTGCCCCTTATATGCATTTATCACAAATTTCAAAGAAAAAGAACAAGAAAAAGTTCAATGAGAACAATATTTTTTATCTATCCTACAAATAAAGTCCTTTATATTAGTACAGCTTGTTGTTAATACGACATGAGTAAAAGTGGTAATTTACAGAAGGCCGGAAACTAAAAAAAAAACAAATATCTCGGTTAATAACAACATTTGTAGAACATTTAACTTGCAATAAGATTTATTCTATGCACTTTTTCGATGCCACGTATAGTAACGGAGATATTTTGATCCTCTAACCCCTTCCCCCCGATTATATCCGTTAATGAGTTTTTTTTTTTTTACTTTTAAACTTTTAAATTGACCTTTGAAATTATTGGTAACGATCAAACAGAAATTACGACCTCTAGAGCGTTAACTGAATATATATATATATATATATATATATATATTGAACGGGCGTCATTTTCGTCATCTTCTTAGTAGGATTGATGGAGATTTGAAGACATTTTTCGAAAACGCCTTAAGGGAAACCTGCGAATATTACCTGAGCTGTAGAAGAGGCAGGCAGGATTGAGATAGATATGAAGAGGTATTTACCAAGGCCTAGAACAGAGCTCTCATTGTCCGCTAAGGACCTTCTTTTCATTTAGAGCTAGCTGCCTTCTCCATCTCTCTCTCTCTCTCTCTCTCCCCCTCTCGCTCCCTCTCTCGCCCTCTCTCTCTCACTCTCTCTCTCTCTCTCTCCCTCTCTCTCTCCCTCTCTCTCTCCCTCTCTCTCCCTCTCTCTCTCCCTCTCTCTCCCTCTCTCTCTCTCCTCTCTCTCCCTCTCACTCTCTCCATCCCTCTCTCTCTCGCTCTCTCTCTCTCTCTCTCTCTCGCTCTCTCTCTCTCTCTCTCTCTCTCTCTCTCTCTCTCTCTCTCTCTCTCTCTCTCTCTCTCTCTCTCCCTCTCTCTCTCTCTCTCTCTCACTCCTCTCTCTCCTCTCTCTCTCTCTCTCTCTCTCTCTCTCTCTCTCTCTCTCTCTCTCTCTCTCTCTCTCTCTCTCTCTCTCTCTCTCTCTCTCTCTCTCTCTCTCTCTAGCAAGATGCATTTAGTGCTATTAGTATGTTTGAAGGAGCATTACCGAACCACACTACATTTGTATAATAGTTCAACTTGTCCAAACGTCTTATCTCTATCTACCATTTAGATCACTCTCTAAACAAAGTACAGGGATCTCTAAAGTATCTCATATGATTACGGTTCAATTCTTCGACATTTTGTTAATTTTTGTAAGCCCCAAAATGCGGCGTAAATTTTACGAAAACCCAAAATTATGAACATTGTTTTCATTATTTCACTATAATTCGTGTGATTTTAAATAACAATTTCAATAGTGGATATAAACAGTAAAAACAATTCAAAGTTCTCCGTACGTATTAAAGTTACAGAAAGTATGGAAATGTCCATTTCGGTTAGCATGAAAAGATCTATAAATTATGTTCTATAAACTTTTTAGATGCGATGCAATGGAACGGAGTTATCTTTTATCACTTTTAAACGAAGTAATTTTTAAGTGCTACCGAACGTTTATATTATTTATTTAATAGAAGTGCAAGGAAGTCATGAAATGTCCACAGCAGATGTGCAATGAAGGAGCTAGTTCTTGTTGCTTCGAAAACTGAAGATAGTAATAGCCTTGGGTAGTGGGTTACTTTGATAAATGACTGTTTCTTGTTCTTCTTGGCAAAATCTTCACAAGAGTCAAAATGTGTTGAATTATTTCATTGTGTTTATGAACAAATAAGCATATAAGAACGGATACCAAAAAAATTGTTTTCTAAGCGTTTCGTTTGGTGTGTGCTGCTTCACGGGAGCGAATGTTGGACTCTTCACAGATTGGAATTGAAGCAATCGAAATGTGGATTTCGTAGAGACCAGAACACTTTCGGCTAGAATATATATATCGTGAAAGTAAGTCTAAGACTTGTCAAAGGCCAGGAAAAAAGCGATGGGCGAAACTTCTCGGGCAAAAATAAGGCACAAATATTTCATTGCTCCATAATGGTTGACACGCCACTATATATATATATATATATATATATATATATATATATATATATAATATATATATCACTAGAAATACATTTGAAGTTAAGGTCCTTGAATAGGGGGGAGAGGGAGGCCTAGAAAATTCTTTTTTGAAGACATCAAACATGTTTATTTCGGTGAGTTTTACGATGATACCATTATGTTATTTATTATTGGACTGTAAAATAATAGTCAAAAGTTGACAGTAGTTTGGAATATTTTATTTTATGCAACACTCCGTAACTGTGGTGACTTGGCTCTTCTTAAAGATGGGAAAACAAAAAACAAGTTAACAAAAAATGGAACAAACAAAATAATATAAAGAACAATACTCTGATCGGAACACAAAACACTAACAAGAAATACGAACACAACTTAGAATTTAATAAAAATAAAGTGGCAAACAAAAAAGTGAAAAGAGAATTTGGTAACTCAGAAACAACAACTATTTTTTTTTTCTTTTCTGTCCAAGAAAACAGGGATATATCATTCGAATTTAAACTCATCACGCACACACAAACGGACGAGCATTAAACATTTTGAAATATGTAATTAAATATTTTCAAACTGCCCAATTGTTTTTATATGTCAGAATAGTGGCGATATGTGGGCTACCCTCAGTCAGTCATGTGGAATGTTATAGTAAGTTGGTAATCTGCATTCTGTTAGTAGGTGTTTTACAGTTAGTCCAGTGTTGCAATGAGTACAAGTAGGCTTGTCTTTTTTGTTCATTATGTATAATGTGTCAGGTATGTATGTCCAATACGTAGTCTGGTGAGGACGACTTGGTCTTTTCTAGAATCTAAGTATTGTCTCTTTGACCGTCCTGTAACATTGCGTTTTATTTTCAATAGTTTGTTGTCAGTCCGTAACCAGTGTACTCTGAAGTAAGAGTTGTAATGCAGAAGAATGGGATGTTGTAGGAGAGCGGAGAGGTAAGGGCCTGGAGAGCTAGATGCCGGTAATTGGTTTGATTGGTGGATAGGTTAAATACCGGTGCTATGGGCTAGCTATGGGATAGCTATGGGAGCCTTGCCCCATTTGAATAGGGAGATGGCTCCCATGGGAACTATGCTCCGGGCTACTCCGGCAAATACAGCCTCCCCTCCCACTATCTACTCCTGCAAAACTAGTGTATTATTTATTCATTACTTACTACTGTCTCACAACACAGGTCATTCACACCAAAGCAAGTTGGTATTGTCGAAGAAATGTCAAAAGCATTAAACATTTAAAGACACGTCTGATGCGAGGAACACACATAACTCACTCCTATTGAAATATATAAACGAAATGTTTAGATATGTCTTCGTTTATAAATATGTACAAGTGAATTGAGATATCTCCGTTCAAATACATCATCATAGAATATAATTTATAGACCATTTTATGATAAATAAAAATAGCCCTACTCAAATTTTTTACATCTTCAATACTTATGGAAAAATTGGCAATTATTTATTTTTTTCCTCTAAGCCCACCCTTCTCCTTAGACGATTTAACCCTCTGGCGGTACGCACCTATTTGAGTTACGTTGGTACGGTGTTTGGACCGCATTTTGTTTTTTTTTTTCTTTTTTTATATTATTAATATTATATTACAATTTTAATAATAAATTGTTCATTATAAATAACCACCAACATAGGATATTCAGGAACGTAGGAATAGTGGAATAGGAACAATAGTTTTATGTTTTATAATATTATTTTACAGACTAAAAATAGAGTAAAATTATTAATTATTTTCATAAAGTTTGAAGAATCATTTTATAATATAAATACGGAGTAATAGTATATTAGTAATATAATAAAAAAAAAGTTCAAGGTTATAAATGATCAAATGCTGAAAAAATATTCGGTGCAAAATTTGCAAGAAAAAAAGATTAATTTATCAATTAGGAACAAAAATTAAACTTCTTCCTTGTATAAAGCATTTCCCTGGCAATTATTACTTGATGTATACTGTGATTTCGGCAAAAATCACGGTTCCTTTGGCACATATTGCATACAACGCTTGTTCTATTATTTCGATGTGCCCCACAAAGGTAGCAAATTTTTTTAGCCCTCAGAAAACCGACTCTTCATGTCATAACATGTTGATATACAAATACCTGCAACCCCAGCCAGCTGAAGTCATTTCTATTCCTAGTATTTTGAGAGATGTTCAGATTGCGGTCCAAATGCCGCATCGCGCCTGCCGGAGAGTTAAATCAATACGAGAGGTGCAAAAGTAAATCTTATAGCAATCTTAAATAGGAAAATTCAACATTCAAAGCCATGTATTTTAGGAGTTATGCAAGCTATGGTCAGACGCAACCCCAATCTTGTCAAAATAGGCCCAAGGTAGGTCAAACTTGTTAACCCCATAGTACTCGCTTCGGAGATACGTATAATAAAAAAATGGAACGATAATCCCTACGTTAGTAAAATAGTTCCTCCACTTTGTTTTAGGAAGAAAGAAATGATGCTTGGAAAAATTATTACTCTTCATTAGACTGTTTATTAATTGTGATTTTATGCATTGATAATATTTCTTTATATGTGTTGATATGTATTTAAAGGTACTTTCTATGTGTGGGCTTCTGTCGTCTGAAAGCTCTTGTTAGTCGTGAGGCATGTTTGCTGTTGGTCTTCTACAGTCCGTTAGTAAATGTTTGATAGTCATCGACACAAGTGGCTGGTTCTGTCCTAGTCATGAGGTAGTAGTGTGTTATCAGGGAATGAGAGGGTTCTAAGTCTGCCAGTACTTCTTACTATATTGAATTTGAAGGTCATTCTCGGGTTGTGTGTGTGTGTGTGTGTGTGTGTGTGTGTGTGTGTATTTGCCTATTAACGCACTAGCGGTCGCAATATTTGTTTAATCGTTACCAAACTCCATATATTCAGTTGTTTTATGTAAAAAGAAAGATCAAGTTCGATAACGGCTGAAATTGGACAAGTGGGAGGGGGAAAATTCAAAATATCTCCGTTATTATGCGTCGGATCGAAAAATTGTACAGAACAAAATATAATGCGAATTTAATGTTTCATGAATGTTGTTATGTTCATTTTATTTTTATCTTGATTCCTAACTGAGATATGTGCATTTTGTAGTTTTTGGTCTACAGTAAACCCCTACTCGTACTCATGTCATATCAACAATAAGCTGTTATATTATAAAGCACTATATTTGAAGCCTTATTACCGAATATTGCGTTAATTGAACTTCTACGTTTTGAGGTAAATACTAATTTTTAGGTTACGCACGTGGGAAATCTGCTTATTTAACACAGCCCCTGCGTGATAGACTTTTTTAGTGTTTACAAGTATCATCATATATAGTCAGTTGGTATATCGGGTTCTGTTCCAAGCTTTGCATATTTGTTAATTAGGGTATATTCTTTTATGATCTAACTAGGCTAATGTATTTTTATCCTGAGTGTATGTCTGTATATCTGAGTGTATCTGGTGTATATCTGGTATGGAGTGTATTTATCTGACAGCATTGGAAATTGTTAATCAAACCAAAAAGAAATAACAAGATCTGCTAAATGTCCTTAACAAAGGGGATGCGTAAACTAAGCAGATTTCCCACGTGCTGGAATGGCAAATTGATGATCTCATCTCTCCATTTATTCTATTATTCTACTGTAATGAAAACCCAATATGTAGAGGAATATAAATTTAAGTTGGACATGAGGTGGTTAGTGTCTCCGTTACTTTAAGTATACATCGAATGAACGTTAGTGGGGATCGCTGATGACAGAAACCGAAATAAAATTAAATTGGTAAATATTCGAATTAGAGAGAACTTTTACACATCAGCAATTGCTGTATATTTATTTGTTAGTAAATTTAATTATATAACGGATATTATATAACCTTATAATAACGGAGATACATGATTATCTGTTTTACTCCATCTTTAAACCTTACCACACCTGGTCCCATGTCGTACTGTGACAAATATAATCCTTAATTATAGATGAAAAGATGATAAATGGGCAGTATGTTTTCAATAAGGCTGACATGGTAACAGGTCGCCGGAAGCGGTCTCCAGGTAGGAGAACATGACTCTATAATTGTATACACCAAACCCTAAAAACATACAAAAGATGATATTTTTTTTTTGTCCTGACTGAATAGTGGAAATATAAATACAAGAAACAGCCAACCAAAATGTCTCTCTTAGACACAGAAAATTACCAATGCTTTACTAACCATATTTTGGTAGCACTAATCATAAAAAGTATTATATATAACCCCATAAATCAAATAGACATCTCCAAAACAATAGATATTATATTCAATTTAAAAAATGAGACATCTAAAATTATTTTCTTTCCCACTGTTCTTTTTAAAGTACCATTTCTATATATGAAAGCTCAAGTTAGCCACGCGAGTTAAAGCGTTGACTTTTATCTCACATGGTAAACCTAGAGTGGCGAGTTCAATTCTCGCCTGGGTAAAGGAAATTATTTAGTGACGAAATTCATTAAATAACGTCCTAAAATCCCACCCTGGCTAGAAAAGGGTGGTAACCTGTAGATAACCCGTCCCGATTAGCCTAAGTTACAAAAAGTGGACGTTAACAAATAAATAAAAAAAATAACATCGGTCAAAACATACAGTGTTTGTCAATATCTTTATTATTGATTTCATCGAATAATATATATATCTATATATATATATTAGAAAAAATTATTTTTGGAATATATTTTTAGTATTAAAACCTTTTTTTAAATTTAGACTTTCAAAATTTTCCCATCCGAGTTTCAAGTACCAGGTAGAAATTATTAATCTAGAAAAGGATGTTTCAATATAAATGATATATTTTTGCCAATATGTATTCAATGTTGGTTTCTTCATATACATATACACACATGTGTATATTTTTATATGTATATATATATATATATATATATATATATATATATATATATATATATGCTAAACCTGCTTGAATATTATTTGGTTGAATTTGAAATTTGTTGAGTGTTACGATAAAATATATATATTCTGAATATCTGAAGAATATATTTGTTAATGACAGACTTTCTGCGAAAATGCCAAAAACGTTGGATTACTTCAGATAAAGGACTACACTTAAAGGTCTTTGTTTCTGTCATTAACATATACATATGGAAAAAACCATACTTTGGATTTTTATAATGCCCAATGACTCACTCGGTCATAAAAAATTAATAGTCCACTAAAATATTACGCGGAACGTATTTACACTGCAGTTGGAAGGAGGAATACTTCCAATGTCTGTCGTGTAAACAGAAACTAAAAATGAAATACAGAATTAACCCCTATCATGTAAAAATTATGTTTTACTAACTATCTTATATTTGTTTTCTTTTTTTTTAATGTTTTTAATTTTGTTTTCTTTTACGTTTATTGTTTGTATTTTGGTTTTCCTATTTTTAATTTTATATAAGTATTACATACAGAATTATTAAAATGTATGTGATATGCCCGTGTAAGGCGCATACATATTAAATATACTGTCTCTTTATATATTTAGAGTAAATAAACATATTTATATATTATATTAGTTCTAAGCGTAAATTTGTTAATTTTCATTTTCCAGTTTACTTCCAAAATTTGTAATATTTTACTGAAATTGGCGGGATAATTTAGGGCATATTTTTCTACAATCTTTATATTTGCGCGGGAAATTATATCTGCTTTGATGGTAGCCTTGCAAGTAGGTTTGATATGAGTGCTTGTCTTTTCTTTGAACGTAGAATTGTCGACTTGAATTTCCTGTCTTTTTATTAAATGTTTGAGAATTAAAAAGTGCCGAATTTAAGTATTTAAGCCAAATATTTGCCGTGCATGCTTCGGTAGTTGAATTGAAGAAGGAGGTATGTGGTATCAGCTGTAAGGAGGTATGTGGTATCAGCTGTAAGGAGGTATGTGGTATCAGCTGTAAGGAGGTATGTGGTATCAGCTGTAAGGAGGTATGTGGTATCAGCTGTAAGGAGGTATGTGGTATCAGCTGTAAGGAGGTGTGTGGTATCAGCTGCAAGGAGGTATGTGGTATCAGCTGTAAGGAGGTGTGTGGTATCAGCTGTAAGGAGGTATGTGGTATCAGCTGTAAGGAGGTGTGTGGTATCAGCTGTAAGGAGGTGTGTGTCAGCTGTAAGGAGGTATGTGGTATCAGCTGTAAGGAGCGTGTAAGGAGGTGTGTGGTATCAGCTGTAAATCAGCTGTAAGGAGGTATGTTGTATCAGCTGTAAGGAGGTATGTGGTATCAACTGTAAGGAGGTGTGTGGTATCAGCTGTAAGGAGGTGTGTGGTATCAGCTGTAAGGAGGTATGTGGTATCAGCTGTAAGGAGGTTTGTGGTATCAGCTGTAAGGAGGTTTGTGGTATCAGCTGTAAGGAGGTGTGTGGTATCAGCTGTAAGGAGGTTTGTGGTATCAGCTGTAAGGAGGTGTGTGGTATCAGCTGTAAGGAGGTGTGTGGTATCAGCTGTAAGGAGGTGTGTGGTATCAGCTGTAAGGAGGTGTGTGGTATCAGCTGTAAGGAGGTATGTGGTATCAGCTGTAAGGAGGTGTGTGGTATCAGCTGTAAGGAGGTGTGTGGTATCAGCTGTAAGGAGGTGTGTGGTATCAGCTGTAAGGAGGTGTGTGGTATCAGCTGTAAGGAGGTATGTGGTATCAGCTGTAAGGAGGTGTGTGGTATCAGCTGTAAGGAGGTGTGTGGTATCAGCTGTAAGGAGGTGTGTGGTATCAGCTGTAAGGAGGTGTGTGGTATCAGCTGTAAGGAGGTGTGTGGTATCAGCTGTAAGGAGGTGTGTGGTATCAGCTGTAAGGAGGTATGTGGTATCAGCTGTAAGGAGGTGTGTGGTATCAGCTGTAAGGAGGTGTGTGGTATCAGCTGTAAGGAGGTGTGTGGTATCAGCTGTAAGGAGGTATGTGGTATCAGCTGTAAGGAGGTGTGTGGTATCAGCTGTAAGGAGGTGTGTGGTATCAGCTGTAAGGAGGTGTGTGGTATCAGCTGTAAGGAGGTGTGTGGTATCAGCTGTAAGGAGGTGTGTGGTATCAGCTGTAAGGAGGTATGTGGTATCAGCTGTAAGGAGGTGTGTGGTATCAGCTGTAAGGAGGTGTGTGGTATCAGCTGTAAGGAGGTGTGTGGTATCAGCTGTAAGGAGGTGTGTGGTATCAGCTGTAAGGAGGTGTGTGGTATCAGCTGTAAGGAGGTGTGTGGTATCAGCTGTAAGGAGGTGTGTGGTATCAGCTGTAAGGAGGTGTGTGGTATCAGCTGTAAGGAGGTGTGTGGACTCAGCTGTAAGGAGGTGTGTGGTATCAGCTGTAAGGAGGTGTGTGGTATCAGCTGTAAGGAGGTGTGTGGTATCAGCTGTAAGGAGGTGTGTGGTATCAGCTGTAAGGAGGTGTGTGGTATCAGCTGTAAGGAGGTGTGTGGTATCAGCTGTAAGGAGGTGTGTGGTATCAGCTGTAAGGAGGTGTGTGGTATCAGCTGTAAGGAGGTGTGTGGTATCAGCTGTAAGGAGGTATGTGGTATCAGCTGTAAGGAGGTATGTGGTATCAGCTGTAAGGAGGTATGTGGTATCAGCTGTAAGGAGGTGTGTGGTATCAGCTGTAAGGAGGTGTGTGGTATCAGCTGTAAGGAGGTGTGTGGTATCAGCTGTAAGGAGGTGTGTGGTATCAGCTGTAAGGAGGTGTGTGGTATCGAGGTGTGTGGTATCAGCTGTAAGGAGGTGTGTGGTATCATCTGTAAGGAGGTATGTGGTATCAGCTGTAAGGAGGTATGTGGTATCTGCTGTAAGGAGGTGTGTGGTATCAGCTGTAAGGAGGTATGTGGTATCTGCTGTAAGGAGGTATGTGGTATCAGCTGTAAGGAGGTATGTGGTATCTGCTGTAAGGAGGTGTGTGGTATCAGCTGTAATCCTGTTGGCCGGCAAGAGTGGAGGGGATTAGTAGCTGGCGGCAGTTGCCGAATCATGTCGGCTGAGGCAGTGGTACTGCTTTTAATTATCAATATTTCGATTAGTCTCAGCCGATGTAGTGCGAGGCCTACAAGGGGATAATGTCGATATGAAGCCAGATAAATAATCGATGGTTGTTTCGATGGATCGATGTTATCTCCGGAGGGGAGGTATAGAGACGTCCGGACCCCTGGGGACTACCCCCACCACCAACGGCTAATTGCGTGTCACTCAAACCACAGCCTGTACCATTAGCCCTCTAGGTTATTTTTTTATTTTTTTTTTTTTAATATGTAGATATTTTCTTTGAAAAGAAATTAAACTTATCTCGAGCGACAGATGAACAGCCATCTTGGGAATCACACGTGAAAGGCCTACGAGAAGGGTATTGCATTTAATTTCATCTCTAAATAGTTTTCTGGTCTGACACCGCCCCATCCTGGACGGCCCCCAGATATCTAACACATATTAGCCAGTCTGTTCAGGACCTTCATCAGTCACAAATAGTCTTCATGGCTTTGCTCTACAGAATAGGACGAAATGTGTTACCCTAAGTACTTTGCGCGAGAGCTGTGTAAACTAAGCAGATTTCCCACTTGCTGACTTCAAACACTACGGATCTCTTCTCAACTTGTATTCTCTATTCCCAAATAAAAATCAAATGAGTAGAAGTGGGGGGCATCAATGAAATATTAATTGAATACGTCATCACTCATGTATATGAATACAGCTCATCTAGTAATGTAGTAATCTGTTGCAAACAGTTCTTCCTTGATGCGGCGAGTTCGATTCCCGTCTGGGCAATAGTAATTTATTTATGCCACCATTGGAGCGGTAACGGACAAGTATATGTATATATATAATTTTCATCGGACCTCATTTCGAAGAAATCTTTCGAAAATTGCTTCTGGAGTACAGTCTGAATAGCTGATTTCCTATGATGAATGGTATGATAATTTTTCTAAAGATTATAAATATATAAAAAAAAAAAAAGTACCTCACTCAAGGGCTGCGTAAGTTAAGCAGATTTCTCAATTGCTGAAAAAGTTATGGGTCTTCACCATCTAATATCCATGTCTCTTATTATATGAAGTCTATCTTAACCGGACTTAAATAACGGAAAAAAAGATCTACCATTATGTTTCTTTTTCTTCATTTGCTTTTATGATTTTCTATGGTTGTGTTTTTATTTTATTATTATTATTTATTAACGTTTACTTTTTGCAAGTCAGGCTAATGTGTTTTTATTTTAGTAAAAAATATTTTAATTTTATTATTATTTTTCTTCTAACAAAGTATTTTTTTTTTTTCAAATCGAAACCTTATTATTAAATACACATAATCAACGATTGTTCCATAAAATAATACTAATATAGATTAACACTATTATATAAGCTGAACATCAGCTTCATAGGATTAAACCTGTAAGAAATCGCAAACAAGAATATGTAAACAGGATTTGAAATTTTAGCTGTAAATGAGATGTTTAATGGGTCAGCCGTTGGAAGTTATGGTCTTCCGTACTCCAATGGTTTCTAGTCCATTTGAGTGCCCAAGGGAAGATATATAGACTGCATTTACTTATTTTTTTTAATTCGAGTAATATTGTCAGAGAAGTCAACTGTTTTTTACTTCTTTTTAAAAAGAATGTTTTGTAATTGGGATTTTTGACTTTCCCTGAACCTATTTTCACTAGTTTCGGCGAAGCTCATGTAACAAAAAAAATGCTGTTCTTAGAATGTTGAAATTTCATATTTGGGATTGTTCTAATCTCTAGCTGCCCACGTGTTTTAATTTCAACTTAGGAGAGGGGACATTTATAAAAGGGCGGGAAAAAAAATCAAATTTCATTGGATGTATCAGAGGTACGGAAACTATGTATGGCATATTTCTTGTTCGCCATGAGAACATGTATAATTTATGTTGGATGACTTCGTTCATTAAAGTCTTCGCTTCAGGCGAAGCAATCCCCAAGGATGCCATAATATGCCTGTAGTTGGTTAGCTGTTGGTGCCCGAAACTGTTAGCAGAAAAAATAAACTGTTCTATCTGAAGGTTTGAGAACTTTTATAGCCGAAATCCTTTGCTATGTTATATTAAATTTCGATGCACCGGAGATATTGCATATAACATTCAAATGAAATGCAGCAAAACATATGTTTATTTAATTTGAGAGGATTACAAGGAAGTGTTGTGGTTCCCAGAGGAGATTTTGTTGATTAGAATAAAGGTTGTATGTAAACAACAGGCCTGATCCATGGCAGAGCCTCGATGAATATGGCTGATGAGCTCAGATGCTGTTTGGAACAATACTTCATTAGAATGCAGTTGTTGCATCAGCCATCACTGCAGCTCCTTGCTAGCTTTTTCAATGCACTTGCTAGAGAATTTGCTAGAGTCGATGGAAATAAATTAGATTTAATGGCACTCTGTGCAGTTCTCATCCGGGGGAATTAAATCAGATAACTGCTCATTTACATTTTAAAACATCAGAAATAAAAAAAAAAAGAGGATATATGTGTGATGTGAAAACAACGTTTCATTATGTTAACGGCCGTCATCATTGTTACCTTGAATTAACATTATCATTTTACTTGATAAAAGATTAAGTTATTTAAAAAGGAAAGATCAAAGCTGTATTTGCGGCAAGGGTGTTTATCTAACTGCAGAATGCATCCTCAACAGAAGAATTCTCCAATGCCAATCTGCAGGCAAAATACTTGTTGGCACAAATATCAAAGTTCGCCCCGCGAGTGTTGCGCAAGTAAGCGGAATTCCCCAAGCCCAGATTGAGAACCTCACAGATTATATCTGTACTGCATTTCCTATTTTACAATTAGTGAACGCCCAATTTAGAACAGACATTAATATAGTGTTTATGTTTTTACAAACATTTATATTAAATGTAATTACATTGGGGTGCATTATTTATTTAGTTCCTACAAAAATAGGTTTGGAATGTTAAAAAGTCCGTCACGCATGGGCTGCGTAAACTAAGCAGATTTCCCACGTGAAGGTTTACAATAGAGAAATTTCACGAGAGCCGAGCAATCAAGGAAACGGCCGAACGAGCTTTTGGCGGGAAAGTCACTCTCGTCCGTTAGCCGTCGATTTAATAAAAATGCAAATATCTCAGTTAATATTCAAGATAGAGAATAAATGTATATAACAGTACTTATAGTAAATGTAATTTGCAATAAGATTGATTCTGTACAATTCTTCGATCCGACGTATAGTAACGGAGATATTTCGAATTTTCGAAAATCCTCCACTCTAAACCCCCCCCCCCTCCCAATGGTCCGATTTCAGCCATTAACGAACTTGACCTTTCTTTTTTCATAAAACGACTAAATATCTAGTTTGGTAACGATTAAACAAAAATTGCGACCAACAGTGTTATATTGGTAACAGACAAATATATATATATATATATATATATATATATATATATATATATATATATATATATATATATATATACAGTTTAGAACGGACCTCATTTTCGTCATCTACTAGGTAGGATCGATGGACATTTGAAGAACAATTTCGAAAATTCCGTCATGAGTACAACCTCAATACATGAATATTACAATATAACAATTTCCCATTTTCTCACATTTATAATTATGGTATGTTTAGACCTTTTTTGAGCACTCAGGAAACTAAACGTGTTTATGTCTTACATTAGTTTATCTATAAATATATCCACCATTTATACAGGGATTTTTGGTGGTATTAGACTACTAAATCGGATAATTGAGATTTGGAAGTATTTAGAGACCTTTCGATTCTACCTTTCAGCAACCATTTAACATCTTTCGTGAATCAAAGTATTTCTTCAGACATTAATTTATTGTTGGTAATTATAGCTTCCTGAAGTTGGAGTATGTTACTGCTGAGGCTGTGTAACCTTGGCACTCATTACCTTTCAGGCTATTTGCATATTTGTTAGGTAATGATATAGAACTGTGAAGCCTCCTTCTGCAATGCCTCATACAATTATGGCGAGTGAGAACAGAGAGAGAGAGAGAGAGAGCTCGGAAGAGGTAATTGAGAGTGCAAACTTGACAACTGAAGCAGCATTGTCTCCAGCTCCTGGGAACTATTTGAGAGCTAGAGGAACTCTTGAGCAGGAGTGTGAGAATTCCATTTAGGAAAATGGGTGGTTTGTCCGCTGTTGATACTTGCATGAGTTATAGGACTGCTGAGTGTCCTCAAATAACTACTGGATTCATATGAAAGTAAATATTACAGACATTTTGAGAAGTCGAAGAAGAGTTTAGAGCAAATTAAATTTAAAATGTAACCCTAAGCGAATACGATAGGTTTTTTTTTCAATTCTCTAACAATAAAACTATCAGAATTAAACATTTTCCTTTAAATTCACTAATTTGTTAATAAATTCTTCCGAAAATTATGCCTAAGGAAAATTTGGTTTCCAATAAAAATCTGTTTATCACATACAATTTCAGATGAACTTTTACAGTTAATTTAAAATAAGTAATTATTTATGTTTAACAAACTATTCAAAGAGACAATTATTAAATTATGTCGATGATGTACACGTGAAAAATGTACACATAACATAATATTATACGCATCTTCCTTCAGAGAAAAAAAATAACAATGAATAAATATGAACTGATAAAATTCACTTGAGGACTTGATACACTACTTATTGATTTTCACTTAAGTTCATTTTTATGTTACTGAGACAAGTAGGGGGGGGGGGGATTTCTAGTCACTATCTTCCAAAATGCCAGGATGAAAACTCGTATTTGGCACAGATATTTCAGATATGTTGCCTCTATTCGTTGCTCTAGAAGTCACAAGGCATATTTTTCCGAAGTTAACCATTTTATGTTACACTGAATATTAAGGTCAAGAAGGTACGAAACCGAGCTACAGTCAGTGCCGTTTGAGAAGAAGTATAAAATAGAATCATGGGCAATATATCACCATTATGGCTTGTCGAACCGATAACGTAGCCAAACTTTCGGCAAATGTGTATAGCAATATAACAATTGGGTTTCTCTATCTCGAATATTAACCGTTTTATTTCTATTTAGTTCGTAGCCTTCACTTAACCTGGAATCCTTTTCCTGTCAGTTTCATAGGACAGCTTATTGCCCATCTTAAATTTCTACCCGTGTGTATTTAAGCTTCTTATTTCTGGAGAAACAGGAAATTGAATGCCAGATAACATCACCATTTTACTCCAGGGCGTGGGAAATCTGCTAACTTTACGCAGTCCAAAATTGTCCATTTGAAAGCTCATTGATTAATTAAGTTACTTGCGTACATCTTTTTTTCTTTTTTTTTTTTTTTTTTTTTGGTTTCGTACTATTGCTATTTTGTATTTTACTAAATAAGTTATAAGTAAAATGAAGTTTCAAGTTCTGTAATGCCTGATTCTTACTGATGGAACAATAGGGAATAGAATGAGAAATGACGTCAAGAGTGAGTGCCATTAATTGTCAGGATCCGATCCAGAGGGCGCTATTGGCCTAGATACAGGCTAGGACACCCACAGATGGCCAGCGGCACAACATCCCATCATACAGCCTTCCTCATTGTTCTACCTCCATGCTTTATATCTTCCCTTCCTATCTACAATCTACCGCTCCCTTAGCATTTAGGTTAGCAGCCAATACCTGATAAATATTTAAACCATCTGATTACCCATCTAAGATCTCTAACTCTGCTCTCTCTCCCCCTCTATATTTCACCATATATATGTTATTGAAGCACCAATTATTATTTATTATTGCCACATATAACGGTATTCCTCCCACGGGGATCATCCTCACTTTATAATCACCTTGTTCTTGTTTCCGCTCAACCAAGCGTGAAAGAAAGTTTGGCTGGAGTTATGTAACACTCTGCCTCATGGTTTTGCTTTACAAGATGATGGGCTTAGCTATGAAAATTTATTTGTTACGGTTCAGAAAAACTTCTTTAGTGAACACTTGAAAACTGGTTACTATTGGAAGCCGAAACTCCTAGACCTTCAGGAGGTGTCTGCTAAATCTCATTTTCCTGATTGTTTTATTAATAAGAATTAAAGGGTACGGGATCTGGAGCGAAGTGGAGAGTAACGGGCAAGTGAGTGGTTGAGACAAGGAAGTTCTACTCATCTTAAATGCAACCGTTTATTACAATGGAATGTGACTCCTATTGCACTTCCATTCTTGACAAGCGTTGTTTGCCTTTGGAATGGATTAGCATCTTACAACGACCCGGAGGTGACTTTACAAGCTTTGAGACTTGAATTTGGTTTAAGATAATTCAAGGATTTTGAGGCTGTATTACCTTTGAGGCTCCCAAGGATCTTGAGGAATTTTTACTGGTTTAGGTTTAAGGCCATCTAATACTATCGAGGTTTCTTGAATGGATAAGCAACTCCCAAGGATCTCCAGAGGCATCCTGACTGTATTACCTTTGAGCCTCTCAAGGATCTTGAGGAATTTTTACTGGATTAGGTTTAAGGCCATCTAAGACTATCGAGGTTTCTTGAATGGGATTAGGTTTAAGGCCATCTAAGACTATCGAGGTTTCTTGAATGTTGAGGAATTTTTATTCTTGAATGGATAAGCAACTCCCAAGGATCTCCAGAGGCATCCTGACTGTATTACCTTTGAGCCTCTCAAGGATCTTGAGGAATTTTTACTGGATTAGGTTTCAGGCCATCTAAGACTATCGAGGTTTCTTGAATGGATAAGCAACTCCCAAGGATCTCCGGAGGCCTCCTTGACTGTATACGCTTTGAGGCTACCAAGGATCTTGAGGAATTTTTACTGGATTAGATTTAATCCAAGGTATTGGCAATCCAAGGTTTTTGAGGTATCTTGAATGGAAAAACTGGTCCTGGAAAGGAATTTATAAAGAAGTTACTGTTCATCGGGTAATCTTTTAGTATCTTAGTTCTGGGGCTGAGTTGAAGGTTCTTTCTCTTCCTCCTTCTCCTAATTCTGGTCTAACTCTTCCCTATCGGAGCTGTCTGAATTCGATGAGTCTGCTTGTTCAACCTAACATCCATTAAAATATGTGCACTGAACAATTCCTTCCCATGACCTGCAAAACGTCTTTGAGATGCAAGTCAAAGAAATAGGAGGTAATTTGGATGAAAAGCAGAAGTTGTGCAGAATGGGCCGAAGGAAGAACATGAATATACAATGGTATTGTTTTTTTTTAACTTAAACCAATTGAAGAAAGAATTTTAAATTGTTTGTGCTGCTGGTCAAAAATATGTTCACCCTGCTTTAAGAATTCATATTTGTCAGGGATTGTCTTCAATTGCAATGTGAGTTAGCAACCACTTGCTGGTAGTTAGCATACATTCGGAGAACAAAGAGGATTCCCAACTTTCCAAATGAATTAGATAAAGGCAGTTGAAAGCAGTTGGTGGTTGGATTTCGTGATGCCCTTGGTAATTAGCAGTTCGTGTTTCCACTAATTGTCACGTGGATATGGATCAGCTGTGGTGTGGAGGGGGTCACGTGACTTGTGGATCTGGGTCTCGTGGCGAAACCACACTCGATCATCCCCTCGGCATCATATACCCCCACAAGTCCTCCGGTCTCTCAATCTTATCAGCTGTTATCGAAAAAATTTTGCTTAATACTGACCGACTATATCACTCACTTAAACAGGTTTTAGAGATAACATCTGGTCAAAGGGACAGATTGAAGATTGCACAAAGAAAACTGGACTTTAATTGAATAAGTGAGTGAAGGGAAATGGAACACTCGTGCACTGGGATTTGAGGCAAGTAAATATATTGTGGGGATAATTATAAAAACGTATGTACTCTTATAAGAGACATCATTTTCTGCGGTTATAAGAAACTCCAAGCCTTTTAAAGATGGTATATCAGCTACTTTTCAGTAGCTTCAATGATTTGTACCAAATACCATCCAGATTTATATTTCTGTAAAATATATATCAGGTCGGGGGAGTACTAAGGGCTGAAAAACAGAAAGTACGAAAAACTTGATTAGTATATGAGCTACGAAAAAGAATGCATTGAACAGCAATTGTAGGACATCATTCTAGATTGGTTTTATAACATTTTCGATTTAACTCAAAATTACGAATATATTTTGAATTTTCGAATTCCTCCACTAAACCCCCACAATTCTAGGTTCGACTTCAGCCAATAACAAACATGATCTGTAGTTAACTAGTATAGTATAGATCAAGTAAACATTTTCAAAACAAGTCATGAAAATTCTTATTTATAACGTAATGTATCTAGTAAATGGATAATAAAGGTCTCATGAAAACAATATTTGGTGTTTAAACTTATAAAAAGTGTTTCATTATATAATAGGTGAGTTGTTAATATGACATTGGTAGGAGTGGAGGAGTCTACTGAAGGCTGAAACTAAAAAAAAAAAACCATATTCCTCGGTCAATATTCATGCCGGAGAAAATATGTACATAGCATCATTTAAAGACAATTAAATTGACATCAAGACTGTATCTACACCATTTTCCGATTCAAAGTATAATAAGGAAGGAATTCTGAATTTTCAAAATTCCACCCCTCTAACCCCACCCTCAGACCGATTTCAGGATCATACAGCCTTGATATAGAACTTGGTCTTTAATTGTACATGTAACGGTTATATATCGTGTTTGGTAAGGATTAAACAAAAATTCTGACCGCTAGAGTGGCAACAGACAAATATATTGTGATATACAATGATATATGTGTGAAGCATTTTGAATCGCTCTCATTTTCGTCATCAACAAGGCATTATTTGGATGGAGATTTAAGGCAATTTTCGAAAATTGCTAAATGAGTACAGCTTCAATAGCTGATTTCCTTTCAGGGAATATAGATAGAATCTGTTTTAAAAAATTACCGACATATTCCTCTAAGTATTTGCATAGAGAAACTGTTTAATGCTGTGCATATCCTGGCTGTGCGAGAATTTGCTGTGGTTGTTTGCCAGGAATATGCCATTGTTAAATAGACAGATTAATCATTATGCAATAGCTACCAAGGACATGGACAGCAATTCCGTCTACCACAATTCCTACGATAACTCACAGCCATACTTATACCGACTGCAAACGATCCTTAAAATGATATTAAACTAATCTCAATAAAAAAGTGATCTTTAATAATTACTAAAATTTCATAAAGTTCGAAATTTTATTATGAAAGCAATAATTACGAAAGGAGAAAAAAAATTCAACTATTCCGAATTTAAGCCTAATACAAATCATTTTCAAAACTCTTTAACGGTCTTCCCGAATAAGTTAAATCTATTAAAAAATATCCATTTTTAAAAATGTATTAAAGAACTAATTACTTAATTATTACGACTAAACGTAATTTAAAATTGATTATATCATTTATACTGATGACATGTGTTTTCGACGTAACACATATTCTTGTACAACTAAGTGAATTAAACTCATGTACTTGTACATGCAATATGAGTTGAAAGTTGGTATCATATGCGTTTTCTGATAAGTACATTCTTACACTTTGCGTAATGAACGGTAGTTCATAAAATGGCTGATGACATTGTGTTTACTCAGGAAAAAAAAGAAGGATTTTAAGGTCTCAATTCGACTATCTCTATTATCTCTTTTCAATAGCAGACGTTTCGTCCCCCCTGAATGGTAATTAGTCAACAACATCTTAAACATAAGATATTTTTGACAAATTACCATTGGGTTTATGAGTAGATGTAAAACAGGGTTTCTGGAACACTTTTCAAAAAGGCGTTTAGCTTAAAACTATCAATTTTTTGAATAAAATCGTTTTTACATAAAACTTTTTTTTCAGGATATCTAGAAATTCCAAAACGATCTATTTTCTTCAATTATTCTTTGTTGTAGAGCATTTTTTTTCAATCAGCAGAAGAACTTTCCATTTATAAAGTTAAAAAAAGTTAAAATGAATTAAAGTAGTTTAAGTGAGTTAAAGTAGTAGTACAAGCTTAAACTACAACTCAAACATAATTGAGGAAAATAGATCTTGGAATTTTTAGATATCCTGAATGGAAATCCATTTTACTAACCGAAAATGTGATGTAAATTTTATTAAAAAATTGATAATTGTATGCTTAATTGCATGTATTTTTTACAAAAATTATAAAATAATTGATGAAAACATTTATTTCTTTATCTTTTTTTTTGTGGAATTTTTGTGTTTTTATCGTTCGTTTTTTTTTGTGGGAATCACGCTTTTTTGAAAAGTGCTCCAGAAACCCCCTTTTATATCTACTTTTATGGCTGTGTATTAGATGAGTTTTTTAGACTCCTGTCGAGAATTCTGGCTGTGCTGACTTAGGGGAATACTTCTGAAGCATTGTCAATGCTCAGGAGGCCGAAACGTCTGCTGTTGAAAGGAGATACTAAAGCTAGCTGAGTTGAGACCTTAAGATTATTTTTTTTTCCTGAAATTGTTTAATTGGTCTCCTTACGGATTAGAGACAATTCAGTTTATTTCCAAAGGCATACTTGGAAGTTTGTGTCGCTTATTATACAAATAACACGCATTTCCTGACTTGTACGTGTACACGTAGTACACCTATTGTGAATCCAATTTCTGGAATTCTTTTCAGCAACACGGAACACATTGTCCTTCTTGTTCCTATCCTCCAGCGAGCTAAGAATGACGAAGTTGTTGCCATTATTGGGATATCAGTAGTAATTATGATCTGTGCTAAATGGGATTGACTGGATTGGATTTTAGGTAGGGAAATATGGAAAAATGGATTACTGGAGTACGGAGTTACTGTAATGGTACTGTAAGAGATGATTACAGTAGTAGATAGCTCTCTGATCGATCTATCAGTAATAGCATGCGTTCTGGAATTGGATCTGCTCGATGGAAAATAGAGAAAGTCCATCGGGACGTGATCTGTTCGGCTTCCATCTTCTCTTCCAGCTGCTTCTCTTCTCCAGGAAATGATCTGCCAAAATGTACGCCAACAGCTACGACTCCTGGATAACTCCACCCCTCCCGACAATCTCGTCGCTCTTAGAGAAAAAATATTTCTCGTTTGAGGAACAGCGTTTGAATGGGAGTGCGTATGTATTCGTGCACATGAGTATATTATAATAAATGTATTAATAAGTTATAGCAACTTAATATACATATATTTTCGTAAATAAACATGCATTAAACTTTGCTGCAACTTTGCTAATAGCCAAATTCAATCAATGATCTCTTGGGGGCTCAGGCTAGCCGTGTGAATTATGGCGTTGATCTTCATCTCAATTGGTAAAACGTAGAGTCGTGCGTTTGATTCACAAAAGGGCAATAGAAGAATATTAAGTAACGGAATTCATTAAATAAAATCTTTAGTCCCACCCTGGTTAGAAAAGGGTGGCAACCTGTAGATAACCCGTCCCAATTAGCCTTAGTATCCCAGAGACGTTAATAAATAAGGAATTCAAAAAAGGAAAAAAATTGTTAATGGGAATAGTTGGATTTTTATTATTTGTCCTTTTAGCAGATTTCTCTTAAGTGGAATGGAAAATGGTATAGAATCAATTGCAAATGTGATGTATTAATTGTGTTATGCACATTATATCCTATCTCAAATATTAACCAAGATATTTGCATTTTTTTCATTTTCAGTCTTCAGTAAACCCCAATTTCAGTCGCAAAAAAACAATATACCATGAACCGTCTCATTTCAAGCCAAAATCGCAAATATTGTGTCAACAAATCTTTTATAGATGAGATACATGCAAATATGTCCTGATGGCTCTCCAACCCCCTTCCATGTCATTTGTTCATGGATTACTAAAATTAGAGTGATTAAGATAAACATTATAATGTTTCATTATAAATTCCAGCTCTAGATAGAATTAATATTTTTCAAAAAAATTAATATATTATATTCAGGTATATTTCAGTCATTGTTTTTCTTTCCGGTCAAGATTATTTCTATATATTTATTCAGCTCTGAATGGTCGGCTAACCAGTTTGTTAACACACAGACGCCTCCTTTCAAACATTTCTCATTATCATTTGTATTTATTCACTTAGTATTCACAGTGCTCTTCAGTGTTATTACTATGTAGATTTATCTATTGTAAAACTTCACGTTGGAAATCTGCTTAGTTTACCAGCCACTACGTGCCGAACCTTTTTTTCGTATAGCTCATATTATGGGGAACTATGGAGAATTATTATTTTAAATGATGCCATAAATAAAAATTTCAGATCAGTATTTTTAGTCCCAAAAAGTTTTTTTCCGCGTGCGTACTAAATAAAGAAAGCGTTTTAATCACCGAAAGTTTTGGCTTTCGTATTTCAACGTAATTACTCGTTTTGACTCTGCCTGAACCCATTTTGACTAATTTCGGCAAGTGAGTTCGTATTTCGAGTAACACAAAAGCGAATAGACTTACAACGATGAAATTAGATATTTCTATCTGACGAGAGATCTTGATGTACACATCTTCTTCCGTTTTAAATCGACTAAAGAGGAAGCTTAAATGGGAGCAAAAATTGCAAATTTATCCAAACCTATTCGAGACACAGAATATGTGAATGGGGTTTTTTTTTTGTTTCTCCTAAAAATGCCTATAAATTATTTCCTGTAGTATTTATTGATAGAAATAATTAAAATGGAGATATCGTACATCACTTTGGAATGAAACAATTTTAATTGAAGTAGTTGATAACACTTTGTACATTCAATTTAATAAGAGTTTCTTGTCAGATTTCTGTTTGATCGTTAAGGAACTCTATATTTAAAAATATCAATTTAAAACTAGAGAAGAAGTTTGTTAATGACCGAAATCAAGCTAGAAGGAAGTATAGAGTATCATTAGTAATGCAGTAGAAAAATGATCCAGTTTGATGAAATAGTGATTTTTAATAGTTGTTTCAAGCACTTTTTCTATAACTATAATACCAGCTGATTTATTAATCTTTTCGCGTCATCACTAATCTGTCAAGGATGGAATAGAGAAAAGAATTTGTAAATGGCGTCAATATTGGTGAAATTCTCGATGTCTGTCATCATTTTTTTATCCATATTGTTTCAGTTGAGACGTATAATTTCTAGTTTTCGATTACAAATAGAATCATTTATTTTACTATGTATAAACTTTATCAAACACAGCTGGAAGTAAGAATGATGGATAATGTCGTTGGGGATAGATTTGATTTGTATGCCTGTGTTTGACGGGTGTGGTATGGGAAGGTAATGCATTGGTTGCAAGAGGGAGATCATAACCTTTCGCCCTGTGAACCATTGCAGCAGCAATGCACTTTCACACGTAGCCCTGCACATGGGTCACTGCACACGGAGAAAAGGAAGCCTGGTGGAGGGGAGGTAGACTCAAGGAATTCATAATGCACGCTCCATTATCGGCTCATTATCAAGTCTCCGGTCCAATAATGAATGATGCTTATCATAAAAGTCTTTTAGCGGATTTCAATGAAGGGAAATCAGCTATTAAGGTTGCCCTAATGATGCGATTTTAGAAAAATTCTTCAAATGTCCATCGATCCTACCAAGTAGATGAAGAAAATGAGGTCCGCTCAAAATTATATATATATATATATATATATATATATATATATATATATATATATATATATATATATATATATATATATTTGTCTGTTAACGCTCTAGCGGTCGCAATTTTCATTTGATCGTTACCAAACTCGATATTTAAACGTTTTATGTAAAAATAAAGATCAAGTTCGTTAATGGCTGAAATCGGACCAGTGGGAGGGGGGGGTTTAGAGGGGAGGATTTACGAAAATTCGAAATATCTCCGTTACTGTACGTCGGATCGAAAAATTATATAAAGTCAATCTTATTACAAATTACATTTACTATAAATAGTGTTATATACATTTATTCCGTAACTTGAATATTAACCGAGACATTTGAATTTTTTCTGTTTTCAGCTTCTGAGATGAGATCGGCTAACTTCGGGTCTAGTCATGAGTTTCCGTCAAGAGCTAGTTCGGGCCGTTCCCATAACTGTTCGGCTCTATATTCTGAAATTTCTCTATTGTAAAACTTCACGTAGGAAATCTGTTTAGTTTAGGCAGCCCCTGCGTGACGGACTTGGGTATTGTGAAAAAGTGGGCACGTAACCCCTTTGTTATACTACTAATGCCCTTCAAAAATAAATAAAACTTTATTGTTTTTCTTTACTTATCATAGTATTGTGTCTTTAATACACCTTAAATTCTTTAGTTTAAAATAAAGAAAAAATTAACTCAATAATTTACAATGTCAAGTGAAGAAATACATCATCTCATAAAATAACTGGTTAAATTGAAAAGAATTTATCATATAACTATATAATCTGAGTAATATAAACCTTAAGCGATCAATATAGCCAAAAGCCACAATAACTACAAATCCTATCAATATGAAATTCTATTATACTAAAATTGGAAAAGCACGAAAGTATGAATCTCTCTCTCTCTCTCTCTCTCTCTCTCTCTCTCTCTCTCTCTCTCTCTCTCTCTCTCTCTCTCTCTCTCTCTCTTTCTCTCTCCCTCTGCCTCATTATCCCTGATTATACTCCCCCTCCCCTTGGCTCATTATGGAAGTTTTAAAATTCCAGGCTAAGCCCCGGCTGGATGTGAGTAGTGCATTACCGATCTCCGAGGAGAGGGCCATTATTTTGATTTTGTAGAAACCAGTTCCGCCCCCCTCCCCCTCGCTCTTACATCAACATCAACATCAATCTGTAGCCAACATTCCCACGTCCAACAGGCAGGGAATCGCTCCGGGAAAAACGATAAACACCGTACAACAATCAAATATTTATCTGGTTACCTCAATATTTTTGGCCTATATGTTCATACGATCGTCAATGGGTTTTCAATGGAATTATTGATGTACTAATACTATTTTTTTTCTGGTACACTCATTAAACAGAACAGAAAACTATTCAATTGTGGACTAATGTATAAACAGAAAGAGTGATACACTTTATCATCTCTCTCACTCTCATTTTGGAGTACCTAGATCTAAATCTATATGAAAGGTTCAATTCTTCTGGGTATATTGAAAAACTGGTAAACAATTTCCAACTGGCAGCCTGATATATATATAAATTTTATTTTATGATTACCAAACACCGTATTTATTCGTTTTATACGAAACGTAAAGTTCATGTCCGAAATTGAAACAGGAAAAGGAGGCATTTAGAGATGGGGTGAAATATAAACTCAAAAATATATCTTATATTTTGCGTTGAATTGAAAAATTAGCCAATCTTGTTTGCGACAACTGTCGTACCATACGTTTTTCTTTATCTAGAATATGAGAGAAATAGTTCAAAATTAAATAAAACCAGATTGTAGTGTAATTAATTTTGAGTTGAAGTATTTATTGAAAGCTCGCCCTAAATACTTATAGACATAGGAGGCAGGTAATGACATAAACAAGCTAAAATACTATATATATATATAATTTTTAAGATTAAAAAAAATCCTTTTTTCGGTACTCATTTCTTACAATTCGGAAAGATGTGAAATTTCTTTACTCGGGCAAATGCAATAGCTACTTTTTCTAAAGATAGGCTGCTTAAACACCCTTCTTCCTATGAATTTAGTGAATCCGATCAATTTAGTGTGTGTTTGGGCTGTGATGATGTAGAGGTGATGTCAAGTGGCAACCATATTGCTGGAGTCCAGCTGCAAGTATGCTGTAGTGGGATGGTAACATTCCCGTTCATTTAAAGCAAATGAATAACTTAACTGAAACCAATTTGCCTACAGAAATATATGCAGGTGTTTATAGACTAAATTAAATAGCGGTCTCATTCCAAATACGTACTTAGCGAGGTTAAATATATAATAATGGAGGTAAATGATAAGAATAGCCGATAGTATCTATAAATGGCTGCTCTTGAGGACAATGTATAACTGGTCCGTATCCTTCTTGTGGAGATGCTATCGTCCCGTTTCTATATTCCTTTCTCATTACAATATCCTCATGCATTTATTGCACTCGCTGCAGCTAATTCCTGTCTAGCAGATGCAACTTTATCCAGATGCACCAAACACCACAATTACCAAGCCTATGAATCTGCCAAAGAAGAGATAGAAATCTGCCAGTTGGGAGATGACATCGCTTAATCTTTGTTTGCATTGGGTCAAGTATTAGAAGCATGAAGAAAAGCAGGGACCAGATTCTCCTATAGGACCGCGTTGCCTTTAATCTCACATGGTAAACCCAGAGTGGCGAGTTCGATTCCCGTCTGGGCAATAGGAATCTATTTAGTGACGAAATTCACTAAATAAAATCTTTATTCCCACCCTGGCTAGAAAAGCCTTAGTTGCAAAAAGTGGACGTTAATAAATAAATTAACTTATACACCGCAATAATTAACCTGTAAATTGAGCGGTCCGTATATATACGTCAAAGGTAAACTATATTCGGCTAGGACATATGAATACGTCCTAGAAATATATATTGCTTCTGGAACGGGAGGAACATATATTTGTTGGTAATTATTTCTATTTGTTTGTATTTCCTTTGTACTTTATAAATAAATGAAAATATTTTAGGATATAGTCATAGTATATTCATTTATTTAAAGTGTAAATAAACTCCATAATAATAATAATAATAGTCCTTTATTTGCTCATCTCTAAAATTTACACTTAATATTTATATATTATATACACAGAAAATAAACATTGAAAATACAGTTACAATATATGCAAACGTTATTGATTGGCCGAGCAAAATCAGTGTTAGCTGAGGATTTTTGAGTTGGAGTATGTTTTTATTTTGTGTTATATATATTATTTTACCAGTTGCTGAATCGATTGCTGGTAATGTGCATTCCCGAGAGGCTTCCATTCCTTTCTGTAGTAAGCCACTCTTGTCCATGCTGCTCCGTCACAAGTGCGGCGCATTTCTTCGTTCATTGGTCTGCCTCTGCTTCTTTAATATTCTCTAGCTGACCAGTCTATCATCTTCCTGCTCCAACTATCTTCATGTCTTCTTATCATATGTCCTGTCCATTTCCATTTCCTTAGAAAGAAGCATTTAGCAATGTTCTCCCGGTCAGTCCTTATTTTAATCCAGCCCCTGTGTTCTTCTTTACTAATGCTAAGCATATATCGTTCCATACTTCGTTGTCTTGTACGCATCTTTTCGATAAATTGTTTTGCCAGTCTCCAGGTTTCGCGCCCATATGTTAGTACAGGTAGTACTGTGGAATTCCAAAGTTTCTTTTTTAGTTTATTTTATGCCTTAGTCCTGTAAAGCATTCTGTTTCTTAAGAAAGCCTTCCAACACAAAATAAAAATATGAAATTTCGATAAATCCGAGTGGAAACGTTCCACGCGAAAAGAAATTCCTCGGTTAACAGGAGAATATGTCTGTTTTGGAAAGTTATAGTAGAAATAGGTAAAACAAATAACCGTTTTAATAAATTAATTTGCCCTCTCCCCCAAGGAAAAATACATATATCTTAATTCATGAGCCACCTGGATAATGTAATACATATAATTCGCTTTGAAGACTCTTTTCTTAACACACAATTTATGAATAATATCAAATGCCGCAATGATGCCCCTTATGGTTCAATAACTCTGTCGGCCTTTCTTCGTTCATGACTTTCTTGTTGAGAACTATAGTTTTACTCATGACATCTGGCTGGTCTAATGCAGTAGGTAACGGGAAACCAATCCATGTCGTTTTGACCCACTGTAATACGCATTACTGTGCCTAATAAACATATTGTAATGTTTGTCTTATTCAGATAATACAAATGCTTTGTTTGTTTTTTTTCAAATACACTATTTTTCTTGATTTTCAGCCAAAATCAAGACATTTTTAAAATTTGTCTATGTATTTTATAATTTTCATCAAAATTTTGAGAACATTTATCACCTTGCTGTGCAAAGTATTTATAACGACTTAGGTCGGCACGTGGATGTAACCATCTGCGATTCTAGCCTCGCATAGTGTAAGAGTTTAACAATGCAATAGCTTAATACAAAATTAAGTGATGAACTCATTAATTAAAATCATTAGTCTCATCCTGCCATGAAAAGGGAGGTAACTTGTTGATAACCCGTCCCAATTAGAAATTAGTGGACGTTTATAAATAATAACAAAAAATTGCAATCATTCATAAATACATTAACCCACAGGTGATTTTATTCATAATCATATTCGTGAATTCAAATATATTTCTGACTGTCAGAAAGTTTATTGTGCTTGAATTTATAAAGCATTCACCGAAACTTAGAATGTGAAATTTTAAACCGAATACAGCCAGTGGCTGTTTAATCTACAAACATGAACCGACTTCGGTTCTTGTCAATCTGTTAGCTCGTTATTTCCAATCGGTGTTTATCAGCGAACAACGTTATATTCCTAAATAGCCTAGACTGATATAGAACTCAGGTTCCCTTTATCGTTGGTCCGAATCCTGGCAGAGAGGCAGCCGAGCGATACATTATAAATAGTACAGAGAGGTAATGGAGATTTACAAAGATTAATCACAAAAATGAGGAACAGTTATAAAGTCTCGATTGGGAGTAATATATCGATATTTCCATCTAGCTAGATCGATCTCATTACTGGAACCGCCCGACCATAGCGCCCCCTCCGGATTTTATATCAAATTGGATCGCAGTCCACTCCGGTTTTTATTTTCCTCTGAATGTGTTAATTTGGAAGATTTAAATAAACCTTAAGAACCAACACTTTCGCCAAATTAATTACAAGTTAAACGAAATTTCTTGGCACAAACTATCATTAAGAAAATCCGTCAGGCAGGGGCAGCTTAAACTGAGCAGATTGCCCTTATGCAGGAATGGTGTATGATGACGTCACATCTATTAATCCGTTGATTGTAATCCCCTTTCTAAGTGTCCTATCTAACAGAACAAGTTCAGGAATATTTTAGCTTGAAGAGGAATGCATGTATTTCCATTAAATACTAAAAAAACATAATAGGATGGTCAAATATTTTTGGATTCTTACAACAAAGTTGCGAACATTAAGTAAATTTATTTATTTTCGTTTTAACTCATAGCAAAATTATATAGTACATTCATTGTGAAAATATCGCAAATTCAATAAATACATTAACTAAAGTCTATGAGATATAATAATTATCTATGATCATTTTATTTTATAACACCATTTTTAATTTATTGGCAAACATTCTTTTAAATCTTAAATTGGGGCTTAAGCTAGCTATGTGAGTTAAAGCGTTGGCTTCAATCTCACATGATAAACCTAGAGTGGCGAGTTCGATTCCCGTTTGGGCAATAGGAATTTAATTTATTGAGTGACGAACTCATTAAATGAAATGCTTAGTCCCACCCTGGCTAGAGAACTGTGTTAGCCTGTAGAGGCAAAAAGTGAACGTTCATATACATGTAAATAATACTTGCATATCTTAAATTATTGAAGCGGGCTTTGAAGTGAGACGAGAAAATTGTTTCCACCATAAACAGGCAACATAATGCGTCAAAAAACTATTGTTTTTATCGATTTTTATTAATTTATTTTATGAAGTTGTTAAAATTCTAACAATAAAAAAGTCAGTCACGCAGGGGCTGCGCAAACTAAGCAGATTTCCCACGTGAAGTTTTACAATAGAGTAATATCACGAGAGTCGAGCAGTTAATGAAACGGCCGAACTAGCTTTTGGCGGGAAAGTCATTTCGTCCGTTAGCCACTCAGATTTAATAAAAATACAAATATTCAAGATAGAGAATAAATGTATACGACAATATTTATAGTAAATTTAATTTGTAATATGATTGATTCTTTACCATTTTTCGATCCGACGTATAGTAACGGAGATATTTCGAATTTTCGAAAATCCTCCCGTCTAAACCTCCCCTCCCACTGGTCCGATTTCAGCCGGTAACGAACTAGATCGCTCTTTTTACATAAAACGACTAAATATCGAGTTTGGTAACGATCAAACAAAAATTACGGCCGCTAGAGCGGTAACAGACATATGTGTGTGTGTGTATATATATATATATATATATATATATATATATATATATATATATATACAGTTTTGAACGGACCTCATTTTCGTCATCTACTAGGTAGGATCGATGGAGATTTGAAGAAAAATTTCGAGAATTCCGTCATGAGTACAACCTCAATAGCTGATTTCCCTTAAGGGAAATTTGGTAAAGGGTTTTTTTTGGTATCATATAAGCCTTCCATTTATCAATGTTGGCAGTAAATTCGATTTGTCGGTACAAGATTACCCTATTAATTATATTATAGTTACGATACTACAGCAACTATCTCTTCTCCAGTTATAAACTAAATTCGAACATACTGTAAAAAGAGTAATAAAATTTCAAAATGAAAATTTAACACAAATACATAATTAATCATGGAATAAAAAACATAAAAATTAAACTAATAAAATAAAAAGAAGTAACTCAAATAAAAATTAATACAACCTTTTTTAAAAATAGTAACAAATACCAATAATCAAACTAGTTACGTTCCAGAATCTTTTCTAGGCATATTTTGGTGTAAATATGTTGATTTTGTAATACATACTTGAAGAAGTGTATGGATTTGGTGGGCTAAATTCATTATTATTTAATCACGTAGACTTTTGCTATGGCTAATAGAGACGGGTTTTGTACAGGTTACCACCCTTTTCTATCCAGGGTGGGACTAAGGATTTTTTTTAATGAGTTCGTCACTAAATAAATTCCTTTGGCCAGGCGGGAATGGAACTCGCCACTCTTGGTTTACCATGTGAGTTTAAATAGGTCCGTCACGCAGGGGCTGCGTAAAGTAAGCAGATTTCCCACGTGAAGTTTTACAAATCTGCCTAATAACAGTAGTAGTAACGAGTCTCTAAACCAATTCACGAGGAATGAACAGTTAAGGAAACGGCCGCTCTAGCTTTCGCGGGAAGTCCCGAAAATTGCCGCCTTTGCCGACCATACACACAATACAAATCTAAATATCTCGATTAATATTCAAGACAGAGAAAACATGTATAGAACAATATTTATAGTAAATTTAATTTCCAATAAGATTAATTTTATACAATTTTTCGATCCGTCGCATAATAACGGAGGTATTTCGAATTTTCAATAACCCCCCCCCTCCCACTGGTCCGATTTCAGCCATTAACGAACTTGATCTTTCTTTTTACATAAAACGATTAAATATCGAGTAGATAGATAGATATAATTATGAACGGACCTCATTTTCGTTATCTCCTGAGTAGGATCCTTGGACTTTTTAGGAAATTTGTCAAAACTCACGTCATGAGTACGACCTCAATAACTGATTTCCCTTAAGGAAAATCTGCTAAAAATCTAGTTTCAAAAAATAATGGTTGCATCATCCTAGCATTCAACGAAATAATAAAACAAAATTCTTTTCATGGATTATCCAGTATAAGATGAAGTCGGAAGTAATTAGCTGTCTGTGTTACTCGTCAAATAAAACTGGTTTCCCTTGGATTAAGATTATTCCAAGTAAATCCTCATACTTACTAGTAGTAGAAAGCCATAATATAGTGCATAGTGACAACATTTATTCCCTAAATAAATATAAAGTCCGTCACGCAGGGGCTGCGTAAACTAAGCAGATTTCCCACATGAAGTTTTACAATAGAGAAATCTGCCTAATAACAGCTGTAGTAGTAAGTAACCTCTAAACCTATTCACGAGAGGGACGAATAATTACAAAAACGGCCGCCAGAGCTCACGGCGGAAAGTCCGAACATAGCCACTGCTGCCGAGCACATGCAGAATACAAATGCAAATATCTCAGTTAATATTCAAGATAGAGAATAAATGTATATAACAATATTTATAGTAAATTTAATTTTCAATAAGATTGATTCTATAATATTTTTCGATCCGACGTATAGTAACGGAGATATTTTGAATTTTCAAAAATCCCCCCCTCTAAACCCCCCCTCCCACTGGTCCGATTTCAGCCATTAACGAACTTGATCTCTCTTTTTACGTAAAACGCTTATATATGAAGTTTGGTAACGATTAAACAAAAATTGCGACCGCTAGAGCGTTAACAGACAAATATATATATATATATATATATATATATATATATATATATATATATATATATATATATATAGATATATATATATAATTTTGAACGGACCTCATTTTCGTCATCTCCTGGGTAGGATCGATGGACATTTGAGGAAATTTTTCAAAACTCGCGTCATGAGTACGACCTCAATAGCTGATTTCCCTTAAGGGAAATCTGCTAAAACAACGCTTTAACTCACATGGTGATCTTGAGCCCCAGCTACAATGGTTTGGTAATGTGTGCTACGTTTAAACAGTCGTGTAACGTAGTCAGGGTTTGGTTTTACACAAGACTGCAAGAGTGTAGGCCAGGTCGTATGTTTGAAGTACGGGTGAGTTGAAGCTGTATTGCCGAAGTTGGGTCTGGATATGACAAGCTATGTCTTCATTTGAAGTGTTCGTAATTCAAAGATTTACCATACGCTAAATAAAAGAGAGATTAATAAAAGAAAGAGGTAATTCGTGTGGTTCTAAAGAACAGGGATGAAAATAAATTAAAACTCCAGATTTTTTAAAGTTAAGGTAAAGTTATTCCTTTTTTAAATACTAAAAAGAGATTTACCCTAAACCAGCGTTGGCATATTTATTTTCATCATTGTGAGACGAAAGCACATAAATTACTACTACGTGTTTATGTTTATTCGTCATTTTGTAGGTAGGGTCCATAGATATTTTAAATTATTTTTTTCAAAATAGCTTTATGAGTTCAACTTCAATAGACTTATTTCCAGCAAAAATGGCTTTGGTGTTAGAGTTGATGGCCTTTTTTTCTTTTTATCCAGTGTAAAAAGGATAATATTTGGATAAGAAGGTTAGGATGAAGGATGGCCTTCTAGATTTGTGCAAAGGAGGCAGAGTATGGCCATTAATATAGGAGATTGGCAGCGCTCCACGCGGATAAAACACACACTACGAGGAAGGGCGCGGGAAAAGTGGAGGGAAGGCCGCCTATAATTGCAGGACCCCTTCGATTTATAGCGCCGCCTACCGCTAATTCATGGACAAATTGACAAATTATATACGTTCCCGCGGTTTTATTGCTTATTATGACAGCTGGTTCAGAGCAATGGCGTTTCTATCCCCTCACTATCGGCTTCATCAATAGCTCTTAGCTCTCCTGCTCCATCTCCTCTTCTCCACCTCACCCCAATATTCTCTCTCTCTCTCTCTCTCTCTCTCTCTCTCTCTCTCTCTCTCTCTCTCTCTCTCTCTCTCTCTCTCTCTCTCTCTCTCTCTCCCCCCCCCCCACTCTGCTCTCTCTCGAAAATCTTTGGATCAACGTTGAAGACCAAAGATAGCTACTTCTTCGCCTCACAATGCTGAGCATGCACCAGAGGCAGCTAAATCTCCAATCCCGGTAACTGCAGAGCAACATATTATCTCTATTTCCTACCCCCTTCGGAGGTTTAGTGTTGTATTTACAACCCTCGGTCCCTTCAATAGTAACCTAACGGATGTAATTTTAGATACTCATTCTCTGTAACTAAACGTTTTGTAAGAGTAGTTATATGTTTGGAGTTTTCCGAATATTTATAGCCATTCTAAGTAACATTAAACTCATCCAAATACTTGAGACTTAAAACTAAAAAGAGATACAAAAACAAAATTCGAGGTTAATATTTTAGTTAGACAGAGAGAAAAAAAAAACACTTGAACAACAATCGCAGAAAATTCAATTTGCAACGAGATTGTTTATGACATTTTTTTGAATAATATACATATATTTTGATTTAACCCCTTCTCTTTGTCCATCGAAAACAATTCATCATATTTAAGCTGGAAAACTGACTCTTAATAATGCCTTGGCTTATTGCAATTGTGGAATGAGACGGAATAGGCGTTTACTTAAAGGAGAAACTAAAAAATACGAATGTCTGCTTTAATAGTACTGTTACAGAAAAACGTACAGAGCAACAATTGTAAATATTAAACTTGCAATAACATTCTTCCATTCAACGCATAATAACCAAATTTTATTTTTATCCCTGTCTAAAGTACACCTCCATTTGTCCGATTTCAGCAGTAAACGAACATGATTCATTATTGGTTTTACATGAACAGCTTATATATAGACTTTTGTAACGGTCGCCTAAAATTGTTAACCACGAGAATACAAAGAATGAAATTTATGTACAAAATAAAGTACCTCGTTTTGTCATGTGAGTCTAGAACACCCTTTGATCTCGGAGTCCTTGAACGACTCAAATCTTCCAAATGATGAAGAGGGAAGGAGCGGAGGAATATGCTGATGCAGCTTGCGTAGGTGACGTACTAATTATTCACTGGATAAAAGTGTGCGATGCTCCAATAAGAGGTTATGATGAGTTAGCAATGACTGGATAAGTGGACCCTCGTTATGTGGATGACCTCTTCATTCGGCGAGGTTATCCAGAGAGAAAGGATCTTCCTATGCCTTCTTCAATAGAATCCGAAATATGTATCCATATATATATATATGCATGATAGAGAGAGAAAGAGAGGGGGGAGGGCATAAATATGAAGGTGTGCACCAATATAATGAAAGAAGAACTAACAACCCAAATGATTCAAGTATAATCGTTATCAGGGTTTTATTTAAATAACGGAAAAAGGAAAACAGATTCAGAGATGAAGCTACTTAACAGCGTACTTGTGTTTCCCTTTCAAATACTGCCAACTTAATGAAGATAACAAATAATTAACAAAGAATATCACGGGATTATATTCAATCCAGATATGGCAAAGCTAAGAGTGTAATATTTTATTATTTAATTTATTAAACTAAGCGTATTTATTTGGGTTTAGGTGCTTGTATTTCAGCACTCTGCTACTCCATCCTTCAAAGCTAGGTTTCAGCACAAACCTCACTATTCAGTGTTTAACATACTCCAACTTGAATTTTATTCATTACTAAAAACTAAAGCAATCTTTCATTTCTGATTAAACAAACAAAATTCCTTAAGTGTATGATTTTTCGAACCTTTTCTTTTCTTTGATTGATACCCTTTCAGCTTCTGATGGAATCAAGTTTAAATTCGAAATGTTTCTTGTTCCATAAAAAATGTAGTATTGTAATGGCGGATATTTTTGGGTTTCAAAACTACCTATTTGGACTTTTCCGGAATGACTTCTGTTGTATCACGAATAACTCAAAAACTTAGAGTGTTACATTTGTAGGAATCTTGTACTATATGGCTGTGCATCTCTTTTTGATCAAAATTGTCTAAAAAGAGTGCAGAGGAACCGTAAAAAACAAACGCAAATTTCTCCGTACCTAACAAAGGTAAAAAAATGGGGAAAGAGCCATTTTGTTTTACCGTAAAAGATCTATAAACTATGTTCTATAATATTTTACAGTCAACGCAATGGAAGGTAGGTATTTTATGTAAAGTTCAAATGAAATCATGTTAAATGAAGACCATAAAATTGTTTTGGTTATTTAATTTTATAAGAGTAAAAGGAAGTCACGGCCCCCATGATTTTTTTTTTTTTTGATTTTTTTAGAAACTGACTTATCTTATATATGTTTTATAGTATTCTCTTGGATTATGGAGTTATAAATTTCTCTTCCATTGTCACGTGGATAAGGAGATGAACATGAAAAATCGCTTTCGATTTTCGTGTTTTGCCACAAAAACGTTGGGGTTTGCGTAAAAGTCCGTTTATACGAAATATTGAGATTGCTTCATTCCTGATAGATTTAAATTTATTGACCTTTCTCAGTGGCGGCTCGCGTCTAGGCACTGTGGAACTGCAGCACCCCCAATTTCCACTCGATATTATCTAGAACATTTAATATAATGAGCCCTTTTTTTTTTTCTTTAATTCTTTCTTTATACTTGTATAATATACAATCCTTAAGCTTAATGCAGTAGCCATCCCCCATTTTATGAAAAAAGATACAAAAATCTTTGTATGGAACTTTGCGCTTCACAGTTTGAGGTGTTTGACTGTTGTCACAGAGGAAGCTCCACAAGGGAGAGAGAGCACTGTCGTTCCCGCAGTGCCGATCTTCGAGTGCTGGATTTCCTGGAGCAGCACCCCCACTAATTTTAGCTACGAGCCGACACTGATCTTTCTACTAGATTTTCTCAAGTTTTAAGCTAGTGGTAGTGAGGACAACCTCAATAGCTGATTTCCCTTAAGCAAAGAAGCAGGTAGTGTTTGCTAAGGCATTTTTTAAACAGACTAGTTGCATATTGTAAGTGGAGGGCCCGTAGCCTCATCGTTAGCCTGCTGTATAAGCGGATTGCCCTAATAACGGACTAGGAAGCGAGACAGCCGGGAGATAGTGGGCGGGCGAGGGAAAGGAAGGGAGTTACTTCACTGACCCAGTTATGACCTTTGCAGTGCCATCCCTTGGGGATTAGCAATGCAGATGCAGGGTCCTATCTGCTCATCTCCCACCATTATATGCTAATCCCTATCTGAGAGCTCCGGACGGTATTGTTCCACAATTCTATTATTTGGGAGACAGTACACACTTGTCGTGGGCTACGGCTCTTGTATGCATTTCCCCCGCTGACGACTCTCTATCTTCTCATATCCCCTCCCGTACACAATGCCCTTCCCTCTTCCAACAACTCCATACATTAAATATACAACAATAACATCCACAAAGATAGGAAAAAAACTTTAGAAGTCCGTTCTCGTATTGAAGTCAGTTCACCGTTTTGTAGTTCACTACTTGTATCCAAATTCCCTGTAGTCTGTGCTTCCGTTCTATTCAGATTCTCTAGAATTTTTTACTTACGTTCAACCTAAAATCCCAGGAATTCAGTACTCACGCTAAACCCAAATTCCCTGGAATTCTGTACTTGAGTTCAACCCTAATTCCCTGGAATTCTGTACTTGCGTTCACCCCCATATTCCCTGGAATTTTGTACCTGCGTTCACCCCCATATTCCCTGGGATTCTGTATTTGAGTTCAACCCTAATTTCCTGGAATTCTGTAATTGCGTTCAACCCTAATTCCTTGGAATTCTGCACTTGCGTTCACCCCCCATATTCCCTGGAATTCTGTACTTGAGTTCAGCCCTAATTCCCTGGAATTCTGTAATTGCGTTCAACCCAAATATTCTGGAATTCTGTTTTGCGTTCACCCCCTGTATGCCCTGGATTTCTGTACTTAAGTTCAATCCCAATTCCCAAGATTTCTGTACTTACGTTCAACCCAAATATTCTGGAATTCTGTTTTGCGTTCACCCCCTGTATTCCCTGGATTTCTGTAATTGAGTTCAATCCCAATTCCCAAGATTTCTAATTCCCGGGAAATCGGTACTTAAGTTCAACCCAAACTTCTTGGATTTAGTTATACAATCAAGTGGCTATCCCTAGAGACTATAGATTAGAGATTTGCTCTCATCAAATGATTTTCCGAAAAGGGTCTATTCGTCATTACGAACTTGGTGATTCGAGTCCAAACTCTATGGTTATCTCAGAACAATTTATGGAGCTGACTAGTTGAAGTGTATAGTAGTCAGACGTGTGTCAGTCCTTCGGGTTCTTCCTCAGTATCATAAGGCGGTTCCTCCCTAATAATGTAAAAATCCTGCAGGAGAATAAAAACTTACGATTACAAGTGTTCAACCTCGGACTACATGTGGACACCAGACTTACTTGGAAATCCCACACAATAATTAAAAGACAGGAACTTAACAGACGATTCGGACAACTTTACGGACTACTGAATAGAAGATCTCACTGGTCTACCGAAAACAAACTAACAATATACACGTTACTACTAAAACGGATTTGGACATAGGGAATAGAAGTGTGGGCTACAGCAAAACCTTCGAACATCAGACGCATCCAGACTTTCCAATCCAAAGTCCTGGCCACCATAGTAGATACTCCATATTATGTAGCAAACCACACCCTCCATAAAGATCTTAATATCCAATTTGTAAAGGACCTAATTCCCCTAAGATTCAGAAAATTCCACAGCAGCCTATCCAATCATCCTAATCCAGAAGTCCTAGCCCTTTCCAGTACCACTCATCCTTATTCCCCTCCACGGCGCCTCAAGAGACAATGGCCCAGAGATCGCCTAGAAGTGTAAATTGAAGTGATAGCAGTGGCTATTTTCTTATCAAGTGCCATTTCTCCTTAGCTCTTGACTTCCTTGCCAGGCTGGGAGAGGCTGCTCCTCTGATTGTGGTGAAGGGGTGTAGCTTCTGTCGAAAGTAATGGAGGACGATTGTATTGTACCAAATGCAGATTTTAATATTCTCAATAAAATAAAATAAATATTAATAAGTGTTCAGGAATGTATTCTCGTCTTAACCTATATGCTAGTTTCTCAACAATCTAAAGCTATGATTTAGAGAATAATTTAAAACTTAGCATTGTAAATACCCAGAGTGTAGAAACTTTTGTCATAAAATTAATAAGAGTGTTGGTGAGTCCTGATTTTTTTTCTTTATTGCCTTGACGATTTTTATCAGTCTCAGTAGCCATAAGGTGCAAATTAAAATTATAATATTCGGAGTACTGTAAAAGCTCTCCAAATGTGTACATGGCTTGTTCAGCGAATGAGAAACTCTAAGAAGCCTGCTGAGGTTGTGCAAGAGGTAGACGTGAGTAGACGGGAGACGCGTGTTGGGAGTAGGCGCGTGGATCAAATGAAAACAAACAGTGAGCATGCGTAGGATACAGCTGATCCGACATTAATATTTATACTCGGAGCTATTAGTATAAGCACGTGCCGCTATTGTGATGCGGCGTCTATCCTCCCCAAACCCATCCTAATGCCCTTCTTGGCTATGTTCGTCAGGTATATGCCATTAATTCCTTATTCCGGGAAGCCGCACCACCAACATCCTCAGAGATGGAGTCCTAATTAAAGGCATTAGCTCTATGCATTTTAATTTTACCCACCGCATTTCCTGCATCCTGGTTCCTTTGTTCCTCGGCGAGTACCTTCAACCTTTGTTTTAAATAATGACGTACCTCTCGATGTCCTGTTTACTAAAAACACAAATGGATAAGAGGCAGACAATAGTAAAGAGGAATATGTCCAGGTAGTGAACACGGTGGTCTGCAGGAGTTATGGGAAGTCCATGCGAAGAACATTCATTTCGTTGAATATCCTTGTTGATTACCGCTCCATAGTGCTCCCGATTCCCTCAGCGCGGTGCGAAAAAGACTTTTAGTTGACGGATCTCGCTCAAACTTGATATGACGTTTATTGTGGTATTGGAAATGTTTTTTATAGAGGGTGTATTAGATTTGTCAAGGTTTTGGGTGGGGGTTAGAGGGAGAGGGGAGGTTCTCGAGGAGCATTTCTGATTCATTAATTCTGTTGTAGATATTGCTTCTATAAGCTTGGGCAGTTTGTTAGGGGGGGAAATGGCTGATTTTTCGGATTTTTTTTGCTCCACGATGGAGGAATCGGTACCACTTAGCACTGTTGGAACTACCCTTGTCGTATGTGGTTGTGAACCCGCCTGTTCGAAGACAAGGATAGCAACATACCTTTCTGTTTTCTCCCTCACCTGAAGTTGATGGTGCTCTGTAGATTCGAGTTTTTTTCTTCTATGGGCCTTGACTGAAATTTGATCTTTTCATTTCCGTGTTTGGTTAAAGTTAATATTTGAAATCTGAGTGGCCAAATGTGATTGCGCACATTTGGCCCCTCAGAATTCAAATATTAATCAAAGAAGATTAAACGTTTTTCCACGGTTTTCATAAGACTTTTCCTTTCACATACTTGATTTAGAGCTTCCACTTAGGTTTCTTTTGGATCCATCTCCTTCATCAGGCGGTAGTACAAGTTTTCATTGTATCTAATAGATTCTATTCACTTGCGTTATCGTTTCCAAACTCGATCTTTAAAGGTTTAGTTTAAGTCTCCGGACAACTTCCTTAATTATCTAATGTGGACAGGATACATTTGAGGTTTATAGAAGGGATCAAGTGTAAAAACCGAAATATCTTTGCTAATAATCATCTCGAAAAAAAAATATATGTGTGTGTGTGTGTGTATATATAATATATATATATATATATATATATATATATATAGAACTAATTATTGCCATTTTCCACTCACAGCCATCTAATCTATTTAAAAAAGTGTCCTTATATTATAAAGTATGAAATGTATTATATAATATAGTCGCCCTTATATATATAATGGGCTAAAAACGGTTTAGCACGTCGTTATTAATCATATCAATTGAACGAGCCAGTTATAGTAAACTAACCTACTTCAGTATAAACCATAATTGAATAGGACTATCTCCAACCCGCATTTATAAGGAAAACTATATTATAATATAAGGATTTTTTAAAAAAAAAATAGAGTTGATGACTTTCAGTAGAACAAATATAATATAATAATACACACACACACACACACACACACACACACACACACACACACACCTATAGTTTGAAAATACAGCAGTACTGGACCAATGAATAAACACTCATTTTCTTCCTGAAAACATTTTTTTATTTAATTCCCAACGCATTTCAACAAGCTTCATGGCTCCTTTTGAAGTGGTTCCTTTTCATCTATATTACCATTACATGTTTTTAGGTAAATTTTGAACATTCTATTTACATGTATTTCTTATTATTATATTCATACCTCACTTTTATGCCCATCATCTACTTACTACTCCAGCATTGCACATAATAGTGAGCTATGAAAATAATATCTATATATATATATATATATATAGATATATATATATATATCTGTGTGTGTGTGTAAATATAATGTTCAAAGTTTACAAAAAAAAAATATTAAAATGTAATATTAGATTATTTCGACACTTCGAGGAATTAAATAACACAGTTTTAAGGAAGAAAAGAAGTGTTTTATTTATTCATTGACCCATTATGGCTGAATTTTCAAACAATTTAAGAAGTAGTCATCTACAGCTAGGAATATATATATGTATATATATATATATATATATACATATATATATATATACATATATATATATATATACATATATATATATATATATATATATATATATATATATATATACACACACACACACACACACACACACACATACATACTTTGGAATGCACTTCATTTACGCCGTCTGCTAGGATATTTGAAGTCGGTAAATGGTAGTAAGGGTACAACCTCAAAAGCAGATTTTAGTTGAAAGAAATCTGCTAATAATTGGAGCGTAGATGTGAGATACTAAACGGGAGGGACAGAGAGAAAGAGAAAGAGAAAAAGAAAAAGAGATATAGTGAGAGAGAGAGAGAGAGAGAGAGATAGTGTGTGTGTGTGTGTGTGTGTGTGTGTGTGTGTGTGAGAGAGAGAGAGAGAGAGAGAGAGAGAGAGAGAGAGAGAGAGAGAGAGAGAGAGCAGGCTTCCCACGTCCCCCGGTGCTCTATTGGCCAAGCTCCCCCCCCCTCCCCTAGATATGATAATCTACATCCTGATAAGATATGTACCAACTGATAAGGCGGCGTCTCATCTGCATAGCCCCCTCCCCTCCCTCTCTCCCCCTCTCTCTCGGCCTTTCTCTCTTTCGCTCTCTCTAATGATACATATAACAGTATAGGAGGCCTTATATTATTATTCACGATTAGAATCAGTCTTGGATTAAAGAGCCAGCGGGGTAATGGCGAGTTAAAATGAATTAAATAACTGCCTTACAAATGGTTGACTCTATTTGATGCTAAATAATTCAGAACTCTTGTGAGTTATAACTCTCACCTTTCGACACCTACTTTACATAACTCACCCTGCCCCGGAATGGCCCTTCACAATATCATAACGACCTTTCCTGTCTCATCTTATTATAACAAGCCTCTTTTACATTTCAATTATTCCGACTAGTCATTATTTTTAAATGTTTATCCTCTCTTTTATTAAACATAAACGTCCCCCCCCCCTCGTATCATAAATAGTTATGTAACGCATACTCCGCTACGTTCACACGACGAAATCCTGTATCCATTCTATAACAATGAACTTTAGCCTGCCTTTCAGACTTGACATGAACGTTTTAAATCAGTTCAATCCAAAACTTCCTCACAATCTTAATAATGTTATTTAAAATTTCCTGATTTAGGACTAATAGAAGGAAAATAGTTACCAATATACTCAAATTCAGGGTTTTTTTACTCTTTGAATTGTCTCTTTTTAACATTATCTTCTGATTCGACTCCTAATTCAAAAACTACTTTCAAAAATACAGTACTGGGCATGGTCTGCGTAAACATAGCGTATTTCTTACTAACTTTTGTATGTACCAAGTTCATATCATTGTTAATAACACTGTTTTCGGAAGGACCTTTAAGAGATACAGGTCTACCCCCGCCGTTCAGTTAATTGCACACAAATATGATTTACGTCACTTTTTTCAAAATGAAATTTTCTTTTAGTCAGTGTTTAGAGAACATTTTTCCATGGCGTTGGATTTCTGTTTTATCAGAAACATGTCAAGAAAGCCCCACCTTTAAAGAAACTTATAGGTTCCTGTTTACGAGGTTTTGTATACAGTGTGCTACGCCAACAAGACGACATTAAAGCTACTGACGGCCAAGTTAGTGAAGTTTATATGAAAAAGATTTACAGAGGTTTTTACTCAAAAATGAAAACGCAAAAATAAGAATAAATAAAAATTCGTTTATATTCTATTTACAGAGAAAGTAAATATCATCATTTAACATATCAATGCTTTATAATGGAGTTGTAAGGGATTTTTTATTTAATTCCATCTCTGATCTGATCCCCATTTTTCCAGACGGATTTTGCTCATTAGCCAACGCGTTCGTAAGTTCATATAGTACATTTAAATATCGAATATGGTATCGTTTGAATACAAATTGAGGAAATCACTAGAGATAAACAGAAATTATTTTTATTGATATTATATATTAGGATAGCTTTATATATCTTGATTATCTTTAGCCACCATTGCCAGCTCAATTCTGTCAAACTAAGGTGTTGTTGTTTGTGTCAGCAAATCTGTAGCGTTCTTCTTCATTCGACGCATCTCTCGTGTTCGGATATTCAACATTTCCTCATTTATTGTTTTATATTAAGGACCTATTTGGGTATTTCTTATAAAATTGGTTGTTCATTTCAGGTAGTACCTCTTTCCATGATTCCTTTTCCAGAATCGCAAGCCGCCGTCCCTTTCTCGAAATTTGGCATAATAAATCTTCAGCTGTCCCCGAGGTAGGCTCAAGTGATGAACAAGGTCACTTACAACTCCCGTTGAACAAGAAGAACCTGGAATGTGTTGTCCCCAGAAGACTGACAGACTTCAATATCCCCAAGAGCCCAGTAGCCAGTGTTAGCTTCCTGTGGACGGGATCTGAGAGAATCATACTTCCGCTGATCCACAAGTGCTGCGAAAAAGCCAACTAATATTCTTCATTTGTACTTATTTTTACCTTCAGCTTACACTGAGCGTAGTGGATGATGCACCCACGCCTAAACCCAAACCGCTGCGTGTGTGCGTGTATGTGGTTTGGTGTTTAGATTTGAACGCATCCTATATCTGTCATCTTCTAGGTCAGAATCAACAGATATTTTAAGATGTTTGTAAAAATTAAGCGATAACTGGAGCACCAATTTATCTTATATGCTTTCACTTGTAGCCATTGGGAAGAAACCTTTTTTTTTGTCGTGGCCTCATTGCGCTTTCAATGACACATTGCTTTACACATCGGGCTTTACATGGGAGCATTGCGAAAACTCTAGTACTTTATTTTGAGGACATTTTTCATTTAAGCCATTGGCCAAGGAGATATGACTGCCAAGTACTGTGTGGGTACAGAGATTGCATGGAGGTAGAGATCCACCGCCCACCGAGCTACTCTAAATCTAGCGAGGTACTCGACATCAGCTCATTAGTGACTGCTCTAAATTCGCAGAGTACCCGCCTCCAGTCGGCCATAATGCAGCCAGATGCAATAGAAATACGTTAGGCTTACAGAGCCCATATTGGCCAAGGCTGCACTCAGCAAGAGTCACATGTGTTCCATCCGAGTTCCGTAAATCAAACTTCATTCTTGCGGGGGACAGTAACAGCTTATTGGTACAGAGAGTGAAGGTTAAAGCTGATAAACGTAAACATTACACCACTCCATAAGATGTAACGACTATAAGTTAACGCATACATTAAAAAATGTTCGTCACGCACCAAAGGCAGTGTGGATTTGCCACTTGCTGGCATGGCTCAATAGTGATCTAATTTCACCATATGTTCTCTGTTTCATAGTAGATATCCTATGAGAAATAATGGGGGTTTACTGAAGGCTGACTTCAAGGAAGTTCGAAAAAACTCAATTGTTATTTGAGTACAGAGCAACGATAGATTATCAAGATTGGTACTATAAGATTTTTCGATCCGACTAACAATAATTTGGGGTGGCCTTAGATCAGAGGTAGCGAGTCCGACTTTAGGAAACCTAAGTGTGGTAACATCGAGCATGGTCTGTACTAGAATGGGTGACCACATATTTAGTTCACCGGTTTGCTACCAGATTACGCTTGGGAGTCTAGTGAGTAAAACAGTTATAACAGCCTGTTGGTTTGTCGAAGGACATTGACTCTCCTAGATACTTAAGACTAGCTAGCATACAAACTGGCTTTTAGTGACATGACCACTGTCCGCCCCGATCCAGGCCGAGGGCGGCTAAAGATCTTAAAGGTTTATAATGAAAGCAAAAAAAAGTAGCAGGCTGCATACTTATACTGGCTAATGCCTATCAGCTTATGCAGCCTACAGGCTACCTAACAGCTTATGATGGCTAGAGTGGAATTATCTCCACACGTGGTATTATTGGTGGGAACAGAATTTTCCCCAGGAGGCCTTTATTGTTGGGTGATCTGATGCAGACGGCAAGGGGAAACCATTGCAGGTCTTTCTGGTCCTCTTATTTCCTTGTTCGTTCCCGTGACAATCTGGTTTCAGGCTGTTCACAACATCAATTACCAGGGGTAGTCTGTAGATACTAAAGAATATTTATTATCATATTACCAAATTAAACATCAAATTCTAGTAAGCAAAAATATCACGAATCTTTTTATTCCACCTTAAATACGACATGTTCGTTGAACCTGGCAGGAAATAGGGGTGCTTAGAAAGGTTTAAATAAAATTTCAATAACCTAATTATGAGTCCGATCGAAAAATATCACCACTCATGTTGCACACTACAACCAAGGTTTTACAACATTTTTCTCTTTTTCTACAGAGATATGAGCATTTAACATTTTTCAGTTTTCTTTAGACCACCGCTCCTTGTATATATTTCTGTGTGAGAGTATAAGTTTGAGCGGACCTCACTTTCTTCATCTAGGAAAGACAGATGGAGCTTTAAAGAAATCCCCGTCATGTACACTATCTCAATGGCAGATTACCCTTAAAAGAAGTTCCCAACAAAAAAAAAATCTCCTATATTTATTTATATAAAATATGAATATGCCTAAGCCTAATAGGAAGGTGTATAATTTGCGATGTGAGCGGCTGTTGGTAGATAAGCATTGGCCATCTGGGTGTGGGCCTGTCAGCTGATCCATGGACCGTGGAAATATCTTCCTGACTGGATAATGGGTGGTCTCTATCTCATTTCCTATACTCTCTTCTTCTTATTTCCTCTTCGTTATTAGCCCAAATCGGCCCTAAAAGCTCTGTTCACAGCTATCCCCTTTCTATTTGTACTCTCTCTCTCTCACACACACACACACTCCCCCTCCCTCTCGGAATATTATAATAATGTCATCGAGCTTTCTATACCGGCACGAGGAGATTAAGACATAATCCCGGCTGATTAGCTAGGGATTTCCTTTCAATCATCATCAGAGATATTGATGAAGTCCTCAATTGGATCTTCTATTCGCCTTCATATTGAGTAGTACATAGTCTTTTACTGTTTCGATTAAAATATACAACTTACCGTGATAAGAATTTGGTATTATTTCCTGAATTCAATTCATTGGCAAAGCTTGCAAAGAACTGTCACAATTATATACTATTTATTCATTCATTTCCGCCATTATCAGGTTAACTAGTGCTTAGTTACTTACTATTTATTTTAACATTTCAGGCCATTTAATGTTTTGTTATAGTTTAAAGCGCAAGTCATCAATACTTTTTCCATAAAAGTGTATATGATAAGAATTACTCTAAATCTCACTGTTTATTTGTTATTAATTAAGGTCAACTATGTTCTACTACTGATAATTGGGACGGGCTATCCTCAGGATTTTAGCAGATTTCCCTTAAGGAATATATATATATATATATACATATTTATATATATATATATACATATATATATATTATATATATATATATATATATATAACATATATATACATATATATATATATACATATATTATATATATACATACATATATATATATTATATATATATATATATATATATATATACATGAGGTTGTACTCATGACGGAATTTTCGAAGTTTTTCTTCAAATGTCCATGGATCCTTCCGTCATGAGTACAACCTCATGTGTATATATATATATATATATATATATATATATATATAGATCTATCTATCTATATATTTGTCTGTTACCGCTCTAGCGTTCGCAATTTTTGTTTGATCGTTACCAAACTCGAGATTTAGTCGTTTTATGTAAAAAGAAAGATCAAGTTCGGTAATGGCTGAAATCGAACCAGTGGGAGGGGGGGTTTAGAGGGGAGGATTTTCTAAAATTTGAAATATTTCCGTTACTATACGTCGGATCGAAAAATTGTATTGAATCAATGTTATTGCAAATTTAATTTACTATAAATATTGTACATACATTTATTCTCTATCTATTAACCGAGATATTTGGATTTTTATTAAATTTGGGCCGATAACGAACGTTTCGAGATTCCCGCCAAAAAGTAGTTCGGCCCTTTGCCGTAACTGTTCGGCTTTCGTATGGAGATTTCTCTATTGTATAACTTCACATGGGAAATCTGCCTAGGATCCACAGCCCCTGCGTGACGGACTTTTTTAATTAATGAATTTGTCACTAAATAAATTCTAGCGCTTACATGGGAATTGAATTCGCCTTAACTCACATGGCTTACATAGTCAATTTTAGATTAAGGCTTATTGTATCATTCAGTTGTAGCTGGACTCTTATAATTTAACTCCGCAAATGTCAACTTAATTGCAAAATACAACAAAACAGCCACATAGTAGCAAATATACGTTCTCCGAAAATTTCCTAAAGCTTATACCACTTCTTCCATATATAGAACGAAATTTGTAATGAAAGTATAGCAATACAATATACGATTTTAGCAGATTTCCCTTAAGGGGAGTCAGCTATTGGGGTTGTACTCAAGACGTGATTTTGGAAACATTTCCTCAAATGCCCATCGATCCTACCCAGGAGATGACGAAAATGAGGTCCGTTTAAAATTGTATGCATGCATATAACATGATTACATTTTTTATCGCTACTAAATTCGATATTAAATCGTTTTATTTATTAAAAAAAAAACATCATTAATGGCAGAAATCAGAACTACCAGTAGGAGGGGGGTTAGAGGGGAGAAATTTCGTAAATTGAGTTGAGATACCTCCTTTATTATAAGTCTGATCGAAAAAGTGCATAGAACAAATCTTATTGAAAATTTTATGTTCTATAAATGTTGTTATATGCGTTTTTCGCTGTACTGAATATTAACCAAGATATTTCTTTTTTTTTTTATATTTCCGCCTTAGTAAACCACCATTCCTAATCATGTCATATTAACAAAAAAGCATTATATTATAAAGCACTTTATTTGAAACTGAAATTCCAAATATTGTTATCATTGAAATTTTACTTTTGACAAATTCAAATTCGGCGCTGGTGGTAAATCTGCTTAGTTTACGCAGCACCTGCGTGACAGACCTTCTAGCTCCACGAGTTCTATGCTATCAGATTTCCCCTTGTCAGTTTATTACAGAATTTTTTTTTGTTCGCCTTTATGAAATATGCATTAAAGGTGGTATTCCTTTCCTTAATGACCTGACAAGTTTTCTTTCCACCGCTGTCTGACCCACAAACTCACCGCCACTTGACAAAAAAAGCAGTTTCTCTGTTACTAACAGCAAATCGCTCGTCAACTCTTGCGTATTTAACAAATAGCTAATATAAAAAAAAATATTTGATTTAAATGAGTTTTATACATTTTTATGTGGACGTATTTAATAAAAAAAACGCATTGTTAAAAAGTATTATAGATTAAAAACGTGAAGTTCTATCCCACTTAATAATTAAGTCTTTAGTTACTTATAACTGAAAGAAGTAGTAGATTTAGCATATACTACTCAGTGATTCTTCAGGTTACCAGAGAGTTCATCACTAAATTTCTCTTAAGGTTACATTTGTTTACTTTCCTATATACATATATATATATATATATATATATACGCATATATTTAATAAAACCATTTTAAATTACTAGTTTAATTTTTATTACTTGTATGTAATGTTTATTTTTATTTATCGTGTTTAATTTTTTTTTATTGTTGATACAGTTTTCGTTATTTTTCTATTACATTGTTAAATCTTGAGACAAATTGCCAAGTTACGGATACTCCTGTGTAAATAAATAAAATAAATCTTAAGGGAAATCAGCTACTGAGGTTGTTCTCACGGAGCCATTTCCGAAAAATGTCCTCAATCTTCACCGATTCTACCCAGGAAATGATGAAAATGAGGTCAATTCAAAACTATACAGCGGGCACTGATGATGGAACTGCGGCTCTGTAAGTGCACTCTGCATATTAAAGTGATGGACAAGGCCTTTTTTATTGATCTTAATTAACATAGTTCTCCAACGTTCAAGAATTAATGTATTATATGTTAATTGGTTAAAAAAATTGAGTTAACCAGATAAATCGAATTTATTTATATTTTAACAATGGTATGGCCAAGATTCAGGGATAGTTGCATCGCTACGGGTTTAGCCAACTTTTCAAAAATTATATACTTCTTCAACAAATATAATATTACATTGAATACATATATATGCAAGTGCTATGGGTAATAATGACGTATAATATAAAGCATATATAAGTAAAATATATAAAAAGTGAAATATACCTTGTCATTTGGCTTTGACTGGAAGAGGTCACATGATGTGGTTAATAGCTCGAAACGAATTCGTTCCCAGGCAATCAACGAGATGAAAATATTTCCTCTACGTGGAGGTGGTATCGAAGAAATAAAAAAACTTGAAAATAAAAAGGGAAAAAAGTAGTATAGATTATTTTTGGTCCTAATAAGGGAGTTGGTGATTTACCGGCAATCTGCTATTACTATGATAGTCAAAGATGGGCCGAGTACGGCCAGCCTCTAATAGGACGCTCTTATTAGATGAAGTGGAGTCTGCGCGCGCATATATGCCTGTCTGTCTGTAGGTTAGATTCCATCACGTAGCTAGGGCCAGGAGTACAGCTGTCTGGAGCAGATAACCAGCCCCTACTAGCCCTTATACACTAGGCATAACACACCTTCAAGAATAATGTCAAAAGTCCGTCACGCAGGGGCTGCGTAAACTCAGCATCTTTCCCACGCAAAGTTACACAATAGAGAAGTCTGCATACTGGTAACACTGGTAGTAACGAGTCTCTAAACCAATTTCACGAGAGCCGAACAGTTACGAAAACGGCCGAACTTACTTTCGGAGGATACTCATAAATATACCCGACATCAGCCTATCTCATCTCGCCCGTTATCCGCACACACTTAATAAAAATGCAAATATCTCGGTTAATATTCAAGTTAGAGAATAAATGCATATAACAATATTTATAGTATATTTAATTTGCAATAAGATTGGGTCTATTCAAGTTTCTGACCCGACGTATAGTAACGAAGATATTTCGATTTTTCGAAAATCCCCCATTCTTAGCCCCCTCCTGTCACTCGTCCGATTTCAGTCATTAACGAACTTGATCTCTTTTTTTTTTTGCATAAAATGAGGAAATATCGAGTTGGGTAACGATCCAACAATTAAATATATATGCAATTTATTATGTACGTTTTTACTCTATCTTGATTATTAACCGAGATATTTGCATTTTTATTGTGTGCACGGATAACGGACGTGATGAGATCGGCTGTCCAGTCGTGTGTTTCCGAAAGCTAGTTCGGCTCTCGTGCAATTGTATTATTGAGTCGTAACTACTACTGTTATTATTAGGTAGATTATAACTTCACGTGGGAAATCTGCTTAGTTTACGCAGCCCCTGCGTGACGACTTTTTTTTTTATATCAGAGAGAGAGAAGAATTGATGAGTAAAGTGAGCGTTTACTGACAGTTCAAAACAATAAAGTGTGTATAACTCCCTTGATATTTAAGCTACATAAAACAATATATATAGAAGGACATTTGTACAATAGTACAATAGTTTAACAAAATTGAGTCTGTAACATGATTTGATACGGCGGAAATATTTAGAATTTTTTTAAATTTCTCCTTTTGTTCCTGGTCAGATTTCAACCATTATCGACTACAAACATTAGTATTAAAAGTAGTTCAACGTTTTTTCGTGTACAGAATTTAAGTCATAATTGATGAAGCCATCACCCAACGCATTTATCTGACAAAGTAAAAGTTCAATGAGAACAATATTTGTCATTCAAGCTTCATATAAAGTGATTCAGTACATAGTGTTAATATGACATCAGTCACAGTAGGGCTTTGCTTAAGGGGGAAATCTAAAAATAAACGCATATATCTCGGTTAATCAAAATAGTTCGAAAAACAAATTTAAATTTTAAACTTAATTTCTTGTAAGATTGGTTAAATAAACATTTTCGATCTAATGTATAATAACGGAAATACATCGAATTTTTGAAAAGTTTGGATTTTCCTTCCATTACCCTCCCCCTCCCTATTACCTGTTCGATTTAAATTATTACCTTCAATTATCTACTGTGTTAAAAGATAAATATTGGCTATGGTATAGATGAAATAATTATTTTTAAGTCAAATCATTAAAATTTTAATTGGTGACGTCTTAAGACTGTATTTTGCTCGTGCTCTCATAGTAAAGGTCATATGAAAACAATATTTGTTATCGAAACTTGTAATAAGACGTTCCATGATAAACTGCTCAAAACTGAATCCGGATCTTGGCAGTTTTGTGGTATGGATGGGGCCTCGCATATATTTATTTTTTTTTATTCTAAATATCATTAATATTTATTAGAAATTATTGTTTTTCCCCATAAAAAAGAAATTTAAATATGATCGATTTAATTAAAATTAATAGGATAAGAAAAAATAACCAATATCCCTATTCATTTTTGAGCAGTATATATTGGTTTATTGTTAACGAGGTGCAGATAAAATTGGGGATTACAAAAGGCTGAAAAGACACTTGTCTCAGTTAGATACGTAACGTAGAGATATGTAATTACCTTTATAGGTTATTATGTATATTGATTCTATAGTTTCTTTTCAATCCGACATATAATAACGGAGTTATTCAAATTATCTCCGCTAGGACCCCCCCCTCCCCCTCACACTGCCATTCACGAACTTCAGTTTTACATGAAACGTTTAAATATCCAATGGCAACGATGAAACAAAAATTGCTACCGGTAGAGCGTTACGATATATATCTATTTTTGAACGAACCTTTTCATTTTCATCATCTTGGTACAATCTATGTGCATTTGAAGAAATGGTTCGAAAACCACGTCTTGAACACAAACTCAATAGTTGATCTCCATTACTTGGGAATCTGCTACTGAACTATCTCTGTAAATATCTTGGAGATATGCGTTCGCCATTGCAAGGAACTGCGGTTTGCTTGAGCCATGGGAATCATGATAGTGTGGTGCAACAGCTGCCACGAACTGCAGCGAATAGGTGCGATAGTAATAGATACTGATACAGATATATGACCCGGGGCTCATTACTGTTGCCAATATCACACGAAGGGAATTGCAGCTGATTCTCACAAGAAGGTGCAGCTAATCGCTGGCCAGATCTTGAAGGGGAATGCACACAATCCAAGACTCCCCTGCAAACACTCTATCGAGAATAGAATCTATGATAATTGGTGCAAAGGTTGCTCCCGAACAATAAGAGGAGGAACTTACTACTGTATAAATATATATTCTCAGGGTGAAATCCAGAATTGTAAATCCTATGTAATTATGAGATGAAATATAATAAAAGAGAAATATAATAACCACGTGAACTCCCTCTTGGGTTCTCTTTCATCGGATATTTACCGACATATTTGCGGTTTTAGCAGATGAGGCAAATCAGCTATTCAGGTTGTACTCATGACGTGATCTTCGAAATTTTTCTTCTAATCTCCATCTATCCTACCCAGTAGATGACGAACCTGAGGTGCGTTCAAAACTTTATATATATATATATATATATATATATATATATATATATATATATATATATATATTTGTCTGTTACCGGTTTAGCGGTCGCAATTATTGCTTAATCGATACCAAACTGGATATTTAGTCGTTTTATGTAAAAAGAAAGATCAAGTTCGTTAACGGCTGAAATCGAGCCAGGGAGAGGAGGGTTTAGTGGGGAGGATTTTCGAAAAATCGAAATATCTCCGTTATTATGTGTCGGATCGAAAAATTGTATAAAATCATTCCTATTGAAAATTAAATGTACTATAAATATTGTTATATACATTTATTCACTATCTAGAATATTAACCGAGATATTTGCATTTTTCAATTTTGAGCTGTCAGCAAACCGCCACTTCTACTCGTGTTACATAAACAATATTCTGCTACATAATAAATCACATTTTTGAAGTTTAAATACCAAAAACTGTATTAAAGAGACCTTTATTATACGAGTTACATGCCAATATGTCCTGGTGACCCCTCCCCCCCCCCGTCTTAAGGTTTTGGACTACTAAAATTTGATTGATTGAGATAACAATTATTCTGACTCAATATTAATTACAGTACTAGAAATAGTAAATAGTTATATATAAAATTAATATGTTATATTCCGATATATTTCAGTAATGTTTTTCTTTCCGGTGCGAGGCGGGCAGACCTGTTTGTTTAGGTTTCAAACCTAACGCTACCTGTAGGCAGGTTATTGAAATTGGGCGAAACATTTATTTTTTCCGTTTGTATTTATTTCCGGTGGTGTTGTGTTATCTTTATGTATATATATATATATATATATATATATATATATATATATATATATATATCTTTTATTTAACTTCACGAGGGAAACCTGCATAATTTACGCAGCCCCTGCGTGACGGACTTTTAGTATCTAGCCCTCAGTAAACACCCACTTCCACTCACCTCACGTTAACAATAAGCCAATGTGTTGATGCTATGCTAAATATGCATCTATTGGTTTACTTGAGGGATTTTGTTCCTACTAAAAATTGCAAACACACTCCTATTTGCTCACGTATTTAAGAATTGCAAAGAAATTGTGAGCATTGCTGCAAAGATTGAGCCAGGCCAGGCATCTAGAACCTTCTAGGTGACCAATCAGCATGCGAGTTGGCGCCTCGAACCTTCTAGAGCAGTCGGTGAGCTAATATAAACTAGGCCAGTCAGCGATTTGACCAAAGATTGCAGTGATTGACTCGAGCGTTATTGTGCTGTGTAAGAAGTTCGTGAAGTTATCAGTGTGTATTGTGGTTAGTTGAGAAAAATAGAGTACCAAGTGTGTAAAAGTGTACAGTGTGTCGTCAAATAAACTGTTGATAATAACGTTCAAGAATGCGTATTTAATTTTGCAATTACAAAAACTAATAATCAATGTTTATTATTTTTGTGATAAACGTAATATTATTGTTGTGTGACACCTTTTTAGACTAGAAAATGTTTATTTGTTCAAGACGCAGGGGCTGCGTAAACTAAGAGGATTTCCCACGCGCAGGAATGATATTCTGCTGATCACCGTTTGCTCTCCGTTTTTTCCACTTTAGAAATCTTATTTAACATTAATTGATGTATAAGCCGGTCGTGAAATTTGATGGTTTAGTGACTTATTTACAGTTAAGTGGGCGTTTAATGAACGCTTAAAGCATATAACATCATTAATATTTGAATTAGATAAAATATTTATGAATAATAATTGTAGATAATTAACTTCGCTGCATGTTTGTTTTAATAGCATTGTTCAATTAGAGACATAGCAATGGAGATAAATGAATAACACACTTGTGATATCTACTCAGCACATATTTTCTATTTCTAGGTAAAATAACGGAGATATTTCGAATATTTAAACACCCCTTTAACCCCCCCCCCGGGTCCGAAGTCTCCCATTAACTATTGCGATCTTTAGTTTTGATTGAAACAATTAAATATGGAGTATGATGTAGAACAAATAAACATTTTTGAGTTAAAAACGTAAAATCATAAATGACATCATCATTCAGCGTATTTGCGGATTCCCCATCTAGCAGTTATCCTTTGAAAACAATATTTGGTATGAAAGCTTCAAATAAAATGGTCTATTATATAACAAAGTATAGTTTATGTAGATTTATAAGAGTAGGAGTGGGGGTTTAATGAGGGTTGAAAACTAAAAAATCGAAATATGTAGGTTAATATTGAAGTTAGAGAATGAATGTATGTACCAATATTTATTGTAAATTTAATTGCCAATGAGGTTGGTTCTATACAATTTTTCGATCCAGCTTATAATAGCCGAGATAGTTGAAAATTTTCGAAATTCGCCCCTCTAAAACCTCTTCCACGAGTGCGATTTCAGTAATTCTGATCACAACTTCAATAGCTGATTTCCTATAAGGGAGATCTGCTAAAAATTAAAATTGTAGCCCACCGTGCAGCAATTAGTTGCTTATAATTTAATTGATTATAAAATAGATGGATATATTTATTATGATTTATTTTTCAAAAAAAATGACCTCATAAACAAACTTTGTATATTTTAGTATTGTTCTAACCTAGACTATAGACTATATATGTAGACTATATGGTCTATTCTGTAGACTATATGGTACAGTAAGAGATTTGAGGTCTCAATCAGAGATACAGCCAGGCGTACTCAGCAGGACAGAACACTGCATTTCCAGTTGCACGTTTAGCCAGTACCCCTCTGTCTCTCCAGGCCAATGTAAAGTAGTTCCAGTTTTTGGTTTTTTCATGATCCTGAAATTAAACTAGTTATCACCTGATAAGATATCTAGTGCAAGTTATTTAGAGTTTAGGTCTTTTACGAGTATGCGACTAGCCATGGTAGCTTACCCCTAACAGGAGGATTCTCTGAAAATAAAAACTGCACTAATAATGGAGTGGCAATTATATTCTACTGTTGGAGAGGATGGTAGGCCTAGGAAGGAGCTCATTACCGGCTGAAATGTGCTATTGTAAATAAAGACTGGAGTGAAGTGTGGGCTGTTATCAGATAATAGATAAGAAGATGGCGCGAGGGAGAAAGGTCTGTCGGTCTCTATTGTAGATTTCTATCGGAAGGGTTGGCTTTCTCTCAGCTGATTGGCTCTTATAACGAGCAGGGGTGGATCAATCCTATATCCCACCACCCCCCACTTCAATACCTCACACAAAGCAGTAATTCTTCATAGATTTGAAGTATTTGGATGACACATTGTTCAAAAAATAACACGTTCTTCCTGACGTATATTTAGCAGATTTCCCTTAAGAGAAATCAGCTATTGAGGTTAAACTCACGATGCGATTTTCGAAAAATTTCCTCAAATGTCCATCGATCCTACCTTGGAGATGGCGAAAATGAAGTCCGTTCAAAATTATATATATATATAGATAGGTAGATAGATATAGATATGTCTATCTATATATTTGTCTGTTACCGATCTAGTGGTCGTAATTTTTGTTTAATCGTTACCAAACTCGATATATAAGCGTTTTATGTATAAAGAAAGATAAAGTTCGTGGTCGGTTTAGAGGGTTTTTATGAAAATTCGAAATATCTCCTTTACTGTACGTCGTATCGAAAAATTGTATAACACAAATCGTATTGCACATTAAATGTTCTATAAATATTGTTATGTACATTTATTCTCTATCTTGAATATTAATCGAGATATTTGCATTTTCCAGTATTCCAGCAAAACCACAATCCTACTCTTGTCACATAAACAATACTTCTATTATGTAATAAACCACATTATTCAACGCTTAAATACCAAATATTGTTTTCAACAGATCTTTATTATACGAGATACATGCAAATATATTATGGTGACCCCCCCCCCCCTCCGTCTTCAGTTCTAGGACAACAAAAATTTCATTGATTGAGATCAGAATTATTCTGATCCAATATAAATTACAGTACTAGGTATAGTAAATAGTTTTCAATGAAATTAATATGTTATATTCAAATATATTTCAGTAATTGTTTTTCTTTCCGGTGAATATTTCTATCTAGCTGTCTAGCTATTTGCGGCTGGCAGACCTGATGGCTTACAATTCAGATGCTTTCCTTGGGAAGTTATGAAAGAAAGATTTCTCGTTATCATATCTATTTATTTACTTAATATTCAGGGTGGTGTTGTGTTAGCAGTATGTAGATTTATATATTATAAAACTCCAAGTGGGAAATCTGCTTAGTTTAAGCAGCTCCTACGTGATGGGCTTTTTATAATTCATGCTGGACAAGTGTAGCACAATTCCAGGCTAAAACAAAATTCAATCTAAATTATATTTTGAACCCTACACTTAACAAATTATACAAACAAATATCTTCTTTCTCCATGGTCTTGATAAGACTTTTGCTCTCACTTACCACATTTAGATCTTCCATGTTGGATTTTTGTTGAGTTTGTTTGTTTGTTTGGGTTTTGGGCATAAAACATCATGGTCATCAATGCCCAGCGCTCGCAAAACCGTATTAAAATTCCCCGACTATGGGAAGTCGCCGACAAATGCACAAATTTTCTTTGAGTCCAAACTGTTCTAGCGATTCTACACCAGATCCACATTCCCATTGCTTCCAATCTATCGTATTCCATCTTGTGGAGAGTTCAACTTTCGTAGCCGTAAAGCAGCACACGAAATATTTTGCAAGCATGCTTTTGCTAACCATGTTTATATGACCCAGTGTTGTATGGGGGAGTACCAACTCCTTTGGAAATTCCGGAATCCTTCAAGGGAATCAGTGACTGAGATGATCCCTGCAAGATGTTTTCCCATTCTGGGGTTAGTGGGACATGGTATAAATAAATAAATGCCTAGTATTCCATTAGCAGCGGGCCTATGTGGATCGAAGCCATTGAGGGGTGGTAGAACTGCTAATTAGAATAGACGATCCGAGCAGAGCGATGACCGGTAATTGGCCTATTGTTAGTGAGGCTTTACCATTGTTGGCCAAGTCCTACTCGTGTCAGGTTCACACCGCCCCCTTAATTAAACCTTAATTATTATATGACTACTCTACCGCCCCTTCCTCGGATACATTTTCACACCAGCTGTTGCTACCGTATATGGCTGCCATTGGTTACACTATACCTCGCAGGATCTAACATTCGTAAAGCAGGACTTACAATTTCAATACTGCCGCCACTTTTCTAATTTTAGCGGATATCCCTTAAGGGAAATGGAGGGGAGGGGGTGTTTGAGGTTGTACTCATCTCGCTATTTTCGAAGAATTTCCACAGATGCCCATCGATCCTACCTCGTAGATGTCGAAGATGAGCCCATGCAAAATTGTATATATAATACATTACTTTTAACGCTCTAGCGGTCGCAATTTTAGTTTGATCCTTACCAAACCCGATATTTAATTGTCTTATATAAAAAGAAAGATCTTGTTCGTACTTCTTACATCTCTGAAAAAAACATCTTACTAACCAGATTCTAAAACCTCTATAACTCCCTCTAATTGCAAAATTATATATTTTATTTATACTATAAGAAGTTTAAATCAATTGATTTATTCAACATAACCTGGATTTCGTGTTTTAGTCAATTTTAAAAATACTAACCCGTAAAAACTATTAATTTTGTTTCTAATTATTATAGTTTACAACTTAAGGGTAAATTGAAAAAAAAAAATTACTTTGGGAATATCTTCGGCCAAAAATCGCTTTTTAAAAATGTTTTGTTTGTCAACTAAAAAATGTCTCAAAATTTAAGTTCACCAAAACATCATATAGAAAAAAAAGTAATATTTAACCAAATGTATTTTTTCTATAGTCTCCTGACTCTTCTGAACAATTTTATGAAAAAAATACTGTTGTATGGTAAATATTATAGAAGTTATGGATTTTTCAATAAAATAATGTCACTGAAAGCCATAGCCTCGGACACGCCACAATTACCCTATTTTGCTAAATGTCAAAAATTTACAACAGATATTTCTTTTTAAATGGGTATTGGTTCTAGAGATGATCAAATAAAGAAAAAAAATGTTCAGCCAAATCAGAAGTCATGGGTGTATTGTATTTTTTTATTGGGTGATTTAAAATTAAATGAGCCTATCATTGTGAGACGTATTATTTTGAATACATTGAAATAATAAATTAGTTCAATACATTAAATAAATTGAAATTATTGAGCTTATAGAGTATTGCCTGGTTATTAGAGAAGAAGGTTGAGGTAGTGAGGTGTAATGGGAGGTTGTAGAGCAGGCCTTCTATATGGTAAACCATCCCCTAAATATTTATGAGCAGCTGATTATTGCCAGCTGACATATTGCCCAACTTCAGCCCTGCCTGTCTCTCTCCTCCCTTATCTGATAACAGCAGTGCCCACTTGTTGATTAGGACTCCATACAACTTGCAACTCTAATCAGACAAAAAATTAGAGGCAAAACAAATTTTAAACCATTCAATGACTGCAGTTATTGGACTCACATTCTGAAAGTTCTTAATTCTAAAAGACTTTTTTAAAGGAGATTACTATTAAAGAAATCAGCTGTTGAAGTTGTATTCGTGATAGAGAGAGAGGGGGGGGGAGAGAGAGGGAGAGAGAGGGGAGAGAGAGAGAGAGAGGGAGAGAGCGGGGAGAAAGAGAGAGAGAGAGAGAGAGAGAGAGAGAGAGAGAGAGAGAGAGAGAGTGAGAGAGAGAGAGAGAGAGAGAGAGCGAGAGAGAGAGAGAGAGAAGAGAGAGAGATAAGAGAGAGAGAGAGAGAGAGAGAGAAGATAGAGAGAGAGAGAGAGAGAGAGAGAAGAGAGAGAGAGAAGAGAGAGAGAGAGAGAGAGAGAGAGAGAGAGAGAGAGAGAGAGAGAGAGAGAGAGAGAGAGAGAGAGAGAGAGAGAGAGAGAGAGAGCTCATCATTCAATATGATAAATGGGCATTAATATTGAGGAGTGATGGAGAGAGACAGAGATGATCCAGCTAGCTAGTTCTCCTCCTCTTTGCATTTTACATCTCTCTGCTTACTTTCTTCCTAGCTCTTATTGGAGTGTTTTTATTTATTTTGATATAGAATAGAACAAAGCTATAAAAAGGAAAAATATTAAATAAAGTTTAAAGAAATTACTAAACTACTCATATTTTCTCTGTTTTGAATAGAAAAAAATGGCCTTATCTGCTAATTCTGTTCAATATTTCGTCCATATTAAAGACACTATATATAAAATGCATGAAACCCAAGGTGGGCGAGAGGCTTTTAATTATATTACTTTTAAATGTTGTAAAATTCCCGTGTGTAGAAGTGAGGGTTTCTTGAAGCTTGAAATTGAACAAAGTAAATAACTCAGTTTTAGAGTCAGGGGCAAAGGTTTTGCATTAAAGGTTTGAATATTCAAAGCAGTCTTAATCAAATAAACATTAAAGTCCCTAGACATTTCGTAAATGAAATGATCCATGGCATGAAATCGCACGTTCATCCTAGTTTTAACATAATAGAAATCCTACACAAAAAAAAAAAAAAAAAAATTGGATTTCCAGGAGTAAGTCGTATCGTGATATATGGACTTATTGATAAAATTAGGTGAGTAGGATCTAAAAACTAAAGAAAGAAAAACCATAACATGCAAATAAAACTGTACAGAACATTTCATATTATTATAAAAATCGGTTATATAACTTAAGAGAGTTATATAGTTTAATATAAGGCATAGGCGAACTAAATCTTTCCATTTACATCAAAAATATTACACACACGCCCACGAAATCTGCTTTGTGCCAAAAAACAGAGCAGAGTCTATGATTCTTAATTTGATAAATGAATAATTAATTCATTAACTAGTGTACTCACGTAAGTTAAAGCTGTATTTATATTATTTTAAGGCGCGCAATTAATAAGAATTCAAATAGATTTTTATAAGGTCACTACCTTTCCACTAGTATTTCACATAGTTCTGAGATTTTTTCGTGGCGTGAAATTGCGTCACTAGGAAGCTATTACTACAAGTTTAATTTATAGTATTTCTTTAGTGAGTTTTAGCGCAAGTCTTTAATGAGATGTTCTTTGACAAGTGTCACCTCGGCTTTTGCCATATTGGCCTTGCTGTTAGAACATTGCATCTAGAGAGTAAGCACCTGTTGATCGGAGCAGGGCCTTGACTATAGCCTGAACAGCTGATCCTATGCCATCTATTACCCTGATTTATAATTGTGTACAGAGAGCCAGCAACCACCTTATTACGGGTCCCCTCTACCATTCCATATTTTCTAAAAGCGCCTTCGTCCAGAGATTTATAGGCCTTCATTATATCCTCCAATTACAGCTCAAACACATTAAATCAACATTTTCATGTTTTGATTTATTCCGCTCTCCGATCACTAATGTTACAATCCTGGGACGGGGGAAGTGCTCTAAGTCATATTTCTGATAAAACTGTTTGCTAGGAATACTTTGACTTAAGTTCCGGTAATACAGGAATACAGAAATTTCCTCCACACGTTAAACCTTCGTACTGCATGACTTTTTCCTCTGCGTTTATAACTTCCTGCATTCCAATTTTTAGAAGGAGATTCTCTAATATCAAAGTAAGTCTTTTTTTTGTGCAAATTAAGAAGATAGTTTTCTTTGAGAGAAAAATTATTCGCTGTGGAAGCCAGTATACCCATACCAGTAATATACTATTTAAATGTACAACAAGAAGAAATAATAACTTCTCCAAATTATAAATTCTTCAAATGCTCTGCCGTGCCAATATATTGAAAAGGTGTAAAAATGATCAATTGTTAGCTTAGTGTGGGATACTTCAACCAAGTATGAACACTGAATTATACTGAATTTTGCAACGGAATACACTCTCAGTGAATACTTAGTATCAGAAAACTTTTTTTTTAAATTTCAAATACGAAATAAATAAATTATATGTGTGGTGTACAGTATGAACGGTCCGCTCTAAAAACCATTAAAATTCAAAGTATAAACTTCTGGAGGAATGATAAAATGTTAGTCTTATAGGAAATAATATTTATGTCTTCTTATAATATTAAAAATCCATATTAGTTTCTGACTCTAGCCCCAGACTTGGCTGGAGAACAAATTTTTAAATACGTTTATACTCCGATTAAGTAATAATGTTACAGATGAATATGGTGACAAGTTCACCAAAAGCTCCGACATGTAATTAATAAAAAATATATACATTTTAGTCAGTCATGCTTTAAACTTAATTCATACAATATAAAAAAAAAAACAGTATACCTACAACTTAAGAAAGAGGAATTTCATAAACGGAAATGGGACCTAGGAGAGGGGGAAAATTCAAATTTCAAAATATCTCTGTTATTATAGATCGGATGAAAAAATGTCACATAAGCAATCTTATAGAAAATTTAATTTCATACAATTAATGTGGTATACATTTTTTTAAAACTGTTATATTAAATAACATATTTGTATTTTTCGTTGTCATACTTCATTAAACACCTACTCATGCTTATTTCACGTTAGTAATAACCATATTATCTGAAGCGGCTAACTTTTCAAAGTATCTTGCAACCGGGGTGGATAATACAAGTCAGCTAGATTCTTTGTAAATTGGAGGAGAGATTGTAGGAATGGTTGTATGGAGAGCGAAGGTCGCTGACCATCCTTGAGCAGACTATTTGCCAACTCCTGAAATGATATAGTAATGATAAGAGCGATGCTTATCACTAGAAGGCAGTTAGCGCGGGAAATCTGGACCAGCTGTTCATCAGCTGTATTGTCCTCCTGTCAGTAGGTATCATCGATTGTAAGGGGGTTGTCCCCGTATCGAGACTAGCATTAGAGTAAATATCCCTTTCATTCATGATTTAAGGCTGAGGAATTACTGAATGGGGTCAGGGTTCCAACTACTTCACCTCCTCTCAGAGTCACACAGAGATTTATGCACCACTGCCACTTAATAAATGGAAATTTATCTTCCTGTTCAGTTAGCTTAAGGTTCCCAGCTGGAATTATTAGTAGAAATAGTCTGCTAAAAACTAGCTGCAGCCTGTCTATCGGTTCTATTAATCAGAGAGGTGTTAATTCTATCTAAGCTCTTTAACCTATTTACATAGAACAGTAATTTACTCTTGGAATGGTGAACAGTCACTGGGGACTGTATTTACACTGGGAAATGGAGACATTTCACTGTAGGCAGTGACATCTTTTAATTGAAGAAATACTATATAAGGATCAATAAGAAGGCCAAGTCCTCTACTGTTTTTTAATATAATGCAGAGTGCACTTTCGGAGTCAACGCTCCATCCTCAGTGCCTGCTGACAAACACAACCTCGAGTTAATTTAACATTCACAGCATGGCCAAAAGCAAAATAAACAACAGTCATAAAAACAAACACAAAATAAAGAGTAAAAACAATGGAAAATCTTAAAACTAGTCAACTAATAAAAATATAAAATCTAATGACTAGTCAACTACTAAAAATTAAAGCCAAAACAATCCAAAATCTAATAACAAGTCAACTAATAAAAGTTAAAGAACAAACAACGTTAAGCATATGCCAAAACTATAAATAAAATTAAAAAAACTTTTTATTGTTTTAGCTTTTAGATTTTTTATTGTTTTGGCTTTAATTTTTAGTAGTTGACTAGTCATTAGATTTTATATTTTTATTAGTTGACTAGTTTTAAGATTTTCCATTGTTTTTACTCTTTATTTTGTGTTTGTTTTTATGACTGTTGTTTATTTTGCCTTTGGCCATGCTGTGAATGTTAAATTAACTCGAGGTTGTGTTTGTCAGCAGGCACTGAGGATGGAGCGTTGACTCCGAAAGTGCACTCTGCATTATAATAAAAAACAGTAGAGGACTTGGCCTTCTTATTGATCCTTATCAATTGGTTTCTCTACCATCCAGCATATTCCAGAGATATACTATATAATGTAAATATACTATCAACTTTGACATATTGCTGTTTCATCTAAAAATGCAACGGATTATTATTATTATTGTGAACTGTGGTCAATTTCACCATTTATTGTCCCGATGAAATTTACAAAGTGAACAATAAGTAAAGCCCTCGTTCGTCCAAAAGAGGCAGTGCCCATTCGAGTCATAGCTATAAGAAGTAAATTATACATAACTTACATAATTGGTTAAGGAAATAGCTCCACCAATCCCCTCCCCCAAACTACAGCTACACCGATAATCTTTAACCAGGTTAAAGTACATAGTTAATGAATAATAAATGCATAATTAAATGTTAGTACGTTATTATTACTATTATTAATAACTGGCTTCTCATGGCCGGAACTTCAAATGAATCTATATCGTGATAAACGTAAATAATGTAGCTGATGTTCTTACAATAAGAAATGCCAAGGATTCAAAGAGCTGATTTGTCTTGAATATCCAGGAGATTTATCTGTCTTGTGCTGAAGTAAACGCCCGCAATTAAGCATTCAAGCAAAATTTTAGTTTAATTTATATTTTGATTTGTGATCATAAAGCTCAACCATTTTATTCATCTATTTTCTGTGAACGTGTGGTATAAAACCTGTGCTTCAGTTTTATTCTGAACTAATAAATAATTATTTATTATGAATTATTATTATTTATTAACGCCCACTTTTTACAACTAAGGCGAATTGAGTCGGGTTATCTACAGGTTACCATCCTTTTCTAGCCAGGGTGGGACTAAGGATATTATTTAATGAGTTCCTCACTGAATAAATTCCTTACCAATTGTATTATGAATTTATTGTTTTTATAATAAACAAATTGGATTTGCAATATTTAAACTCCTTGAAATTCAAAATAAATCGGTAAACTCAGATTGAATAATTGTGAGAGAGTGGACACTTCACTAGCGAATTGAACTAAGTTCTTCGGACTCTCTACACATTGAAAAGAGGAAATGTTGTAGCGGCCTCTACGGGTTAGAAGAATTTCGGCTTATTTGATTGAGGCTTTCTTTGATGTTTGGTAGTCTGTTCGCTATATTCATCGGCATAAAATAAAACTATTAATAATTATGCATCCCATACAATGGAAGTTACAAAAATAAACACTTTACTTTTCCCTTACATTCATAACTCAATCAGTTAATATAACCCAACCGAATATTTCCCGTAGATTTACAATTAACATAATGATAAATATTACAAAAAATAACAGGAGTAAGCCATTACCAAAACGTTTTAGTTTATCCGGAACAGCCTGGTTTACGTATTTATTTGAATTATAGGGAGTAATGACTAATACTTTTGGGTTAACAAACTTTCCAAAAGAGTAATAAGATATAAAATAAAGAAAACAATAATACCCTGAAAAGTGTGTAAGTGATTTTATGGAAAGGTGAAGAAGGGGATGTGAGGGAGCTGTCTTATGAATAGGATTGTCCTGTTGCTGTTGATATATTATTGAATAGAGTCTAGCTACACTAAGCTGTTCCTTATCAGTATAATTGTTATCAGAATTTCATGAGGCTAGCTTATAACCTACTTGAGGAGTTAGCGCTCTCACGATCAGTAATGAAAATCTTCGTGCTTAGGGAGGCCATAGCATTAACATATTGGCTGATGGTGGTGGGGAGCCCGATGGAATCCTACGATAATACTCCCTTATCAGCTGGTAGTAGCTGCGATAGGAACAGCGGCGCGGCCGATAGCCATCTCCCGAAGAGGAGACGAAGAATCCCGAAACATTTTTACCATTGTTGAATGGGATATTGAGTATGTCTCTGGCAGATATAAGCTGCTTTGCATGAGACAATGGGCCCCACCGTGTATGTCTCTATTCGACCACTTGCATTTATCCCCACCACTACCTCTCCACCTGCATTCCACTTATTTTAGCAGATTTCCCTTAAAAGGAATAAACTGTTAAGGTTGGAATCAAGTCCTCATTTTTTATATTCATCTTACTATTTGTATTCTAATAGCAGAGTTATATTCACGTTGTACTAATGGCGGGAGTTTCGAAAAACTCTTAAAATGTCCATCGATCCTATTTAGTAGGGGAGGAATATGAGGTCCGTTTAAAATTATATTATATTTGTGCCGACGGACACAATTTCTGCTTGATCGTTAACAAACTTCATGTATAACCGTTTCATGTAAATCTAAAGTCATGTTCGTTAAGAGCTGAAATCGGGCCGCAGAGGGAGAGATATCAAAAATTCCAAATATATCCGTTAATATGAGTAGGGTAGCAAAATCACATCTATCTATATATTTTTTCTCTATTTTGAATATTAACAGATGATTTTGCATTTTAAATTTTAAGCTTTCCTCCAAATCTTAAGATTGGCTCTTTAACTATAGTTAAGACACTTGATTTTTATTTTTATATAAATATTGAGTTTGGCTTCGAGCAAATAAATGTGACGACTGTTAGAGCGAATCTCATTTTTGTCATCCCCTGTGGAGGATCGATGGACATTTGAAAAGATTTTCAAAAGACGGCCTCAAAAGCAAAACCTGTTATTCAAAAATATTTAAAAAAAACGGACTTTGAATATTACCAGTCACATCTGTTTTATGCATGCTTCGCAACCGCTTTTCAATCTGGTTTTTGTAACTTTATCGATGTTATTTAGAGAAATTCTTTCTGGAAAATCATCTTGGTTATGTTTATGAGATTAGCCTTAATATTTCTGTCATTATAATTAATTGAAAATAAAATATTCAAGCTCATATGAATGAGCAATATGAACTCCTTAAAGCAAAAATGGAGCAACTCTCGTTAAATATCCGTACTTCATTAGAATGTTTTTACGAAAAATCAACTGTATATTTCTTTACGTTTTCTAATATTTTGTTTTTAAACATCTTAAGTGTTATGTGTTAAACCTAGGAAGAAGATATTATTGATATTAAATACCTCCAAGCAAGTAAAAAGTGCTATGTTGAAAAGTTAAATGCAGGCAATTAATATTACTTCTACTCAAACCGTTTGGACAGTGAACAGAAGGATTTTTTTCTGAAGAATATCCTATAGCTAACTTTAAAAAACAAACAAAAATAAACAAGAAATTGGTGTGGACGCCACTTGTGCCTTTATGCACATAGGTATTATTGTATATTTTTAATTGATCCGTCCACGTAATTGTACAATAGTTTGTATTCATGGTTTGTATTGATAGTTTGTATTGCTGGTCTGTATTGATAGTTATTATTGATGTATTGTTGCAGTGTTCAAGAGGCACGAGAGCCATCACTCGTTGCACCATATACCTACTCCCAACATCGGATTCTCAAAGGTACGCCTCTCTTTTTTATATAAACAACTAAATCTATATTTAATTACTACCTTTTTATAATTAGCTCTCCTATAATTATAGCCTACCAGATATTTATATAAATTAATCAATTTCTTCACCAGGCCAACTATAATATCAAAAAATAATAACAATGGTCGTATAACTCCTGCAACGTTTTCTAATGTTATAGTCATTTTTTAGATGCGATTTTTGAAAAAAAAAAATAAATAAATAAAAAAAAAAAGGTCTTTATTATATGGGCGAATGTTACTTGTGAACAACTACCAGTAAACCAGTTTCATTTTCGAGTTGCAGCATAGTGAAGACGTCAAGGAACTGCACAAGATAAATAGTTGACTATTAAGCATCTAATAAGTACTTGAGCCCCTTACACTCTGGCCATTTATCCGTTGTTGTATAATGACTGTTTGGATAATTGTAAACTAAGTTTGACGCACAAAAGGAATACATTACGAATGCCCTATCGTTAAAAAAACAAGCATAGGTCATCGATGGACATTTTCCTATGAAATTTTGTGTTCATTATTTTGGGAGAAATGATTGAGTATACCGCAAAAGTCTTTCTTGCTTCAGTTCAACAACTTCAGATAACATGTACATATTTATTGAATACCTTTTTTTAAAAAAAAATTTTATATATATTTATTTTCTAGTGATAAGAACATTCGGCAACAGAAAATGTCCCAGGAAAACCTGAATTTCTCAAGGAGACCTACTCAGTAAAGGAAAAATCTTTCTTAACGTTGACTCATCACCATGATGAAAGTGCTTCTAAAAATATAAGAAAATTTAATTTTACTTCCGTTTTGGTTAACAAAATTGCAATCTCAGTATATTGAGACAGTCTGAAGTAACAGGATAACTTACAACTGTTATAAAAGTAACTCTTTGGTTGCAATGAAATCTGAAAGAATTTACTACTTGAATCCAACCATTGTGAGAATGGATATACAATGTAATTTCTAAATTAATTGAACTCGCAATATGGATACAAATGTTGGATGTATACAGTACCAAAATTAGAAAAAGTCCGTCACACAGGGGCTGCGTAAACAAAGCATATTTCTCACTTGCTGGTAAGGCAAGTGATGTCATCGCCTACATGACTGAAAACAAGAAAGTACGAAATACTCGCTTAATATTTAAGTTAGGAAAAATTGCATAGACGAATAATTTGAGATCATCAATAATATAACAGCATTGGTTTTATAAAATTTTAAGATTCTCATAATTATAGATATATTTTGAATTTTTGAACGAAAATTGCTAGCGCTAGAGCGTTAACAGACAAGTAATGCATACAGTTTTGAAAGGACGTCATTTTTGTAATCTCCTGGATAGAATCGATGGATATTTGAGGAAATTTTTCGCAAATAGTGTAATGAGTAGATCCTCAATAGCTGATTTCCTTTAATTGATACCAGCTATAAAAAGGAAGTTATCTTGAGAAATAATATTTATGAATGTTCGTAAATCAAAGCCTATTAGTGGAATGAGTTTTGTAATCATTAATTGGACGATTTTTAAATTAAAAAAATATTGTAGACTGGGAAGGAGGTAGACTGGGAGCTAATAAAGTCTAGAAATGTCCTATTTCTCGCAGAAATATTCTGCCTTTCTTGTTAACAAGACAAGATATATATAGTTGTAGAAGGAAATAAATTGTCAGGGGGGATAAAGAGATTCTAAAAATCTATTTAGAAGTCCAATTAAGGGCTGGTAGTTGGATGTGGTGTCCATGGTTTATGGAACTGGTGAGCATTTGCTTCGGGAATGAGCCGTTCATTCCAGCGAGGTTCCTTGCACAATCTCATCCCTTTGATGCATTAGATCCTCCTTGGAATCCCCTATAAGGCAAACGTCATCTCCTTCTCTCTCCCTCCTTCCTAGTTATGTCAGCCCAGCATTGTTGCAAATATCCAGTCTAATCTTCCAACATTCTATCCTTTATTCAATGCAATTCAGGATTAGCAGGCACAAAGCCACCAAATTAACTCATTCAACGTCCTGCTAGTTATTGTTCAGATTTCCATGGTTAGAACTTGTTTAGACTTTTATAGGCACCTTGGATCATTAAATATTCTCGATTGTCTCAGGGCAATATGATGATAATCAAGATTATGCCAATTTGTTGTGGGGTAAGCCACACAACTTAGAAACTTCAATTTTTCTTCAAAATTCGTTCAGAAAGTTTCTAACAGATTTTGTTCACTACATACAACAACCAAACAACTGCTATAAACCATGATTTTCTTACAAATTTCCGACATAGATGAGTTAATCATCAACAAAGCATTGCTATTTTTATCAGTTCTGTAGTAAGTGGTTTATCTTCATAAAAAAATATATTGCAATAATTCCAATAATATAGCATTGGCCATTGGAAATTACCCCAAAAAGATAGATAAATTCTTTAGTTTATTATTAATTCTTTAAAGTTTTTGTATCCTCGTTTGTGTTGTTATAATTAAAATTGTGATACTGGTGAGGTTATAATTAAAATACAAATTTACAAAAGTTACAATATTGACAATTTACATAAACACAGTTTACTCTCAAAATGCAGGTACTTAACCAAAACGAGTTATAGATATTACAGGGCACTGATAAGTAGTTTTTCGTCCTAAAATCTTATGAAACCAAGAAACATCTTCATAAAAATACATTGCTTTCTTGGATTTGTTAATTTTTACCTACAAGTTGCATGCCTTCTTTTAGGGACATTTTCATGACCTTAAATATTTCTGCGAATCCGTCCTGCTTGGCGGATTGTCAAATCTTATTAATTGAGAAGAAAGCAATTTGTTTTGATCAAGATAGTCCCTTTGCTACTCAACTGATAAAAAAAAAATCGTCTAGGTCATTACTATGACTAGAAATCTAAGCACGTCAAGATGATAATATAAAAGCCACATTTAAACAACGTTCCAAGTCTGGTGCTGCAACTCTGGCAGATATTCAACATCTGCAGCTGTTAATCTCAGGAAGTTTCAATTAATTCAAACTTGTTTTTTTTTTTGTTGTTTGCGAAATTCAAAAAGACTAAAATTAGATTTCATTGGTTTTCTGTTCTAAAAAAAAAAAAGTATAGCAATCGTTCAATTTCGTAAAATGTAGAAATTCTTGCAAAATGGCAGTGACTCAAGCCCTTCTAACCAATTAAATAATTAAGATACGTAACTTTATGAGAAAAAAGTTGTACATTTTTCCCACTGACAAGATGTTGTAATGTATGAATTAGGTATTTCTCAACTTTTTTTTCGGTTTAATTATCATTTAATATTACACAGAAAATGAATTATTTATAAGAAGTATATTTCCTATTATATCAATAATCGCACATGAATGAGGTTCTAGATCCGCAAGGGAAATCCCAATGATATCTCATCAGTATTGCATCACTGCCTCATCATTTCCCTCTGAGAGTTTGCTTTAAACCAAATTTATCAAGGCCATAACAGAGGAAAACAATACACGAAAAAAAATAAACACCCAAAATGAATAATTTAATGAAAACCAGCACATTTACTAATACAAGTCTTTATTTTATTTCTTCACGTAGGTCAATCAAGAAATACATATGTAAGGTATTAGAAAATATACAAACCATGGACTAAAATGATATTGTGTTTCAAATGCTGACTCTCGGAAGGTTCAAATGTTTACCGATTACATGAAGATGCATATAGAAGATATATATGATGGGCCATGGCACTTATACGAGTATAATCAAGTATTAGCGGTTTACCCTTAATCAGCTATTGAGGTTGTACTCATGACGCGATTTTCGAAAACTTTCTCAAATATCCATCGATCATAACCAGATAACGGAATGAGGTCTGTTCAAAAGTATATATATATATGTGTGTGTGTGTGTGTGTGTGTGTGTGTGTGTGTGTGTGTGTGTGTTTTCGTTGTCCGTTCACAATTTTTGTTTGATCTTTACCAAACGTGAAATATAAATTTCTCCTGTAAAAGTAAATATCAAGTTCGTTAACGGCTAAAATCGGACTTGGGGCGGAGGGAGTTCAAACTAGGAGACAATTTAAAATACCTCCTTACCTAAGGGTCGAATCGAAAAATTGTTCCTATATATAGTAATAAAATTAAATTGTTCCTTAAATTTGTTGTCCTATCTTGAATATTAATAGAGGTGTTTAAATGTTTATATTCTAAAGTTCAAAAAACTCTATTAATATTCAAGATAGGACAAAAAATTTGAGGAACAATTTAATTTTATTACTATATATAGGAACAATTTTTCGATTCGACCCTTATGTAAGGAGGTAATTATTTTCGATTTTCTCCTAGTTTGAACTTCCTGCGCACCAAGTCCGATTTTAGCCGTTAACGAACTTGATATTTGCTTTTGCAGGAGAAATTTATATTTCAAGTTTGGTAAAGATCAAACAAAAATTGTGAACGGACAAAGAAAACACACACACACATAATATATATATATATATATATATATATATATATATACTTTTGAACAGACCTCATTCCGTTATCTGGTTATGATCGATGGATATTTGAAGAAAGTTTTCGAAAATCGCGTCATGAGTACAACCTCAATAGCTCATTAAGGGAAAACCGCTAATACTTGATAATACTCGTATAAGTGCATGACCCATCATATATATCTTCTATATACATCTTCATGTAATCGGTAAACATTTGTACCTTCCGAGAGTCAGCATTTGAAACACAATATCATTTTAGTCCATGGTTTGTATATTTTCTAATACCTTACAGACTTGTATTAGTAAATGTGCTGGTTTTCATTAAATTATTCATTTTGGGTGTTTATTTTTTATTTTTTTTATCTTGAATATTAATAGAGGTTTTTAAATGTTTATATTCTAAAGCTCAAAAAACTCTATTAATATTCAAGATAGGACAAAAAATTTGAGGAACAATTTAATTTTATTACTATATATAGGAACAGTTTTTCGATTTGACCCTTAGGTAGGGAGGTATTTATTTTCGATTTTCTCCTAGTTTGAACTTCCTGCGCCCCAAGTCCGATTTTAGCCGTTAACGAACTTGATATTTGCTTTTGCAGGAGAAATTTATATTTCAAGTTTGGTAAAGATCAAACAAAAATTGTGAACGGACAACGAAAACACACACACTGTTTACACAATGTTTATATTTTAAAGTTCCCCACCCTAGCTAGAAAAGAGTGGTAACCTGTAGATAACCCGTCCCAATTAGCCTGAGTTGCAAAAAGTGGACGTTAATAAATAAATAATAATAAATAATATTTTAAAGTTCAGTAACCAATTTTAGTCACCGCGCTTTATCTATAAATGGATATATTGTGAAACGTCTTATTCTTATGTTAAATACTTATTCTAATGTTTTCAACTTATTTTTACAAAATTAGATAAATACAAATACGCCGTGTAATGACTTTATCAATTGAGATTTTATTGACAAGCCATTTCTACACATCGGATTTCCATTTGTAAATAGAGAACATATTGGGGTTTGGGATGACTTCGTTTCCATCTATCGGTTCTCTTCAGATTTCGCTCCAGATGCTGGCCTAGGACAAAGTTCAGATGAAAGGTGGTTTGACAAAATTCAATCGTTTGAACAAACGTCATGTAACCAACGCTCTTGACGGAAACGATCAGTTTTGCTAGAAAATATATTAAAAGATGAGATTACTAGTGTGTTCTCCTAGCACTTGGGAAATCTGCTTAATTTACGCAGCCCCTGCCTTCCGGGCTTAAATGTACAGGGTCCGGCATATTATTCCGACCTGAAATTCCATCCGTATAAGATGATGTTAGTGCACTGTAAATTGCAAAATTTGATCTTCAATTTGATATATTATATGTTTTAATTGTACGAAACACACTTTAATTATTATCCCTCAAAAATCGTCAGGTTTTTATGCCGGACCCTGTATACATAAACAACACTCCAACGTATCTTGGTAACTGGAATTTTTGTAAATCTCATTGATACTGTTATCGAATGACTAATGAGTGTCGTAAGTGGTTACTTTATCACAGAGCAACATTTATTCCGGGTGAGTGTGAGACTTAATTGGTTTACAAGTGCAAGACAGGTTATGAATCTAGATCAGGATAAAGCTGCCAATTGCAGCGACTGGAGAAAAATTACACCTTGCACTGCATTCCTACCGACTGCAGCAAGCACCGCTGCACTTTCTGGCGGTTTCCCACGGCATCAGTTGCATTTTGAATAAGGTGCAGCCAAAGACGTTGCACCGCCTCGGGGCAGTAGGATTCGTACATCGGAGGAGTAGCTAATTAATGCATCTCTAGGATAATGGGAGGTGTTCTAACCTCTTTGTGCAATGATTGGAAGGTAATTGCCAGGTTGGGGAGTGCATTCTCACGGATTTGCAAACGGTAGCCACTGCACCTTGGCCATTTCTCACAGCCCACTGCACCAGGCTGTCCTTCAATGTCACTACTCTAATTTACCAGTTATTAGGATCGACTCATATTTGCATTCCTGATTGGGCTTTTACTATAGCAACCTTGACAGGGAGTAATTACGTAGACATGAGAATTAAGGCCCGGTCAAACTTTTAGCAGATTTCCTCAAGGGAAATCAGCTATTGAGATCGTACTCATGACGCGCTTTTCGAAAAATGTCATGAAATGTCCATCGATCCTAGATTGGAGATGAGGGTCGTTCAAAATTATATGTGTGTGTGTGTGTGTGTGTCTATATATATATATATATATATATATATATCTGCTACTGCTATAGCGGTCGCAAATTTTTTTTAATCGTTATGAAACTCGATATATAATCGTTTTATGTAAAAAAGAAAGATCAACTTTGCTAACGTCTGAAATCAGTCGTGGGAGAGAGAGAGAATTTCGAAATAGCTCCGTTGTTAATAGTTAAATTTAAAACTTTTATAGAATCCATCTTCTTGAGAATATAAAGTTCTCTAAATGTTGTTATATTCATGTATTCTCTGTCTTCAATATTCACCGAGATATTAGCATTTTTCAGTTTTGAACCTTCAGCAAACTCCCACTTCTACTCATATCATATTATCAATAAGCTGTTGTATTATGAGCTACTTCATTACAAGGTTAAATATTAAATATTGTTTTCATTGAACGTTTACTTTCAGAGATATTTGCAAACACGTTCTGGTGCCCCACTCCTTCATTTGCTCGTGGATTATCGTGGAAAATTTGAGTGATTGAGATAAAACTGATTCTGATTCATTACAAATTACAGCACTTGCTTTAGTAAATTGTTTTCAATAAAATTAATGAGTATATTCAGATATATTTCATTAATTGTTTGTCATTCCATCTAGTCAGAGCTACAAGGTTGGCTGGCCTGTTTGTTTACAATTCAGCCGCTCTCTTTTGTAGAGATTATTAGCATGTATTGTAAATTGACTGAAAGATTTCTCGTTACCGTTTGTAATTATTTACTTACCATTCTAGGTAGTGTTACCTGTATGTATATTAATCTATTGTAAACCTTCGCGTGGGAAATCTGCTTAGTTTACGCACCCCTGCGTGACGGACTTTTCTTAAATCGACCTCGATTAGCTTGCCTGGGGTCCTCGGCTATCGACCAGTAATACCGGCATCTTCCGGCAGATAATAATAATATCCAAACATCTCGGAATTCACAGAGCATGTCACTTTATTATCAACATTCAGACTCTAGAATTCAATTTCAGATTGATAACCTATTAAACCGAAAATCAATAGTAATTTTTGAAGAGAACTAGCTATAATACATTTGCTATTTAAAGAAGGTTTATATTGGGTCCGAGTTACTGCTTATTTTGGACGTTGTCTAACAAACCAGTCATCGTGGTTGGAGTACGGTGGGGCCTTAGGAATTTATTGCTTTCCTAACAACACCTCGCCGCCATTATCCCTCAGGCAAACTCATCTCTCATCGTATATATATATATATATATATATATATATATATATATATATATATATCATGCTATAAACGGAGACAAGAAAACTTATAGTTTTTTGTCAATAAATTAATTTATTAATCGTTTGAGGTACTTCGTTAGTGGAAATTTATCATGATAAAGATCAAGTTCGTTAATGGCCAAAATCAGAGCTCTGTGGCGATTTAAAGTAGGGATCAAATATTAAATATTTCCGTAATATGGCACCGGGTAGAAAAAGCTTCCACCAGCTATTTTGGCGACAAAGTAATGTACTAAAATTGTACATATATATTTCGTCTGTTAGCGCTCTAGCGGTCGTAATTTTTCTTCGATAGTTACCAAACTCAATTTATAAGCATCTTCATTCTTTTATCCCAGGTGTGAATCGAACTCAGGACACTAGGCTTACCAGGTGTGATGAAGACCAATCCTTGACTCACTCGGCTAACCTAAGCCCATTAGAAATATTAGAAGAAATATTGTGAAAATGACATCATGACGTAAATGACAGCTTACTCTTAAACCTAATGGGCTAATAAAACTGCCATGCGCAATAAGGCTGGGGGAGTGGATGAGACGAGGCAGACATCACTCTAGATACTAGATACTATCCTGTTTACAGCCAGTTCCTAGATAGAATCTAGATATCTCTCCACTAATGCCCCCCCCCCCCCACTTGTTATTCATAGACGATGAGAGCCCTCGCATAACCTGACGCTTATTAAACCTCACAGTCGGTATAAATGACGTGTCAATCCTTTATCTGGCTCTTTCTACAAAAGACAATTATTTAAATTCTCCCCTGCAATATGCATCGCCTCCCCTGCAAGCCTAAACAACCCTGCTTTACTACTGTCTATTGTATCCTAAGGAAGTCTCCACGCACCAACGTCCCGGGAGTCGTTTAATACCTCTAATCTACATAAACAAACTCCCTCACGCAGGGGCTGCGGAAACTGTGCGCATTTCCCACCGACTAGAATTGTAACAAGATGACGTCACCTCGCATGTTACTCTCCATTCATTCGTAGTAAAAATCGTAAGTAAAGAATGCAAGAGATTCTTCATAGTTGTCATGGCTAGGGTCACCAATGAAACACATTTCTTTCCCAGCAAACTCTATCCACGTTGCCCTACATGTTTCATGGAATAGCTACCACCACTTCAGGAGCCATTCCTATTCAAAAATTAATAACATTTTTTTAAAAACAAAAAACAAAAAAAAAACATGGTTATTCATTGCTACATACTGCATTAACAAGTGTCTACTAATATAATATATTTATTAAATCCAATTATAGATTTCTTACTTACAGTTCTGAACATTCGAAAATCCATGTAATTATTTTTTGAATATGCTGTGAATAAAGTTTGCTCGGGAAGAAATGTGTTTTTATTTAAAGAAAATATAACAATATTGGGCCCAGAATAAGAAGAAAGCAAGAGATTGTTTATTAGTTCCTTAATTTGTTCTTTAGAATTTTGTGACCCAGTGAAGTGAAAATCTCAAGAGTATGAGTGAAAATTTTATATAGTAAAAAATGAAAATGCATCTAAAACTCTTAAAAATAATATTAATGCTATAGTCCGATTTTTAGAATAACAATGTAGGATATTACTTTATCAAAAGGTTGATTCAAATGTGCCCATCCAACACAGTAGGACTTATTAATCATTTACAGTTTTCCTCACCTCTAAATCCACCCAACCCGGTATTTTTTTGGTCTAAATGAAACAGTTAAGTGTTCAGTTTGGGCATTGCTTGTGTGTTTAATGGCACCACACGCATATACGTATATATATAACACACACACACATATATTTATATTTATATGTACATACACATAGTTTTTGATAAATTGTCCCCAAACATAAAAAGCTAGTATAAGAATAAAAGATTATTTGAATTGCTAAAAATGAATACTATGCTTTTATTTATATATATTAATTGTTACATTAATTTCCATATACTTAAACAGAAAATGAATAATTTGGAGTTTTCCAAACAAACAATTATTTCTCTTGTATTCTTTTTTTTTTTTTTTTTTTTTTTTGGGGGGCTCAGGTTAGCCATGCGAGTTAAAGCGTTGACCTTTATCTCACATGGCAAACCTAGAGTGGCGAGTTCGATTCTCGCCTGGGCAAAGGAAATTATTTAGTGACGAAATTCATTAAATAACATCCTAAAATCCCACCCTTGCTAGAAAAGGGTGGTAACCTGTAGATAACCCGTCCCAATTAGCCTGAGTTGCAAAAAGTGGACGTTAACAAGTAATAATAATCTTGAATTCTTTAAGTTGGAGACGCTTTATGAATAAAAAGAAACATATATCAAAGTTAAAGAGACAAAATAAATCATCTTTCATTATTTATTTATTTTCTAATTTACTGTCTCAAAACTGTTTTCAGACGAAACCGTGTTTAGTGTAATCTACATTTGTCTGTACACACCAGTCTGGTTATTAATAATAACTTTAAAAAAATATTCGGCGACTACTATGACTAAAATATTTTTTTATTATGTAGTAACATTTTTTGTATTATTTATTTTGTGTACGATAGCACCCTTCATTCAATGTGATTAAAATAACTTTTACACTTGGAACGTGTTGTTTGTTCATGGCTTTAATTGAACCTGGTAGTGACTTAAACAAGGTTTCCTTTTTACGAGCAAACTAGTATATATATAGTGTGTAAATATAATAAAGACGAGAATTACAGAAGAGTGTGTGAGAGAGAGAGAGAGAGAGAGAGAGAGAGAGAGAGAGAGAGAGAGAGAGAGAGAGAGAGAGAGAGAGAGTGGGAGAGTTCAAGAGCATAGGAGTTAGGTATTTTTATTACTGTAGAGAGAGAGTAATAAAAGAGGGCAGTGTAGGAGGGGTTTTATTAGACAGCTACTGGGCCCCTGTTCATAATATACACATCATATATACACACATAATCACTCCCTTTATACACACTCTAATAGCTTTACTACTCATTAACCAACTTATATAATCATATTTTCTAATCACGACGAGTAGGAATAAGTACATAGTTGTTTCGCGGTATAATATTTTGGCATTCCAGCAAGTAATCTCATAATGACTATATCATTTGTCCTACTAGCATTAAAAAAAGAACTGCTTTTTGGAAGTTCTATCAGTTGGTGCCTTAGAAAGAGGAAGGGGTAAATGGGTATGAATCTAGAAATACGGAACAGTGGAGGTCCATCGAAATAATTGGGTTGTTTGCAAAAGTTCAGGTCTTTGCTGCGCTCTGTGGCGCGCAAAATGTTAACATGTTTAATCTTCAGCAGAATGGACGCGTACTACGGAAGAGCTATTGTTTTCAAGTAGGAAGAAGCACGTCGGAACAGATATCAACAGCCAAAGAGATGGTAGGAGTTAGAGATAAGCACTAGCCACTTACTTCAAAGCAGGATAAGATTCGGTTGACAAATGTTGTATTTGGAAGATAATGATAGAACTTGGGTTTCCATGTTGACTTCTTCAACATAAGGCGTGTGTCAACGGTTCGAGCTGTCAAAGGAGTGATAGTATAATGTGTTAATCTACGTTTGTCTCCCATGTTTTTCAAGCAAACCTTCGGGAAGAGCTACAACACGGGAGGGAAAGTATATGAAGCAGAAATGCAGAACTTTTACGCATTTTCGTATGATACTAAGGCGATTTTGAGGATAAGCAAACTTTTGCCGGTCCCCTACTGTAAGGAAGTTCGTCACGCAGGGGCTGCGAAAACTGAGCAGATTTCCCATATGCGTGTAAAATCATGTTTTATGACGCGAGACTCGTGATCCATTGGAGAAGAGCGATTAATTCAGTAGATGATTTCTTTATAGAGTATACCGATGCACCTAAATCTCTAGACAGTTGCAAAAAGCAGGGAAGAACTTTCCTAAGATAGCAGAGAAGAAGTAGGAATGATGGCAGAAAAGCCCAAGTCATAAATACTGTAACATGCGAGATAAATCTTCTTAATTCTTTGGAGACGTCAGTAAATAAAAACTTTTCACAGAAGTGTTGTTGGATTGAAGAATATTCTGTACTTGGAGAGAAGAAATCGTCCAATTCTTCACAAATGTTTTTATTTAAGCGCCTTCAAAGACTACTGTCTCCATCTTCAGACCTACTTTCATGCTCTAATTGGGAAAGACAGCAAATGCCTCGTAGTTTTCGTATTGTCCCATGTAGGAGCAAATGTCCTATTGGATCTCTTCCCTAGTGTCGGTGGATCTCCCATACAATGACAGCTGGGCTTTGCAAGTGCACAGAACGACGTGCAGCAGTTATACTGTGACGTGGCTGTGGTATTAAGCGTGTGAAGAGGTTGGCGATGTATATGCCTAGGTCGGCACGAGGTGCAAGAGAACGGGAGCAGATTTAGTGGCTAGAGGAGAGGAGAAGATAAGCCGAGAGCTGGTGGAAATGAGAGTGGACTACCGTGTAATAGCTGATAAGATCCCTCTCCCTTCATATCTCACCGCCTTCTTATCACCTCGCTCCATAACCTTACTAGAGGATAGCCTCAACCCCCCCCCCGGCCATCTCTAGACAACAACCAGCACTGATAACATTTCGGCCTGCAAATAACTCCCCTAACTAAATGCCGGTGTAACACAGGGATCCCTATTAGGCCATTCGAGTTTTTATTCCTTTTATTAAATACAATCAATATGCAGATGAAGCGATAACATAATTTAACAGTAGATAGCACAGAGCTTCCTGAAACTAAAGTGGAAAATGTAATTTCATTTGGATGCATTGTATTGCATTTAAGGATATTAAGAATGGATGGGCAAAAAGCTTGAATTTACATATTTAAACACACACAAATTTTTGGACCTCGACTGTTTAATTATCATACATCGTTTGGTTTACCTCACTTTTGTGAATTGGAGAACTTTTGTTGGATATATGGTCCTTGCGATCATTCTGGTTTTATATCCGCTTTCAGGCAAATTTATGTCTGTTTTCGATAACCTGCGATTAGAAAACCTGCACACCTCCTTCTGATCAACTTGACCTAGTGTGACGTATTTATTTTGATGCAGATGGCATCTTTAAGACTTATAGCATGTGTTTCCAGCCGTGTTTCTCCTTACTTCGGATCTCCTTTTACATGTGGCCAATTGGAACAGTACAATTGTTAATAGTACTTCCCCCTGAGTGACCATTGGCAACCTGAGACGGCAATTCGGCCCTTGGAGAGACGTCCTCATCAGTCGAATAAGATTCCCATTGGCGATGAGAGCTATGGAGATATGATAATGGGATGATAAGCCCCATTCGGCGAGCAAGGCCAGGCTCCGAATTATGGAATATGGTCTCGGGATGGGATATACCTGCTCCCATAGCCCATAGCCCCGGGCTATGATTATCTCCCTGCCCATGCTCTAACCACCCCCCCCTCACTCTCTCTCTCTCTCTCTCTCTCTCTCTCTCTCTCTCTCTCATAATAATTGATTATCCATCGCTCTTTACCTGTTGCCTTCCCTACCATATTATTTGGCGCCCTTAACGGGATTTTCTCACACACTGTTAGGCCTTGCCCTCTGCTCCCTAATTCTCTCGGGTTTTTTGTCGTTTACTTTTTTAATTAAAAGAGATTATAAAGAGGGCGAGTAGGTGGGCGGACTTGCACACACCAAGTGCACCTCATTTATTTTTTTTGCCAAAAAAAAATTGGTAAGCTAAACACTGGGTTGGACAAATAAATTGGTCTTTTTCCAGTCCTTGGAAGGTGATCCGACTTAAGAACATTTAAGACGCACTAGTCTCCGCTTTACAATATTACAAATCAAACTACTTTTCGGTGTATAGGAATAATTTACTGGAAGCCATCTTCACAACCCAATTCATAGTATCAAGTCTTTTCCACTACCGGTATATTTTATTTAAAAAAAAAAAAAATCAGTTGCTTCTTTATTACATATTAGAAGATGAACTATCGAAAAACAAGTCAACAAAAAACAAATGAATTGGGTATCCAACGAGTAGAAGCCTATAAATACTGATGATACACAGGACCCCAACATGTAGGTCCTAACTCGTAATAAAAAGTAATTCGTAATTTAAAAATATACTACCTAGAAATAGAAGTTTTATCAAAGTTTACAATACTTAAGGTTTTTTCATGATTAGCTGAATTCCCTTAAGGCAAATCAATGCTTCAGATGAATAACAGTAATAAAGTGATCGGAGCAATTTTCGAGCTATCTGTCCAAATATTGGACCTCCGAAATTATATAAACTCCCTCCGACATTTCCAGCTCAGTGCTAGACTTGATCCTGTTTTAAAGTTTCAGATGTTTATCAATCGCTGTTTTCCCGTTATCAGCAAATTTAATTCTGGAACCGCGTTGCAACCTGCCATGCAGGCACCCGTGATTTCGGTATTTTACTAGTAAAATCAATCTTTTTGCATCTAGGTGTGCCTCATGTTTATTAAAGTTTAAAAGATGTCTCTCTCGAATATCTTAAATTTTCATTCAACTGTTCGTAATAAGAAACATACTAGTATTGGCTGTTAAGTTCATGATATAATGTGTTGATGACTTCCTCACTCAGTTAGATTTGGTTAGGATTTTAATAATTTTCAGGTTGTACAGCGCCCTTCCTAACTGGATCATCGCAGAATCTTATTATTTGGTCGTAGCTATCCAGTAAATTCTGCCTAATTCCAATTTTTGTTTTGGTTCTGATAGGTCATTGTAAATATTAAATGTTATTTCTTAATGACCACTTTGTGCTACTAGGGCTATTTGGGACGGGTTATCTAAAGGTTTCTACTCTTTTCTAACCAGGGTGTGACTTATGTTTTTATTTAATTTGTTTGGTACATAATAAATTCTTTATTGGCCAGGTATGAATGAAACTCGCCACTCTAGGTTACTGTGAGATTAAGACCAACACCTTAACACACATAGCTAACTTGAGCCCCAGATGACTGAGGCCATTTCAAGGAGTTCTTTTCCTGTATATTCTAATGTAGATTCGTTTGATATTCCAAATGTTTTATATTAGTACGAGGTGGTTGTTGGGTCTTATTATTCTTCTATAAGACTTAATATTTATTTGGTGGGGTAGGATTAATGTAACGGGGCAATCTTTGTTTCAGGATTCACACTTAGTCCAATGTATTGTAACGATGCTTGTAACTAGTTTAATATGCTAACTATTTGGATAACTGATTAATACTTTAGCAACAGTTTGTGTTTCTCTCATCAGGTATCACAGTTAGGGAGCAAGTTGGGTTACCTTTAGTGCATACATATTACAGAAACATTGGTCATTAGTTTGGGAATAGATATTTGATACCACCCATTTTTCAACTCAACTTACTTTTCGGTGCGAAACCTTTTAACCCCCCCCCTCCCTTCAAACTTCGTGAGACTTTCGTTAAACATTTAATGGAGATTTGTATTAGAGGCGTGATGAGTAAACAATGGGTTATAATGATGATAGCCGGATGGTAATGAGAGCCAGAGATGATATATTTGCAACTAGAAGTGCATTGTTGTAGGTGCATGCTGCAGCTGCCGTCATCTGCATAAGCCTGCATTCCCCTCCCTTGGGACAACGGCTTTCTCTCCGGCTACAATTAAATAAAAGGAAACAATGCTCCTTGTAGAAGCTGTAACTAGAAACGTGAGGGATTTTATAAATGTCGGAGAGAAAGGAAAACAGCAGCTCTACAGAATAATTCCATTTATTTAACACTCTCCCAACTTAACATTTATTGACAGTAAAATATTTCCAATAAGTTAGAGGATTTTTGAAGGGGTGTTGAAGAGAAGATGTGCAGTGGATATGACCTGAACATGTGGAACATTATTTACTCATTTTCAGTAATACATTTTCGATTTTCGGGTTTAATTGAATTAGCTGTTTAAACCTTCTGTGAACCCATTTTAGTTTCGGTTCGAAGTCTCTCTCCGAACTCAAAAACGTCAAGCGTGAGAATGTAGAAATTTCATATTAAGCACTAACTATCCTATACCAAACTGGTCATTTAGTCATTTATGTAAAAAGCAAGATCAAGTTCGTTAATGTTTGAAATCGGGAAAGGGAGAGGGGGATTTTGATAATTCAAAATATTTCCGTTATTATACGTTGGCTCGATAGAGCGCTTAGAATTAACAATACTGCAAATTAAATATACTATAAAGATTGTTATATAAATTTATTCTTTATTTTCAATATTAACCAAGATATTTGTATTTTCCAGTTTTCAGGCTTCAGCAAATTCCACATTCTACTCATGTTACATAAACAATACTCTGTTGTATAACAAACCACTTTATTCGAAGCTTAAATACCATATTTTGTTTCCAAGAGACCTATTATAGTTCTTGGACTTCTAAAATTTTATTTATTGAGATAAAACTTGTTCTGATTCATTATAAATTACAGTACTAGATATAGTATATACGTTACCTATCAATACAATTATGATTTATATTCTGATACATTTCAGTAATTGTTTTTCTTTCCGGTGTGAGCTTGGCAGACCTGTTTGTTTACATTTCAGACGCTTCCACATTACATTTATTTATGTTTACATTTATTCCCTTAATATTCACGGTGGTGTTTTGTTACCAGTATGTAGATGTATCTATTGCTAAACTTCACGAGGGAAATCTGCTTGGTTTACGCAGCCCCTGAGTGACAAATGTTGCTTCCATTGAGATTTTACAGTGTTTGATAGAAGGAATTACGTTGTGTGATGTGATCTGTTAAGATTTAACGTTCTGAATTTGAAAATGTTTATTTTATCCATACCATACTTGATATATTACCTAAAACGTTCGTAGTCATTAACGATTGAAATATGAATATTTAATATGAATATAATAATGTTATGAAACCGATCTTATTAATCTACTGATGCTATACAACCGTTATTCTATACATTTTATCTTAACTTAAATATAGTGCGAGTTATTTGATCTTTCTTTTTTTTAGCAGATTTCCCTTAAGGGAAATGAGCTATTGAGGTTGTACTCATGACGGAATTTTCGAAATTTTTCTTCAAATGTCCATCGATCCTACCTAGTAGATGACGAAAATGAGGTCCGTTCAAAACTGTATATATATATATATATATATATATATATATATATATATATATATATATATATTTGTCTGTTACCGCTCTAGCGGTCGCAATTTTTGTTTAATCGTTACCAAACTCGATATTTAGTCGATTTATGTAAAAAGAAAGATCAAGTTCGTTAATGGCTGAAATCGGACCAGCGGGAGGGAGGGAGTTAGAGGGGAGGATTTTCGAAATATCTCCGTTACTATACGTCGGATCAAAAAATTGCACAGAATCAATATTATTGCAAATTAAATTGTCTATAAATATTGTTATATACATTTTTTTCTATATATTTGCATTTTTATTAAATCGGGGCGCCTAACGGACGAGAGTTACTTTCCCGCCAAAACCTAGTTCGGCTGTTTCCTTGACTGGCTCGACTCTCGTGAAATTTCTCTATTGTAAAACTTCACGTGGGAAATCTGCTTAGTTTACGCTGCCCCTGCGTGACGGACTTTTTTTTTGGTTTCAGCAAGCCCTAACTTCAGCTAAAACTATGTCTCTTCGAGCATCTGAGCCTCCTAACATTTCAAGTCCTGTTATCATGGCTTTCTTATTAGAGGAAGCACAAAACGTAGCAAATAGACGGTGTCAAAGTCATAGATAGCGTGCCTGCACATTAGGAACCTTCTTAGTTTACGCGGGAACTGCGTGATGGACTGTTATTTGTTTACTCTACAATTAATAACATTCTCACATACGTCAATAAATTAACATCTTTTGGGTTCTAAGAAATATTATCTATCTTTAAATTATTTGTTCCTTTTTTTAAAAAAAAAAAAACACATTCAAATTTTCGTATAATTTTTGAAATAATAAAATATGTTTAATCCAGAAATAAAGAAAAAATAATTCTGGTTATCCAATGCTTTTATCTAGTGATTCCTATCATGGCCTAGATTTCAGGATCTGGGGAATATTTTCCATTGCAGACCGCAAACTAATTCCAAACTATCCAGGACATCATTTTCTATTAATATACATCAGTTCTAGAAAACATATCCATTCTCTCCATATCCTTCAAGCTATAAACATACAAAACACAATTCAATATTTTATTCATGTCTGAAATCAAGATTAGGTTGTTTACATTCTAACACTTGTTTAATTAACTCTTGAAATAGGTACATTACTACGGCAATAAAGACAAAACAGTTGTTCAACAAAACCCTAGTTGTGATATATTCAAGATGATTTTGGATTCATAGCCAGGTAATAGTTACTGTTATGGACCATTAAAATCCCATTTCATCTTTAATTTATAGCGATTGCATTTGCTCATTTCGATACTATTAAGATTTATAAGTTGCCAATACACTCCATCAGTGTCATATCTGACATTCAGAATAAAATATCACAGTTCAAGTTTCAAGTGTCGACAGTTATGCATCATATTTATGGGTAGTTTTAAATATTTATTACTATATACTTATTTGTTTAAATTTTTGTATTTATTTGGTATATTTTTGGGGGATATTTAATTTTAGATTCTTTAAATTACTTTTGTATTATTATTGATTACTTTTCGTCATCACGTCTACCGTCATATTATTGATGATTTTGCTGTGTTGCTAGCTGGCATCATCGATGAACTGTTGCACTTAATTCTTTAATAAACTGTTTATGTTGTTTCTACTATTTACTGTTCCTAATATATATATATATATATATATATATATATATATAATACACACACACGCACGCACCCACTCACACACTTATCTATGTATAGAAATTGTAAAGTCTGTCTGATTTTTCTAGAAATTTTCTTAAATGGTGTAATGTTAAAACAAATAGAAAGTATCTATGTACTCATTAAACTTTACGTGATAATGATTTTCACTACATTCAATGCATTCCCAATTAATGATGTATTATCGTCAGAAATGTAGATTTGTATAAATATCATGTCATTTAATGAAAACTATACGTCGGATCGAAAAACTGTATAGAATCAATCTTATTGCAAATTACATTTACTATAAATATTGCTATATACATTTATTCTCTATCTTGAATATTAATCGAGATATTCGCATTTTTATTAAATGTGGGCGGATAACGGACGAGAGGGTGTTTCCCGCCAAAAGCAAGTTAGGCTGTTTTAGTAACTGTTCGGCACTCGTATGGAGATTTCTCTATTGTATAACTTTACGTGGGAAATCTGCTTAGTTTACGCAGCCCCTGCGTGAAGGACTTTTTTTAATAATGGCTATTGAATAAATAAAATAGGTACATTTATTCTAGTTGAGACCGAATTTAGGAATACTTATAATAAAAACAAAGTGCTATCCACTTTTATGTTTATTGTATGTTTATATTTATATGTTTATTATTTATTATGTTAATTGGGATAACCGCTTTACAATTAGTTTGACTGATTCATCATAATTACATGGATCTTCCATGTTCCGACGAACCTGTAATATTCAGTATAAATATATCCCTTGATAAGCTACCACAGTAATGATACTTAATGATAAACGAATGTTATCCATGATTACGATTATTATTGCATGCGGTATTCACAACATGCAGACTTATTGTTCTGGAAATCATTTTGTTTTTCTTATTCTTCAAGACTAAACGATTTTATAAGTGCTCTTTAATTACTAGATATTAAGGTATAAACCCTAAATACTGAGACAGGGAAATGTAAAAATATTGTGCGTATTAAAGCCTTGCCAATGAAAAAAGGAATACCATCATCGTTCAGACTCTAATGATTACTCGTGTGAAACCGGGTACTTAAGTGGTTAGGGGTAGTTTTAGTTTCTATAAAGATATCAATATACCCTCAAAAAAAAAAAAAAAAAAAAAAAAAAAAAAGAACTGAAATTAGCTTAGCTAGTATATACATATATATTTACAAAGCTCACTTCATGTGTACAACGTGATCATGTCACTTAAGCGTATAAACTAAAAATGAGTTTACTAAGATCTCACGATTACATATCTGCACATGATACAGTCCAATTGGTTCATTAAAAACACTAGTACATGGTTGAAACCATTTCGACCACTCGAAGTTATTAATTATTTTAATAGTTGTTTTCTTAATTGTAAATCCCAATTGATTTTGGAAAATTGGAAACTTAGTATAACTTTCTTCCATATGAAAAATGTTTGCCCCAACGTTGAAAACAATGTTCGGATAAGCATAATTTCTATATGGATTTCAATTATGTCGTGTCACTTTTATAAGAGGCAAAATCAAAATATTTTTGTTAATTTACACTTCCTATTACTAAAAACGTTTTCACATCTGTGTCTTCATTATTTATTATCGAATTCAAAATTTATTATTTTCAATGGAAATAAAACCGAAATGTGTAGTTCAGCAAGTCATGCTCATACTTTTTACGCATGCTGTCAGTCATTGATAAAAGAATACGGTTTTAATGCGATTTATTTGAAACGGTTGACGAAATTTCGGGATTGAACACGTGAGTCTGGTACACATGCATATATATATTCACCATTACGGACTAGAAAAACCATTCCAATACTATTTAGCCTTATATAAATGGCAGACTCCCGCGTAATGTCTCCATTACAATCAAGTCCATTACTCCCCGTATCAGCTGTTATCATTAATCCTCTCATTCCCATTATAATAAATGCTAATAATATTGTAGTGCTCCTCTGATCTTTCAATTACCAAGCCGTAATTAAAGCCCAGTTATATAGGAACCGGCAAAGTATAATACACACACACAGACAGACACACACACATACACACACTTGATTACTACTGTAAAGGTGAATAACACTTCCAATATACAGTGCTAATACGAAGTGGAAGTAGAGCTGTCAGCTGACTTCCCTGAAGCCAAAAGTAGCTGTAGGGGTTGTATTCAACACGATCGAGGTTGTTTTCGAAACATTTCTTCAAATGTCCATCGCTCCTACCTAGGAGAATCGAAAATAAAGCCAGTTCGACTTTATATATACCTAAAAAAACACACATTTTCGTTTGGTTCTTTGTTACCAAATTCCAACATTTCTGAAAAACTAAAAATCTAAAATTAAGTTCGTCAAAAGTTAAAATCTATTTCCGGTTGACATTATAAATCTTTAAGATCTCTATCCGGCTAAGCTGGACTAGAGGGATTACTGATATGTTTTACCTAGTGATTGGTTTAGCTCCAGTGAACTGACGGGCCTCATTATAACCGGGAGGTGGCCACTGGTAGTATCACTAATGGCCTTTTCGCTAGTCGACTGTAGAAAAGCCAATGTCCTTCGTCATATCAGCTAGCTATCAGGCTGATTTACTCACTAGACTCTCGCTATCCCACTACCACAGCAACATTAGACCGCTGAATGAACTACGCAGTCACATATTCAAGTCCTGACCATGCTCGATGGTGTTTAAACATCCCTTGATTTAAGGGTGTCCTTATTATATACAATCATTATATTTTGACGGGAAGCCACATTGATTTTATTGACAGGTAAACGAAATTCCTAACAATTCGTTAACATCTCTACAATGGACACTTTTTCCTTCACAGGTACTCCCCATTACTTTTATGTTCAAGTCCAGGGAGTGAAATATGATTAGTTTGTATAACAACCTCGATTGGGTATATAGCGACAATCCGAAAAAGACGCAAGCTCAACAGACCGAAATTTCGACAATCACCACAAGTTGGAGGAACCAAGCAGTCGATCAGCTGGGGGAAGGCATTGCCAAGACCGCCAGATGTGAGTTGCCATATATTGTGGAGTAAATGTTGGCAGACCTGAGAGGCGGTGTGATTGCAGGGCTGATATATATGAGGCTAACTACTATATTGGAAGCAGTAAATTCATAGCAGCCAAACTGGGGTGGGGGTCACTCCCCCTCGTTATATATAATCCTCTGATCCTGGAGTACATGGTACGTAACTTCTCGCTGAACCATTACAAACTACACACTCACACCATTATAATTAATGTAAATGCAAAAAAATGGAAAATATTTCCCTAAAAACTATCAAATAAAATATCCAACCTATGAAGCGTTAACAATATATATATATATATATATATATATATATAAATTACTATTATTATAGGGAGGTTTGTTTTCAGAATATTTGCGTAAAATCCTCATCGGAATTTTGTAACCGTAATATATATGTTAACGGGAATTTAAAAATATGCCCACGATTCTCGCAGTGTCAAGATGTGTCTATAGCTGTGATACGTTTATATCTTCTATAAGAAATTTTAAATTCTTTTCGTTTTATACGGGCTTCCATTATTTCTTATGATAATAGCCTTACCTGTGGCAGACGTCGGCCAATAACTTCTGTAAGATGAACAGTCAATTCTTGGTGTTTTCTCAATTTGTTGGCAAAGAATTGGCAAAACATTGTCATTATTTGGAACTGATGCATCTTGTCAACAATGATAATATCCTGTTTGTTATCTTTGATACACAGTATGGCCATCTATTTTCATTAGATCCGATTAGATCCTTGCATTATGCTTTTCTAATAATTTTAGCAGATTTTCCTTCGAGGAAATCAGCTATTGAGGCAGTACTCGTGATGGGATTTTCGAAAAATTTTCATCGATCCTACACACGAGATGACGAATAAGATCCGTTCTCAATTATATATATATATATATATATATATATATATATATATATGTATATAAACGTTCTAGCGGTCGCAATTAATTTTTATCTGACTTTTACCAAACTCGATATTTAAACGTTTTTTTGTAAAAATGAAGATCCGACGAGTGGAAAGGGGGGGGGGGTTAGAGTGGAGGATTTCGAAAATTCGATATATTTCTGTTGTTATCAGTCGGGTCGAAGCTTTGTTTAGAATCAATCTTATTGCAAATGTAATGATCTATAAATTTTGTTATATACGCTTTTTCAATATCGTGATTATTAACAAAGATATTTTCATTTTTTAGTTTTTGGTGGTCAGTACACCCTCACTCCTTCACGTGCCATATTATCAATAACCTTTTGTACTATGAAGCACTTTATTTGAAGCATAATATGATATATATATTATATATCAAGTACTGTTTTCATTGAACGTTTATACTTGGAGATAAATGCAAATTGGTAACGCAAGTGGGAAATCTGCTTAGTTAACGCAGCCCCTGCGTGACGGACTTTTTGTGGATTATTCTACGCCATTCTAAGCGGCCTCTCTGTCTATTACAATTATTAATAATTCTTATAATTTCAGGCCCATCTAGTCGCCTACATAGTTAGTTAGTTCCTTTCTAGGACTGATTATATTTCATTAAAGTAACGAGGCTTATGAAATAATTATTTTTGCTATTTCCTTGTTGTTCTAGTATGAATTTTCATGTTTTTCTAGTACGAATTTTAAAACCACTGCTTTCCCATGAATAAGTTGAGAATTTTAAGGGCATTCCTGTGTTATCTTAATCTCTTACCTGTGCATTACAAAGTGAACCTCGAGTAAAGGCGGGCTAAAGGAAAGGGCTAAGTGGAAATTTGCTTTGACTAATCCTCGACTATCATTTTATGACGAGGTCGGCAGTAAATTATAATGAATAAGACTTGGATTCCTGAAGGGTTAAATAGATTTATAATTATGGGCGTTGTATTAGTGATTAATCAGTGTGATGTGTGATAGTGAAGATGGCTGGAGTGAAATAGTGGTTCCCGGCAGGAGAGGCATAAACAACCCCTCTCTCTTCATCGAGAGCTCTCTTTGTGCATCTACGCTCACTTTATGCGTGTGCGTGCAGGTCACTGCCTGAATAGTGTCGCAAATAGGAGCCTTACTGCAATTAATCTAATGTCATTGTTACTTGCGGGATTTACCTTTCATAAATACAAATAAATCAATTATTTTATTTATTAATGCCCACTTTATGCTAGCAATATGTACATTAAAGTGACTTGATAACGGAGCTTGATGCAATCACAAATTGTAATGAAAATGGAAATATTCCAGTTGAGTTTACCAGAAATCGAACAATTATGATACCTAAAAAAGGTAGCACAATAAATCGCAATAATTACAAAACTATTTCTCTTCTTTCTCATGCCTCTAAAATCTCTCGTTTGGATCAAAATCGACCAAGGGTGCAGGGGGGCGAAGAAGGGCGAAATTAAAAAAATACAAATTTCTCCGTACCTATTAGAGATACATAAACATTTTAAAGGACATTTATTGTTGGCCATGAAAAGATAAAGATCTATAATTTATGTTCCTTAAATGTTTTGGTCCATTCCCTATATCCATGGGATATTCATTCCTAAGCTATTTATTTCTTATGCGTTGTTCTCGTGTGCTTAAATGATATAGGAAGGGGGGGGGACCAAATTTCGAATAATTAAAATAATAGTATGATAAATAAATAACGAAAGGCAACATAAAAATGGTTAACTAAAGCAAAAGGATAATAAAAAAATTCCGTCACTTGGGAGCTGTGTAAACTAGAAATATTTCTAGTGACTACTTTTATATTTATATAGTTTTGAACGGACCTCATTTTCGTTATCGATGGACATTTGTTGAACTTTTGTCGAAAATTGCGTCATGTGTACAATTTCAATCGCTGGTTCTCTTATGAGACATCTGCTATAATATTAATAATGGTAGAGTAATTGAAAACGTCTTGATATCTATTAAATTCTGAGAAGTCGATATAGTAAGCAAATTTGACAAGAACAACGTCTGTTGGTTTATCGGGCAATGTTGTAGATTGATTGAACCTGTTGTGTTTCTACGTTGCTGCTGCTTCACATGCTGTTTGTGAGCATTGCTCGTGCTGCGTGGCGGAGGAGGATGTACGAAGATCAAAGGGAATGGGTCCGAGCCACCATCGGAGGGAATCCTATCTATTTGGCGAGCCCTTCGGACCGTGAAAGAGGCAGACTTCCAGATTTATAGCGTTACCTTAATGACAATGGGGGCCGCGGCCAGTCGTGATCAGGCGCCGAAAAAGCCCGACCACAGTGCGCCCCCTGATTTATAAGATATTGAAAGCATTTTTCTCGTCGAGTCCTATCCGTCTGGGGCCTAATTACACGGCTGATGATGGCCTGTTATTGATGGGAGTGCGTAGGACGGTAGCGTATCGGACAAGCCTAATGAGCTATTATCAATTAACGCGCCTCAACTGCTGCCGTAGCCTGAGTGACATGTACATCAGTCAGGAGGCTAACTCCTAGTTAGGCTGTCATCGGCTTCATTACACCTACCCTCCGGCACTCCCCTCTCTCTCACACACACAGCTGGGAAGTACAGCTGCAATACAACAATCATAGGACTTACAAGGAATTCGAAGAAGAAGATACCACTGTAATCCCATAGCTTTATTACACAATCCTTGGGCCGGAACAACTGACCTTATAGCGCCTTGTAAATTCAAAATGTTCGGAAGTTCATATTGTTTTCATATCTTAAACACAATCATCATTAATGATGACACCTTACTTTATAAACTCAAACTCATTTATTGTGAACACTTATCATGTATTTTGAAATCCGCCTACGCTCCCTCATAAACTCCAAAGCTGTTTATCCTCTCTAAAACTCCTTACCTTACAATCTCCAGAGCTATCCATATCACCTAACTGAAGCCTTACCTTATACACTACAAAGCTGTTTATAGTTGCTACAATACCATCGACTCTAATGTCTTACATCACAGTATCCAGTGCTATCCATACCAGCTCACTGAATTCTTACCTTATAAACTCTAAAGCTGTTTATCGTGGCTACAATGCCATTTACTCCAACTCCTTACCTTACAATCTCCAGAGCTATCCATACCAGCTCACTGAATTCTTACCTTATAAACTCTAAAGCTGTTTATCGTGGCTACAATGCCATTTACTCCAACTCCTTACCTTACAATCTCCAGAGCTATCCATACCAGCTCACTGAATTCTTACCTTATAAACTCTAAAGCTGTTAATCGTGGCTACAACGCCATTTACTCCAACTCCTTACCTTACAATGTCTAGAGCAATCCATACCAACTCACTGAATTCTTACCTTATAAACTCTAAAGCTGTTCATCGTGGCTACACTGCCATTTACTCGAACTCCTTACCTTACAATGTCGAGAGCTATCCATACCAGCTCACTGAATTCTTACCTTATAAACTCTTGTAAGTAAAATCTTCCAAGTCAAGAATGGTTCTTTTACATTTTCTGTATTTGTACTATCGCAACAGAACAGATTAAACAATAACATCATGATGATCATGATATAGATTTAGCTACGTACCTAACGTATTAACATGTATCTTCTACTTCCTAAACTACTTGCAGTAATCTGAAGTGAAGCAATTAAATAAATGAGGTATGAGGGTTCCACCTTGCAGTAGACATTCATTCATTACAATTTCTGCGTTTAACTTCTTTCCTTATGGCATACATATTCATGTGCTTCACATCTTTAACACTGACAGCTAGCAGTGTTGTTGATGCACATCATTAGTAACAAAGTAAGAAGTACGTGAGGTACCCGTTTCCTACTATTGTATCGGGAGTGAGGAGTGTCGTAATTCCTATTGCTGGCTGTAGAGCATTTATGTGTAGCCATTGGGAGGCTATACTGGTAGTTGGATGGGAGCTGTCAGGAGTTGATAAGGCAGGAGGCGGGCTGAAGGTAGCGACAGGACCAACTCCCTTCCCATTTATATATAGAGCCAGACCTGTAAAGGAGAGAGAGAGATGGAGGACGTGGGTAGTTAGAGTGTCAAACCTTTATTGCTTTACACCAATCCAGATTAGCTTTATTGGGCCTTTATACATCGACGAGCAGCAGTCTGAGTGCTCTTCTCTATAATCTACCTATCATTAGCTCCTAGAGTGATCCCCCCCCCCTCCTCACTCTCTCTCTCTCTCTCTCTCTCTCTCTCTCTCTCTCTCTCTCTCTCTCTCTCATTCTCAATCACAACACACTTTCATAGTAATGGAGAAATTACAAATGCCTCTGTTGTCAGAATTCTGAAAAAGCCTTCTTAGAGAGAAGTAGCCTGGAATAAAATAAGAGTTGAATTTCCCGACATCCGATTTGAGACCGAGAGCTAAGCCTGATTGTCAAGTATAAGTAAGTTACAAAGGTTCAAGAACAACTACAAAAATATGTGAAACGTATAATTTACTACGATTTCCTGAATCATAATAATAATACTTCATATAATAATACAGAGTCATTCAAAAAGAATGAACTGATTACAAAGCTTTATGGTGCTTTACAGCAGCGTGTTCTGCTGCGATCACGTTGTGATTGGATGCTGTAAATAGAACATGATGATGATGATGATGACACCATAAAACTTCAACACCGGTTAAATACATGTGTCTTTATTGCAATCTTGTATTAGTGTCTGGTAATAAGATATAGCTTAATGAAATCGGTTCATTCTTTTTGAAATGCCCTTTATTTCGTTGAGCATTTATATTTTTTCAGCAATGCCATTTAACCATTTCTTCCAACTCACATGAACATTAAGATAATTACAAAAAAGAAATAAAAACAAAAAAAAATCAATTATAGTTAAACTCAACCGATTTTTAATTTGCGAGTCTATGTAAGGTAAATATATTGAATTATAGTTCTCGTTCCTCACAATCAACTTTAGATCCTAATGTATCTTTGCTACAATCATATCTATACTTTTGATAAACTTTATAAGTTCTTTAGTATATTTGTTAAATATAATATGGGGTGGTTCAGGCCAATTACCTCCTTTTAAAATTATATCCATTATTAAATTTGATCCATTTTGATTAAATGTTGTGCAGTCATAGAGCATATGTAATAACGTTTGTGTTGTCTGTGAGTCGCAAGTACATTTGTCATTGTCTTGAATTTTGAATATTGTTAAATAATGTCCTGCCTGTCCATGTTCCGTTAGAAATTGTGTGCTTTTGTGATGGTGATTCTTAATTGTGTTGTAGTTATAGAGAGTTATGCCAGTTATTTGACAATTGGACTACATTCCCTCGTCTCTTTAATGTTCAACAAATGCCATAAAAGAGGTTTACGTGACTTGATTTGTTCTTGATTTTGCTCTTCGCTGCACGACGAATTTAACGCATTTTCTCTGGAGTCTGTGACTGCTGATAGCATCTTCCGCCTCACCTGCATCGATGAAACTCAAACAAAACATAATTAATACACACCACATTCAGTAACTCGGTTTCATTTAAATGGAGGCCGAACAGTCAACACCTTGACCTACTTATTGGCTTATTTTAACTGTCAATAATGACCCCCCCCTCCCTCTGCCTCAATTTATTGGTACGGGTACAACGGCCGGCTGATTGGTAAGAGAAAGATATCCATAATCTGAGGAGATTTGAGGAAATCTGATCGGGCCTAGAGCAATCATACTGAGTCGTGAGAGAGACAATCACCGAACCCTTCCTTGGCCTCAATCAACAATGCGACTGTTCATTAAGAACGGACGCAGTCATTAACTAATGAGAGGTTCCACATTACACAATCTGGGATTTTTCACTTGCTTTAACAATTTGACCAATTGTTGGTAAGGATTTCATTATCCCTCGTGGCAGCTACAATCCTGTCAAAAGTTTTCCAAATTCAGTCCAAATCTTCTCAGCAACATTCAGCTGACTTCCCCTCTGCCCGGCGCAATCATAGCCTAGTGGGTGTAATATTATTTATCATGCGTTTACCGGACTTCTGTGTTGCCTAGGTGTCATTCAGCAGCGAGGCAATTTAGTAGCTACTTTAAGAAAGAGGACTCCTCCAACCTAGAAATAGCTATCTTTGGACGGTAATTCTAACAAATCAGTTCCACTCCTTGTAGCCCAACATTATAACCATTCCACTCATCTTAACCACTTATCTCTTTCATTCGTCGTAACGCAATAATAAATATGTGATATCTGCTCTAAATTTATAGTAAATTCGTTTCATTCCAATAATAAATACCTTTCACCTGCTCTAAATTAGTAATAAATTTATTTTATTGGTCTTAACTAAATAATAAATAATTAATAAAACTTCTCATCCATCCTATTCTAATAATAAATCTAACTGTAAGATATTCAGGACCACAACGTAACAGTACAAAAACTACATTTATTCTGGCTCGAGAAACAATAGATCATCTATTACAAAATACATGCGGATTAATAACTCATGGAACACTTTTAGGTTATGTATAAAAAAAAAAAAAATGTTTTAATGTCACATCTAACACTAACTCAACAATAAATACGCGTTTCATCTGCTCTACGTAAACTAATGAGAAATCAGTTTCATTCGTCCTAAACAAATAATAAAACCTTCTCATCCGTCCCACATTAAATCTGTTTCACCCGTCGTAGCTCAACAATAAATATGCGTTTCGCCTGTTCTAAATTAATAAGTAATCCGTTTCATTTATTCTAACCCAATAATAATGAAGTTTCATTAGTTCTAAACTAATTATAAATCCATGTCATCTAATCTTCCCTAGGCAAGAAAAGGGTGGGATCCTGAAGATTAATTATCGTCCCAATTAGCAATTGCAGCGCAAAGTGAACATTAATATATTTTTGTCTCTTCCGTTCTACTACAATACTAAATCCCAAGAATACTAAACCCCAAGCAAAACATAAGATTCTCAAGCCCAAGCAAAACATATAATACTCAATTCATGGCAGAAATCTTGGTTTGCCACAACTGACAACAAACTTCGAGAACTGAAACATATACTTGGTGAATGCCTCTCTCAAAAAGGCTAATTAGAAGAGAAGAAGAACTTATAACGAAGAGACCGCGTATTACACTACTTAAAACAGAACATTTTCAAAAAATTATAATGTAGGACAATACTGAAAATATTTGCAGAAATGAGCAAACTTAAGTAAACATAATAAAGTGATAATAGGAATTTATATGATACTTCGCTAAATCGTCATAGCCGCGAAATCCAATTATTGTATGAATAAAAAAAAATCTCAAGAATTAGCTTTTCCTATTGAAATTATTTTTTTAAATCAGAATATAAGCGTGAGCATGGATGGTTTCAGCTATGGTTTTACTCTTAAGGCAAAAAATCAGGAAGGCAAATCAGTATTCATATTTGTTTGGAAATATTAAATCTTCACTGAATGTAATCAACGGTAATTATGATATTCCGAGGCGGATTGATCGCGGCAGAAGAAATTATACCGATACGAACGAACGAAGAAATCCATGATTGAGCGTTCAAATTCTTTTTCTTAATCTAAATCAAGCGAATAAACAACTTAAGGGGAGATCTTTACTTTGGCGAAGCCATTATATTATTTGGAGGGGGGACGAAAGTAAGAGTGGGCCGGTGATTGTAGGGCCTAGCAAGGAATTTATGAATAGGGAATGAGGGGTAATGGCCAGCCGGACACCTGTAATCTACACTAATAGGCTCTAGGATAATTTCTGCATTAGCCCAATTAAGTTTTCCCGAGATAGAGTGAAGGGGTGGGGGTTAGAGCATAGAGCACCCCGGCCTATGGGAACATTCTTATTATGCAATTTAGGCCTTCAGCTTGGGGCTTAAACACAGATTGCCTCGTAGATGAGTGATGGGCCCTCCTTGCATCCTCCGCCTTTAGTATAATTCGGTTAGCCTCCCCCCATGTGTCATGATGAGCCGCCATTCCATTTAATACATATGCCCAACCTCATCATCATCATCAACAGACAACTATTACCTCCCCCCTCTGAAATCATTACATGCTCTTTATGTATTTAATTCATGCCCGAACACATAGTAACAATATGGCCACTTCCAATGCGAAATAAAAGCAAAACTTCCATACGCATCAGACGTATTCCTTCCCCCAAGATTAGCAAATTTCTATAGGTGCCTAGCCGGCGGTTATGTATCTGTTGGAAGATGCATTTCGCTTTTTGGTTACTGAGTATGTTCGGAAAGCTAACAGAAATAATTGGCTACAAATTGTTTTCACACAAAATGTATAAATTTAAAGATGCTTTAATTTGAAGGGTCTTAAAACTAAAATATTGAGCTTTCTCTCTATAAAAAGTTATGGTAAAATATACCCCCATTTTTGGGAAATAACCCCATTTTCGAGGCGCTGCATGGTAAAGGAACTTGATATCTCTGGTAAAAAATCAAAGGCCGTGTTCCTTCACAGTTATTTATTCTATACCACAACTTATGGTTTCAAATTTTAATTTGACAATTTGGTATTTCGATTATTTAGTTTTTATACATGTTATGTTTAAATACTCATTTTTTTAATATTTTTTTATTTATTTAAATTATATATACTTCCAGTAAGCATTCAGTTTTAATCTGTAAAAATATTTATTCATATATTATCCGCGAATATCCACTGGGACACCAATTTGTATTTTTTTAATGTTTTATGTTTTAAGTGGAATACTTTTCCTTTTATTTATATTTAATTTAGTAGCAGCTTGGAGGGCGTTTTCAATGGTTGATGTTTACCGCCAGGGCGCTAATAGAGCGAATGCCTTGACAGCTCTATGTCGCATAAAATAAATAGCCGTGAAGGAACTAGGCCTTTGTTTTCTTACCTGAGATATAAAAATGAAGTGGAACAAGTAATACAATTTTGCTAAATAAAACTGGAATGCATTTTCAATTGTAACATTCTGAAAAACAGTACAACAGCTTGACTAAATAACAAAATTCTTCATAAAAAAAAAAAAAAAACTTAAAAATATGCATTAAAAACTTAAATATAATACCAGTCATTAATATTCATATATTATTGATTAACTACACTCATCAAGTCTTGACTATAAGCTTTTATTGAGTCTTTTTGGGCCTTACTTTCTCTTCGCACCAATTAACACCATGGCAGAGGCCACATGTAAAACAGCCGGATAAAAATTTAATAAAACTCAAAATTCACGAACAAAAATATATTTTTACGCTATAAATTCCAAAATAATTATATTTTACAACAAGAGTATTATAATTTTTTTTAAATAAAAATAAACTACAAAAAAGCATCTTAAAAATGCAAATAAAGTTGTGCATAGAATTATCGTAATGACCCTCTGAACAATCGTTTGGTAGCAAAGTTAAACATAATTTTATGTAGTGTTTTTATTTGAAATATTTATAACACTGGTCATTTAAGTTTTAAAATTTATTATTTTAGATGAAATGTTATTTAAAAAAATGTGTTTAATTAGTCTAATTTGAAATTTCAAAAGTTGTTTGATTTACGAAACATTGATGGGTGAAATTTTTATAAAGGCCTATCGTAAGCCAATATGTAATATTTTGAATCTGCTTGCAAGGCTTCATGAGTATTATAATACAATTGCCTCAATACAATTCAATAAATTAATTTATTCAATAAAAAAAAGTTCTTCACGGTAAAATAATTAGATTTAACTCGTGAGTGGTGCTCATCTGGCATCACCCTATTCTCCACTTTTCCTGTAACAAGGGGTTTATGGCAACAGGGGAATCTCCTAAGAACTGGGAACAAGTTTTATACAAAAATTTAGTTTGTGCATGTAAATGGATAAGCTGAATTAGTCATTGTAATAAACTAATGGCCCAATTCTAAATTTAATGACTCAGAGACTACTCATTGAGTTTTTGGAATGGCGAGTCCTGCTGCTATCTAGATCCTGACTCAGAACATACGTCATGCTTGTTCCTCCTATTGAAGACAGTAACTCACCACTCACTTCACCATTCAACCTTCTCTCTCTAATAGTGATGGGCTCCTCTTCACCTTTAAATATTCAAACGAGTTCATCATATCCTAGTACCTAGGGATTACGGATATATCAAGGTAACAGGATTAGATACAAGGTAAAATGTCTTAGCCACAGCAGTTAACCTGTGACTGTGGCAGTGGAAGCTGAAAACAAATTGCCATAACCATATTTCCAACCTGTTGATAATTCAACATTATCAATTTCCCCCGTAGTTAGAAACCTATCTAAAACGATCTAGATATTTCAGCTAGACACAAGATACCTATAGAACACTTGCATTAGCGTAAGTAAAGAGCAGAAATGGTGGCATTTTACTGATACTTTGATAACTAAAAGGTATGAATGGCTTCATGTTCTAGTTTAAGTAAAAATATACTTGTAAAACAACAATTTTAGAATTTTAAATTTCTAACAAGGCTGGTCGCACAATGTTCTCTCAAACAGCGCATAATAATTGAGAAGTTAGGATCTTTTTAGCAGATTTCCCTTAAGGAAATCAGCTATTGAGGTTGTACTCATGACGGAATTTTCGACATTTTTCTTCAAATGTCCATCGATCCTAACTAGTAGATGACGAAAATGAGGTCCGTTCAAAAATGTGTGTATATATATATATATATATATATATATATATATATATATATATATATATATGAATATTTGTCTGTTACCGCTCTAGAGTAGGCAATTATTGTTTAATCGTTACCAAACTCGAGATTTAGTCGTTTTATGTATAAAGAAAGATCAAGTTCGTTAACGGTCTAAAAATAAAATTGGACCAGAGGAGAGGGGGGGTTTAGAGGGGAGGAATTTCGAAAATTCAAAATATTTCTAGTTATTTACGTCGGATATATATATATATATATATATATATATATATATATATATATATATATATGTCTGTTACCGCTCTCGCTACCGTCTAGCGGTCTTAATTTTTGTTTGATCGTTACCAAACTCGATATTTAGTCGTTTTATGTAAAAAGAAAGATCAAGTTCGTTAATGGCTGAAATCGGACCAGGAGGAGGGGGGTTTAGAGGGGAGGATTTTCTAAAATTTGAAATATTTCCGTTACTATAGGTCGGACCAAAAAATTGTATAGAGTCAATATTATTGAAAATTAAATTTTCTATAAATATTGTTATATGCATGTATTCTCTATCTTGCATATTAACCGAGTTATTTGCAGTTTAATGAAATCGGGGCGGATAACGGATGAGAGTGAGTTTCCCGCCAAAAGCTAGGTAAAACTCTTATAACATAACTCTTCGGCTCTCGTGAAGTTTCTCTATTGTAAAACTACACGTGGGAAATGTGCTTAGTTTACGCAGCCCCTGCGTGACGGACTTTTATTTTATTACATCGAATATCGTGGAACATAGTTTATAGACATTTCATCACATATAAACATTTGAATTTTTTACATTTTCGCTACCTATAAGCCCCCATTAGTCGGTTTTGATCATAATGTGAGGTGCATAACAATGTCACAATCTGAAGCATGAAAGTCCGCGTTCCAAGGCCAGCCGTTTGTTAGTTATGCAAGATTTGCATTCAATTCAGATTTTAATAACATCAAAACTATCTTCGAGGGTTGAATCTTTGCTACTATCAGGTACCTACAGGAAAAATATAACTATGAATAAAATAATGTAAATATTTGTTTTTATTAAATATATAACACCTAAATATCTAGTATATTCAAATATATTTCATACATATATTATAAAATAATAAGAATATCTGGGACTAGGTTAGCCGTATGAGTCAAGTCATGATCTTGGTAAAACCTGGAGTCGTGCTTTCAATGCCTACGTGAGCAATAGGAATTTATTTAGCGACGAACTCACTAAATAATATCTTGTCACATCCTGGCTAGAAAACGGTGGCAACCTGCAGATAACAGGTCCAAATTGCATAAAACTAGACATTAATCAATAACAAGACAACAAAAAAATAAATAAATGAAGGCGTGTGGCAGTTTCTGAACCGAAACATTGCAAACAAAGAGTATGCAACTTCTTTTCAATAGCCCTTAAACTGTTTTATATAAGGTCGATTAACTGGATAAAAATTCTTCATAGAATTGAAATGCTGGATTTCTTTAACACATAAAACAAGTTAGATGCTACTAGTCTTTAGAACTACTTCAGACGTTCACTTACTTCTTACGTAAACTTACTTCTGTTAGCATTGCCTAGTAGTGGGTTCGATTCCCTTGTCGGGCATTTATTCCTCAATGATCAGACTAGATGGAGTCATTTGGTCCGTGAAGCACAAAGTCGATATTAAAAATTAATATTCCAAGAATCTTAAATTTGCTAATTGTAAACTCCGAATTTGATACTAATGAGCTCTATTGGATATGTGATTCAAACGTTTTAAGAAAATTTACAATTGTCTTTGTTTGTATGCTCATATAGAGTGTGTCGAGAAATAAAAAGTTGAAATCAAAAAATATATGAAATATATTTCATACATAATACATATCATAAATTGAAAAATAAAACTCACAGTGGGATGACAATAAAAGGAAAACGCGTTAAAGTCTCTATATCATATATCCATACACCGTACCCCGCGTTAAAGTCTCCACACCAAACCGTTATGGGATTTATTGGGTCGGCTGACGCGTTAAAGTCTCTTCAACATAAAGCTCTACCGTTATCCAGCGTTCAAGTCTCTTTGATAAATGCACGGATTTCGGATTTTTAGTTAATTTATGTGAAATTAGAACATATTTACTCCTAATCTTATCCTCTAGCGCCTTAATGGCTACAGGAAATGCAATTATTCAACTTGACTTGTATTATATATATATATATATATATATATATATATATATATATTTATTTATTTATTAATTAATTTATTTACATGCACACGCACACAAACACACAAAATAACAAGAAATAACAAGAAGAGATCTGAAGATATCTGAATAACTATTTCACATTTCTATACTAAAATACACAAATCACCAAAGATTCAAGAAACTAATCAAATTAAAAATAAATAAATTTTGTCTTTATTTCCTAAAGATAAACCATAGCTTAAATATAATGCCAGATTAATGGTGATTATACTGTTTGAGAACAATTTAAAATATTATTATTTTCATATATTTACTGAAGCGTGTAATTTCAGTATCACTATTAAAGTTGTATTTGTTTGCTGGTGAGAGTAAACCTATATTTAATCTCCTATTAAATTGGCTGTCGTTTACGCCAACACTCATACAAACAGATGTAAATATTGTAAGTAATAAAAATAAATAGATAAAAAAAAAGAAGAGAAGTTATAAGAACACTGGAGGGAAGAGAGAGAAATAAATAAGGAGGAAGTGAAGGAGATAGTCAGGAGGTGTAGCTTTATGAGGAGAGAGAGAGAGAAGAGAGAGAGAGAGAGGGACTCCCACCCCCTCCCACCGAGAACCAGTTATTTACAGTCTAATTATGAGGGCTAGGGGGAGAGAGAGCGAAATATTTACTCATCTTCATTTTTTAGATTTTTTTCTCTTTTGCTTTTATTTCTATATTCCGGGGCGGTGCTTTACCCGACTTCTCGAGCTGTCTGCGTCTCCCCCTCCCCCCGTTATTTATCTATCTCCCAACGATGTGTTTTCATCATCAGCCACGCAGCTATTAACACAAATACTATCCCGTTCCACCTCTATACACATACAGGCCGCTCCACTAGAATAATCAATTTTTAAAATAAGTTAGATCTCGTACACAAACAATTGTTTGTAAATACACGACTCACGCGAACAGGTGTTGTGTGTCATCCATTACTACAGAGAACCTATGAGAGTGGTGGTCCAGTCGGATTGGGGTTTGACGTTTACTAGTAGCATTCAGTTCTTATTCCTTGGAGGAAAAGTTGCTGAAGGTTATTAGACAATTTCCCTTAATGAAATCTGCTATTCACGTTGTTCTCATAACACGATTTTCGAAGAATTTTTCAATTGTCCATCGATCCGACGACAATAATAGAAATATATATATATATATATATATATATATATATATATATATATATATATATATATATATTGTTATGTTTATTACAAAAATAATTCACGTTGATTATTAGGGTTCTTTTGGATTTCATAATTGAACACACAATCTTTAACGTTTTTATCACTAAACAATTTATTTGACGATCACTACTCACTTTTACACTCTTGGTAAATTATTTTTCGCTACTAATCACAAAAAATGCACTGTTAACTTCATGTTCTTATTACACAGCACAATAACTCACGATCACTGGTCAAATCACTGATGATACTAAGAAAACTGCACTTAACTGATCTAAACTTAAAACTGAACTCTACTCCCGAGCAAGCTGCGCGACATTTAAAAAGCCCAGCGACGACTCTAGCGGGTTCGAGGCACCAACTCGCCAGCTGATTTATTGGAGTCGGGTTTCGTCACCTAGAAGATTCTAGATTCCAACCTACACCAATCCATTGCAGTGTTGCCTTCATTTTCTTTTGACTTCTTAAATACGTGATTAAATATACGTAATTTTCAAGTAGTATCAAAATCCCTTAAGTACAACAATGGATATTTCGGAACAGTATATATATCGTTACCAAACTCGATAAATAAGCGTTTCATGTAAACTAAAGATCAATTTCTGTAACGGCTGTAACTAGGCCAGATGGAGGGAGGGGTTTAGAGGTGAAGAATATTAAAAATTAAAAATACTTCCGTTACTATGAGTTGGATCGAAAAATCATACATAAGAAATATTTTTATAAATTTAATTGCCAATAAATGTTGTTCTATGTACTTTTTTTCTATCTTGAATAGTAATTGATATTTTTGGATTTTTTAAGCTTCAGCCCTCAGTAATCAAGCCCCCACTTTAAGTAATCGTACTTCAACAAGAAACACAATTTTAATGTACGACTTATTTGAAGCTTCAATACCCATTATTGGTTTAAGCAGATCTTTACTGAATAAGATACATGGTACATTTTGTGTGATCAGGTTTTATTGACCTCCCACTTCAGTTCATCTGAATTTTAGTAGGCAAAAGAGAATATGTGCTGAATAGAGATTAGTATGTCTCATACAGAACGTGAGAAATCTGCATAATTTACGCAGCCCCTGCGTGACGGACATTTTTTGAACACATAAATAAAATATTTATTTGATGTTAGGAGTTTATTTAAAAAAAACAAACAAATAATTTAAAATTGCTAATGCTGAGAGTGTTATATATGATATGTTGCAAGGGTTTCCATAAACCTTGCTCAACAAGCTAATTGACATCAATATGAGGTCAATTTACGAGTAGCATTTGAAAGAACTGCTGATAATCCGTCAAAACCACTTTCCAGTCTTGATCCTTTAATGGCTTCCCTTATCATCCTTTCAACGAGTCATTTCTTTTTTTCTATTTCTTCCTCCTTCGATTTGAAACCAGTCAGAGAGAGAGAAATACTTTTCATCTGATTCGTTTCCGCTATTTCACAAATTTCCTTTTAGGTTTCTTTACTGCGTACACTTAGCCTACCTTTCTTCGGAGCTAATGGCGGTTTCGCCAAATATCAGTCTTGTTCGTATTAATTATGGAGGTGAAAATTTGAAATCGAATTTTTTCGTGTTACACGCAGCGATTCTTATCAGATCTGACCGTTCTAGAAATTCTTTCCCTTAGGTTCTTATGAAGATGTAAAGAACCTAAGACATGATTTTGTTTTTGAACATTTCATCCACTTGTTCTTAGTTGACTTACCCTAATCGAGTTGCACATGAATCGTCTTAGTTTATCCTATTGCTATTTCTATCTGCTTAATATTTTATCCTTACTCGTGGGGTAACTCAAAAAATCATATTTTAATATTTAAATTTAAAAAAAAGAGTAATATTCAATAGAATGTCTGGGGATTCCTGCCCACCATTATTAGCGCGAGTCAAAATCATAATGCACTATCCTTCCAATAGAGCTATTCAAAACATTGCAGTTTATGTAAAAAACTAGAGCTTATTGTAAACAAATAATGTAACCCAAAACCATAGAATTCATGTAGGGCCAGCGTTAACTAAGCAGATTTCCCTCGTGCTGGAATAACAAACTTGTCCTATTATCTTATCACATGTTTGTTACTACTAAGTAAAAAAAAAATGAGTTATAGGGGGAGGTGGGAGTTACTGAGCGCAGAAACAAGAAAGTACGAATAACTTGTTTTCTAGCTAAGAGAAATAGTATAGAACAAGAATTGTAGAATATCATTAGTTTAACGAGATTGGTTTTAAAACATTTTAAGATCCGACTCATTATAACGGAGATATTTGGAATTTTCCAATTTCCCCCATCTCTAGGGGGCCTCTATTGCAGGTCCGATTTCAGCCATAAAAAAATATGGAGCTGAAAACTAAAGAGTGCAAATATCTCGGTAAATATTCAGGATAGAGAATAAATGTTTACAAAAATATATATAGAACATTTAATTTTCAATGAGATAGGTTTTAATCAATTCCTCGATACGACTTATAATACTAATTTTTGAAACCCCCCTCCTCTAACCCCCCCCCCACTCATTCTCTCTCTCTCAGACGTTATTGAGGCGTATTGGCAATTTAAGAAATCCTTACTTCTAAACTCAACATTTCTCGACCAATTACCTTTTAAGAGCCCTGGTTGTTAATATTTTAATAAATGTTAATGACGTTGAGCATAGAATCTGATTGTAGGTCAACTGCCAGGCGATGCATAATGTATAGCGATGAACTTTTGAGAAGCACACGCATGGCACATTCCACCATATAACATATAAAGTTGAAGAGGTTAGCTGTGCATTTGAAACACGAAATAGGAAAGAAGATAAAGCCTCGCCAGAGATTTATGGCATATGGCTAATGTATATATCTGTAGGTAGAATAGAGGAGAGCGTGATAACCTCATTGTTGTAGCCGCCATAGCTCTGGCGAATGTCAGCGAGGTCGTGAGTTTGTCTTCCATAGCCCCTTTACCCCCGGCTAGAAAGGCTGTATTACCGCCACAACTTATTAAAACCATTAAAATTTGTGTCTGGGAAGGGTTGCTCCTGAGCATGTCGTTTCGAAACTCGGGAAGAGGATTCCTCTTTGCTGGATTTGCGCTGCGGGAGGTAACCTGTCGCTCAATCAGGTTAGAGAACTTCAATCAAATATACATCGACACCGTTCACCCATAGCCTCTACAAGACAGAAATCGAGATTCCAAACACGGTGTTGCATTATTACGGCAACACAAGAAGAGACGACTGTGGATCAGAGCACTACACTGTCGTAAGGTACCTGGTTCTAGACCAGAGATTGCACCCAGAGTACTATTTGATATAATGTAGAGTGATGGATGTTGCAGAATCTAGCAATTAGGGAAAAGAAAGGTGTAGTCTGTCTCCAATAAATCTTGAGTGCCAAGAGAGGATACATAATATAGTCAGTATGACACCTGGTTAAGTTAGCTGATGAAGATCTTGACGACTCGAGGATGCTTGGAAAACGTAGCTTTGACCTAGGCAGAGTTAATAACAGACTAAAGGAGGACTTGTACATGGTCTCGATTAAACCTAGTTACAATGGTACTGGTAAGGGGTACAACAATTACTAATGTATGCAACTGGTTATGCAAAATTCTTTCATTCGACTTCAGTTTTGGGTGCACGAAAATTAAGGGTATTCTTTGGAAGCATTATTCGTACTTTTCCTGCAGATGACTTATAAAAATTGACCTATAAATGGGATTGTTTATGCATTTAGAATTAGGTATTTTTTTTTTTTACTTTAAGTATTTTGTTACATTTTTAATACTTAAGTTAATGTTAAATTATTAACTGTTGTATTTTTTGAGGAGTACTGAAACACCTAAACTTATCTCCTAAAATAAATAAAAGGTTTGCAGCTAACATGTCTCTATTTTATTTCATATTGAAAATTATGCCTTCCACCACATCATGCATACCCCAAAGATATTATTTACTCATATTTAACTTCTACTTGGTGAGCTCAGCATCCTATGCCAATGAATAACTATGTGACCTTTGGTGTATAATTTCACCACAATACCAAGAGAATGCCCTAAACTGTCCATTTGACTAACCTTCAAACATATGTCAATTCTTGTCCCTTCCTCTGGTATTGAGCAAAAAATTTTAATTTTTTAATAGTTAATAAAAAAAAAGAATTAAAATTTTTCAAACACTTTTTCCAGCAGAAGAGAGAGAGAGATGAGGTGGGAGAGAGAGAAAGAGAGAGAGAGAGAGAGAGAGAGAGAGAGAGAGAGGGAGAGAGAGGGGGTGAGGGAGTGAGAGAGAGAGAGAGAGAGAAGAGAGAGAGGAGAAGAGAGAGAGAGAGAGAGAGAGAGAGAGAGAGAGAGAGAGAGAGAGAGAGCGAGAGAGAGAGAGAGAGAGAAGAGAGAGAGGAGAGGAGAGAGAGAGAGAGAGGAGAGAGAGAGAGAGATCGTGAGAGAGAGAGAGAGGAGAGAGAGAGAGAGAGAGAGAGAGAGAGAGAGAGAGAGAGAGAGAGAGAGAGAGAGAGAGAGAGAGAGAGAGAGAGAGAGAGAGAGAGAGGAAGAGAGAGAGAGAGCAGAGAGAGAGCGAGAGAGAGAGAGAGAGAGAGCAGAGAGAGAGAGAGAGAGAGAGAGAGAGAGAGAGAGAGAGAGAGACTAAGGGTGTTATAAGAGGAGAGAGCTCTAAGGAACGTGGGAAGAGGATTGAGCTGGGTGTAATTAATAGCTGCCTATTAGAAGTAGAGGATATCTCTCTGGAGCAGGTGGAAGATAAACCATCTCTTACAGATATATACCACATCACTCCACTCTGCTCTGGCTCGCTCTCTTGCTCTTGTTGCCCTTCCCTCACCCTCTCTCTCTCTCTCTCTCTCTCTCTCTCTCTCTCTCTCACTCACTCTCTCTCTCTGTCAAAACACTCATTACACCTCTGTTTTATTGCTCCACCCCCTCTCTCCCTCTCTCTCTACCCTCCCTATGTTATATTCTCATTCGCCGATGTGGTTGAAAACAAACACCCTTCGAGTCTGTCAGCTCTTCCAGCGCACTTTATTTCTTTATCTTCGCCGCTTCCTCTTTTTTTCCCGCCTCTAGCATTCTCGCCTTCCACTACAACAATTATGTACTACAACATATATTTGCACCACTCCAATCCTCCATATCCTACCGCTAAAACTCTCCCGGCCCAGAGAGAGAGAGAGAGAGAGAGAGAGAGAGAGAGAGAGAGAGAGAGAGAGAGAGATAGAGAGAGAGAGAGAGAGAGAGAGAGAGAGCCCTGGGAAACCTGTCAAAGATGATAATGTATTCCAGCACATGGACACTAAAAAAAAAATAATAATTATTAAGTCCCATTTTTTGTAACTAATTGGGGATGGGTTATCTACAGGTTACCACATTTTTCTATCCAGAGTGGGACTACGGATTTTATTTAATCCGTTTAATCCGAGTTCGTCAATAAATAAATTCCTATTGCCCAGGCGGAAATTGAACACGCTACTCAACCGTGTGGGACTAAGGGCATTTAAGTAGAATTCGATCATTTCTCTTTAGAATTAACCCATTGCCTGCTTTGAATGTCAAGTGAGTCGAGAGTGTTTGTACGTAAACATCTCATTCATCATCCTTGAAACTCAATATACTTTTTCCCTCAAAAATATATAGATCTATAGTTTCTGAGCCAGTAATCCTCTCTAAGAAGATAAGGGAGGGAGGTTCAGAAAGAGTTCAAAAATGCAAAATAGCAACTTTCCCTTCCTATTTGAAATATTGTCATATTGCTATTTCCTCTTCCTAGTTGTGATAAAGTAAATTTGTCATTTTTCCTTCCTATTTGAGATACGGTAATACTGTTTACGCCCATTCTTTATCTTAAATGTCACCGCCTTTCTTAAAATGTATACACCCCATTTCTTCCGTGCATTCATATTTATCCTTAGTCCCACTCTGGATAGAAAATGGTAGTAAACTCTATACAATCCACCCTAATTAGCAGGACAAACTGGACTACTTACAGTAATATCATTTAAAACTATTTCATTTGAATGTGATATATGTTATCTCATCAATCCAACGTGTAGAAAAATGCCATAAAACTTAAATTATTGATATCTTTATGATAAAGAAAAAGGATCTTAAATAAATCTTATCTAATCTTATTTTTTTGTTAGGTACGGACAAATTTGAAAATTCTTCATTTTTTCCTTCTTCCTTAGTCAATTTTCACTACCCCCCTCCCCTTTAGTAGAAGAGATGAGTAACTAACTACATGTTACAAATCACAAATATAAAATCTCAAAATATCAAGACTATTCTTCTGTGACTTATTGTTGGTTGTGCACATATCAATAAACTAGCCTAATTTTACCTCCTTGGAGGAAGCTGACGTCACGGATCCAAAAAACAAATTTTTTTTCCCAAGAAAAATCATCCAACATATATTCTTCATTAATAATAGATAGAGAATAGCGGAAACAAGGATAAAAAAATAGGGATATCTCGACATTGACGAATCGACGAAATTAAAGATATAAATAGTCTACAATAATAAAAAATTAAGTAACCAGTCTCTACTGGCATGAATAAAATATTAGAAATAATCGTAATAATGATACGCTAAGAAATATTTGCTAATAACTTCTTCAAGTTGTTTCATGCAATGCATGAGTACTCATAATTTATCAATTCTTGGTGCACCACATTTTGCAACATTTATATTATCTGCAGGCCTGCTTTCGTTATTATGGTTCAAAATAAAATTAGACGTTCACTTTCCACATAAGCACAGCGTCCACATAAACATTAGTGTGCACTTAACACAAACACGTATGGAAGATCCCGAGTTTCCAACCTACACATGTTTACTAACACGCCCGTTAAACCGGATGTAATAATTACGAGGTTATCTAAAGAGATGTAGAGGCAGAATTTGCGATCTGCGATTTGTGACAAAAAATTTTCAGGGAGGGTCAAAACGAATAGTTTTATTAAAATCCGACATAAGAATATAAGAATTTTTTGTGGGATCACAATGATCCTTTAATTTGTTCAAGGAAATAAAACTCCCACAAATTTGGGTATCAATAATAATTTCTGGATTCAATTATAGAAGAGATATTTCCTGTTATTCTTGTCGTACCTTACAACCCCCAATTACAAAAATCCAATATACTCAGTTACCCGCATTTACTGAATTATTCTAAAAAGCCAAAACGTTGTGTTCCATTGACAAATTTAAAATTGTGAGTGTTACATTGTAATTAGGGAATTTTCCTCAAATATTTAAAGTGCAGCTGGAAAAATCATAAAGTACCCTGGTTTGCTGAAAAGGGAATCTTAGATTGTGTCTTCGTAAACAAATACAATATGTTATATATCTGAAAAATACAGTTTCTTGTTTAACTCAAGAGATCAATGACATACGTGATATTAGTTTAAGTTGGTTCCTTTGCATCGAAAATCATATTACGCAAAACTGAGCTCAAAGTATAGAACCTTCAAAATGAGAAAATATGACAAAGTAGGTCTAAAGATCCAGAATTATTTTCTGCTAAAGAACATTTTCAACTTCCTTAAGCAAAGCATTCAGAAAATAAAACGTATTCAGATTTTTTAAATTTTTTTTGAGTCATTACAAAAATATATTTCCAGAGCTGAAATGTAACATGTAAGTGTCAGCTAGTGTAAACAATATTAATTGGCATTCAAAATTTAAAATAGATTTGATATTATACCTTTTAATTAGGCATAGACTTCACACTTTATTTTCTATCTTCCGTGATATCCTGATAGATAAACCAAAATCATGAGTCGAAAACAATATATTTCATAAAACTTCGACTAACATTTTTATACTATTTTAGGCTATTAATCTTACTCAAAATCAATAGAGATATCAATAGCTCAAACAAAATTGGGCAAAGACTAAAAATTACTATAATTTGTTGAGCCCATAAATTGTAAGGGCTTAAAAGAATAAAATATGTGTCAAGAGAAGAGATTATTGAAGCCGCTGACAGGCGCAGTTTGGCTGCCAGCAAGGTCAGCCCTAACACAGTCCAGATTGAGAAAGCAAACATTCAATGCACTAAACCTTTATTGTGGAGTAAAACATCAGAAATTATACATTGTACTTGTTCTCTTTAAGAACACTTTTATTTACAAAACAATGATCACTACTACATGGGTTATTGTGTGTGTATAATACTATATTTAGGGGTGCTCAGATTTTTCTACAAGGTTTTTGGTGAAAAAGAAACTTTACTTCAAGCCAATATTTACAGAAATTTAGTCATATTCCCATCCGAAAATAGTTCTATAATTATTCGTTATATGAGGAAAAAAAAATAAAAAATAGCAATTTATATCTGAAAATAATGTAACAATAAAACAAATATATAATATAATAATGTTTGCAGTTACTTTATATTGTGAATGTGATCCTATTTTAGCAGATTTCCCTCAAGGGAAATCAGCTATTGAGGTTGTACTCATGACGGAATTTTCGAAATTTTTCTTCAAATGTCCATCGATCCTACCTAGTAGATGACGAAAATAAGGTCCGTCCAAAACTGTATATATATATATATATATATATATATATATATATATATATATATATATATATATTTGTCTGTTGCCGCTCTAGCGGTCGCAATTTTTGTTTGATCGTTACCAAACTCGATATTTGGTCGTTTTATGTAAAAAGGAATATCAAGTTCGTTAACGGCTGAAATAGGACCAGTGGGAGGGGGGTTTAGAGGGGAGGATTTTCGAAAATTCGAAATATCTCCGTTACTATACGTCAGATCAAAAAATTGTACAGAATCAATCTTATTACAAATTAAATTTACTATAAATATTGTTATATACATTTACTCTCTATCTTGAATATTAACCGAAATATTTGCATTTTATTAAATCTGGGCGGCTAACGGACGAAGTGTCTTTCCCGCCAAAAGCTAGTTCGGCCGTTTCATTAACTGCTTGGCTCTCGTGAAATTTCTCTATTGTATAACTTCACGTGGGAAATCTGCTTAGTTTACGCAGCCCCTGCGTGACGGACTTTTTTTTTATCTTAGAGGTTAAGTAATTCTAGCATTGTGGGTCGCAATGAGAGTTAAGGCGTTTGTGTTAATCTCAAGTGGTAAACCTACAGTAATGTGTTCGATTCCCTCCTGGGCAATGGGAATGTATTTAGTGACGACTCCATTAAATAAAATTCATTGTCTTAACCTGGCTAGAAAAGTGGGGAAATCTATAGTAAACCCTTCCCAATTAGACATAGTGGCACAAAGAGGACGTAAATAAATAATGATATTCTAGTATTTGTAACAACAAACAGCTTACTCCACATTACAAAACTGTAATTATCAACAATAATGAACAACTTGTTTGCAGCCCCCGATCAGAGGAAATAAAAATTATCAAAATATTGACCTAGACTAAAATTAATTTATCAACATTGGCCATAGACATTGGAAAAAACTTCAGTGGATGTTATATAAACTGCACAAAAAATTTACATAGTTCAATAAACAAACACACACACACACACACACACATATATATATATATATATATATATATATATATATATACATATTATGTGGGAAATATATAATTAGAAGAAGTAAGTTCTTGACTTGTACAAACGTTTAATAGAACTCTAATTCGAAAAAGAAATTAATACCAGAACACACACACGCTTGTGGGTGTCATCTTTACACAAAAAATAAAATTAAAAAAGATTTAAGCTTAGCTAAAAAATAATCGTTGTTCTGCCCAGTTAATCTTGAAGGTATTATTAATTGTGGGCTTTTCTAATCATGTTGCTGTTTGGCCATAATTAGGAGGCGAGGCTGGGATGAGAGCGGCGAGTGCAAAGGCTACAGATGAAGGCAGTAAAAATAGAGCAAGAGCCCGCGATACGGCGACTCAGGCACTGGTCCCTTGTTACTCAACATGTATATAGCTGTAATTAATTATCATAAACTCACTATAATTAAATTGTTTTAGTAATACCTTTAATAGGGCGTGAGGTGTATGTTTGATACCTCATCATTTCCCATTTCTGTCCACGTTACCCGACGTTATATCTGGTTGATGTCCCGGTTGTCGCCAACAATGTCATCTTGTAGTTAAGTGGCTAAGGTATTAAGAGTTGTTAGAAGAATTTTCACAGCGTTTCAGTCATTAATATTTATTGTAATCTCAGGTATCTCATCATCCAATTGATGCTGCAACGACCGACCGGGGAAAATTATATGTCTATTCTCTTTCCTAGCTTGGCGATTATGAATTCATTTCAGCTAATCTTGAGCCGGATTTAAGCTTTGTAATATATTAGCTCATAGCTAATGTGAAACGAGTAGCTGGGTGGTTTATTGGATGCTAGATAATACAAAAAACGCTTATTAATAATGAAGTTAGAAAAAATATTAAAATGACGGTAGGAAATTCATTTTTCAGTAAGGTTGGTGGCAAAACAGTTCTAGACCACACTCATAAAAATCCGCCACATAGGGGCTGCGTTACTCACGTAAAGGCATTAGCAGATTACCCACGTAAAATGCATTTATCTTGAAAAGTAAAACCTCAATATTTGGTATTTAAGTTTCAAACACAGTGTTTCACTAAATAACAGAGTATTGTTTATATGATATGAGTAGAAAGAGGAGGGGGAGGCGGCTTCACTGAAGGCTGAAAACTAAAAAAATGCAAACATCTCAGTTAACACTGAAGATACAGAATAAATGTATACAACAACATTTATAGAAAATTATATTTGCAATAAGATAGATTCTATACAAATTTTCTATCCGACTTAAAATAACAGAAATATTTTGAATGTTAAAAATTCTCCCCTTGTTCGATTTCAGCCGTTAACGAAGTTGGTATTTTTTTTTTTTTTTAACATAAAACGATTATATATGTTTTATATATAATTTTGAACGGGCCTCATTTTCATCATCTACTAGGTAGGATCGATGGGCATTTGAAGTTAAGTTTGGTAACAATAAAACAATAATTCCGACCGCTAGAGCGGTAACAGACATATATATATATAAAGAATGGGAATCTTTTTGGAAAAATCGATGAATATTTGAGAACCGTGGCATGAGTACAAACTCAATAGATGATTTCTCTTAAGGGAAATCTGCTAATAATATCATCGTAACGTTTTCCAGTGGATAGTAATGGGAACAGTAGGCAGTGTACTATTGCAGTTCATCCCTTTTGCAGTTAAATTTCGTTGGAAATATGTGGCTCTTGAAGATGTTATATTCTTGTGTCAATGTATAGGCGGGTGTCGTGTAATAGTTCTGAAAGGTTGGTAGTTAAGTTTTCTTCAGTTATTGTCATATGTTTGATAGTTAGTTGTGTATTGCACAGTGTACATAAAGGTGGTACTGTCCTAGTCATGAGGTGTCCGTGTGTTGCTGTGTGAATGGCCGTGCCTCAAACGAGCAAGGACTACTTCTTCTCTTCTAGTATTCTGACTACTTGCCAGACATTCTTTTTCCCATTTTATCTTGATCTGTTTTTTTAATAAGTTTATTGATATCGCGTGCTGAAATGTGTCAAATTTAAGGTTCTCTCAGTCAGGTTTCTTCTTCGCTAGTAAGATTCTTATAGATCGGGGGTAGGGTATCCCAAACTACAAAGGCACCGCGATCTAGGTCATAAGGTTGGAGATGGTACGGAAGTAGACTAGACTTACTGCAGACTGGCCGGTACAAGGTACAAGGTACAGGCAAGTACTTTCTACTCGAGCACTATCGGTCCATCTTTCCCACCCCCACCACTCTGCACCAATCTCCTCCTATATAAACACTCTCTGCAGCTCCATATATCATACATTTTATCAATATAACCATTTATAAGCTTCAAGTCAATATGGCCAATGTATAAAGTTCGAAAAACACAATATTTCTACTGTCAGATCTGTCTGTAGGTGCATTCATTCCTGACTAACCGTCCAGTACAACGATTGTGGTTTTGATGCGATGGCACTGATTTCTAGCATTTCGTAAAATTGTACTTAGTAACTGCTGGAAACCTCAAGTTTTTATGGTCACCTATGGTTGTTTACAATTGGTTTTAGCAAGTCGCAAGTCTGTACAGGTAAGCAATACTTCTTGAAATAATAAAGTCTTCCTTTCTTAGGCTATAAAAGCTAGTTATGAACGTGTTGAAAACTAATATTCTAGATTTCAGTAAACATTGTTTACATTCTTCAGAAGTGATCCCAATTAATAATCAGGACATCCAACCAGTCCCCAAGATAAAGTTTTTAGGATTGACTGTGGACAAACGCCTTGACTGGTTCGATCAAAGTGAAGAATTACGTAAAAATCTAAAATTGCTTCGCGTCTTATTCAAATGTGTTAAAAAATATATTCCATGGGAAACTGGATTATTAATATGCTATGGATATTTCCATAACCTGATAACTTATGACGTTATGTATGTGGGCAACTTACTTATTTAAATTGCAAAAGATAGCAATATGGTTTATATACAACAGAAGTTCAAGAGACTCCTGCTGCCCACGTATTAAGGAGTCAAAAATAATGACTTTGCCCTGAATATAAATAAAAGAATGTACCTAACTACATTGTTTGGGAAAGTAAAATGAACGTTTTTTACAAAAATGGCATGAAAATTAAACATAAATCAAGATACAAGAATTTCCTTCAAACGCCCAACCACAAACATAAATATTTTCAGAAAAGCGTTTCATTTTCAGGAGTAAAACTCTTTAACGCTCTGCCCGAATGTGTTAAATCTATTAAAAAATACTCTTGCTTCACTAAGCTCAATATTTAAACGTTTTACGTAAAACTAAAGATGAAGGTTAGATAAGATAAACGGCTGGAAAAGAGGGCGGGGGGGGGGTTAACCATAGAGGAATTTAAAAAATTTAAAATAAGTGTCAGATCGAAAAATTAGAACAAGTTAGAACCAAACTTAATATGTATATATACATATTGTCTCTATCTGGAATAACCAAAATATTTGCATTTGATAATTTTCAGCCTTTCAGTTAACCTCCAGTTTTATTCATCCCACGTGAATACTTAACAAATATCTGGAATTGTCATATTTTATGTTTAAATACCTAATATTGTTTTCAACTGGCACTTATTATGTGAGATATATGAGAATACATAATGTGTCAACGTCATCAATTAAGTTTTCTCTACTCCAAAATATATATTTCTGCTTTCCCATGATCGATATCTAACTTTGTCATTAGACACTAATTACCATATTAGTTAGTGTTTGAAATAGGATGGCGTTTCAAAAGTTCATGATAATTTTATAAAAACAATCTTACGCGTTATAGTACAATTGTTTCAGGTCCACAATAGCCCCCTCCCTTCTGCTCATCGAATTTTGATTTGGAAATATAGATTATATGGTTTATAAAATTCTTAGTCTGCCATTCCTTCATGTGGAAAACTGCTTAGTTTACGCAGCCCCTGTGTGTCCGACTTCATCAGGTTCCTGAACTATACGACACTTTTCTTCACACAACAAATTCATTTTAGCAGTTCAAGTGCCAGGCAACAGAGGCGTAGTGTCAGAGCTACGATTTGCAATGAGGAGCCCGCCAGAGGGCGACGACCTCTAAATATAAATAATAGAATTAATCCCTACATGTGATGATGATGATGATTAAAGTGTTGATGTGATCAATCATAGTTGCGACAAACTCTCTAATCAGGTCCCCTCCTCCCAAACACCAACTCATTCCCCACCTAATGCCCTCTCTTTCGTTTTATTTCTTCCCACAGGGTTAATTTAAATCGTATAATTCCGATAATTGGTAATAATGTAGTCATTATTGCTGGTTTACTGAATAAAATATTGTACTTAATTAATGATTTCAGGCCGTTAACCCAGCTCTGCCATAGAAAAAAACATAGAATCATTCTATAGACCGATCTAGCTATTATATGAACTCTGTAGTAAACTTTTATTACATTTGAAGATATGAAACGTAATTTCTTAGAGAATAAAGCGAAGGGAATAAAAGAAAACTTAAACCGTATTATCTTTCTTCAAAATAACTTCCTTTAGTTTCACCTAACTTTTCTCAATCATTACATCGTTGTTTTATCTCTCGTCCAAGAAGTATTAAGGCTTTGAATAAATAAATTTGGAAAAGAATATTTTACTTCTAATTTCTATTAAAAAACTATTGACTAAATCATTGTTGTCAAATATGTGACAATTACTGTCACTTATGAAATAGACGTTATACCATTTATATAACTTTCACCAAAACTCACTAGGATATTTCCGAGTATTGGTCGGATTTTGTATTTGAAATAAATAAAAAAAAATTAGTACTTGATTTGCATGAGTTTGTTATAAAACACGCTGGTCTTGGTGCCTACTTGATGCTTGGGTATTGATCGCTGACAATCTAAGCTAATTATATTTATGTTCATTTCAGATGATGCCATATGCTGATTCTGGATAACGCCAGTTTGATGTGCTATGTCGATTAATGAAAATGCTTTGATGATACTCAGAATCAAGTCGATTATTGATAATGTTTTTTTGATGAGCTACTTATGGAAATGGTCTGAAGAAGTTGTATGTTGACAATGCTCTGATGATGCACTTTGTTCATTGTTGAGAATGGTCTGATGTTGTTTGTTGACAATGCTCTGATGATGCACTATGTTCATTTTTCAGAATGGTCTGATGTTAATTGTTGACAATGCTCTGATGATGAACTATGTTCGTTTTTGAGAATGGTCTGATGTTAATTGTTGACAATGCTCTGATGATGAACTATGTTCGTTTTTGAGAATGGTCTGATGTTAATTGTTGACAATGCTCTGAAGCTGCACTTTGTTCATTGTTGAGAATGTTCAGATATTAATGGATGAAAATGATCTGATAAAGCAAGTGTTCATTGTTGCCATTTGATGCACTATGTCGATTTTCGACTGTTGTTGTGATTGAGAGAAGTTAATAAATTCACTCAAAGTTCCTGACTATTAAACAAAATATTTGCTGAGTAAATGACGTTTCTCAGACTGTTTGCTGAAATTGATGTTATTCACTCAAACACATTGTCAGTTCCATATTTGAATGACTTTGAGATTTTGTCGCAATAACTGTGAGTCGAAATTTTTTTAAACTTCTTATTTACGTGAAGTAGTAAGGGAATATTTGGTAGAGAGAGTGAAGCTATTGAGGTTGGCTTGTATGTAGAATGTATAGGCGGGTATGTCGGTAGGTGAGTGAATGCAGTAGCTGTCCATCTAACGAGGAGAACAGTCAGCTGCTAATTACTGTAGTCCTGTCACTCTGACGAATTCTACTGTATCAGATATAAGAGAGTGAATAGGGACTGGCGGCTTATCAGATCCCCGATTTAACAGGTGTTTGATGCTTGTAGCTGTCCAGATAGGGCGGGACAAGAAAGGACTTGACTCTTGCAGTAAATAGACGAAAAGATCGCTCTGTAATTCAGAGTGTCAGAGCTCTCCGGTGTGAAAGATCTTTTGATCTCTCCAGGAGGTGGGGGGGGGGCAGTGTTTGTAAGGGGGGGGGGTATGTTTTTTCTCCGGCGTGAATCTCTCGTCAATTAGGGGAGGATACAACGAGGCTAGATACTAGACAGCTTGATACAAGGCGGCCAGATACAAGGCGGCCAGATACAAGCTTTGGTTTTTGTTGTCTGAGGTGCCATGGACTGATTAAATGATGATATGCCTCCATCCAACATTAATAACTAGTCCTTATCTACAATTAGGTAATCACTCCCTCATTATAACCTTCCTGATAAGAGTAGGTTTCTCTATTGTTGTTCAGTTTACTCTACCCAAAGCTTCCCTAAGTTCACGCTAGCAAGAGTCACCTAGCTTCTTACTCCTAGCAAATACACTATTGGGGTAGGCCATATGAATAAATTACTTTCGAAAAAAGAAAAGTAAAGGCTTCTGCAAAAACTAATGGGACTATGACTAGGAAAGGAATTTTAATATTAATGTCTAGAACGTAGGTTTCTTTCTACTGCTTTCAACCATTTTGGGGGAATTTTTTCATTAAAAAAATACCTTCTTACTTTTGTATGTCTGGCCTCTCACTCTCTCTCTCTCGCGGTCTCACTCCATTTGTGTTAACCCATCCTCTCTTTTTGTATTTCCCTTTCCTTTTCTCTTACTCTTTTTTATCCTTCTTCACCCCCGCTGTACCTTAAGGCTGCCGTTTATACATGCGGTTCTTTCCAATTTATTTTTTGAAATTTTGAAACCCCAATTTTAATAGGTGACAATAGCTCGTCTTTACTACTCAGGTAGAAATCTAGCAGTGAGGTCAAGCCTATGTTCAATAAAGTGTGGAGTGGTCAGCAAATATTTAATAGGCAACAGTCATAGGACGACCACAATTGGAATGCCACTGCCTCTGCACAGCGGGATTCCAATAAAATCTTATATAATTAAAATATTATTTTCATTAAATTTTAATGACATGTTTTCCCTCTCTCTCCGCAATTATACTGTCATTTGTAATTTTAAATTACGAGGGTTTAATTGAATATATTCACATCTCAAAGTTGAAAATCGCCCTTGCACCTTTGATTTCTACGGACATTACTGGGTTGCTCTAATTTGTACTGTTCTATTTAATGCCACTCATATAAATTTTTAAATCATTTTCTTTTTAATTGTTATAAATGAAAGATGTGAGTTTAAAACTAAGGAAATTTACAATACACATTAAATATAAACGGCATGATAGTATATGCTCACTTATTTTTGGTTGACTTTAGGAAAATTTAATATATTAGTATTATTCAATTAATTTCCTTTATATATTCTTAAATATCATACTTACATGAATGTTAGTAGTTTGGTAGACAGTAGGACCTGAAAATAAATTCTCTTCGTATAGTCAAAACATAATTTCTTTAGTCTTAAAAACTCTAAAACTTAATAATTTTTTTTTGTTTCTTTAAATTTAGCCGTCATGTTTTATTATCATTTTGAACTTGCACTATGTGATAGGCAACAGTAGATATTTTTATCTAATGATGGACTAGGCTAAAAATGAACTACATTATACTATTATTTTTTGCTAAACTTCGGTTGAATTTTTAAATAGATTATTAATTATGAAATTATATTCTGCAGATTTTATACTTTAAGGTGCTTGGAAGTATCTCATTTTTCTGAAATAGAATGTCGTCATTCGATTCATTGTGAACTATCTACTATTGAGTTTCATTCCATTCCATTTAACACCAGCTTGCCTCAAAGCAGCAAAGCTAAAATGTACATAGTATGATTATGCCATGAAAAAAAAAAGAAAAAAAAATACATAGAAAGCTAGAAACTTATGAAACAAAAATTATTATTTATGGGAAACATCAGCTGGAGGGGTGAAAAATGTGGCCCGGTGTACTAGTTTTTCAACAGAATACCTCTATTAAATATTAATAATTTTAATGCTAAAACGATACAAGAAATAAAAGTCCGTCAAGCAGGGGCTGCGTAAACTAAGCAGATTTCCCACGTGAAGTTATACAATAGATAAATATACATACAAGTAACACTAATGTTAAGGGCATAAATACAAACGGTAATGAGAAATCATTCATTCAGTAGATTTACAATACAAGTTAATAATCTCTACAACGGAAAGCGGCTGAATTGCACACAAACATGCCACCCAACCTCGTAGTGCTGAATAGATAGATAGACCGAAAAAAAAAACAATTAATGAAATATATCTGAATATAACATGTCAATTTTATTGAAAACAATTTACTAAAGCTCATGCTGTAATGGAACAGAATCAGTTTTATCTCATTCTCAATTTTATTAATCCAAGAAGAAAAGAAGGTGAGGGGGTCAACAGAACATATTTGCATATATCTCACAAAGTAAAAGCAATAAAAACAATACTTGATATTCAAACTTTTAATGAAGTGGTTCATGAAATAACAGCTTATTGTTAATATGAGTCGAAGTGGGGGTTTTCTGAAGGCTGAAAAATGGAAATATTTTGGTTAATATTCAGTATAGAGAATTATTGTGTATAACAATATTTATAGTAAATGCAATTTGCAATAAGATTGATTCTATACAATCTTTCGATCCGACGTATAGTAACAGAGATATTTTGAATTTCCGAAATTCCTCCGCTCTAAACCCCCCCCTCCCCCTAGTCCAATTTCAGCCGTTAACGAACTTGATCTTTATTTGTACATAAAACGACTAAATATCGAGTTTAGTAACAATTAAACAAATTACGCTAGAGCGGTAATAAACGAATATATACATAAATAAAGACGAATATATATATATATATATATATATGAAATTTTGAACGAATCTCATTTTCGTCATCTACTAGGTAGGATCGATGGACATTTGAAGAAAAATTTCGAAAATCGACCTCAACAGCAGATTTTCATTAAGGGAAATCTGCTAAAAAATAGAATAGACCCCGTTGGCTACACTGCTGGTTACTTTGCAAGCTTGCTTCTCTGTGGGTCACAGACCAATGCCAACTACTGATGAACCCAATCGATATATGGATTATGTGATGAGAGACATGGTCAACTCTTGCGGGCCACATCCATAGCCTACATGTCTGGAAGTGAAGATGAAACCGTCATCTGTACAGTTACGTAGGAATATAGTTGTATAAAAGAGTGTTTAAAGGCTGTAACCTCCAGGAGGTAATAAGGACAGGCTAAGGTTACGTTGGGCCCCATTCAAGGAGTCAAGGTGCTCAGCTTCTATTTACCCGCCAAATTGCTAAAGGGAGCCATTACCCATCCACGCAAATCCCGCCTTTTCCTACAGCAAATTAGTAGATTAAATGCGCTAAGCTGTAACCTTCCCTCGGAGGTCAGCCTAGCTCAAATTTCTCTTTTAGCAGATTTCTATTATCCACTGGCCAGAAAAGATTCTTCAAATATCTGTCGTTCCTACATTAGAAATAGATAAAAGTCCAGCACGCAGGGGCTGCGTAAACTAAGCATATTTCCCACGTGAAGTTTTACAGTAGAGAAATCTGCCAAGTAACAACTATAGTAGTAAGGAAACTCTAAACCTATTCACGAGGGACGAATAGTTACGAAAACGGCCGCCAGAGCTCTCGGCGGAAAATCCGAAACATAGCCGAGTCCTGCCGACCTCACACACAATACAAATGCAAATATCTCGGTTAATATTCAAGATACAGAATAAATCTATAGAACAATATTTATAGTAAATTTAATTTGCAATAAGATTGATTCTATACAATTTTTCGATCCGACGCATAATAACGGAGATATTTTGAATTTCCAAAACTACCCCTCTAAACCCCCCCTCCCATTGGTTCGATTTCAGGCATTAACGAACTTGATCTTCCTTTTTACATAAAACGATCAAATTCCGAGTCTGGTAACGATCAAACAAAAATTGCGACTGCTAGAGCGTTAACAGACAAATATAGATATCTATATATAGATATATATAATTTTGAACGGACCTCATTTTCGTCATCTCCTGGGTAGGATCGATGGACATTTGAAGAAATTTTTCGAAAATCGCGTCATTAGTACGACCTCAATCTGCTGAAAATGTGGCCCGTTCAAATTTATATATATCTTCTTAACCATAGTTACAAAAAATATAGAAAATAAAAAATTTCTTTTCTTCCTTAAAACACCTGTTTTATTTAAATCCCCCACGCGTTTCAAATTCTCAAGCTCCTTATCAAGGGGTATCTTTCTCTCTAACTTTTATGTCCATCTGCTTGCTAAAAAGCTTTATCAAATTATGTGCAATTTTCCAACCAACATTCAAATCTTCCTTTCTAAATGTCATTAAAACTACATTTACATTGGTCGTATAACTACAGATCAATGATTGATTTTTTGTTCGATGACCCAGTATGTCCACATTATCAAACTATATATATATATATATATATATATATATATATATATATATATATATATATATATATATAATACCTTTTGGCCTTGTAGACCTTAGAAATCTTTAGACACCCCCCCCCAATGGGGTTCGATATCAGAGTTTTTACATAGTGAGCGATCAACATGATGCAGAACACTTGTTAAGCAGGACCTGGGATGAGTTTTCTTGAGTAGACTAACTTGCCTCATTATAATATCACCAAATGTTAAGTTACCTTTACACGGGATCTAGAAGAATCACTTCGCTGGAAGAATTGTTTTGTTGGATTCCAGCTAGTGCACTAGCGGACTCTTGTAGTGAACTTGTGAAATGTCTCATTTGGCGAAATTTTACTTGGTTGAGTTTGTACATGTGTCTGTATATAGAGAAACTAGGAGATCTATACCGCAGTCCGAGGCATATAAAAACACGGACATTTCTTCTTTTCGCCGCTAGAATATGAGTTATAATTTGCTCTTAGGTTGATGAATAAGAAACATGCTGATATGATAATTGAGTGCTTTGTCTTCCCTCCTCTACATTACTTTATCCAGAAGAATAACATATCTACTTCTACACAACTCTCCATGCCACTATGGGAACTAAACCACTTAGTTATCGACCTCAGATTGTCAAACTTTAAAAATAACGAAACTTTATCCAATTACTTCCACAAAACATACTTCTACTTACTGACTTCAACCACAAATACACAGACTCTACCCACTTACACGGTTGGATCCAAAACTGCAAAAGGTACTGGTGCAGCGGCTATTGTAGGAGATGATGCATATGAAATAACTCTACCTAATAATAGGAGTATATACACTCCTGAATTGCATGCCATACTCTTGGGACTGGCACACTTACAGGCTACAACACATGGCATTACTATATATTCTGATTCATTAAGTTGGTTACTTTCCTTCAAAAACATTTACAACACTCATCCCTGAATTACTCAGATTCTAGAACAAATTTCAAAATTAAAGACAAAAGTTGCGATGATGTGTGATCCAGGACATGAAAACATTGGAAGAACAAAGGAAGTGCAACACAGAGACAATCTTCTTACTGACCCTACTAGAGTTATATTTGCAAATGCTACAGAATACATTTAATGAAAGGCAAAAATGTTTGCATAGAACAGCAGAAAAACATCTGCAAGAAATAAAGCATTTGTATAAAGCGAGTGTCCATCCATCAGACGTGGCAATAGACGAGACGAAATTGTACTAACGAGACTTAGGATAGGACACTCACATTTAACGCACTCATAGCTGATGACGAGAACAGAAAGACTTCTCTTAAGACCATGCCATCAACCAATAACCATTAAACCCTTATTGAGTAACTGCAGGAACATTGAATACTTAGATACCCCACTTGTATGAACTTCAGGCAGGAGGCCACATATCGACAATAAAAATTGAATTTGTTTGAGAAAATCTAACTTCCCTTCTTTTTGACATGGACTTAGAAATTTAATATAATTTTGAACAATTTTAAACAATATAAATGTTCTATTATATAGAAATAACATAATTTTCTTATTAAAACCATTTTAAATTGTTGTCTTTATTACTAGTAGTATTTACTTGTTGTCTTTGTGAATTGAATTTAATGTTTATTTATAGTGTTTAATTTGTTGTTATTTTTCTATAATTGTGTTTTTATTTTACGTTGGCAATTTTTGAGCCAAATCGACTCAAAGCGGGTGCTTGTGAATAATTTCTTCTTAGCGATTCTGGTAATCTGCTTAATTGACGCATGAGTAGCGTTTATTATAGTTTGTGTGTTGATTGTTGGCAGGCGCTGAGTGGGTTCCTGATGATGATGACACAGAACGGGAAGCTGCTGTACATCTCGGACAACGCGGCAGAGTATCTGGGCCACTCGATGGTGAGTAAGCTCTTACTAACACATCAATCACCATTCCCATTCACACCAATAGGATAGGAGTTTTTATTTTTTATTTTCTTCTTCCGAATGGGGCTTTAAGAAGGACGCCATTACTCCCACGGCACAGTTCAAACACTGATGTCACTCCTCAAGGCAGCAAGGTGGTACTTAAATACCCAACATCCTTCAGTAATTAGTAGACAAATCTTAGGCTTAGCAGCTCCAATCAGCATTCCTTCAAATTTGTAAGTGTAATTGATGCTGACGGGAAATAATAAAGTTCACTTTAACTAGCCTATGGCTGAAATTCAACCAAAGAATTAAACTTTGAATGATTATTACAAATCACTTTTATGTCTCTACTAGTTTCGCGTCCATATGACACCTCATCAGGTAAAACTATACTACAAAAAGGCAACTAAACTAACGGCTACTTCTTTCTATATGGCCTTCCACTAGCATTGCCAGTTGCAGAATGGCTTACAAAGAATGGCTGGTCAAGTCAGCTGATTTAGATCGATTGTTTGTTTGATTTTGGTCAAAAAACATCAATGCCCAACACTCCTCAGACCGTATTTGAGTTCCCCAATCATGGGAAATCGCAGACACACGCAGCTAGGCCGACTTTTTTTATATTTATATATAACTTTTTTTCTTTTCTTTTTTTCTTCTTTTCTTCCCTCTTTTACCCTTTCCTCTTCATAGCTTTCCCTGTTCTGTTTTTTCTGTTTTAATAGTTTTTGGATTTTTTTTCTATTAGTTCCTGCTTTATTTTATTTTCTACTCGACTTATCGCCCAGCAGCAACAATGAATTTATATTAACTAGACTGAATAATTCTAATAATAATAATAATAATCTTTAGCATTTGGTTCGTGCGATAAAGGGTGTAAATCGCTAAACTTGCGTGACACCAAATAATTAAATAAATAACTGTCACATTAAATTTTCTAATAAATTAAAAAATATATATAATTCACATGTTTATCTCAGTTATCTTGTTGATTTTATTTATATTTTTTATATTGTGCATATCCTCTTTTATCCTCGTCTTACTTATACTTCTTCCTCTTTCTACTATAATTAGATCTTCAAAATCAAAGTTATGATCGTATTTAATCGCGCGGTCTTTTTATTGCCTTTATGATCAACGATTTCCACCTGTTGTCTGATTCTTCTTTCGAGTAATTGTGATGATTTACGATGTAACGTTTATTGCAGTTCATACAGTTTACTTTATATACATAATAGTTGATTTTAATTAATCTTTTATATGGCTTAAGCTATTTATCACTCTGTTGTTTTATTTCCAAGGGACTTGTATATTATCTGTAGACACCGACGAAATTTCTTTGGCTACTGTGTGGTTGCAATTTATTGTAAAATACATTTTTGTTTCTCCATATTTTTTATTTGCGAAATTATTATTCTTTTGGTTGTCTATCTCTATATTTATATATCCTTGGCCCTTCTTTTATTGTCAGTTTTATTGTTATGAAAATAAATGATTTTTATTTCTACTAATTTTATTTTCTTGAGACTGGTAATCAGTGTCATCGACAATACGTTTTCTTTTTCTATTAAAATTGTGTTCTTTTACTTCATTATTGTTTCACTAGTTTGGACATTTAATGGTATCATTGTTAAAAACATCGTCTTTTCTTTTTCTCTTGCGTTTGTTGTAAAAATTATCATTAAATTTAAAATCTTTCCTATTGTAGTACATAGGTTTCTGAGCTTTCTTGATTTGATCTTCAATTAATTCGTCAGGGTAGCTATTTTTTTTCAGAATATCTGCCTTAATTTGTCCTTTATCTCATTGTGGCACTTCGAGGAGGTCCTATGAAATGCTATAGAAAGTCCTATAGAATGATTTGCCTTTGCGTAGTAGAATTTCTCCTGATGAGGTTTCATATGGACCCGAAACTAGTAGAGAAATAGAAATGATTTATATTAATCGTTTGAAGTGTTCATTCTTCGGTTGACCTTCCACCAAGTGGTTACATATTTCCACAAAAAATATAATAAAGTAAAGCGCCTCAGTATCTTCTTTCACTCTGTGACTTTCTTATCCACGTGGCTCTCCTAGGTCGCTTCGATGTAATTCTAGTTTTTTTGGAAAACACTTCTGAAGAGCATAGCGGAAAATTTGGTTGACTGATAAACTAGAGTCAAAGTCGATAAGGTGTTTTTTTTTCAGCAACTTCTATTTCATTTGTGAATGAGATAATTTCTCAAGATTATAATTGAAATTTGTAAATATTTGTGTACGCCCAATGAAGGTAACTCCCGTGCGGAACGTCTGTACCCTTAAAACTCGCAATACTAGTTCATATAGAAAAAAAAGTCCGTCACTTAGGGGCTGCGTAAACTAAGCAGATTTCCCACGTGAAGTTTTACAATAGAGAAATTTCACGAGAGCAGTTAAGGAAACGGTCACACTAGCTTTTGGCGGGAAAGTCACTCGTCCGTTAGCCGCCCAGATTTAATAATAATGCAAATATCTCGGATAATATTCAAGATGGAGACTAAATATATATAACAATATTTATAGTAAATTTAATTTACAATACGGTTGATTTTGTACAATTTTTCAATCCGACGTATAGTAACGGAGATATTTCAAATGTTCGATAATCCTCCCCTCTAAACCTCCCCCCCACTGGTCCGATTTCAGCCGTTAACGAACTTAATTTTTCTTTTTACATAAAACGACTAAATATCGAGTTTGGTAACGATCAAACAAAAATTGCGACCGCTAGAGCGGTAACAGACAAATATATATATATATATATATATATATATATATATATATATATATATATATAGAGTTTTTAACAGAGCTCATTTTCGTCATCTACTAGGTAGGATTGATGGAGATTTGAAGAAAAATTTCGAAAATTCCGTCATGAGTACAACCTCAATAGCTGATAACCCTTAAAGGTAATCTGCTAAAAAGATGTGTTGAAACGTTTCTGTGCAGTCATATTTGGCTTTTGACACCAGCTGTACTTGGATATGTTCTCATCCCTTCAGTTTTACATTTTTATTGTTATTCCTATGGGTGGATGGATGTCAGCAGTACATCTAACCTAGCAACCTCCTTTTGGAATAGTGCCATATGACCAGAAAACCCCTTGTATTATAACAGTCCACGAAAAAGTTAAAATACCGATTTTCATTGACACAAATTAGTAAATGTTACATTAATGTTAGTGAATGTCCTTCAAAATATAGAAGTAATTGCGGTGGTCTGAAACATTTTTTCGCAAGTACTTAATTGTTCAAATTATAAGCCTTATTTTTGCAAGGATCGACTGGAATAAGTGTTTGTCACACTGCATTAAATCATTTTCATAAACCGAAATGTTTAAAAAAGTCATTTAAGTGTCATCATTTGTGTTTACACATTTATGTTTCATTATTACACCACAATAACAAGTTGGTAATTTGAGGTCAAAAGTGAGCCTGGCTATTAGGTTGAGAGTTTTAAAGAACCGTATATCACAGTTGAAGGATTTCGGAATATCCTGAAAGATTAGTAATTTTGAAATATATGATCCTACAATTTTTAAGAATACACTGAAAACCAAAAAGATGGCTCTAGTTTTTAGAATTCTCATTCATCTGATATTTTCTACAGTTAGTCTGTAGAATTCCTGTATTTCCTAATTGCAGACATGTTTAATAACTCGGCAGTATAGTCGTCATTAACATTAACTCGTTTTATGGCGACCTTCTGCTAAACGGTCCCTGGCATTAAACCTTTATTGGGGAATTCTAAGAATGGAATTTTTTAATGCACAAACAGCTTTACGATTTTCGCCTGACATAATTAAATAATTTCTACATTTATATTATATAAAAAGAAACAGTTGAAAATGTTTAGTTCTTTGCTGATTTTCATTTTCCAAAAGTTGCATTCATGATTGTAATACATGCCCTGCCCCAATTCATATCTTGAAACATCATTTTTGGCAAAGAGGCGAATTGGTGTTCCAGGGTTTCTCATGAAGCTCAAAACAATTTCAACCAGGTAGATGTCGAAAATTACTCGGAAACTATCCAAAACTGAAATAGCGAAACGACCTTCACATTAGTCTAAAATCCCAGGATACAAAAGCATATCATCAACATGTCTCAATGACAGGAGTTTTATTGTGTTTCCCAAACCTGGTGACTTCCTATCATACGAATGAAGATAAGGCATCCATGATAAATGGAAGATCTTGAAGTAGAAGATAGAAGTTTTAACTATATAGTTTTTGAAGTGTAGAGAAATTATCTGGATACGTGATTTTGGGTTGTTATCCAGGGTTTTCAGTATTAAATATGTGTATACAAATTATTCAACTGTCCATCGATTATCTAGTATATGACAAAAATTGCTTCTGCACAAATAGCCAAAATTAGGACCAGTGGTGGGGGTTTAGGGTTTGAAGTGAATTTATTAACGCACATCCGAGCGCTACATTCCGTGGGATCGAACGAGTGACGAATCTTGTTAATAAGTTAGTTTCTGCAGTTATCATTATATATTATTTAACTCGAATAGTATCAAAGTAATTTGTATTAGTAGCCTTAATAAATTTCGACTCCTACACATGCCAATTCCTCTTTATGCTTCTCTGCTAATATGGTATATTAAATATAATGAAGAGGTTAATGTGCAGGTTCTTATTATGGGAAGATTCTTGTTGTTCGATAATCTGTTTAGCAAACGCCAACCTCGCGTAACCGACTAATGTTCAAGTAGATATCCATTCCATTTCTTGGGCGTTCATTCCAAAACTAGAGTCATTACATATTCAAGGAATCTAATTGTAGAAGGGAAGTTATTTGCTGAATGTCTTTTGCTACATCCTATTGGCGGTAAAGACTGGGGAACCCCTTATGGCAGTATGAAAATAAACAACAGCTGGTTAGAATTTCACATCTGATTACAGGGATTGAGTGACGCCCATGGGAGCCGATGGCCAACTATTTGCAGATCCTGTTGGACAAGGAACGCAGAGCTATCGGGCGACTGGACAAAGAAATGCCCACCGTTTGAGTTTTTCCAGCCGACTCGTCCGTCCGTCCGTCTTTGATTAGATAATGGGACTATCATTACGCGAGGGGAGAGCTCAGGGAGCGGATTCCTCTACAAATGAATGCGTTAATAGATCAGAGACCGTCACATTGTCCCTTCAGCTCGGGAGATTGAAGTCCTTGCCTAGCCTCAGCGATTAATTGACAAGCACTCCTTAACAAGTATATTGTCTCTCCGCCCACTCTTCACGACTCCTCCCTAAGGGCCGTCACTCCTATCACCTACTCCTTCAACTACACCCTCTCTCTCTAGTCTCTTCTAACCTTCAAAGACTACCTGTTGAACTCCCTCACGCAATGGGTTGCGCCAACTGAGCACACTTCTGCCAAAAGGGCCGTCACTCCTATCACCTACTCCTTCAACTACACCCTCTCTCTCTCTCTAGTCTCGTCTCACCTTCAAAGACTACCTGTTGAACTCCCTCACGCAATGGGTTGCGCCAACTGAGCATACTTCTGCCAAAAGGGCCGTCACTCCTATCACCTACTCCTTCAACTACACCCTCTCTCTCTAGTCTCTTCTAACCTTCAAAGACTACCTGTTGAACTCCTTCACGCAATGGGTTGCGCCAACTGAGCATACTTCTGCCAATAGGGCCGTCACTCCTATCACCTACTCCTTCAACTACACCCTCTCTCTCTAGTCTCGTCTAACCTTCAAAGACTACCTGTTGAACTCCCTCACGCAATGGGCTGCGCCAACTGAGCACACTTCTTCCAAAAGGGCCGTCACTCCTATCACCTACTCCTTCAACTACACCCTCTCTCTCTAGTCTCGTCTAACCTTCAAAGACTACCTGTTGAACTCCCTCACGCAATGGGTTGCGCCAACCAGCACACTTCTGCCAAAAGGGCCGTCACTCCTATCACCTACTCCTTCAACTACACCCTCTCTCTCTCTAGTCTCGTCTAACCTTCAAAGACTACCTGTTGAACTCCCTCACGCAATGGGTTGCGCCAACTGAGCATACTTCTTCCAAAAGGGCCGTCACTCCTATCACCTACTCCTTCAACTACACCCTCTCTCTCTAGTCTCGTCTAACCTTCAAAGACTACCTGTTGAACTCCCTCCGGGACCGTCACTGCTATCACCATCAACTATACTTTGCTATAGTTTATATACCCTTCACTTCCTGTACTTCTCTTGACACTTAAATGTTTTATCTAAAAGCAAACATAAAGTTCGTTAATGGCTGAAATCGGACCTGTGGAATTTCGTATATTCCAAATATCTCCTTTATGTATGTTGGATCGAAAAATTATTTAGAATCAATCTTATTGAACATTGCATGTCCTGTAATGGTGTTATTTGTATTTTTTCACGATCTAGATAACTAACAGATTAGCATTTGAGGGAGTAAACCTCAACTCTCTCTCTCGTGTCATATTAACAAAAATCACTGATATCATGAACCACTTTATTTGAAGCTTAAAGTCCTAGTATTGTCTTCATTGACCTTCCTCTGAGCAATACATGCAATTACGTAACGCGACGCCATCAATTTAGATTTTACACTCTTGATTTTAACATGTTAATTTTATCTGTTCGATACTCCAGATTTAACTCTAATGTGTATATTCGTAAATGGCTGACCTCGGACAAGGAATACGGGGTTAAATTTTTTTTAAAAACTGACTTGTTTAGAAATAGTGATTACAGGTTCGTTATACCAGTACGTGGAAATTCTGCCTTGTTTACGCAGTTTCTGCGTGACAGACGTTTAGTCTATAGACCTTTTCTTCCTGAACGTCCTCCAAGACCCATCGTTAAAGGTCCCACATGCAATCATCTGTGTTAACTAAGAACACTATTGGCTCTATCGATGGAAATGTAAAACTAAATCACGCCATAAGTTCTATTCAAATAGGCTATTTCTCATTGAAAAAAATCGTTCAATAGAAAATTACTACTTAAATAAGACAAGCACTAAAGCATTTTATTTTTACATATTCTTTCAATTTTTTTACCTAACGTATCAATAAACTAAACCAATTCTACAAATCCTAGTAGAAACTAACTAATCCTGACTTTCCCACTTCATAAAATTCCCACACCAAATACTACAGCCATTATTAACAGCTACAATGTTGTAGTAACCAGTAAGTAAGTGGAGGTTTGCAATTTATGATAAGATGCGTCATTCTATAGGTGTGATATCGATTCCTATAAATATTGATTATCTGGGATAATTGATGATAATCAATGCCATTGTGAAACCTCTTTGCTTCCATCATGCTCCAGCTGAAGGAGGTTATGTAACCAGTCCGCCGCCTCACTACCGACAAGTACTTACAATAGACACTACTTATACGCTGACAACTTCCTTACCATTTGGCGTCCCCGCTTAAATTATTTGTGTTTATCATCAATAAATTACTCATATATATATATATATATATATATAATATATTTATTCTGATAATATGTATCACAGGAATTTATGTAAATGCCACAATTCCAAAGATTATTATTTCAATTTAAACTAAATATCAAGTTGGCAATTTCGGACCGATACGATTGTGTTTAGATATCAAGCAGTGTAAATTTTAAATATACAGAAAAATGTTGTATAAAACATTTTTTATTTTTACGCAATATATTGCAATTGATGTATTGAGTGTTTCATTTTGTGAATATTGATAAAGGTATTTGTACTTTCGCGTTTTCAGCGATCATTTAATACTCACAAAATGGATTTCTATAAATTCTACTCCAGAATTAAAAGAATAATATTAAGAAGACCTTTTTCTAACTTCAAAAGGTTTGATAAAAACACCTAATTTCTTTCGGTCTTTTAATTAATATTTGGTTATTTGAAACTGGGGTTATTTAGTAATTTTACTTAGGGGGTTCAATTCGTCTCTGTTTGTAGTATTGTAGGAAAATAAAGATTAACGGTGAATCCTAGACTTAATTAGTAGTATTAAAAAAAACGGTTTTCTATAAGGGCTTGGACCTTCCTAGATAACTCAAGGAATGGGTTCAATGCACGGCTTTCAAACCTAGTTAGTTCTGCTTTTTAGTCAGAATGGTAGTTTGCCGCAATAAGTAAACATCTTTCGAATAGTATCAATACTAACTTTCTTATTGTCATGTAAAGTTCAGAACTACTTATCATCATCAGATACCTTCCAAATATATAGTTTTATCTACGACAAAATAAATAACTTAAGTTAAATTTATAACAGAAAAGTTATTATGGTTAAACGAATATGGTCTCCTCCATGGCGTGCACATTTACGTAGGTAATATGGTTGACGTCTTTTAAAAAGTATAAATATATTTTAAGCCTCAAATGGGACTAAATAGCATACTTTTCATATTCAAATGGCCTGTAACATGTTTGAAATCTATTTTACATCCACACAAGACCTAATAAACGGAACAAAATTATAACTAGCCTCAAGACTTTTTTATTGGCAATGAGCTAATTAAAAAAAAACATTTCACCCAACATCATTTTCTCAAAACATATTTAGCGAGATTTTTTATTGTTTTTTATTTTTAAATATCCTTTATTGAGTTCTTACAAGAAATTTTAAGTAATTTACAGTGTTCCTTCTGACCACTACAATATTAAAAAAATACACAAAAACAAGATTTCCTATTTAAATATAAGACTGTTTATAAATGCAATTGCCTTATAAGTAGGCAAGATTTGAAAAACTTAGTGGTCAGCTTACGGATATATGTCATTATGATAGGTAAGTCTGAAATTACATTATATAGTAGCAAATCATATTTTGGCCTCAACTACTCTCTGATTGTCTAGAGGTTCTCATGTATATGGCTTTCCACAGCACACGCCAATGTTAAGATATTGCATGATGTACTGGCCACGCGGGTATTTGAGGTTAAATCAGGTTAAATTTCGAACTAGATTAAAGATTACATGAGGTAATGGATCTCCCTGTCCTAAGCCAGTACTCACTCAAATAGAACAGTATTTGCCATTTAGGTTTGGAATAAAGTACTTCACGATTTAAATGCTAAAAAAGGTAATAAAAAAACGTATGTAACAATATTTGTTACACGTACATTAAATTTCAACAAATGATGTTATTTTTTTAAAAAATATATTCTGTCAAGTTTTTGATCCGTCGTATAATAACAGAGATATTATGAATTTCGAAATTCCCCATCTAAACACCGCCACTGGTCCGATTTCAGTCGCTAACGACCTTGATCTTTATTTTTACATAAGGCGTTTAAGTAAAAAGTTTGGTTACGATTAAAAAAAAATACGATTGCTAGAGTATTAATAATAGACGCTATTAATAGATATATTAATAAATATATAAGTATATTATATAAAGTTTTGAACGGAGCTCATTTTCGTCATCTCCTAGGTAGTATCGATCGACATTTGAAGATATGTTTCAAAAATCGCGCCATGAGTTCAACGCTAGCTTAGCTGATGTCCCTTAAGGAGGAAATCGCTCTCCCTCTCTCTCAGTCTCTTGGTTGCAACCCATTTCTCCAAAATTCCCAATAATTAATAATAATGAATAATTAAACTCATAAGCATGGACTACATGATGACATAAATCGTGTCTATTATTGATAATGGTGGCAAAGGACCCTCAACGTAGAGATCCTACAGCATACGCCTTGGTTAAAATTAACGTTGGCATTCCTAAAGTGACGTTATGGTCACAGAAATGTAGCATACGGCATGACCTTATGTTTCATTTCAAACAAATCCGGTTAAATTTCGAGATAGATTATCATTATGTATTAACATTCACTTTGTGCTAATATGGCTAATTAGGACGTGTTATATATGGGACACCAACCTTCTCTAGTCAGGAGGGGACTAAGGATTTAATGAGTTCGTTACTAAATAAATTCCTAGTTTACCAGACAGGGAATGGAACTCGCCACTCTAGGTTTACTATGATATATTAAGACCAACGCTTTAACTCACTTGGCTAAACTGTACCCCACTAATTGAATCTATAAAATTAAATTATATAATGTAGTAAATCATATTTTTGCCCTCAACTACACCCTGAGCGCCTAGAGGTTCTCGTGTAAATGGCCTTCAACAGCTCACGCCAAAGTTAAGATATTCCATGAAGTAATATTCTGGCCACAGGAATATCTGAGGGACTTTATATTTCGGATTAGATAAACTAGTAAATTTCGGGCTAGGTTAAACATTACATGAGATAATGGATCTCCTTGTAAACCAGGGGTAGCCTCAAAGCTAACAGAGATACCGACACCGTTTCAAAAGGACTAACTTGATAACGAGCTAAGAATAAATAATTTTTAGTAAATGTATTGCAATTCCGATGATAATCTATGCCGACAAATGATGTAATAACAATAAATATAAAGAAGTGTTTATTGATAGTTTCTTTATATTTTAAAATTGAAATAGACAATAATTGATGAGCCTGTTAGAGAGTAATAATTCTATTAGGAGTCAGCTCTTAGGAGCTGGTTAATAAAGGCCCCAGCGAGTATTCAAATCAGAGACGAGGCACCACAGCTACTGCACTCTCTAATAATATTTTATTGTACGATTGGCCAACTAGCATCATCATCATCAACTCTCACAGCTAGCCATTAGCAGCACCAATTCGAATAACTAACCTTCCACTAGGACGGTTACATTACCTCACCAAATAACTCTTGTGTATAACCTCCACTATCGTACAAGAGTAAGAAAAGTACATCAAATTTCAAATATCGTAATGGCATATATCCGTAAGCTGACCACTAAGTTTTTTCAAATGTTGTAAACACGAAAATAAGCCACTCATCAATGAAATAGGTAATTATGACAAACAAAGCACTCCGAGATACATACGTGCACAAAAGAAGAAGCCACACTTAATTATTTATTCTTACAACAATCGCATTTCGCAACTGGGGCGATTTAGCGACGAATTTCTTAAATTCCTAAAATCGCTTTATTATATTTACGTAAAAATGCTCATTTCTGCAAATACTCTCAGTTTGGTCCTATATTATAATTTTTTGTTAATGTTGTTATGTCATGTAGTAACTCTGTCGAAGTGTATGACAGGTCTATGTGAGTCCTTAAATAGCAGTCAGTAATTTTAATTTTGTAGATTCAATTATTGAGGTACGGTTTAGCCAAGTGAGTTAAAGTGTTGGCCTTAATTATCATATTAAACCTAGAGTGGCGAGTACCATTCCCTGTCTGGTAAACTAGGAACTTATTTAGTAACGAACACTCATTAAATCCTTAGTCCCATCCTGACTAGTAAAGGTTGGTGTCCTATATATAACCCGGCCTAGTTAGCCACTGTAGCACAAAGTGGACGTTATTGAATAATAATAATAATGTAGCTCGAAATTTAACCGGATTTTTTTTTTAAATGAAACATAAAGACATGTCGTATGCTTTATTTCTGTGACCTAAACGTCACTTTAGGAATGTCAACGTCCATTTTAACGTAGGCGTGTTCAGTTGAGTTACGTAATGATCTCTACGTAGAGGGGGCCCCTTGCTACCAACGTAGAGAGTTTGAGAGAGAGAGAGAGAGAGAGAGAGAGAGAGAGAGAGAGAGAGAGAGATTTATATATTTGTCCGACAACGCGATTAATTTTTGTTTAATCATTACTAAACTTGACATTTAAACGTTTTATGTAAAAATAAAGATCGCGTTCGTTAACGAGGTAGAGGCAGGGGAGGGGTAGAGTGTGTGAATTTCGAAAATTCGTTGTATCTTTGTCATTATACGTCGGATAGAAAAGCTATATCAAATAAAGTATTGCAAATTAAATGCTTTATAAATCTTGTGCATACATTTTTTCACTATCTTGATAGTAATCGAGATATTTGCAACTTTTTTTTTTTTTTAGTTTCGTCGCTCAGATTATACACACCTGGTCATGTCATATTAACAATTAGCTGTTACATAATGAAGCACTTTATTTGAAGCCTAAATACCAAATATTGTTCTCATAAAACTTTTACATTTTGAGATAAATGCAAATACGTGACTCACGTGGGAATTTTTTTTATTTAACCCAGCCCCCTGCGTGACTGGCTTTTTGATATTCTCCTTAGTCTATAATATATCTAATAAAAAAAAGTCGTCATGAGGTCCGAATCATTAGTGTGTTTAAAGTTTCTGAGATGATACATTTGCTGATGATATCTGAGGCAACTTACCTCAGAACCAGGCTACAACCGATGAAGGCGATGCAGGAGCTGGTAGGCTATGAGGCAAGGTGAGAGTTTACTGCAGCTCTTGCAGCAGAGCCTTTACTGCACTTTCTTATGCATCTTCAGGTGCATCCGAGAACTAATAGATCATCAAACGCCTCTTTACAGCCCTTCGCAACAACTCGCTTTCTCAATCAACTCTCGTCCTTCTCTACAATTACACACTCAATATAATTCCATTACTAGTATCCACTAAACATGTTTACTGCCACAACAACCTGTAGCCTGCCAGCCCTTCTCCAATAGCAAAGTCAATAAATACAGTGAAAAAACAAACACAGATTGGTATTATCTTAATGAATATGTAAATAATTGACAAAACAAATAATTCAGTTTCAATAATTTAATTAACTACTTTCGGTTAGGACCCATCAGACATAAACAGATTTCATTACTGAAATGTAATATGTTCCAAGACATAAATAAAGAAACCGTATAACTGATAACTATTCTATAATAAATATATTTAATGAATGAAATATAAAAACTAATTAGATAGATATATATATTTATTTGTTTAAGATAAATCTTGTACAAATAATAACAATATAGACACATTTTGATTCTTTTTTAGTCAGGCAAATCCTACGTGCTTTTTACAATAAACGGTGACATAGATTTCATGAAGTGAATTTAATATATTTCAATTTCAATAATTCTAATTTACTCACTTCTAATTCTAATGGTAAAATTACTTTAACGCTGTTCAATGGTATCATTGCAATTTTTTGAACAGCTAAAATAACAATATATGTTCTATACGAATGTTCGCCTTAAACATGCCCACAATAGAATAAATAACGAAAACACTCACAAAAAGTATGAAAACTAATTATGTTTCCCTAATTTATTTAACTATTTTTCTTGAATATGGTCATCTCCAATAATAATTGTACATTATTACAGTTGGAATCTAACTCTTAGTTTCTGCGAATCTCAGAAATATAGGAGCTGCGTCAACTAAGCAGATTTCCCATATGTTCAAGTGACACTACTGACCCCAACTCAGCATATATTCTCTATTTCCAAAAAACAAATATCAGAAGAGTAGTTGAGAAGTGGGAGGTCTATAATATCATAATTGATGTGACTATCACACTAACTATTGACATGTATCACACATAATAAAGGTCCGTCAAAAACAGTAATAGGAATTTATTCTTGTAATAATACGTTTCGTGATATATTCTCTTATGTTTAAAGTGTGATGACTGAATGTGGGGGTTTATTGAAGACTAATAATTGCCAATATTGAAGACACATTTATAGAACATTTGATTTTCAATAATATTGGATCTATAAAATTTTTAGATATGCCGTGTAATAAGGAAGATATTTTGAATTTTCGAAATTCCCCACTAAACACCCTCACTCAATTGTCCGATTTTAGCCGTTCACGAAATTGATGTTTTGTTTTACATAGAACGTTCAAATATCGAGTTTGGTATCGACCAAACAAAAATTTCGACCTCTAGAGAGCCAACAGACTATATATAATTTTGAACGGACCTCCTAGTAAATGGACATTATGGACATTTTTTCAAATATCGCCTCATGAATACGACCTCATTATCTGATTTTCCCGTATGTGAAATTTGCTAAAAATAAATAAGTACCAACCACTGTTAAAGGCTAGTGATATTTTGTCATCTCCAAATCAGCCAGCTGATTTCGTTCCCTAATGAATTTATTAGACCTTAATATATTTGGTTGTGTGTGTGTGTGTGTGTGTGTGTTTGTACAAAATTAGGTTATATTATTTTATTATTTATTAACGTCCACTTTTTAGGTTATATTATATAAATATAATTATGATATATTATATAAATATAGTTAAAATAAATTTATATTACATTACATAAATAGTAAAATATTTTAAATCAATTAAATTCAACAATAAACTTTGATAAAAAGCTTACCGACACCTATTTTTTTTAATACAAATTTGGTTTACCAACTGAAGTTTTCATGCTCTCTTTAATTATTTGTAAAACCATTTTCTTCCCAAGCCAGAATTTAAGCCTTCATGTAAATTTATGATGTGTTCTAAATTAACGTCCTATTATTGCTGCTATGGCTAATTGGGACGGGTTATTTACAGGTTACAACCCTTCTCTAAATAAATTCTTATTGCCCAGGCGAGACTTGAACCCATGGTTCTTGCTTTAGGGAGTACATTAAGACCCATACTTATAATGCGAACCTGACGCTACTTGAGAAAATTTAAATTGTGTATTTTATTCTTTCTATAAACACCCACTCCTCCAGATGCCAGCTATTATAATACACTTTAAATACTGTTTTTGGAGACGATCAAAAAACAAAAATTAAGACCGCTAGAGCCTTGGCAGACAAGTTGGAACTTTTATCGAAAATGGCGCCTTTAGTGCAACCCGAACAAATCATTTAAAAAAACTTAAATGACGAAAACCTTAGTTATACTTCTCCCGAGATGTAGGACGGTTGAAGAACCAATTCATCGGCATCAATAAAAATACTTTATTGATTTATACTTCTATCTGGTCTTGTTATTTATTAGTATAATCACAAGTCGAGTTAATTATTGGCCGTAGCTTGATGTATGATTAAGTGGGTTTGATCAGTGACTGGTTGGAAGCTAAGAGAAGGATAGAAGCTGCCTGATGCATGTAGGTGCATAGGATGCATCCTGCTGCAGATATATTGCAGCAACAGCTTGTGCAACCTCTTCCTTCCAGCTGAGTGATATATATTTTTGATTATAACGAAGCCCTTAGAGAATGTGCCCAGTGAAGATGGATTCGCCGCGAATCGAGATTTGTGGAGGATCCTTGAAGAATGCAGCATGAAAGTACTAATTGCATCTGTATGCATCTCAAATGCAATTTATTCTCCAAAGAGACCTTTAGGTGCAACACTTAAATTATTTCCAATAACACCTTATTATGTAAGCGCTCCTCTCTGTAATTATTGCTTTTAACCTTTAGATGATAGTCTGAAAAGGGAAAAAAAACATAAGGAAATTGCTTGTTTTCCGATCCGTGGAGAATTGATAATCTGGGAGCTCAAACGGCAAGATTTAGCGAACATAATGAGGTTGTTCCGAAGAGAGCAGTTATACTTTGAATCTATTAAGTTCGACAGATTGGTGTCAAAAGGCCCAAAATTGGCTCGTGGCTTGCCATTAGGTTTGCTTAGGCAATTAATAGGGCTTACCTGGTTAAGAAAACGCATTATCCATATCAACTCCCATTAAAAGATAGCCGATAATCCTGTATTTAATTGCAATAGTTAAGCAGATGAGAAGGTGTGTAATAAACTTTTATTGGCGATAATTTAAGAGTTGCATTTAATACGCCCGTTGGATTATAAAGTGCATTTCAACTGCATACAGATGCAGATAGTACTAGAAATTCTGCATTCTCGAAGGAATCTCCACAAATGCACACTAAAGAGATCTTTTCAAGGATTTTCTTCAGGACTTCTTTTTAACACATATATCTGACAAATTGAAGAAGAACTTATTGCTATTGCAAAAGCTAATTTTGACGTCACCATAAGCCATATTAAAATATACAGTGTGAAAAACATGTTAGTGGACTTGATTACGAGTATAATTAAAGGAATTTTAATTTGCATGCTCGATCAACAGCCTAGCAGTCCTATGTCCAAAATAAAATGTAGATAAAGAGAAAAAAATACTTTTTTCCATACAAAATAGATTTTTTACATGTTTGATTTTTTGACTAACTAATTTTAAAAAAAGAAGTTTTTGCTATAAAATTAGTTTTAGTAACACTGATAATAGCCTTCAATTATATTAAAGTGATAATGCTTTTTAGAGGATATGCTAAATATATTCACATGTTCTGAAAAGGAAAATATTAAGTGTCATACTCCATATACCGTTCGAAATTATATAGTTGCGTACATGAAGGTTTTTTTTATAGATAATAGTTCTAATTCACTACGGAATACTATCATTACTATGGTTTATAAATAATCTTCTTAAAGGGCTGATGTTGTACAATTGATTGACGTAGAAGCAGAAAACATATGGTCATGACATTACCAGTGTGTCATTTCAGCACGTGGGAAATCTGCTTAGTTTAAGCAGCTGGCATTTTGTGTTCTATTTGATATAGTTTTTTTTTTTGTTTTTTTTCTATTTCATTCAATGTACAGATTTCCGTGTAATAATTTAAATTAATGACTTCAAACAATACTACATAACTATTTCGAGTTTTTCAAATAGTATTTAATCAAACATTTTTGGGGAAAACACTTTCTTTTAGGGTTTTAGTATAGAAATAAGATTTAGTATGGAAGTAAGATTTTCAGTTGGTATAGAAATTCTGCATAAGCTGAATGGATTTATTTGGTCCTCCTGGCCGGATCTAGCGTTGAGATAAGGGAGGTGCATATGCCTTTGGCAACATTAATTGGAGAATCGGCCTGTCCAAGTTTCTTCGGCAAATGGGAAGCGGTTCCTTTCCCGGTGACAGGAGTTGCGGCGTCGTTAGAGGCGGTCGTCTCTCTCCGGATTATTAAGCAAATCCATAAAGAGGAGCTAGGACCTGAGGGGTTGGGCTTTCTCGGAGGATCGCCTCGAGGTTCATCTAACTTCCAGATCCGGATATCCACGGAGAACGAGAGAGAGCCGCGTCGTAGATAGCCCTTTCCTATGGCCATCCAGGAATGTCACCGAGATTCTCACAACCTCTAAAAGATCTATCATTCCCCCCTCAATTAAGTCTTCAAGGATCCTTCACAACTTGTGGAGTAATTACATGGTAATGGGGTAAGGGAGAGGTTACAGTCAGGCAGGTATGCAGCTGATCTAACAATGCAGCACCAAGCACCTTCTAAGGCAACTCACAACTCTCTCCGTCCTCTATCCTACTGCCCTCTAGCAATTCTAATGCCGAACTATAAGCAAGGAGACAGATGATCCTGTCCGTTTGAAGGAATTCCCGCATCCAGGTTTCAAAATGTCCAGGCAAAGTCATGGAGAACGATCACTGGATCCGATTTCCATGCTGTACAGAAAACCACCTCATGCGTCTCTACGATGACATGTTTATAAAAGTCAGCAGGCCTGCGTGCCGATTTATACGAAAAATATAAGCGAGAGGCTTCAGAATTAATATTTGGAGTTCTGAGAGAGAACTCAAATAGAACATTAGAAGTACCGCCAAACTCGTATGTCGATCCTCATATTTAGAGGCCTGAAAGGAAATCAGAGAAACGTTCTTCGTAGACCTGGTGAAGAGGGCAAGAGGAAGGCTCATGCAGAGGTGGTTGGACCTCCTGACAAAATTCTTTTGAAGTTAAGAGTTCGTAATTTCTGATCGTGTAAAATGATCAAATGCTTTGCTAGAGGCGCAGGTATTCAAGGATCTCTGTTAGTCATTTCTTAACTCCTTCCACTGATTTATATGTATAATTGAAGTATATATGTCTAATTTGGGAAAACATTAAAATTTGCAATTTATTTATGTCGCCCCCCCTCCTGTTTCTCCTCACTCCCCCTTCGTCGATTTCCACAAAAAGGGCAAGTGCACGACTAGACGATACAAATTCCTAGTTATGAAATTTCAACCCTTCAAAGCTAGTCGGGTTTTAGTTATTACGGATACATACATAATAATATATGCCACGCCGAAGACAGTTCAAAAGGAATCAAGGAATGTCGTAATGAATAATTCCGTTGAAATAAACGTTTTTAGATAATAAGGAATGTTTTTTAGATTATAATATTTCCTTTACTTTATTGAAGGAAATAAAAACATAGGAAGCAATCATCAAGCAATAGACCGATATCATTTAAATGATGTTTTTGCAAAATAAATCTTCTATAAACAACTTTAGAAAAATTTGTGATGGTCTGAAAAAAGTATATTTCCAAAAAAAAAATCACACCTTATTCTCACTGGACACTAACTGGTATTTTAATTGGAGTATCACATGTACAATAATACTAACACCCTTCGTCTAGGATGTGTTGCTTTTTTTATTTCAGAATTGATGTTCTTGAAAGCTCGGAGGCGAGGCCTCAAAAAATAAAAAACAATTACATATAATGCATCATTTACTGCAAAACCGGAATAATTTAATATCTGGTGCAAACCTGAGTGCACTGATCAATCTTTAAGGTATAAGGAAATTTTTTTGGAGTTGTTAGGGAATTCCATTAGGAAATTGTTGAATAAGGAGGAAGACATTAGTGGAGCTGTTCAAATTGGCGGGAGTGAGGGCGCACTCTGGTAGATATGTCTGGAATCAGAGCCTACTAATGTCCCCCGATATCTGCCTTTTAGCTAACACTTGTCCCCTCTGATGGCTCAATATCTCAATGTCTGAGTCTCCTTTTATCTGACCAGGAACCATGTCCCGATAGCCAAATTCTCAAAGCTATTAGCTGTTAATTGGTTACTCTCGGCGAATCGTATTGTAGAAATTAGGGAATCCTTAAAATTCTTTGAATGTTTACATCTCCGCAGCGATCGCTGTTTGTTTTTCAAGCTTATCCCTAAAAAACATCCGTCCCGCATGGACTTAGTAAACGAAGCAATTTGCCCAGCTATGCAATGGATGACGTCATATCATACTTCCTTCCTATGTCTCTCTTTTTATGACCTCTATGTAAAAAATCCTGAAATTCATGCTGGAAGAGAAAAATAATTATAAAGTGTATTAACAAATTTCTGAGTGAGGCATAATAATAACTTTGAAGGGCTCTGGATAGTCAATAGGTACTTGCCACGCCTCAATGTACTTGGTAAACCTAAAATCATTGACTAAATTCCCAAACGAGCTGTCGGATGTTATTAAGTACCCAACTGATTACATAAGAATAGTAGTTGTAGTTCTATACATTTTCCTGCTTCATTGTAGCGTACAGTTCAAATCCTCTATCTTGGTGTTCCAAGCGGGAATATATCCATTAGCATTCTGTGTCGGTTCTTATTAGGGATACCGCAATTTTGTATAATTATTTTATCTCAAAGTTTCAAGAAGATGTTGCTCTGTAAAGTCTATCTCGGAATTCCTAGGGGATACCACTATGTAACAAAATTATTTTATCTCGAAGTTCATAGAAGATACCACAATGCTGCAATGTGCATTCGATCTCGGCATTCCTAGAAGACACCACAAAGTTGCAATGTGCATTCTATCTCGGCATTCCTAGAAGATACCACAATGCTGCAATGTGCATTCGATCTCGGCATTCCTAGAAGACACCACAAAGTTGCAATGTGCATTCTATCTCGGCATTCCTAGAAGATACCACAATGCTGCAATGTCTATTCTGTCTCGGCATTCCTAGAAGACCCCACAATGTTTCAATGTCTATTCTGCTTCGGCATTCCTAGAAGACACCAAAAAGTTGCAATGTCTATTCTATCTCGGCATTCCTAGAAGATACCACAATGCTGCAATGTGCATTCGATCTCGGATTCCTAAAAGACACCAGAAAGTTGCAATGTCTATTCAGTCTCGGCATTCCTAGGATATACCACATGATTGCATTGTGCATTTTACCACGGTGTTCCAGGAAAAGCCAGTTGCATCGTGTGTTCTTTCTAGGTGCTCCTAGGAGATACCACACAGTTGCATTTTGTATTCTGTCGCGGTGTTCCTAGGAAGGGTTGCATAAAATATTCTATCCTGGCGTTGGAAGGAGATGCGGCGGAGATGGTTCCCAGAGCGGCGGTGACTTATGCCTAATAACAAGTATTTTTCAATCAGCTGTTCCCCTCAAATTAAGCTGTTTATGGTGAGAACATCCATCAGCTGTCAGAGTGATGGCGGCCTTGCCCGGGGAATCCATCTCCTGCTATATGGGAATGAGAGGGGGGTCATGATCTATGCTCCCCCTCCGCAACCACTCCTTATTTAAATACTCACTTAAAATATTTAAAATTAGTTTTTGAAACAAAAATAAATAAATAAATAAAAAAGAAGAGACTAACTAAATAACACATGTTCTCCGGCGCAATCTCTCGCCACCTAGTTATTTTTTTCATTTCCTTCTTTTTCCATCTCTCGCTCTTTCTATCTTTCTAAAGCACTAACATTACCTCCATAATATATTCCTGTCAAACAACAGTGTTTATCTTACCATTTTTCATTTAAATCATCATATACTAATAGAAATAAGGTTGTTTTGCATTTGAATGTAAATTTTTACTATTTACATCTCTTCCCGATGGAACTAATTCATCATTATTGTTTGGGATGCCAGACTGAAATCAAGTAATAATTTATGAATCGTCTGCTTCTTGAGAACTTAGATTATTTATTGTTTTTCTAAAAAATAAGTCTGAGAAGAAAGTATGAGTCCAGTAGTTGAAAGCATCTCTTCCAGCAAAAATATAATTGCTTTTGAAGAATAAAATTTCATGAGTTCCAGACCAGTATCAGAACAATGACTCGAAATTGAAAATCTTGCCTGTCTGTCTGTCCTCCCAATTTTACACATTCGCTAAAAAACAGTTCGGAAGGTTTATATGAACTTTTATATATATGAGAGTCAACTCTATAATAATGGTTTATAATTCATAACCTTCCAATATTTATATTTCGACTTAATAAACCCTTCATCCTATTTACGGATAGAAGCTATTCTAAACATAAGTCCGACAAACTGCTTACATCTCGGGTAAAGAAAATCAATGTCTGTACATTTACTGCTCATGTTACAGGCCATTGTGACAATTATGGATATGACGGGATGATTTAGTACATCCAATGTTTGCGTTTCCACTGGAGACCGTTTCTATTTCAACCCGTCAAAGACGGTAAAGGAGTTCGTAATGCATAAAATAATAATTCCATAGAATAGCGGACATGGGAAGTGGCTGGTATAACATATAATAATTATGTATAATACAGCATGTTTAATGAGTTAACAGAGTTTCGCAATGATTACAGTGTCAAAGATGTCTGGGATCTCATAGAGAATTCTCGCTAAAGTTCAGAGCTAGGCCTTCACCTTATACTGTGATTGTGTAGTCTCCGATTGAAAGTAAACAGCAAGCGCATTCCTTATCTTTCCCACTCTCCGGAGCTCTCTCTCGATAGCGCATTGTCAATTTAATATACCGGAAAAATAGTATGTCCCACAAGGGGTGCGGTAACTAGGCAGATTTCCCACTTCCTATAAAGTCACACTGATCGCCTCACCTGGTTATGATTTAAGCTGGGCGAGGCGAGGTTGTAACATAAAGGCTATTATTAAGAAAACCCCACAAAAAAACATAAGTAGAAGTAGGGGTTTACAGATGGCTTTAGAATGCAAATGCACGGTTAATATTTAGAGATGTGTTAAAAATGTTGTTGGATTCTAAGAAAAACTTTGAACAAATAAAAAGTGACAAATTCGTAGATGTGGGATCTAAGCGTTTTATGTCCCAAGAGAATGTCTGGGTTTTATGTGGACGTATTAATCTGTAAAGGGGAGTATCTGGGGAAAACTATTAAATTTCAACGTGAACAAACTAAGTAATGGGAAAAGCAATCAAAAGGTGGAACGTAGGTGACTGACGTGTCGACTTCCTTGATATGAGATCTATTCCATGAAACACCTGTGAGGTTGGTATTGCAGACTAACTACAACTGATATATGTAGGCCTCCAAGAATCGGCCTGTCACATCTCTAATATCTGCCTCCTGGTGGAAAACCTTCTACAGCTGACCCATTCAGCTTGACGACAATCCACAAGTGCGTATTCTGGCCTAGTGTGACCGGTAACGTCGATAACAGACTCGATATCACCGAATCGATATCGAGTACCAAATAATCGATTCTCTACGGCTATTACAAGTTTGAAGATAAATAAAGCCCAGATCTTTTCCTTTATAAAATAATAACAAATAATTAAGTTGAATCTCTTGATGCAACAGTTGAGAACATAGATCAGAATTTTAAATAGAGGCTTTACATTTTGCATAGACTTATTTTTCACTGGAGAATTTAAGAATAGGATGGAATCGTTAGCGTGTCATTCAAGAAAGTGGGAAATCTGTTTAGTCTACGTAGCTCTTGCGTGGCTTAGTCATTTCAGCTTTTAGCCAGCACCGAGTGGATGTTGTGATTATAGTTATCACGTACTGAATGATTAAATTGGCTGGTCCAGGTTATCTGTAGAGTGGAGGTATGCCTGTAGAGAGGATCCAGGAGAGTCGGGCAGTCCTTAATGATAAAGATGTCGATTCACTCACTAGACTTCCGTTTTTTGATAGGGAAATGATGAGCTAAATTTCTCCCTTGAAAGAGATAATAGGTTGATGTATCCACATCATAACCCACACCCTCATAGTCCATAACTGATACGGCTGAAAAGAGAGTTTGCTTGGGGAATGTAAGCCAATCAGAATGAGGCTTGTCACTATGTTGTAGGTACAGCTAATAGGAATCTGATTGGCGAGCCGTGTGCTAGAGTCCATATGGAAGTGTTGTAACTCTCTTTCTTCTGCCTCTTTAATCCTTCCTCCTTTTTTCGAATTGTGTTTCTGTTCTTCATAGAGTTCTTAGCGGCCGGGGCAGGTGCCGGCCCTCTCCCCGCCAGAAAAAACCTGTCAATCTCCTAAAGGGAATGGCTTTTACACTGAATAAGGATAAAGCCTAGCAGACTAAGTAGCTTCTTCTTCTCTCTCCTTTTTCTTCCCGCCGTTTGTTCCATTCAATTATTCGCCGATGGACGTACCGCCATGTTTTAAGGATGAGTAGTTGCCTTTAATTGTAATTGCACGGCGAGGATGCCTCCGAGATAAATCAGCCTTCGGTGATCACTAGGATGCCGCGTTATCAGCTACTCCCATCCGCCTCTTATCAATTATTATCTATTCGCCAACTGAGTCATATTATCCAACGGCAAGAACAATATATCAGCCAATTTTCTTCCCTTCCAGCATTCACTTTTACATCATCCAATGCTTAAACCATAATAATGATAATCTTCCTCAGTGAACAAAAACTATTATCAGTAGTAAAACATCCTTCACGCAGGGGCTGCGTAAACACAACAGATTTTCCCCAATGCTGGCATTATTATACTAATCTCATCTCGCCATGCATTCTAACTAATGTTTGTTATTAATGCTAGGAACGTTTCATTATATACTTATTTTAAAGGTTTGAAGATTAAAAGTGGGGATTTACTAAAGCTATAATAAGTGTATAGAAAAACATTTATAGAAACTTAAATTTACAACAATATAGATTACATATAATTTTTCCTTAAGAAAATATCACCTATTTAACTTTTCTTAACTAATCTATGGCTCAAATAAAAGTACAAATACTTCCAATGATTATTAAAATTGTTTTAATTTCTCTACTAGCTTCGCGTCCATATAACACATCTTTCTCGTCTCTATATTTCTCCAGTTGGAGAAATATAGTTGTAGCCGTTAGTATAATTGCTTTGTCTTTGAACGCATAACTAGTAGAGAAATGAAAATAATCTTAATAATCATTTGATGTTTTCTTTCTTTTGTTGATCTTCCGCCAAAAATTAGTTATATAATTTTTCAATCCAATAAATAGTAGTAATCGAATTATTTACAGTTTTCAGTTCTCTCCCTTTAATCCCCTTTAATTTTACATAAAACGCTTATACATCAAGTTTGGTAATGATTGAATAAACATTGAGACCGTTAATGAGGTAAAAGAGAAACATATTTATATATTTGAACGGACCTCAATTTCGCCATCTGGTCGTCAGGACAAACTCATTGTTTGCATTCCCTAAGGGGAAATATATAATATTATATATGTAAAAGATACATATAATTATAAGATCATCATAAGATTTAAACACTGTTTTAAAATGTACGATGATAAATTTATTCTTTGATTTTGGAAATTATTACTTTTATAGCGTTAAAAATGTCTAATATTTGTCTAATATCTGAGACAGAGACAGAGAGAGAGACAGAGACAGAGAGAGAGACAGAGACAGAGACAGAGACAGAGAGAGAGACAGAGACAGAGAGAGAGAGAGAGAGAGAGAGAGAGACAGAGACAGAGAGAGAGAGAGAGACAGAGAGAGAGACAGAGAGAGAGACAGAGACAGACAGACAGACAGACAGAGAGACAGACAGACAGACAGACAGAGAAGGAACTCTCCTGTATATAACATTTATCCATAAACAATATTGCCATTTCTATGCTATTTGCGAGGGATGAAGACGGATATAGACAGAGTCAGGTGAACGTGGCCTCCAAGGGTTCAGGGTTGGTCCAAGCTACACTGCCTTCACCTCCGCTCTCATAAACAAACTATAAACATTATCTTTATCGAATCACAGAGTAATCGATTCCTATCTAATATTCGCCTTCTCTCTCTATCAATATAACATAACCTTTCAATCGGTAAATATATTAAGTATAAATATTAAGAATTCATTTCTATATTTAGGCACCTTTCGGATTGTAGAAGCAATAAATAGCTTAAGAAAGCTTTTGTTGGCTTGGAAAAATAACTAAAAGAAACAATACAAATATTAGACATTTTTAACGCTATAAAAGTAATAATTTCCAAAATCAAAGAATAAATTTATCATCGTACATTTTAAAACAGTGTTTAAATCTTATGATGATCTTATAATTATATGTATCTTTTACATATACAATATTATATATATATATATATATCCGTATATATATATATATATATATATATATATATATATATATATATATATATAAATTACTCACCTAGAGTGGCGAGGTCGATTCCCGCCTCCAAAAATACGAATTTATTTAGTGACGAACTTTTTATATAAAATCCTTAGTCTAGCTAGAAAATGGTGGTAACCTGTAGATAACCCGTCCCAATTACCCATATTAGCATAAAGTGGACTTTAATAAATATATATATATATATATATATAGTTATTTATCACTTCCAGCTTTCTGTAAACCCCAACTATCAGAACAACCATTAACAATAAGCTAATACATCATGAAATGTCATATTCCAATCTTATATACCAAATATTGTTTTCATCAAATCTTTACTATATAAGAGATACAATAAAATATGTTTTAAAGTTATAAACTAGCCTAATAAAATGTATGTTTCCAGAATGATGACAAAACTAAACTTTGTTTATTAACTGCTGATTATACATAACCTCACCAAAGACTATATAAGTTGCATGGTACAAAGAGATGAGCCATGACGTCAGTAATTAAGATTTATTTTCTTGAATCGAAAATGTTTACTTTGACCTTACGCGATATTTAACTTTTTCATTCACCACTAGAGATCGTTAAAGGTTAAAATTGGAGGATTTAAAGGGAATGGAATTAAATTCAATATATTTCCGAAAATTATACAGGAATCAAAAAAGTTTATAAAACCAATCTTGTTAAACTATTGATGGAAAATCAAATGTTAATCGAGTTATTCGTTCCTTGCCGTTTTCAGCATTCGTTAAACACTCACTTCTACACATCGGACTGTTATTAAAAAAAGGGATGACATATGGTGAAATGGGATCATTTGCATGTGACACCGTCACGTGGGAAATCTGCTTAAACTTCATGACGCACTTTTCTTTTTGGTGGAATCTGGGAAAAGAATCAAGGCTACCTTCTTTCCCTGTCGATAAGTATTCAGACAACTGTGTAAGGGTGTTTAATTCGTGTAATGACACTATCCGAGGAGATGGTATTTGAAGGGGAAGCGGCAGGTGAAGAGATAAGTAAGCGGTGGAGTTGCGTGGGACAATGGAAAGGGCCCTCAAAGCTGAAGGTTCAGCCGCTCTGCTAGAAATGTCAAGGCTACCCCCATTATCAGCTGTCTCGATAGCTAAAACCCTAATTACTTACACTCATTTCATTATAATATTCCCAAGCAGCAAGCCTCACTATCATTATGCTCCAGGATATAGCTGTAAGGGGAATAGCTCACGGGAAATATTTACTTCCGCTTTCCCTATCACGCTGTTACTCAGTTAGCAAGATGCAAAGAAGCACCGAACACCGACAAGACCACTTTAAAAACTACACGTCCCTCGAAACGTAGCTATATATAAATTTGGCTATCGGCAATTTACCTTACAGGAATTCAGCTAATGAGGTTATAGTCATGATGATTTTTTTTCTTCTGAAAAATGACTTCAAACGGTCATCATTCCTTCATAGTTGATCATCAAAATTCGGGTTATATGCACATAGAAAATGCGACTCACTGTAACGGAAACTCCAACGGTCATTTTGAGTCTCACGATCCTTGAATTCACAATGAGGCTATGCATTCTGCAAGTTGTGGAATATAAGAGGATGATCCTGGAGGTACTATGAGGCCGGGAACCCCAGAGATGTCAATCCTAGGAGCTAAGACTTCATCTGCAGGTCCTGCAGTTTGTAGGTAGTTGTGGAATATAAGAGGATGATCCTGGAGGAACTATGAGGCCGGGAACCCCAGAGATGTCAATCCTAGGAGCTAAGCCTTCATCTGCAGATCCTGCAGTTTGTAGGTAGTTGTGGAATATAAGAGGATGATCCTGGAGGAACTATGAGGCCGGGAACCCCAGAGATGTCAATCCTAGGAGCTAAGCCTTCATCTGCAGGTCCTGCAGTTTGTAGGTAGTTGTGGAATATAAGAGGATGATCCTGGAGGAACTATGAGGCCGGGAACCCCAGAGATGTCAATCCTAGGAGCTAAGCCTTCATCTGCAGGTCCTGCAGTTTGTAGGTAGTTGTGGAATATAAGAGGATGATCCTGGAGGAACTATGAGGCCGGGAACCCCAGAGATGTCAATCCTAGGAGCTAAGCCTTCATCTGCAGGTCCTGCAGTTTGTAGGTAGTCGTGGAATATAAGAGGATGATCCTGGAGGAACTATGAGGCCGGGAACCCCAGAGATGTCAATCCTAGGAGCTAAGCCTTCATCTGCAGGTCCTGCAGTTTGTAGGTAGTCGTGGAATATAAGAGGATGATCCTGGAGGAACTATGAAGCCGGGAATCCCAGAGATGTCAATCCTAGGAGCTAAGCCTTCATCTGCAGGTCCTGCAGTTTGTAGGTAGTTATGAAATATAAGAGGATGATCCTGGAGGAACTATGAGGCCGGGAAGCCTAGAGATGTCAATCCTAGGAGCTAAGCCGTCATCTGCAGGTCCTGCAGTTTGTAGGTAGTTATGAAATATAAGAGGATGATCCTGGAGGAACTATGAGGCCGGGAACCCCAGAGATGTCAATCCTAGGAGCTAAGCCTTCATCTGCAGGTCCTGCAGTTTGTAGGTAGTTGTGGAATATAAGAGGATGATCCTGGAGGAACTATGAGGCCGGGAACCCCAGAGATGTCAATCCTAGGAGCTAAGCCTTTATCCCATTGTTAGGGCAACAATCCCAGCCTCTCGCCGCGAATACAAATCAGCTCCGAGCCGTCGCCCATTCAATCAACAGCCGTCATTTACATAACAGTCACCCTTCGCCATTATCTTGAGGCCGACCTTGGTCCCGCCTCTCGGGGACGCTATTATAGGTTTTTGTTGTTATTATAATTGGTGTGATTTGACTGACCATCAGGAGGGCTGACTCAGCTGGGACCATCTATAAATACCGTAGCGCTTCTCACCTCCCTTTTTCTCTCCCCCACCCCCTCTCTCGCTCTCTCTCTCTCTGTCTCCCGCTTTCTTTATCCTTCTTTGCTCCCTCCCGCCCTTTACCTTGTCCTCTATACAAACCATTATTTTTCCAAATTTTGAATCCCTATATTTAATAGCCCACAATGATCGTGGGTACTACTTACGTAGATCAGGAATTTGAGCTGAGATTTCATGGTTATATTCTACTAAAAGTTGGAGTGCTGAAAAAAGACTGCAACTGCAAAACTGTAGCGTACCTTTGCCACTCCCGAAATGGAAACACTACTATTAAATTTCTATTAAATAAAATAAGTCTTTATTGCACTATGTCAAAAGTAATTGCTTCTTCTTGAACTCAATATTTACACGTGTTGAGTCATACGGAACTTTTTTTCCTTTTTGTGGCGTTACTTCCCTCGAGAGTAAAACCTTATGAGAAATGGAGATGGTAAATTCCTTCCAAAGTCTCTACATTTTCCTTAATTCCTTGTATTGGTTACCCCTTGGGACCCGATTCCTATTTCACAGGCAATCACTCCAATGCATTTGGTTTCGTTTTCACACTGACATATTGCAGTAGTATTACTAATTATCTCATTTCTAGCTTAAATGTCAAGTTCTGTTTCCATGGAAATTTCACAAAGATTAATAGAACATATATTACAAGATGACGTCATTTTTTAGTAATTTCCGGCCGTGCGCAATCTGTCTGGTTTACCTTACCTGGTGATTGGCGAGAAAGGCTTTTTACTATGACATCATTCATGGCAAAACTAACTCCACTTCAGACAATTAAATTGCAGTGTTTCATGGATACAGTATATATTCAATGTCTTGCAGTGATTAGCGGAAGGTTTCCATATAACGCAACGCGAGCCTGGAATGCTGAGTGGCGCATGTTATTGGAATCTGCATTGATTGCGCAAACCAGAAACGCTTAATTAGCTCTTGCACCATTCACAAATAAATAACTTCTTATTATTTGCTTTGTTTCATCAACTCACTTATGCTCATTTACATCTGTTTCTCCGATAATCCAATGATTTCCATCTTAATCAGTAAGCAGTAATTCAAACGGAAAGCTTTTATCAGACGTTTCTGTCTTGTAGATTCCAAAAGCTGCCTGTAGCAATATTTGGTTCAACTCTAATATGAACACACGCATTTTTGGTCTTCTAAATCCTCTTGAAATTAAAGTTTCAAGTAGTGTTTGAAACACTCGTGATCTTTCACTTAAAGCTACTTTATATATATTTTATGTACTGTTCAAATGGTGTGATGTTCTTATTATAGGCTTACTTAAGATTAGAATTTAATCCAACTAAAGAACCCGTGTAGTGCATGGAACTCTGGCGTGATAGACATTGTTTTTCATAGTTCTTCAAAGATTCGGAAACTTAATACCTCCAAGAGAAGGAATCTATATACCTCCAAGACTGGTGAACTATTAACCTCGAACACTGAGAAACTGCAAACGGCCAAAACTAGGAAACTTTATATAGCTCCATAACTAGGAAACTATACAGTTCCAAAACTAGGAAACCTTCCTTATCTATAACTGGTGAACTATTTACCTCGAAGACTCGCAAACTCTATATCTCCAGGACTGGAAAACTATATAGCTCCAAAATTAGGAAACTATATACCTCCTAGGCTGGGCAACTATTTAACTTCAAAACTAGGAAACTATTATGTAAATGCCTCCAAGATTGGAAAATTATATAGCTCCAAAACTAGGAATCTATATCTCTCAATAACTGGTGAGCTATTTACCTCGAATACTAGCAAACTCTATATCTCCAGGCCTGAAAAACTATATTGTTCCAAAACTAGGGAACTATTTACCTCCAAGACTAGGAATCTATATACCTCCAAGTCTTGGAATCTATATACCTCCAAGACTTGAAATCTATATACCTCCAAGACTTAAAATCTGTATACCTTTAAAACTTGGAATCAATATAGTTCCAATACTGGGAAACTATATACATCTAAGACTTGGAATCTGTATACCTTTAAAACTTGGAATCAATATAGTTCCAATAGTGGGAAACTATATACATCCAAGACTTGGAATCTATATACCTTCAAAACTTGGAATCAATATAGTTCCAATAGTGGGAAACTATATACATCCAAGACTTGGAATCTATATACCTTCAAAACTTGGAATCAATATAGTTCCAATACTGGGAAACTATATACATCCAAGACTTGGAATCTATATATAGTTCCAATACTGGGAAACTATATGCATCCAAGACTTGGAATCTATACACCTTCAAAACTTGGAATCAATATAGTTCCAATACTGGGAAACTATATACATCCAAGACTTGGAATCTATATACCTTCAAAACTTGGAATCAATATAGTTCCAATACTGGGAAACTATATGCATCCAAGACTTGGAATCTATATACCTTCAAAACATGGAATCAATATAGTTCCAATAGTGGGAAACTATATACATCCAAGACTTGGAATCTATATACCTTCAAAACATGGAATCAATATAGTTCCAATAGTGGGAAACTATATACATCCAAGACTTGGAATCTATATACCTTCAAAACTTGGAATCAATATAGTTCCAATAGTGGGAAACTATATACATCCAAGACTTGGAATCTATATACCTTCAAAACTTGGAATCAATATAGTTCCAATACTGGGAAACTATATACATCCTAGACTTGGAATCTATATACCTTCAAAACATGGAATCAATATAGTTCCAATAGTGGGAAACTATATACATCCAAGACTTGGAATCTATATACCTTCAAAACATGGAATCAATATAGTTCCAATAGTGGGAAACTATATACATCCAAGACTTGGAATCTATATACCTTCAAAACATGGAATCAATATAGTTCCAATAGTGGGAAACTATATACATCCAAGACTTGGAATCTATATACCTTCAAAACATGGAATCAATATAGTTCCAATAGTGGGAAACTATATACATCCAAGACTTGGAATCTATATACCTTCAAAACTTGGAATCAATATAGTTCCAATACTGGGAAACTATATACATCCAAGACTTGGAATCTATACACCTTCAAAACTTGGAATCAATATAGTTCCAATACTGGGAAACTATATACATCCAAGACTTGGAATCTATATACCTTCTAAACTTGGAATCAATATAGTTCCAATAGTGGGAAACTATATACATCCAAGACTTGGAATCTATATACCTTCAAAACTTGGAATCAATATAGTTCCAATAGTGGGAAACTATATACATCCAAGACTTGGAATCTATATACCTTCAAAACTTGGAATCAATATAGTTCCAATAGTGGGAAACTATATGCATCCAAGACTTGGAATCTACATAGTTTCATGTGTATGTTCCTACTTAGCTGTGGCAGGACTTGCAACTTTGTTAAGGAGTTATATGAAGGCGATAACAGTCGCTGTGGATTGAGTATGATGTAAGCATTGGTAGAGGCACGACAGAGAGGAAGAAGGCCATGTTCTGGGGCTTATCTCTGCTTTAGCTGTCTCTGTCTCATTTATTATGCTCTCTATCGGATCATCCTACAACTAGGTCACTCTCTTCCCCTAACCTCTGCCTCTTCCAGATCTCGCAGATTAGCATTAGCCATTACCTTATTCTAAGTTCCAACAATCCATTTGTAAACCGATTGACGTTTGCAATAGCCGATGGGATGCAAGTCCAAATCAGCATTCAGCAGATTTCCCTCGAGGGAAATGAGTTATTGCAGTGCGTGAGAAATTCACTTAGTTGACGCAGACCCTGCGGAACGGATTGTGTTTTCAATTCAAAAAGGAAAAACTGGGTACTTGTGTATTATATCCACCACATTTTAGTTCCACTAGTTCCACGCTAGAATACGCTACTGTTATAAGTAGTACGATTCATTGCCCGCAAGGGAGGTTATACTTACCTTATAACCTTCTACGGGATTATAATGATAAATAAAAGAAAACACAATTTTTAAAAATAAAACATTTTATTCACTTTTAGGCGGGAAATGTGTGGAAATACTGTTCTTCATATCTAAGGACACAACTCCCTCATGTAACTGTTCCAATCAATAGCAGTCTTATTGGAAATTTTGAGTTGTTTTTTGCAAAAATTGACAGATGTCAATTCTTCGCACCAGCAGTAAATGAACTTCAATGCATTACAAAATGGAATTTTACTTCCTTCGAACAAGGTGCCAATCCGAACGCCGACTTGCTCACCACTCTTACATTACACTTCCAAAAAAGACTTTTTTTTCCACTATAAAATTTCATACAATGTGATTTAGAACACTTTCTTCTGATAGCCAAAATATTCCTCTCATGTAAATATTTAACAGCGTCTTCTTCAGTCGTTGGCAAATCCCAAAGAGGCATTTTTAAAGGACTAAGAAACTCTAAACAGCAAACGCAAATAAACAGCAAACGCAACTATGACAAAAGATAACCTCATTAGCCTGGGAGAGCTAGCGTCGCACTTCAGTAGCGCATTCTAGCGTGGAACTAGTGGAACTAAAATGTGGTGGATATAATACACAAGTACCAAACACTGTTTTACTTTTACTTTTGCCCACGGCCACAAAAGTGCACTGCTTCACAACTGCCCTCTCCCATATCCATTCTGTTTTTCCGTTTCGCTGGAGCGGTGGCTACAACGTCGGTGCGTGATGTTCCTTCCACCCCAGCCTTGATATTTAAACATCTACTGAGCGGATAATGGAGCGACAAAGGTCGTACAACCTATTCGTATAATCGCTGAAACTAATTCCGAAATGCGGCAGGTCTTGAACGTGAAGAAAGGTACAGCGCTTTCAATGTGTCGCAACGTAACCATTGCACTGGCTAAATGTTTTTTTCTGAATTCATTATTACTTGCTGAAGGATGTAATTGTGCATAAGTGGAGGCGGTTACCTAAACATTAGCTCTGCCAAACATACATTGCCTATTATGGGATTATGCTGAGATATGCTTGAAATAACTTACACATTCTCTTTATATACCAACGCACTAATGATTTAGTAGTGTTTTGCTAAGATATCCCCAACATTTTGATAGTTTTACCATAGTAATGTATTTCGTTTCGTTTGCATTTTTTTTTGTTTTTTAATGTTTGCACGAAGAGTGTGAGTCTCAGGAAATCTAAATGATAATGTCTTGGAATAGTACTCTCTTGTACTGGATGATGAACAAGTAAAGTCCATTTAAAAGAAAAAGAATTATGAATTTTAGAGAAATAATTAATATTATTGAACATCATCAGCGAATGTCACTGCTATTCTTATTTCAACAAACTGACACAAAATTATTCACGTGATGTCAATAAATTGACCACTCATTTCAATTTATCTAATTACTTCTATATAAATAACTTTCGGGTTTGTCTGAAATTTAATTTAAATTAGTTTCACGTTTCAAATCAATCTTAGAACAAATTTTTGTTTGTTGCCTTTCTTCTTGTCACTCAATCGCTTTAAAGCAGTTTGGACTTTCATAGTTGTCATTCAACTATTCGAACCAACAAAGGTTATATGACAAGTCAAATTTTTAACCTCCAACTATATATCTGTCAATAACTTCGTTAATTTGTGTTGTTTTTTTCATTAAAAGTTCGGAAACATCAAGAGATATAGAAGATAAATGACCTTCCTATCAGCTCAGCAGAATCATTCATCTTGCAAAATTCATCAAATCAAACCCGAATCAACTCACTTCTAAACGTGAGAAAGTTAGAACAAGGTGCAATTTCAAGCCCTTTACTGCACCAATAATCCATGGCAAAGCTGAAGGTGAAACTCTTGCAACTATTGCAGATTACGTTCTCATCTCATGAGAAAAAGGAGATATCCGGTGAAACTGTGTATGCACTCGAGGGAGCTGCGGACGAAATTACTGGTTGGTTCTGCAGATGGCGTTTGATACCGAACGCAGATAAAACTGAAGTGAAGACCTCTTGCTCTCGGCAAGATGAAGAATGCCGATCTGCCATAACTTCCTATTATCCAATACTCAATTCCCTGCAACTTAATGATCTGGCCGGTCGCTATCTCCGGATATACCTGGACACTTGGCTTTCTCACAGATTCGGAAGATGATTTCCTACGCGCTGGATGACACAGTTGTCCAAAAATAAAAATAAGAAATCAAATGGAGTAGTAGTGGGGATTTACTAATTCTGAAAACAAGGAAGTACGAACAACTAGCTTAATATTCGAGTTACTAGAATATGTGTAGAGCATCAATAGTTTAACATATTTGTAGTATGATGTTTTTCGATCAGAATGTTTATTTATTTATTCAATTATTTTTTCTGTTTATTAGTCAGAGTATTATTTTCATATTCTTATGGTGTTTTTTTCCTATGATTTGTTTGCTGTTTCTGTTAGCTGTTAGAATTTATGTGATTAAGTAGCTTGTATCTGTAGAGGATTTTCTTTTCTTTTCGTTTTTCTATCAGTTCTTATTTTGTATTATTTGTAGTCAGTTATGCATGTTTCGAATTATATTTTTGTTCACTTCTGTTTTTTTTTTTTTTATTTTTTTTTTAATGCTACGTTAAGAGTAAGAACTCCATTTGGATGCAGTAATTATAAGGTCCTTTATGGACTTTCAAGGGGTCTTTAACCCCCCCCCCCTTATTATGTTTGTATTTTCAATTATTATGTTTAGAGGATATTTTATTATTATGTTAATAGTATATGTTTGTGTTAATTATTGTAATTAATACCCAAATATAAAAGTCAAACTTGTGTTGCGAGAATACTTATAGATCCAAAATTGTAGAGCATCAATAGTTTATGCTAATTTACAATTGGCATTGAAGAAATTTATGTTTTAATAATAGTAAAATAAATATTTCCCCTATAAAATTTGCTTAAACTAAGTCTTAATAATAGTACAAAACAATGTAAAATTTCGTTCTAACAATCTCTGGTATTATTTGAGAATTGTTACGTGCTTACTGGTAGTTTGAAATAATTATTTTGATATTTGAGTTAAAAAATAAAGTGCAAAGTAGACAATTCTACTTGCTATTTTTTTCTTAACATATATTCAAAGGTTTCTTCATTATCAATTAACATTATCAAATCCATTTTTACAACCGGAAATAACAGTTTTATTTTTTGAAATTCAATTCTAAATATAGTCGGGATTGCATTTTTTTCAGTAGATTTTTCAATAGTTTATAATTATTCAATTATATCAACATAATTTTCTTTGTGTTTACTTTTCATTCTTAATATTTTAAAAATATTTTATATTTTTGTGTACATTAATTACAATTGTTAGTAACATATTATTTAAAGTTTTTTTTTGTTATTAGTTGCTATCTTACTCGAATTGTTTATGTATATTATGTGGGAAAATATGTAATTTCAACATATTGTATGTTCGCACTCAATGTACCCTCGACTGCTTTATAGAACAAACCTTAATGAGATATTAGCAAAATTGTGAAATAGTTCTATTTTGTTTCATTTAAATTATACTTGGGTTTGTTGTTTCTCTTAATGCATAGAGAGGGTATGTTACTAGCCGATAGGATGGGAAGTTACAGAAGATGTTAATCCGTCATCCTTTTTCCTCCTCATCCCTCATACGTTTCGTCTTCGTCTATAAGAGTAATACCAACATGGAGTCTGGAGGTATACTAAAGCAGTACGTTACTTGTGTATAGAGGTTATGCAGGTCACGGATTGTTTAAAAAATTCTTTTCTCGAGTATAATTTCCCCTTTTTCCTAACTCTGGTATTGCTGGATATTCTGATGCAGAATGCAACAGTCAACCACCAATTTGTGATTGATGAACAGTGACTCGGCTCCTTCCGTTGTTCGTTCTAGTCGGAATCGGAAAATTCCTGTTGAGGGTAACATTCTACCTGGATGACAATCATCATGGAGAGTGGTTGTAGGTCTGTGACTGCTAGCCGATGCTGATCCAGGTAGGGCGCCACCTTCTCCCATGAGATAGAATCTGAAGAGGAACAATGCCTCCCTGTGTAATTGCATAATGAGCCTGTTGCCACCTTCCCAAAGCCACCTAGCTTTATGTTAATAGCTACCCCAACATGGCATTGTCCACCCCACTACCTCCCTCTAGTTTGCATACTCTTCACTTCATTCTATTTCTTATTTCCTCTCTTTTTCTACAATCCGCCTCTTCCTCTACTACCACAGACAGCTGCCTTGTATTGTCTCTGAAATGCCTAAAGATAGAAACAAACACCACTCGGCTGAGGCAAAAAAAAGACACCTGTGTATTAAGCACCGATACCAGTTTCATTCGAAAAAACACTGCTCACCCCACTTCTGTTTTTACTATTTAATGAGACTTATACCTTCAGAGGATAGTCGTACTATCGCATGCTTAGGGAATTCGTATTCAGTCCGAAATTCCCCAAAATTGAGGGATTTTCAAATTTCTAACATCTTAGTTAAATAACATTGTGATGCAGTTTAAAAAAGCCTTCCTACATTTCACCAGAGGAATGGCTTGCATTAATCATCAGGTGAAGCTCATGTTAGGCCTATGAGTTAAGGCGTTGGCCTTTATCTCACATAGTATACCTGGAGACGTCAGTATGATTCTCTCTTCCTAGGCAATAGGAGTTTATTTAGCGACGAACTCATTAAATAATCCTTGATTTCATCCCGTTTTGAAATGAATGGTAACCTGTAGAACCCCTCCCAATTAGCCTTAGCAGCACAAAGTGTACGACCATAAATAACTATATGTATCATCAGGCTACGCTAGTGTTCTTTAAAAGTTGATGTTTCTTTCTGCATAAGATGTTTAGCTGATTACAATTGGGCATATCCAGTAGGGTTAGATTTTAGTTTCTAATCACATGGCATACATACAGTCGTGGTTTCTATTTTAAACTGGCGAATGAAAATGTTTTTATTCTCATTATTTAGCTGAACTAACACACTAACATTGACAGAGTTAACATAACACCAACAATGGAAATGAAGGCTTAACCTTACTATGGAAATGCTGGTTCCTATTATGTTTCTGAAGGATTATCCATCTATTTCTGCAAGGACCTGCTTCCTTTCTTCTTCTAACGCACGTTACCAACCAATATTCATCTGGCTAGACACTCAGAGCCAAGTTTTTGTAGCACAGATGAAATACGATTTTCCATAGTATTGCTTCAATTAACTTGCCATTGCTTAAGTTCCTCAATCTATATTTTTCACAATTTTCTAAAAATATTTTTCACATTGCTCATCTCTGTCATATGAGGAATGCTGTTGTGCTTTCAATAGTGAAAATAGAATGCCCATTACTTGACATATTCACCAACATTTGTACAGCCAAAGAATCGTTTCAGCATAGCCATTCTGAAGTTTATATCGCTCTGCCCCAAACTAGTTTAATCAACGTTCTGAATTTAAAAGAAACTAGAACATATACTTCCTCTGATCGATCTGTTCAGCAAGATCTATATACCACGTCTACTACTATTATTATAAGGCCTCCGTTTCCCCGTATGACAAAGGACGGTACCTTCAAATATATTTGTTATGAAAGCACAATGGTTTATGATACGACCAAGAAGTTTCATTCTCCTTTTCCCCATGTCTTTGATAAGAATTTTACTCTCACCATCCACGTTGGATTTTTTTGAGTACAACTTGTCTCATTGATTCAGATCCACATTTCCAGTCCTATATTCCCTTCTTTCGAGAGCATAACGTTCCAGTAAAGCAGTACACTTCATACGAAAGATTTAGCAAAATGTTTTTTTGTATCCATGCTTCTATGCCTATTAGGTAAAATACTTCTTTTGGTTTGGAAGGCTTTATCTGTTCAACACTGCCTTATGGAGATAGAAGTTGTAACATATAATGGCAATATGAAACATCAGTAAACTTGCAGGTAAAGTAAACTATTGGACATTATTTTCTTTCCTGGAACACATGTAACTGATTTTCTAGTTCCGGGTTCCCTATATAGTGTGTGTTTTTTTTCAATTATACATTTTGAATATTTCAGTCTAACAATAGCTTGAATGTCAATTCTTCAAGAAATTGAGACTTAATAAATGATGCTCGTGAAAGAAGAATAAAATACAAAACATATTCTGTAATTGGAATGTATAATATGGGAGATGAATAGGGAACAGATCTCGGCCATTGATAACATTATCAATATTAATACAAACTTATGATAGGCCATTCATACACTCCTTCAATAAATAATTATCATATGTTAATATCCATTGATTATTGCATGTAATGCTATGAGGTGAGGGGAAGCCATATCTCCACCTGTCTGGGAGATGAAGGGGGGGGGGATTCATTCATAATAAGGTGTTGCCATGGAGACAATGGACTAGTAATCATCACCCAGCCTGCTACTCCCATTCATTCATAAACCTCTCTCTCTTCACTACTTCTCTCTCTCTCTCTCTCTCTCTCTCTCTCTCTCTCTCTCTCTCTCTCTCTCTCTCTCTCTCTCTCTCTCTCTCTCTCTCTCTCTCTCTCTCTCTCTCTCTCTCTCTCTCTCGCACACACACTTTTTGGGATTTCCTGTTGACGAGAAAAACTCAAATTGGAAATTTGAAGTGCATCTGCCGCCCACTAGGATGAATTTCTACCTGAGAAGAGGATCGTGAGGTGGAATGAAAGTGACATGTAGTTAGGAAAATGTATTTAATACATGATGATGTAATGGCGGCCAGGTTGCTATGGAGATGAAAGGTCTTCGCTGCAAAACGGGCTTATATAATGGAGCACAGATTAATATAATCCAGAGTTCTATCACTTCATCTCTTCTAGTTCATGACTGAAGAATAATATTATAAGAGTTCATTCTTTCTAAACTTGTCCTCGGACTCCAGCCCGTTTCTTCGGAAGTTCATGGAGTTTAGTTAAATCGGAAAACCCCAAAAATACAAACATCTCCCTAACTTTAATTTATTTTATTTTAAGAGCTCCACAAGTTGATTGACCCACCCTGGCTAGAAAAGGGTGGTAACCTGTAGATAACCCGTCCCAATTAGCCTAAGTTGCAAAAAGTGGACGTTAATAAATAATAATAATAATAACAAGTTGATTGATATTGCTCAATCATATTGAACATGGAATTGAAGTAAGAAATGATATCGAAACAACAAACAAACGAACAAAAATAATATTTAAATGAGAAAAAACAATCAACACAATGTTGAACTAAACTCAAAACAGAACGAAAACACGTTGTTAATAAGAACAAGAAAACATCCAGAAGAGCCGACCACACGATTAAATACTTCCATAACTTTGGTTTTGAAAACGTAAACATTATATTTATTTATTTCAGAAGCCGCTGCAATGGTGATTCTTCTTTTAACATGTAACCATTATAGAAAAAGAAATAAATATAAGCAAGTGGAAAAGTGGATATGCACATTATAAAAAATAGAAAAAATATTATCCAAAAAAAATATTAAACATTTGAATTATATATGATTTAATGTATTAAAACCTCTGAACTAATGTTTGTTAAATTATAATTTTCTCCTTTTGTATTTAGACAACACTTCATTAGGGTTAATGGAAATATTTTTATTTTTTGACGTATCGATCTAATTCAGCTGACTTGACCTGCCATACTTTGTGAGACTACTACAGCTGGTGGAAGGTCCGGTAGTTGCACTTGTAGTTAGTTGTACTTAGCGTTTTGTGATCAGATGTTATGTCGATGGCAGAATAGTTGAGAATTGAATATGGTTATTATAACCATTTAATGTTTTTCGTTTTCAATCAATCAATCAATGCAGAAGATGTTTTTTTTTATCGTTGTCCTTTGATAGTAAAACTAGAGTTTTATGTTTTCAACATATAAATAACCGCATTAAAGATTATACATTAATGGTTTATTTTGTGTTACTAAAGATCAATAATTATAGAATAATGCATTGGTGGAGGCATGACAAGAAACCTGTAGACGGGTAGATGCAGAGATCCCCCAATGAGAGCTGCTGACGTGCAATATGGATATCCAAGATGTCTGGGCCAACACACTAATTACATACTGGAGCTATCTACTCCCAGGGTGGCCTCTGATATCAAATACCATCACTCAAAACTAGACCTTTCACTACACACAACCACTAGTCAACTTTTCTATACTACACCTATTATATATATATATATATATATATATATATATATATATATATATAGAGAGAGAGAGAGAGAGAGAGAGAGAGAGAGAGAGAGAGAGAGAGAGAGAGAGAGAGAGAGCTAAGAAGGGCTTAATTCTGGATCCATTCTACAGTACGTTTTCAGATAAGCAGAAATTTAGCAGAGGTAGTTCTAGAAAAGAACCAGCTATATATGAATTGTGTTGCCTCTATTATTCATCAAATAATTACGTGGAAGACTGTAAGGTTAACGAGTTACTGTTCGGCTCAAGAAATAAAAGTTTTATTTCCATTAATTGTTATCATGGCATAATAGGATGCTTAAAATAGTTTTGTTTTCTATAAACAATTTTCATATATTATCTCTATTAGATTCTTCACAAATTATTGAATAACATTTATGCTTACATAATACAATCATTATATCATTTGCTCAAAAATGATTAGCCTTGTCACACTTTAAAGAGACAATGTACCTGATTACAAATTATTCTGTGAGCGATTTCTATGGCGAATATTTTATAGTAATATTTAATAATTGAACATTTTTAAAGCATTCGCAATGTGTATAAAAACATGCTACATCAAGAAACAGCCAAGACGTTACAAGAATAGGGGCTGACAAAATAAGAGTTGAAAAATCTGTCAACTAATGTAATACTGAAACATTTGATTAGGATTGTGAATTATCGCCTATATACGAAATAAGGATGTTATATAAGCTGTAGTCTTAGCTGAAATATCTCCAATATTTTTGGGACATCAATACCAAAATGTTCAAAAAATAAATAACTACATTATTAAAAATAAATATTATTAATAAACTGTCAGATAAGGAGGCTGATATTGCAGCTACCCTCAGGAAGAGGGTATTTTGTATTTTTTATGGTCACACACACCCACATATTCCTCTTATATACTAAAATAACCCAAGGGGACTTCTTATTACCAAACATCGAATGGTAAAACCTTGCCATGGAACCAGAATAACTTATATGTTGGTATATATGTGTGTGTGTGTGTGTGTGTGTGTGTGTGTGTAGTTTGAGTGAACTGCCTGACCACTGGTTTCCATCTTGTACAATGATGCCGGTGATCTACACCGGAGACAACTCATTCGGGGGGGGGGGGGGTAAAAAAGGTTTGGGCAGAGGGAAAGTGCATACAATTTTGGATCGTTATTCGTGCCCGGAGTGTCATAAAATCCATAATGCCTATCGAAAAAACGTGTTATTCTGATAATGCGGTTGGTTACATTCGAGTAGAATGGTCAAAAGTATTGCTAGCAAACGATCCTGCTGTTGAATAATTTTGTGATGGGAGTTAAGCTAAAATTGAAGGCAAAAACGTTAATTTCTCAGTCACTTCTAGAAACACGAATTCATTTCGTTTATCACAAGAATATCTGGGGATTTAGCGGCCGTTGGTAATGGAGTCTTTTTTCCAGAGTGTCTTCAATTTCTGAGGAGTAGTTCCATCAGCAATTTCGTCCTGCTGCGAACTTTTGAAATTTTGTTGGACTACCTTCTTCAGGTAGATTTAAACTGGGCTATATACTTTCCAACTCTAATTGAAAATCTACCTGAAGAAGTAATTTGTGAAACCACTCATTAACTTCAGAAGAATTAGTTGTCTTTTAGTAATTTTATACTTCATTTTAAACACTAGGCATTACATTGCTTTTAGTGAAATTGCTTTTCTAATAATAATGTGTTACTAACTGACTTGGTTAGTTTACTTAGAAGTTTGGCCTTTCTTCTAATCAATATATATTAAACGTTTTTTCTCTCATTTGTTCCTATTTGTTCCCTTCATTTTTACGTAATTAAAGTAATATTGATTTAGAAAATAAAACGATTCTATGTCTTAAGAATGTCTTTTTTTTTTTTCTTCTTCTTCATTTATACATAATACTTGCTCTCTCCTACTCATCGTTGGATGATACTCCTACAATAGGAAATGGTTGTGGCCAGGAAGGTAAGATGATGTGAATAGAGAAGGGCCTAGGACTAGCCCTTGAGGGACTCCAGCTGAGACACTCCAACAGTTCCAATGACAACAAGACTGACTAGAACAATCTCCGAAGAGGAGTCTGAACAAACTGGAACCAGCTTTTAATATTCAAACATGATGGGCTGGATGTGGAGTGGAGAGAACTGACATCAGCATCAGCCCCTCTGTCAACATGTCATCGGCATAATCTCACCCTCTTCTACCCGCACAAAAAGCCTATTTCCAATTCCATCGACCGTACGCACATACGCACTCATGATCCTTTCATCCAGGACTACAGTCTTCAATAGAATTTCTCTTTTTCATTTGCTCCAATCGAATTTCTAATGTAGGATAAAATTATTGTTCTCGTAACAATTCGCTAGAATTTAAGCCAGTACTGAATAAGTGGAAACATAGACGATTCAAAATATCATAGATTAAAACTGCTTGAGGAGGGGCTCAGTTTAGCAATGTGAGTTATAGCTTTGGCCTTAATCTGACATGATAAACCTAGAGTGGTGAGTTCGATTCCTCCCTGGATAATAGGATTTTTTTTTAGTGACGAACTCATTAAATAAAACTCTTAGTCCTCGCTAGAAAAGGGTGGCTACCTGTAGATATCCCGTCACATAGTAGCAAATTGGGATGTGGTTTCTACAGGTTACAATCATTTTGAAGCCAGGGTGAGACTAAGGATTTTATTTAATGACTAGCTCAGATACCCGGCTTCGCCCGGGAATTGATTTGAGGCATGTTTTTTTTGGCAAGGCTTTAATTTGCAAATATTTTGACATTTACCCGTCCCAGTGTTTAGGGTTAATACCCGTTGTTGGCATTTGTTAATAATAAAATTAATTTTTTATGTAAGTCTTCACTGTCCTCCAAATTGTCATATTTCCCGTCTCTTGTGCATTATGCATAGATTTCAGTTATTCCCGCTTTAGTTTATAGTGTATATCTCGTTTATACTTTGTTAAAAGACAAAAATGAATATAACAGAAGTTACTCTAAATAACAAAATAAACAACTTTTATTATGTTCATATTTGCCGAAAAACGAATAGAAAACGAAATACCGCTAGTTTTAAATTCAGGCATCCTTACAACCCCCACTCCTGCCCGTCCCTAGAAATGATGGTATGGCTTGTTATAATGAAAGCGTTAGTGCTAATACACATACCGAGTTTTATTTATTTTGGTTGGGTCTTTTGTCCCAAATAAAATTGTTCACTTCCGCTATAGGTTTTAGAGTATATCTCGTTTATAATTCGGTATACGAAAAACGTCTATATAACAAAAATTACTCTAAATAACAAAATAAACAACTTTTGTTATGTTTATATTTGCCAAAAAAACAATAGGAAACGAAATACCGCTATATTTAATTTCAGGCCTCCCTTACAACCCCCACTCCTGCCCGTCCCTAGAAATGTTGGTATGGCTTGTTATAACAAAGGCCTTAGTCCTAATATACGTACCGAGTTTTATTTAGTTCGGTTGATTCTTTTGTGCCAAATAAAATTGATGACTCCCGCTATAATTTTTAGCGTATAACTCATTTATATTTAGGTATACGACGAAAGTGTACATAACAAAAGTTACTTTAAATAATAAAATAAATAACTTTTGTTATGTGCATATTTGCCGAAAAAACAATAGGAAACGAAATATCGCTATTTTTAATTTCAGGCCTCCCTTATAACCCCCACTCCTGTTCGTCTTAGAGAATATTAGTATAGCCTAAAGTCTAAGTTGGGCTAGTAGTAATATACATACCAAGTTTCATAAAATTCGGTTCAGCCGTTTACGCGTGAAAAGGTAACAAACAAACAAACAAACATACACGAAAGAAACAAAATGCAGTTATGGTGTCTATGACATGTGAAACGAAAAGTTATCGTGAAAATTCGCGAAAAAAAATCAATGTACAGACAGAGGTTACAATAATATATATATATATAGATTGGGTCACTAAATAAATTCCTATCGCCCACATTGGAATGGAACCTATTACTGCTAATTAGTCAATATACTAAACTGACAATATTCTAGCGAGGTGTCCATTGCTCATCGAATCGGGAATCAAATGAGCGAATTAGACGAAAGAATTAAGGCCATTGCTTTAACTCATATAGCTAGGAAGTTGGGAGATCATGGGGCATAATTCTATCTCACAACTAGGAATCGACTTCTGTTCCAATGATGACTGGCACAAAAATGCATAATACACAGTTCATAAACAAGTCAGTATAATTTGAGATTCAGTTTGGTTTGATAGTTCCTTTGAAGAAAAAGGGGTCCTTGAAGAGCTCGGGCACCTGACATCAGCTACTTAGAGCATTCCTTCTGATTCTCAGCTCATCAGATGGCCAACATCCGTAAGTCGTCCTACAGGCAATCGCCGCCACCGGGGTCTTCCTCTCTTAGATCTCGAAGTACTTTGTATTTGACGGTATCCAAGGTTCTCAAAACATACTTCCTCCAACTACGTTAGATGATGTCAGATTACCATTGAGACTCTGTTGCTCCTGAATCGCCACCAGTTCCGCTCGTTGACGGGTCCAAATATCCCAAAAATTGAATGCAAAATATTTGGCATATGAATACAGCCGAGAATGTGTGAGCTAATAGTTGGCTATCTGAGGTTGGTGCAAGTTGGCGGGCAGGCATCAGATAAGGGTCTATATTTCAGACAGAGTAAGCCCCAGACATCGTAAACAAACAGGCCGCTGCAGAGTTGTGTGGGGGGGGATTTTTTCCCCACCTCTTCCATGATATATCAACCTCTCGATGTTATTACCACTTCTGCCCCTACTAATTCAGACATGGCTCGCCGGATGGGCATTAAATTGCAATTTGGTTCAAATTGATGCGCTCCGGAGCTAGTCTGGCAATTATGAGGTCTTGGCCCAGAGATTTATCGGATATTGTGTTGCATTGGGTCTGTCTGTCTGTCGTATATAATGGAGGCTGTGCTCTCCGTCTTGGCTCAGCCTGACGGCTTAATCTTTGTTTGACCACAGTCTGCCATGTATCTCTGTTTGACTCCAGCAACCATGTATCTCCAACAGCCGACATCCATTACTGACTCTGGAATTTTCATCGCATTCCATTCAATACACCAGTCCAATTGACTCCCCTTACATATTCATTCAGATATTTTCAGCCAACTCTAAAAGAAACTAGATATACAGGAGCTTATATTGCCAAATTTTTCTTGCTACTCAGGATGTAAGGTAATTTTACTTTTCGAAACTAAATAAAACAACTCCGTGAATATTAAAGTTAAAATGACGCAGATATTTCGATTTTTTTATTTATTTTACCTTTCCCCTAAATCCCTACACCTCCTGGTTCAGTGAAAATAATGCGTCGTATTTAAGGTTGGAATAAGATTTTGCGTAATAGGAAATCGATTGATAAAGAGCTAGATAATCGACATAACATCAGTTAATGTTGCTATAATAAGCAGTGTCCTATACAACCATTTTTGGTTAGTGTAGACCGAGCGAATAGAAATACAGTTGTAAATAAGTTAGGTAATCTCCTGAACAGGCTTCAAATGACGTGAAACACCTAGAGATGGAATAAATAAATGTGATAGGGACAAGTGAGTGTTTCGATGAATTGTCCTTCATTCATAGTCTACTAATTCTGCAATGTTGTTGCCTCTCTTCCACCGCTCTTTGACACCTTTCAAAGCTATAATATTAAAATAAAGTATCAACTTTTTCTGACACAATTTCGATTAAATCGAATGAAAAATTACAAGAAATCGTAACACTATGGAATCTGTCATAATAACAAATGATTAATTTTCATCGCATTCCATTAAATACAACAATCCAATAGTTCCCCTTTACATATTCATTCAGGTTTTATCGCCCAAATCAAAAAGAAACTCCATATATACTGGAGCTGAGCAAATAGCTAATTTTTATTGTTGTTTAGGATGTGAAGTACTTTTACTTTTCGAGGTCCTTTAAGCGGAGTTTAAATCCTTTGACCCCTGTCATCTGTTCCGAGGGCATTCAGAAAATTGTTTCAGAAACAAGAAAATTTCTTATTAATATCTAAATTGGAGTGCCATAAACTCTATTCATTCATATACACTTAAGGGTAGTAAAATACAATAACACGAAGAATACAAAAAGTGCGTAAACTAAGCAAATTACCCATGTGATGGTTTATAATACATAAATCTGCATACTGGCAACACCTCCGTGAATACTGTAAGAATAAATAGAAACGTAATGAGAAATGATTCAGTCAATTTACATTTTAATAACCTCCACAACGGAAAGCATCTGAATTGTAAACAAACAGGTCAGCCAACCTCTCAGAGCTGAATAGATAGAAATATTCTTGGCCGGAAAGAAAAACAATTACTGAAATATATCTGAATATAATATATTAATTTTATTGAAATCTATTTACTATAAAATAATTTTTATCGCAATCACTCAAATTTTAGTAATCCATTAACAAAAGAGGGAGGGGAGTTGGTCAACAGAACTTATTTGCATATATCTCACAGAGTAAAAGTTCAATGAAAACAATATTTGGAACGTCTTGTACGACCTTTAACAGAAGATAGCCCACATATTAGTTCATTTAAAGAAAATTTATATTTGCAAAATAAAAATAATACAACTTTAAACAACACTTTCTACGTTTTACTCATTTTACTACAATTTATTACTAACCATTACGTGTGTGTGCCATGTAATTCTCCTTTGCATTTAGTTGTCATACAAGAATTTAATTCAATAATGGAGATGCTACCCTAATTTTAATTTAATATATACTTATTAAATAAAAGTTTTTTTTTTTTTTTTTTTTTTTTTTTTTTTTAACAACTTTGTTGACATATTTCTTAATGGAAACATATATATTTCAACATCGCCGCTGTCGCGTAACTCATTTAAATAACAGTAACAGAATAATTAAATCAAATGGATGTGGAAGCTATTTATTAATTACTCTGAATTCCGAAATACAAAACTACACGAAATTCAGCCTAAAATGTTCTTACAAAATACCACTAGACTGAAATGTTTTTCTCGCACAAGTATATATTTAGTTCTATTTCGTGAACTCCCAAATCTTGCCAATGCAGAATCTAGTTTTGCTACAATGTGTGTATTTGTGACATATGTTTGATAGCTCTACTCTCGTTATCACTACTCGTGGCGAGTTGTTGTAGGCTAGGATTGTTGTTTCGTAAGCTAACTACAGAGAAGAGATCTGTTCGTCCATAGTATTGAGGGAATGGTAACAACTGCTGATAGCAGACCATTTGCCGTAGCTATTTGGTATATCAGGGTGGTTATCCTCGTCCCGGATCGTTAGTCCATGTGAAATATGTCCCGGGACCGATCACAGCACTTTCAGCAAACTATCCCTCTCCGCAATTACATATCGATACAACTTCTCTTTCACCTTTCTCCCGCATTTGGTTTTGTCTACATAACTTTTTCTGCTTCTAACATCTTTAGGTAGTTTTAAGATCTTCGTTTAGAAATTTCCTCATTAAGTTCACGTGATAACGACCTTGGTCTAATGGTGGATTAACTTTGCATTCATAATATATTTATATAAAGAACCTGGGCAAATCATGGAGGATATCTGTGAATTTAATGGGCAAAAGATTTCGTTGACTTCCATCTTTTAACGTTTCCGTGCAACAACCTTATTCACATTAGTTAATTCCCTTTGATTCACATTACCAACAAAGTTATTTTCATTACTATATACCTCCTTTTTGAGATTTATCTTTTATATAAGTGTTAAATTATTTATTAATCAGACACATTATTGGCTCATAATAGCCATATGTCTTAACTTTGGACAGAGCACAAAAGTTGACGAATGATTTAAACAAACTTCCTAAAAACAAGAACACCGTGGCAATACAAGAGTTCCGAATTATAATAACATAATCAAGGACTGGGACCAAGAGGACATGAAACAAAGAGAAAGAAAAGTGACAGTTCATGAATGGAATGACAAATTACTAAAACTTACACTAATAGAATAGATGGTTTTGATTTGAGATAGATCTCTAAGGGAGGCATGAAATGAAAAATCGCGATATTTCGTTTCCAATTGCTTTTTTTCAGCACATGCACATTAATAGAGTTGTGTGTTTTGTTATTTAAAGTAACGTCTGTTAAACACTTTTGTCGAATATCGAATAATAAACGGTTTATACGCTAAAACTATAGAAGTCAACAATTTGATTAGCCCAAACAACTGAATCGAGCCAAAAAAAACTCTGCATTTGAATTAGCATTTTCCTCGCAACTGAGAGAGAGGGAGAAGAGAGAGGGGGGGAGAGAGAGGGGGAGAGAGAAGGGAGAGAGAGGGGGAGAGAGATAGAGAAAGATTGGCGAAAAATGTGGGTTCTGCAGGCTGTGTTTAAAATTATTTATCAATCTCTCACTATTCATGGGAATAAAACCCTCATAAAGATTTCTAGGCACTCCAAAATCCAGGATTTTCTTTGAAAGACATAATATATTTAAGCGCCGATACACCTTAGACGTGTGCCATCCCAGAGATTTCTTGTATGATGTTATGTGCTCATCTCTCTTAGCATTGAATATATACCTGATAGATGAATTAAATGCTCTCTGAATTTTTATGTCTTCTGTAGATGTAATATATATATATATATATATATATATATATATATATATATAAACGGAATCGCAGTACCACATTAATGGCACAATTAGGCTGGATCCCAAGTTTTATCTTAATTTCTAATGGGAAATAGTTTTATATTTTATGTTAGCTACCAAAGCTGCTTGATCCTGCCATGAGAGATTGCTGTTAATTATTACGTCAAGTATACTCATTTTTTCACTCTTTTCAATAATCTGCTCATTTATTGATATTGAAAGTCTAGGCTGTTTAATTTTTTTGAATATTTTTGGGGTACCAAGCAGTAACCACTTGGTTTTTTTTGTGTTTAGAGTTAACGATTTGTTTTGCGCACCAATCAGTAATACTCTCAGGAAAGAGAGAGAGAGAGGGGGGGGGGAGAGGGGTAGAAAGAGAGACATGAGAGAGAGAGAAGAGGCGCAAGACTACAAAGAGAAGAGCTACTATTTGATGTAGGATCTAGATAGGTCCTAGCCGGAACTGAGGGCTACCTATGTTTTGGCAGCTAGCTAGCTCATGGGAATAGCCTCTAATGCAGACCAGCAGATCTCATCTCTAGCCTTCCCACAGCATCACATAGCAGCATCACAGCATCATAGCAGCATCTTCTTACAACAGGATGGGGAGGTGCATCATCTACTATGTAACACTCATTCGACCGTCCTTCATGGTTGTCAACAACTACAGACTCCAATTGGCAAGGTGTCGCAAACCGAACACTTTGATATTTCTTAGATTTACCTTTATTCAAAATGTTTGATCAAGTCAAATAAGGACCAGCTGAACGATTGTATAAAATCGGGTTGTGCCATGGTTTTGTATTAAAAGATTTTTATCTTCTCTGGTGAGGTTATATACAATACAATCTCGTCACAATAAAATAGCTCAGTTTTGGTCTTGTAACCTAAGAAAGTCCGTCACGCAGGGGCTGCTTATATGAAGCAGATTTCCCTCGCGAAGTTAAACAATAGATAATCCTACATTACTGCTAACACATCAACACCGGGAATATTATGGTAATAAATAAAAACGGTAATAAGGAATCTTTCCTCTTCCTTTCCGGCGGGAAGTAGCTGAAATGTAAACAAACATGCCGTCTGCCAACGGCACATCGAAAAGAAAAACATTAACTGAAACATATCAGAATAAAACATATTAATTTTATTCAATACTATTTACTATATCTAGTACTGTCATTTATAATGAATCAGAAAAATTTTTCTCTCAATCAATCAAATTTTAGTAGTAACAAGAGCATATTTGCATGTTCCTCGTATAATAAAGGCCTCTGGAAAACAATATTTGCTATTTAAGCTTCGAATAATGTGTTTTATTATATAACAGAGTATTGTTTATGTAACACTAGTAGAAGTGGGGGTTTACTGAAGACTGAAAACTGAAAAATGCACATATCTTGGTTAATATTCAGGATAGAGAATAAATGTATCTAACAATATTTATTGGCACTTTACTTTGCAAGAAGATTGGTTCTATACAGTTTTTCGAGCCGACGAATTGTAACGGAGATATTTTGATTTTTAGAAAATCCCACTTCTTTCTTTTTACATAAAACGATTAAATACCGAGTTTGGTAACGATCAAACAAAAATCGCGACCGCTAGGGCAGACAAATATATATATGCTTATATATATATCATTTTGAATTGACCTCATTTTCGTCATCTCCTGGGTTGGATCTATGGACATTTGAAGAAATTTTTAAACGATATTGGAGAAAGGGCAGACTCGTTGAGGAAATGCAACTCTTGATGAAAGGTTCTTCCCAGATAGAGGATAGAAGGCCTCATTCCCTCGGGATTCTCAGGGATTGTGTATTTCTCGGTTAATTGTCAGGACATGAAGAGACAAAGGCCCTTTCCCCTCATTGTTCCTCAAGTCTCTCTCCTCAATTAATGTCCTCAATTCACCATCAATTCGGATCAATTCCGATTTATTGCTCCTTCCCATTCTCCATTTTCTCACATTCTCCCTCCGGTCGACACATGTTCCTTTTTAGTCCTCATTTCTTCGGCAGAATGAAAAATTCTCAGCGGTTCCCCTTTCGCTGAGTGGAAGCCGTCAATTGTCAATGTTTCACCACTTTGTAATTGCCTGAGCCTTAAGAACTCTTATACTGACAGTATATCTTAAACAATGGAAAATCTTATATGGATGACATTTCGTACATTCATGGGAAAATTCGGAATCAAAGGTTCCCCAAAGGACATTATTTCTGAAGTACATTTAGTTCTCTAATCAACATTGCAGGTATTAGATCAAGCATTCACGGCAAGTTTACAAGTTAATTGGTAATATAAAATTAAACTCAGGTGCTAAGGCGATGGCCTAAATCTCACATGGTAAACTTAGAGTGGCGAGGTCAATTCCCACCGGGGCAATGGGAATTTATTTAGTGACGGAATGATTAAATAACTTCCATAGTCTCAGCCTGGTTAGAAAAGGGTAGTAACCTGTAGATAACCCGTCCCGATCAGCCACAATAGCAAAAAGTAGACGTTGATAAATAACTAATAATGTTCCATTTACATAAAAAAATACAAAGCACGTAACTAAACATTATTATAAAGTGTCTAACCTAAAAGAATTTCTTTCGCGTCAGCTTTTGGCTAGCTTGGTTGCAAAGAACAGGACAGAGATCCTGGTTATAAAAAAACTTATTTCACAAGTCAGAAGCAAGAGTCGAATTGGGAAAAAAGAAAATGAAGGAGGAAATTTTTAATTAATTATTTATTAACGCCCACTGTCTGCAACTAAGGCCAATTGTGACGGATTATCTACAGGTTACCACCCTTTTCTAGCCAGGGTGGGACTAACCTTGGCTAAACTTAACCCCTGGAGGAAGAAATAACTAAGGATAAGTGATTTTTAATTTGCACCAGTCATCTAGAAGTTACCACCTTTTTCGAAAGGATTTCACTAGATATGTTTGTCACTAAATAAATTTCTACTGCCCTAGTGGCAATCTAACCCACGGCTGTTGGTGATTATAGTAAAAATGACTATTGGTTCAACAGATTACTATGAAATACCTATATTATATATCCTTGTAAAGAAGTGAATGAATTTAATTTGAGAGCCTGGGCACTTTTTTTGACGATATAAATATATAGGTTTCCATATCAATACGAATTTTGTCGTTATAAAGACTTCTTTAATTTATTTTTCTAACATCAGGAACTTTACTTTAAATTTTAAACATTAAAATATATTTTTTTTAGAATTAAATTATTTTTTAACGTCATCATTTTGCAACTGAGGTTAATTGAGACAGGTTATCTAAAGGTTACAACCCTGAACCGGGTGGGGCTAAGAATTTTATTAAATGAGTCATCACTAAATAAATCCTTATGCCCAGGCAGGAATAGAACTCGCCACTCTAGGTTTACAAATATATTAGAGACTAATGCCATAAAAAATATTTATTTAAGTACTGTATTATTAAAAATGAGTATGACACATTAAGTTTTTGTAAGCAAATTCCGGAAACAATACATCTCGTTTTTGAATGAACTAGGCAAAACTCATTTAAGAGAAACTGCCCTATAATTATCTTTAATCACAAGTTTAATGTTAAATTCAAACAGGTCTTGTTCATCGCGAAATGTAGGTGATTCGTAAATTCAATTCTGTTAAAACATTGCCGAACAAGTATGCATATTAAAAAATAATGTATTCGACGGATGAGATAAAGGGAATGCTATGCCTGGACAAAATTACATGTAGTTAGAGGAAGAGGGTTCATTAGACCCAGCACTGAAGATGATAGTATTTTCGACGAGAGCCAAGTCATAAGTCATAGGGCAGTTATACACACATCTACAACGAGCGAAAAATTGATGTGAGGAACAATATAATAAAAAGAGGAATAAGTGTTTATTAAGGAATATTACCGAGTGCTTAACTTAATGTAGAGCCATAACGAGTGAGGCGCAAGATTGAAGATACCTCGGACCTGTTAACGGTCTACAAATAAAAGTGTGGTGTATGGGTGTGTGTCGGTGTAAGGGCTGTGTGTGTGTGTGTGTGGTGTATGGGTGTGTGTCGGTGTAAGGGCTGTGTGTGTGTCGGTGTAAATAGATCGCGCTCCGTGGGAAAACTCCCCTAATTACAAAGCTTTGGGACTGGCCACTTAGAATTAATCCGATATATGCCCTCTCTATTATAATAATAGGCTAACTGTCGGAGAGACGAGCCCTATCTGGCGTGAGAGATCTGTAGCACGTGTCGCACTGCCCGTCTGGGTGTTAGCTAATCGCTCACCAACACCAACACCAACACCAACATTAATATCAGCCATCAGCCAGCAATTACAATTAACTCCTTTTGGGATTGCTCTTACGGCAAACAAATAGAACAAAATTAAAGATATTAAGAGCTAATTTGGTCTTCCCCAAATTATGCACTATATTATTCATATTTACCGTCTCAACTACTCTTGAAATACATAGCTAATGATTGGATCTCAATTGAAGATAACTAACAAAGAAACTGCCAATAAAAATTACAAAGTATATAATATATGGTTACGTTTATTACAAAAATAATAAACGTTGATTATTACGGTTCTTTGGGATTGCCAAATTAAACACACAAATTTTAGTGTTTTTATCACTGCACAATTTATTTGACGATGCACAATACACTTGGCAATTATTCTTAATTACTACTTACAGTATACACTGATAGCGTCACTGTTCTTCAGATTACACAGTCCCAACAATTCACTCACGGTCACTGAAATTCCACAACAACAAGACGCACTGCACTGCCCTTTACTTCGCGGCACTGTACTGTCTTAAACACGGCACTAAACAGTCACATTCACGGCACAACACTGTTCTTCTTCTAAAAACACTTTACCGCACTGCACTAAGTCGCATTGTAGCACTGATGTGACCATCAAGATAGCTGAGCATAAAACTGACTGGCTCGCGGCTGGCCCTTCTTTATATAGGTCGTCGGCATACATCAAAGGGGAATTGTCTGGACCCCTCGACGTCTGGCTGGAAGGTACTGGTAGGACCTAGGACATTCTGTCGGCTTCTTTGATCTACGTCATACTTCCCAAATACGCGACTCTCTCACTCTGAAGGATTATTCATGTATTTAATTTTCGCAACAATATATTCTTTACTTAACAAACAAATCCTGTGAATTGACGGTCAATAAAATCTTCATTCTAGGACTCATGAGACTAACTATTCTTATGTATCTTACATAATAAGGGTCCGTTGAAAACAATATGTGGTATTTTTGCTTTGAATAAGACCTTTCATGATACATTGCTTATTTTAAAAGCGCAATTACTAAAATTGGGGGTTTACTGAAGGCCAAAATCTAAAAAATGCCAATATTGAACATAGAAGAAACTTGTATATATCAACATTTACAGGACATCAAATTTTGAATAATATTGGTTCTATACAATTATTTCTTATATCTGACAAAGATGGATTGGATGTTTGGGATCAACCTAGAAGTATGGAGCCCGTATCCTCTCACAATAACAATTATCCTGAATTATTATTATTTATACGATACTCGATATTCAACGTTTCTTGTCAACACTAAAGATCATATTTTTTAGTGGTTGAAATCAGACCAGGAATTGCGGTTTAGAGGAGTGAGATTCGAAAATATATCCACCATTATGAGCCGCACCATAAAATGCTATTGAAACAATCATATTAAACTAAATGAAATACTAATCGAGTTATTTGTACTTGCTTGTTTTCAGAACTCCTCCCCCCCCCCTCCCTCCCATTCCATCTAAGAATTCGTATTTTTAGGAGATTTCCCTTAAGCAAACACGATATCTACACATTTTATGTAAAAAGACAGATCAAGTTCGTTAATGGCTGAAATCGGACCAGGGGGGTTTTGAGAGGGGTTTTTTGAAAATTCGAAATATCTCCCGGTTACCTCCTCGGAGCAAAAGATTGTATAGAACAATCTTATTGTATATTAAATATACTATAAATATTATTCTATACATTTATTCTCTATCTTGAATATTAACCGAGATATTTGCATTTTTCAGTTTTCAACCTTCAACAAACCCCCACTTATACTCATGTTATATAATAAACCACATCATTCGAAGCTTAAAATACCATAAATTGTTTTAAGAGACCTTTATTATACGAGATAGAGAACAAAATATGTTCTTGTAACCCCCCCCCCTTCTTAATTTCTTGGACTACTAAAATTTGATTGATTGAGATAAAAAATATTCAGATCCATTACAAATTTTCAGGACTAGATACAGTAAATAATATTCAATGAAATTAATTTGTTATACTCTGATATATTTCCGTAATTTTTTCGTCTTTCCTGTGAGGAGTTGGCGCACCTGTTTTTTTACATTTGAGGAGCTTCCGCATGGAGGTTCTTATTATCGTTTATATTTATTCACTTGATGTTGACGGTGCTATTGTGTATCCAGTATGAAGATTTCATCTATTGTTAAACATCACGAGGGAAATTCGTTTAGTTTACGCAGCCCCTGCGTGACGGACTTTTAACCCAGAAATAGGGTACGTAGAAAGATGGGGTTACGAATATGTTATACCTACTCGAGGAAAATCTGCTTGGTTTACCAGCATGACGGCATTTGTTATTAAATACTACGTTTACGCAATAAATTACTAGAAGAAAATACCTTTATATGAAATTTTAAATATGGTTAACCTACAAACAGCTTATTTTAAATAACAACTGTTAGGGGGTAAGATTGCTAATAAGCAAAGCGAATGAGCATATCCCAGATGGTGGTTTACCTGTCATTCACTGATGCCTAATCACATGGGTATCATTCACAGCTGACTGTCATTCTTGATTAATGACAGCCTCATGACTGTCAATCAACATACAAATGAAGACATATAAATAATTGTAATCCTTCATTCAGCATACTCCTCTCAATCAAATATAAATAAACCAAATCAGACAACAACGAAAATTGATGGCATTAGTTCCTTCAAGTATCTCAAGTTCCTGGTGCTTAAGAAGCGTGTTTCAAATTCATGGATACTTTTATAAAATGCGTCAAATAATATGTAAAATGAGTTTATCGTCGTGTTCTGTGAATGTATTACTTGAATTGAAGTAATTAGGACTTAAATATCATTGGTGTGAATTTTTTATTTGAACCACAGTTTCTATTATAGTTTATAGTTTTCGAACATTTTCCTCAAATGCCCCTCCATCCTGCCCAGGAGATGACGAAAATGAGGTCCGTTAAAAACTGTATATATGTATATATTTGTCTGTTACCGCTCTAACAGTCGCAATTTTTTATCTTATCGTTACCAACCTTGATATATAATCGTTTTATACAAAAAGAAAGATCGAGTTTGTTAACGGCTGGAATCAGACCATTGGTAGGGGGGGGGGGGGGTTTAGAGAGGGAAAATTTCGAAAATTCTTAATATCTCCGTTATTATGCGTCGGATTGAAAAAATATATAGAACCAATCTTACTGCAAATGTAAGCTTCTATAAATGTTATGTACATTTTTTCATTATCTTCATTATTAGCCAAGATATGTATATTTATTAATTTCTCCGCCTTCAGTAAACCCCCACTCCGTCTCATGTCATACAAACAATAAGCAGTTATATTATGAAGCACTTTATTTGAAGCCTAAATACCAAATATATTCCACATGGAACATTTACTTTTTGAGATAAATGCAAAACGTGACGCGCGTAGGAAATCTGCTTAGTTAACGCAGCCCCTGCGTGACTGACTTTTTTCGTTCAAGCCAGGTCCACGGTTAGTTTTCCATCGGGCTTTTCGGCCATCACTAGACTAGATGGATGTTGCCTTTACTGGCCGATGCATTGATATAAATTTAAGAAGTTTGAGAATACATATGGATATTTATGGTTTTTTATTAAGCAGTCCTTATTTTGCACTCTGTTCATTTCCCTAACATCTTTATTAACTGTTGGAAAATATTTGTATGCACATCTCGGCAGCCTTACGTGTACCAGAAATCTAAAGTTCCCTTCCATATTTGTTGCCTCTTTCGCAGGGCCCCTCTGCTACTTAAAAGATGGTCTTGCAGTGTACATCCTGAATATTTGGTTTTGAAGTATATTCTTGGCCGTCTTCCACAAAAGGGAATATAGTAGATTCGACCATATGGAAGTTTTGATTTGTGGCAGGAACTGCAGAACTAGTTTGGAGGTGAAACTTTTTGGCCATATCATAAGGCACATCGATTTCCTTTTGCATTAGGGGAAGAGGGGGGCATAGAAAATCCTAGACAATATGAAACATCTTATGAATTTCGATGAAATGAGTAGCTTCCGAAAGAACACAATGACTGCAACTACAATCCCTTGTCATGAATAGGGGTTTGTACTCCAGTGCAAGCCTATAGCATGATTAAGTTTGTTCGTTCAGAGTAAAATGGTAAGACGCTAGAGTTTTTAATGGCAAATCCAAGGAGATATGAGTTGTCCGGGAAAGACATTGATTGAGTGACATCGGAGTTGAACTATTTGAGATTGAGAGTCCATTAAGGTATAGGTAAGTGATTGGAAATTCAGTAATAGTTTAAATCATCCCCTAGAGATGATGATGATGGTGTGTAAGGAGATTGGTGACTGGGAGGGGGGTGGGGGGGGAGGAGGAATATATAGAGGCTAAGTATATAAGTATATATCACATGGAGTGGTGGGGGGATCCACACATTCCTCCATAGCGTGTGAGCCTACGGTAATGGCCCTCAATTATTTAAATTATAAAGTTTTCCTCTCAATAAGTCGGCTGCGAGCAGAGCTTGTGATTTCACAGACAAATTTACAAGGTAATTGCCCTTGTAGCGGCCCTCTCATCCATGGCCATTCCTCTACGCTATGGCTCTACACTCCACCATAGCACTAACTATGGTCAGACCATTACAAAGAATTAAGATTCCGACACATCAGAGCCAGGAAATTATCATCAAATTTCATTTTTAAATAATTATCTGTCTAAATGACACTCGTCAACAAAGATTTTGTCGTAGAGACGTTGTTTGATGACCTTAGATATATTTTTCGCACTGACTCGGAATCAGTGCTTTGATATATAAATAAAACATGTTGTATACAATGTACAAGAATATGTTTCAAGCCCCCGAACACAAACTTTAATATTTCCAGAAATGCGTAGCATTTTCAGGATTAAAACTCTTCAATGCTCTGTCCGAAAGTATCAAATCTATTAGAACATACTATCTGATAATAATAAATAAATTAAAGAGCTTCATGTATGTCGGATTTTTTATACACAAGATGAATACTTTCATAAATGTACAATTATTAAATATTTGTCATAAATATCGGTCTAAAATAATTTGTGATCAGGTACATTGTCTCTATAAGCTGGGACAAGTTTCTCATCATTTATAAAGCTTGTTTTACATTAATAAATATGAGTGTCAACAAATAAAAAATGTATGCTTTGGAGTTGTAAAAAAAGTGTACATATTTAGAGTTGTATTAACATTGTTGATGAAACTAATTTATTGTACATAACTATATAAATTGATGGATTTTATACTATGTATTCTTAGAATTTAGACTTTAAGGAATGTATTATATAAGTATAAATGCAATTCAATAATTTTTTAAAGAATTTAATTGACACTGTATTAGAAAACTATTTATAGAAAAAAAAACTATTTGACGTATCCTGTTATGTTATGATAACATTTAGTCGAAATAAACACATTTCATTTCATAGATTCTTTCTATCGCATCTAGTTTCCTTATGACGGCTGGTAGTATGTTTTTGCTTTAACGAAATAACTAATTTATGTCATTTATACATCGTGATAGCACAAGCATGTTGTCCTACAATGCCATGCCTACCTACACTCTCAAAATGTGTTTAAACGTGCATTATTCCATCGTTTTATTCAAGGCAATGCTAAATCTTCTGCCTCTTCACATGTGGCTAACTGTCGGCGCGTTAGTATTCTCTCTGAAGACTGTTTGATAACTTTGTTGGTCGTAGGAAATTGCAGCTTATTACATTTATTATACCGTTAACTCATGGAACTGACAAAAAAAATATTACGAGAATATGCAGATACTTTTAGAAAAAAATCACTACGAAAAATATAATAAGAAAAACCTTTTTTTCTCTCTCTCTCCTCCTAGTAAACCTATGAGGGGTTATTTATTCGAATACATGTTCCATTGCCACATGGCATATTACATGTATGATTATGTTTAAGTACATTTTTATTTCACAATATATACACATATATAATCAACCATATAATCAAATGTAATATTAAAAAAAAATAATAATAAGATAAAATATTAAAATAAGTAAGATAATTAAAAATAAAATTAATAGATGAAATGAAAAAAAAAGAACAAATCAATTAAGTCAAACTCAACGATGTTAATTTGCGAGTGTATGTAAGGTAAATATATTGAATTATGATTCCCATTCCTCACAATCCACTTTACATTCTAATGAATTTTTGGTACATCCATATCTAAACTTTTGATAAACTTTATAAGTTCATTATTGTATTTACTAAATATAATATCAGGTAGTTCTGGCCAATTACCTTTTAAAATTATGTTCATGGTTAAATTTGATCTATTTTGATTAAATGTTGAACTGTCATAAAGTATATGTAAAAACGTTTGTGTTGTCTGTGAGTCGCAAGTACATTTGTCATTGTCTTGAAATTTAAATCTTATTAAACAATGTCCTGTCTGTCCATCTTCAAAGAAAAACATTGTGGCCACTTAAAATTAATTAAAAGTTTACTAGGCTCAGAGCTTGGCCACCCAAAAAATGTGGATACGTGGTAGCGCGTACGTGGGTTTGTTTTTTGAAAAGTTTTCGAATCTCTGAAATCTCCACTTTGGAGGGAGATGTGCCCCAATCGATCTCGCTGTCCAAACTAGTTCTTCTTCGGAGAACTTTTTAAGGAAAGACAATTTGCAAATTCCATCTCCCCTGGCTAACTGTAAGACTGAAAACATGGCGGGGATAGTATAATATCTATTTATGTTAGAGTTGATCTCATTACCTTGTTATTCCGGGCAGAGGTAATCCACTCATTTACTCTCCCAGAATCCACTCTCCACCAATCAGCGCCTGTCTTTCAGAATATACCTCCTTTTAATAGGTTTGCGCAAGCTCCAGCCCTTCTCTATCTCGCCGTAATATAAAATTATTCTCATTATATGAATTTATGTTTTATATAATTAGTTTATAAGCTCTTAGGGCAGTCGCTTGCATATAAATAATCCCAACTACACCAATATATGAAAATTGTATTATATTTACATGACTCGCCATTCCATCGAATTAGAGTAACACATACACTGGCGGTAATAGCCCTTCATTTAGTGTTTACATTAGTTTATAACTTCCATGAGCTGCCGTCTAGTAACTTTAGAAATATAAGTAAAGTTCTTAAGGAAATCATATACAATCTTAAAGTCCGTCACGCAGGAGCCGCGTAGAGTATGCAGATTTCCGTAAAGGTGGAATGACACACTAATGATCTCATTCCATCATATATTCTTTATATATAAAAAAAAAAACCGATGAGTAAAGTCGGTGGTCTATAAAATCACATTTGAATAGTTGCATGAATTTTGTGAGTATAGAAGCTTGTACAGCGGCTGCCTGGGACTGCGTGTCCAACCCTTCAACTTCCCATACAAGACAACGTCCCAGATGTGAAGAAGGCATATTCACAACTGGGACGTTGTTTAGCCTACGATACAATAAAATGCCAAAGCCTCCTAACTTATGCTATCCTCCTCTTCTTTTTATAAATGTTGGACTTAATCCTCAAAAATCTAAGTCTCTCTTTATTTAGTACATTCGAACGGCATAAGCCAATCGCCTGTTTCTAAAGGTATGTTTCCTGACGTTGCAGGAAGACCTGTTGATCCACGGGGACAGTATGTACGACATGATAGACAAGCAGGATCATCAAGGTATCCAGAGCGAGCTGCTCAGATCTCCGGCTAGTCCTGCTGACGAAACCAGGATATTCCTCTGCAGGATGAACGTCTCCAGGAATGCCAGGAGGCAGATGAGGTTCGGCGATCAGAAGGTAAACAATTATTATTAACTACTCATTCTCTATATAATAATAACCAGATATATATAAAGACATAACATAAATAACTCAGAAATTAAGTAATTTTACTGCATTTTGTTCAGTTATATATATTTTAGAAGGTATCGCGTAAAAAAATTCTTAAATACAATTTTTATTTGGTTGTTGCCATTGTTGAATTGTTAACCTTTTTATATACAAAATGCAGTCCTCCACACTGGAGTTTCGTAATCTAAACAGATTTGCCACGTGCTACAACGACATATTAATAGCAATCTCACCATATACAACTACAATTTTTAAGCTTCAATGGTTTTATTCATTTGAATTTTTTAATATTCTCCCTTTCCAAGGATATTATATAGGACGTTAACATAATCTTTAGTTCTACATATTCTATCGAGTCTCGTCCGGCCCCAAAATCCTTAAACCCACAACGGCTAAAGAAAGTGGCATTTAGCCGTAACAGCACAAAGTTGATGTTAACTTTTTTTTATTTTATAAATTGAAAGAAGAATTCCTTGAATCCATACATTTTTTTCCATTTAAACCTGGTTATAGTAAAATTATTTTGACAAGTATAAAGCGAAGCATGTAAAAATTAAATGGATTGGGAAAAATTCAAATCATTAAAACTAACCAAAAATGAAATAGTACAGTCAAAAAAACTTACAAATTAATAAGGAAAAATATGCATAACCCAAGCAGCCACCATGAAACATTTAATTCATTCAAAATGTCCTTAAAGCATAATTTACTCTTACATTGCACTTTCCAAAACGGATTTTGTTTGGTACTCATTAACTACGATTCTTGATCTTGAAGAAAGTTTTGGCTAATTTTATCATGTGACCATCCACAATAACTGACTTGTCTAAAGAAAAACATCTAAAACAGATAGCCGAGTGCTTTTGAACTACGTAAATGTTGCTTGTAAAAATGATATGTGATTATTTAAAACAGGTCAATTATAATTTAAATCAATTTTCTATATATGTTATTTGCAAAATGAAAGTATTGAGAGCATTATATAGGAAGCTTTCTCTGAAGCATGACATAAGCCACAGCCAAGTCCTGGGACGAATTGGTCTCATTCCAAGAAGTAAATTGGTTTAAATTTAAAGTGGATAATCTATTTATAAAGAGGTTGAAATTGTTCTGCCAACGAGTTTAAACTTGCGTTACAACACCGATCCTATCATCTTCATTACAGCCTATAATGTTCATTACATGGCCGTCCTTTCAACTCCATCATTTAAGCAAAGGATTTTTGTATCTGAATATTGTTCTCTAGATAATTACTATTTCTATATGTGCAAATTATACTCAATTTTCACCTGGAAGTTAAGATGTAATCCGAGAAGCTGTTTAAATTTCTGGCTATTGAGGTTGTATTCATGATTCTAGTCAGGAGATGGCAAAATGAGGTGACTATATATATATATATATATATATATATATATATATATATATAGAGAGAGAGAGAGAGAGAGAGAGAGAGAGAGAGAGAGAGAAATAGATGTCTGTTAAGACTCTAGCCGTCGCAATTTTTATTTCATCGGTACCAAACCTAATATTTAAACGGTTTATGAGAAACTAAAGATCATGTTCGTTAATGGTTCATATCACTCTAATGAGACATGGTGGAGTTAAAGAAGGGAATTTCGAAAATTCGACATATCTCCGTCATTATTATACGACCAACCTTGCAAATTTAATTTCTTATACATTTTGATGTATGTGTACATTTTTCTCTACCTTGAATTTTAATAGAGATATCTGCATTTTCTTTTATTTCAGCCCATCAATGATTCCCAACTCATACTTAATATTAAAAATAAGCTGTTATATTATAAATCAATATCATAGCTTATATACCAAATATAGTTTTAATTGAACTTTTACTGAGAGAGATGTGTGTAGGTGTATAATTTTGGTGTCACATCATTTTGGATTTTTGGTTCTGAACGACGTGATTATTATTCCATCGAAATTGTTATATTTCGTCGTTTCATGAAATGTAATGGCTGAAATCGGCTTTGAGGGGGGAATAATTGAAAATTCCAAATACCTCGGTTGCTATAAGCCGAAGCATAATTTTATTTATCCAATGTTGTTGGACTTTTGCAATTCTTTACAATTGTTGTTTTATGCATGGTTTCTCTTTGTCAAATATTAACGAGTTATTTGTATTTCTTGGTTTGTGAACCGCCACTTCTAATCATCCGATTTCAACTTTAAGTAGTCCAACTAACAATTCCTGTTTAATTTCTCTTTACATAGGCTTATTATTAGGGTAGAAATATGGAATAGATGGTGAGATGAAATAGCCAGCAATAATGTTACAGGGCGTGGGAAATCTGGGAAGTTTACTCGCAACGGACTTTTTAAATGTTGGTTGTTACGTACAATCCTTGTGCAATCACTATATGCCGATTACTTTGCAAGATGTTCAGTCATGCCTAACACCAGAGGTCACAGTTCTGCCCTGCTGCGATTTTCGGCTTCGGTGTGGCCTGTATCTTGTAGCTTAGCTTGACATAACTCCCTTTTCTCTTCACGTCACCTTCATGATCAACTGAAGTGTTTGATATGTATATAAATGAAGTGAATTCAATTTAATAAGAGTAAAAGGAAGCCATTTGGGGTCCTGTTGACATTTGTAGTTTTAGGTCCATTTGTCTATGAGTACTGTCATATGATCCACAATAGTGCACCAGTGCAACTTGCAGTTTGCACATTGCATTAGCAATTCTCAATCCATATTGAGATATAGAGATTTGATCGTGCAATGGTCTCATTTATTTTTTTTCCCTGTTCCCTTTTCTCGAGAACAATGCAAGGCGGGAGTATTTAGTGAGGTCTTACCCCTGGGACCTTGGTCTGGGTAAATAAATAGAAGGTGGACAATTAATTATATAAAGTAGGGAGAGGGAGGGTTGATGATATCTCCGGGATTAAACATGCTAATGAAAGAAGGTCGGCCGGTATCGGAGCATCTTTCCCAGAAGCCCGCCCCCCACGAGGCTGTGTCACCAGCAGGGCTTATCTCGTTAGCAGCCCTGTGCTTTACCATTCCTGGCGCCCAGTGAAAATACTCCCGCTCTAACAAACGTCATTCGGGGATCAGCTGTGAGCAGAGCTTTATTTTGGCACAATCAACAGGTGCAGCAACTGTACTTCGCCGAACTCCAGAGTCCACTGTAGTCTGCACGTGATCGGATTGCAATGGGTTTCGAACATTGCAAAGGTTTGCGCTAACCAACTTGGTATTACCCCTATGCTTAAATGTGCCTCAAAATAGTGACACTTGTAAACTAAACTTGCAAACGCAATTGAATTGCGGCCGGATAATCACCACTGTTCTGAAGACACAAGTATCTCTTAGCAAACATCATAAATGACTACCTATTGAAGATCACGACGAAGGATAATTTTGGCAGGAGTTTGTGGTATATCAGAGATCAATGCTGGATGTGTACGATCATGCTGCAGATCAGCATGTCATACTACAAAAGGCATCTGTTTGTTGAACATTATTGCACTTCAATGTTGACTGAACTCAGGGATACTGCAAAGGTCAGTATTGGAAACCACATAACCAAATCCCGATGCAACTAGTTTCTGTTATCTGAACACAATGGGCCAACAACATAGAGACGCTGAAGTGATAACGTTGCTGATCGTAATAGCACTTACTAATCTTATTGGCGGTATCCAACCAGTACCAATACTCGCTTAGTATTTTCCCTATTAGCAAATTTCTCCTTAGAGAAATCTGTTATTGATGTCGTAATCATGACGCTTTTCTTTGAAAAATTTCCTCAAATGTCCATCGGCCCCACCCAGGAGATGACGAAAATTATATATATATTCTGTTAACGGTCTAGAGGTCGCAATTTATGTTACCAAACTCGATATTTAATCGTTTTATGTAAAAAGTAACATCAAGTTCGTTAATGGCAGAAATCGGACAAGTAGAGAGGCGGGGTTTAGAGGGGAAAAACTTGGAATGTTCTGAATATCTCCGTTATTATACGTCAGATCGAAAAAGTGATTTAGATCCACTCTTATTGAATTTAATGTTCTATGAATGTTTTTATATATGTTTTTTCAGTATCTTGATTACTAACCGAGAATTTAGCATTTTTAGCTTTCAGCCTTCAGTAAACCTCCACTCCTACTGTTTTCATCTCAACAATAAACTGTTATATCGTCAATCACTTCATTCTAAGGTTAAATACCAAATAGGGTTTTAATTGAACGTTTACTTTGTGAGACACATGCAAATACGGTATGTGATGGTGACGGCAACAATTTACATTTTTCGTTCTTTACTCGAAAATGTTTATTTGATCTATATCATACTCGATATTTAACCGTTCCAGTCAAGGCTAAAGATCATATTTGTTGTTGACTCAAATCGTACTTGAAATGGTGGGCATATGGAGGGGGGGGGGTTCGAAAATTCCAAATATATCCCTTATTATGACTCGGATCGTAAAATCCGAACGATTGTTATTACTTGCATTTTTTCGTAACTCAAGTTTATATGTGCTAGTTATATGTGCATTATTGTTTTCTACCTTCAGTAACTCATCTACTCGTAGTTTTGTTTCATATTTGTGGTGAAATGTGATCAGTAGAAGCTCTACTAGCACCTGGGCCCCTACTTAGTTTTCGCAGATGAACACAATACGTTTTTGAAAAGGTTCTTCAAATGTCCATCGATACTATGTAGATGAAAATATTGTCCACTTAATCTATATATATGCAAATGTTTCTTGTCTATTCATTTCTATTCCATCGTTACCGAATTTGTATAAGACGAAAGTTTGATAGCTTTATGTAAAACGAAAGATCAAGTTCGTGTGAGCAGAGGAAAGGTTATGGGGAGGGGGAGAAAAATTCAGAATATCCCTCTTATTACGAACAAGTACAAAGGGAGGCTATTAGTGCATGGGCAAGAGTGGTGGCCTTTGGAGAGAAGGGAAGGCTGGAGAAGGAAAGGTTGCAGACTTCCCATAGAACAGCTGATATATAGACAAGGAGGGGTGTTTACTGAGGAAGCAACAAGGACAGACGGACAGACCGACAGCTACAAACAGCTGATATCAATGCTGTACCGCTAAACCTTGTTCGCACGCACACTACTAGCTCTCTCTCTACACTAGTCTACTCACTTTATTAGCCTCGCCTAATGGGTTCTATCCCACTTGGAGGAGTCAACTATCCAGGAACTAGTTGCATGCAGGGCTAATGCAGGGAAACCACTATACACACTGGAGAATAGAGGAACTGCATGCAGGTTAGAGGGCAAATGTCGAGGACTCCAACAAATTAATAAAATTCCGTCACGCAAGGGCTGCGCAAACTAAGCAGATTTCCCTGGTCAAGATTTATAATAGATAAACCTACAGACTGCTAACACAACACCGCCGTGAATGTTAAGTGAATAAATACAAACGGTAATTAGAAATCTTTCGCCTTCCGGCGGGAAGCGTCTCAAATGTTACAAAAACAGGTCTGCCAGCGGCTCACCAGAAAGAAAAACAATAACAGAAACATAACTGAATATAACATTCATTTTATTGAAAACTATGTACTATACCAAGTACTGTAATTTACAATGAATCAGAATAATTTCTATCTCAATCAATCAAATTTTAGTAGTCCAAGAATAGGGTCACAAGAACAAATTTGCATCTATCTCGTATAATAATGGTCTCTGGAAAACAATATTTCGTAATTAAGCTTCGAATAATGTGGATTCTTATATAACAGAGTATTGCTAGGTAGGATCTATGGACATTTGAAGAAAAATTTCGAAAATTACGACATCAGTATTTCCCTTAAGGGAAATCTGCTAAAATTCCGCCACGCAGGGACTGGCTAAATTAACAATAAGCAGTAAACTATCATATTTCTTACAATTTAGAAAAGTGAACACCTTTGGCAGACTATAATTCAATATTTAAACATAATTTTAATTTTGGTCAGTTAGAAATTTTTCGATAATGTCAAAAAAATAACCAAGCGGAAGATAAAAGAAAATATCCACGTTGTTAAAAAAAGTCTGTCGCGAAGGTGCTGCGTAAACTAAGCAGATTTCTCACGTGAAGTTATACAGTAGAGAAATCTGACTAATAACAACTGTAGTAGTATGAAACCTCTAAACCTATTCATGAGGGACGAATAGTTACGGAAACGGCCACCAGAGCTCTCGGCAGAAAGTCCGAACATAGCCGACTCCTGCCGATCACACGCAGAATACAAATGCAAATATCTCTGTTAATATTCAAGATACAGAAAAAATGAATAGAACAATATTTATAGTAAATTTAATTTGCAATAAGATTGATTCTATACAATTTTTCTGATGCATAATAACGGAGATATGTAGAATTTTCGAAAATCCCCCCCCCTTTAAACCCCCCCTCCCTCTGGTCTGATTTCAGCCATTAACGAACTTGATCTTTCTTTTTACATAAAATGACTAACAGACAAATATATATATATATAAATATATATATATATATATATATATATATATATATATACAGTTTTGAACGGACCTCATTTTTGTCATCTACTAGGTAGGATCGATGGACATTTGAAGAAAGATTTCGAAAATTCCGTAATGAGTACAACCTCAATAACTGATTTCCCTCAAGGGAAATCTGCTAAAAGTCCGTCACGAAGGTGCTGCGTCAACTAAGCATATTTCCTATAAGCGTCACTCATATCGACTTATCCAAAAGCGTAAAAGTTCAATCAACAATATTTGGTATTTAGACTTCAAATAAGGTGTTTCATAATAAAAACAATTAATTGTTAATAGGACTAAAAAAATCCATATATGTCTATTATTACTCAAGAAAACCCGCACATAACAGCATTATTATATTTTCAATAATATTGATTGCATACAATTTTTCGATCCGACGCATAATAACGGAGATATTAAGAATTTTTGAAATTTCCCCCTCTAACCCCCCCCCTTCTACTGGTCGGATTTCAGCCTCTTCATCTGCCTTATTTAAGGTAATTATTTCCATTTTAAGTCATATTATATGAACACCCTGTCTGTTGTGGATGTTCACAATGTTCTGATTCACTATACTTATGGACGGTTTTAGAATATTGGTTGACATTTTGCTTATTTCTTCCATCTTTATATTAAGATTTTGAAGATATTACTTAGTCGACTTGGCTATAACTCCTCTCGATCCAAACAGTAACCCTTTTACTGTCCAATTTTCTATAATGTATTTTTCTTTAAAATATGATCTACATTGGGTACGTAGATGCCTATTTTTTCTAAATTTACTTCTTCTTCTTGTTTTTTACTTATTTCGAATCTTACTTTGAATCAATCATTCATTGTATATATACATACATTTTAGCAGATTTCCCTTAAGGGAAATCAGCTATTGAGGTTACCAAACTCATATATTTAGTCGTTACCAAACTCAATATTTAGTCGTTTTATGTAAAAAAAAGATCAAGTTCGTTAACGGCTGAAATCGGACCAGTGGGGGGTTTAGAGGGGAGGATTTTCGAAAATTCGAAATATCTCCGTTACTATCGAAATATTGTACAGAACCAATCTTATTGTAAATTAAATTTACTATAACTATTGTTATATATATGTTTTCTCTATCTTGAATATTAACCGAGTTATTTGCATTTTTATTAAATCGGGGCGCCTAACGGACGAGTTACTTTCCCGCCAAAGGCTAGTTCGGCCTTTTGCTTCACTGGCTCGGTTCATTTGAAATTTCTCTATTGTATAACTTCCCGTGGGAAATCTGCTTAGTTTAAGCTGCCCCTGCGTGACGGACTTTTTGAACGGACCCCGTTTTCGTCATTTCCTAGGTAGGATTGAAGGACATTTGAGGAACATTTTTCGAAAATCCCGTCATGAGTACGACCTCAATAGCTGATTTCTCTTAAGGGAAATCTCCTGAAACAAACAATATGGTGTGAACAATAAAACTGAGATAAGTAATTCACCAGGTATATTCATCAAATATTTAAATGAACAGAAAGTCGATTGGATGTAGGTGTAGCTATACTTCTTCTGGAATCGATTTCTCAAAACTCAAATCTTATATGGAATCGAATTTTACACTGTTCATCATTTTATAGTATCGATGTTATCAGCTGATTGGTGTTATGCATCTCCATTTTAGCTAGTATTAAAGAGGACGCGAAGCATGTAGGAAAAATAAATCGGTGGAAGATATTTCACGTATTTTTCATGTATTAACCTCCGGTCAATTCCCCTTGAACGGAGCAAAGAATTCCTGTTGATTACACAATTGTTGGAGTGCCGTCTCTCAGTAACCCTTTGCCTGTATAACCTGTCTCGTGATAAGCATTGATCAAAATGAAAAGAAAAAGTCCGTCACGCAGGCTCCTTAAACTAAGCAGATTTCCCACGTGAAGTTTTACAATAGAGAAATCTGCCTAATAACAACTGTAGTAGTAAGAAACCTCTAAACCTAAAACATTATTTAGGGCGTAATAACCCAGTAGTTTCTAGCCCCAAAAAACAGTTAATCTAACCTCTATACCTATTCACGAGGGACGAATAGTTATGGAAACGGCCGCCAGAGCTCTCGGTGGAAAGTCCGAACATAGCCTACTGGTGACCACACGCAGAATATAAATGCAAATATCTTGGTTAATATTCAAGATAGAGAAAACATGTATATAACAATATTTATAGTAAATTTAATTTGCAATAAGATTGTTTCTGTACAATTTTTCGGTCCGACGTATAGTAACGGAGATATTTCGAATTTACGAAAATCCTCCCCTCTAAACCACCCCTCCCACTGGTTCGATTTCAGCCGTTAACGAACTTAATCTTTCTTTTTACATGAAACGACTAAATATCGAGTTTGGTAACGATCAAACAAAAATTGCGACCGCTAGAGCGGTAACAGACAAATATATATATATATATATACAATTTTGAACGGACATCATTTTCGTCATCTCCTGGGTAGGATCGATGGGCATTTGAAGAAAAATTTCAAAAATTCCGTCATGAGTACAACCTCAATAGCTGATTTCCCTTAAGAGTCCCTTGTCTGCTAAAAACCTTAAATTTGAATTGAACTTCAGAAATTTGCTCACGACAACTCCATATATTCTACCTTCTATCTTTTAAAATAATTTGTATTAGCTAAATGTCGAATGCCTGTTCGTTGAATGTTTCTTTAATATTTGACCAATGCGTTTTACATTACTTGTAAAATTGTTCGAGTCATATTAATTATGCGGCATTCAGTAAACTATTCCTTCTTTTTCCAGAAATAAAATTGTGCCCTTTCTTCTCTTTTATTGAGAAAGTTTTCTAGGAATTCCGTTAAATCTCTAATGAACCAAAAACATTGGACTGTAACAAAAATTCGTATTACTAAATCATTCTGAAGACACATTGCATTTCATAGATTTTTAGTTGTCAGTTGGAGAATTAACCAGATTAATATATTTAATTTACATAAAGTTTATTAAATTATCTTTGGCTGGCATGTGCCAGGGCTAGGAAGTCGTTTCGTGTCAAACTAACTTACGTAGTTCATAAAACCACAAGTGTTCTAGTTCCTTCCAGATTTTTATATGAAAAAAATATTCAGCGCCCTGAATATTGATTAACGAGCAAAATATATAAGCTAATGTATCGCAATATTCAAATAACGGTCTTTATAATCAGGAAGATGCGTGTGGCGATACTAGCCGAATGATATAGTTTATCAGGGCCTGAGGAGATATGGCATGAAATGTTTTTTCTCCCAAGGGGTGAATGTATAGTTGTATGTTTTTATGGCGGCTGAAGGTGTGACGCATAAATCAGAAAAGGGGGGGGGCATCCTTACAATATAATAATATGGCTATCTAATACTCTGAATTAATCTGAACCGATCTAGAAGTAGATACAGCTCTCCGGAGATCTTACTAACGTCATATCTCTTTGGTATCTAATACTCATTTACATAAATTTCTCGAATTAATAATCGGAGTATAGGACCTATACATTCACCATGTTCGACACCTTCACCCGATGTTAGCGGCTCGCGTTTAGACTTTCATAGCCTCATCCAAACCGAATCCATACCGATTTCTCTTCCTCTCATATTATCTTATTTACTTATCAGAAAGGTACTGTTATATATGCCAAATAAAAAAATGTGTTGACTGAAAAAATATATATTCATTATGGAGTTGAGACAAGTAGCCACGGAATCTATAAAGCCAATCAAGAAATGCCTTTTAGCAGATTTCCTTTAAGGGAAATCAACTATTGAGGTAGTACTCATGAAGTGATTTTCGAAACATTTCTCCGAATGCACAACATTCCTACTTAAGTACTGACGAAAATATATAGGTTGAAATTTTTATTTCATCGTTATAATATAAGCTTTTCAGGAACATTTAAAGATCAGGCTCGTTAACGGCTATAATCAAACTCTTGGGAGGGGTAGGGGAGGGTTACAGGAGGAGAATTTCGAAAAATCGAAATATCTCCGCTATTATATGCCGGATCGAAAAAGGAATAACCATTAATACTGTAAACCTAATTGTCTAAGTGTTCATATAGAGGTATTTTCTCTAATATGAATACTAACCGAGATATTTGGTATTTTTTAGTTTTGAGCCTTCATAAAAGCATCACTCCTCATGTTATAATAATAATAAGCTGCCATATCATGAACCTCTTAGTTCTAAGCTTTGAAACCAAATACTGCTTGCATAAGACCTATATTACTCGTTTTGCGATGTGTTGTTCATTTTCCTAGAAAATTGGCCCAGTTCTTTTAACAATTTAGTAATAAGCGTCTATACAGCTGAGCTTGAAGCCCTGAAACTCGCGACAACATAGCTGAAACTACGGACACGGACATCATAATTTGCACTGACTCTCTTAGCTCATTACATTCATTAAATACATGTATAGTCTGCATTCACTCATATCGTACACGTTAGACACAATCCAAACATTAACCAAAGGAATAAATATGTATTTGTTACTTGCAAATACAAATATTAGATAAAGCACACAAATAGACAAACTCGCCGTATCAGACACCCAAAAAAGAACATACGGATACTACATGTTGTACACATTAAGATATTCAAACCCAAGGAAAACATATGATACTGAATTGGTTGTTTAGAAGAGATGAAGTAGTCTTAAGAAGGTTATGAATTGGCTATTCTCGACTGGCTCACACTTACTAATATTACTCTATATATACATATATACTATATTACTGCTGTAGTAGTAATGTGTTTCTATTTTGGCAGGTGGTGCTGGTGCAGGGGCATTACCTGTCGTTCCTCCCACTCTGCTCGAGGAATGAGCCTGTGTTCCTGGCAACATGTACACCGGTAGCTATGCCCGAGACGAGGGAGTGTGTTGTACAGGGTGCTACCAACGTATTCACCACTATACACTCAATGGACATGAAGTTCGTCCACGTAGACAGGAAGTAAGTACACATTATATTTTACTAACTCAACATATAGTGATATATAAGTAAGAATAGAAAGTTCAAAGTGAGAATCACCAAAATTGTGTCTCAGTATCAATTTTGTTGTCCAGTAATCGTGGAAAAGGGCAATTTATTTGCTACTAAACATCTCATATCCATATCCATACCCTTACTATTATATGTCTCCTTAAACTGTTAAACTATGGTTAAAGGAAAGGGGTGGACGAAATATAATCTAGAATAATGAAAATAAATAAGGTAACTAAACAATAATTAATACCACAAATAAAAAAATTTAAAATAATTAATTCTGTAATTACTCTCACCTTGAGTTTGAATTCTCTAGCGCCCTGGATTCTCAAAGTGGTCGGTACAGATCCCCTGGGGTTATGGCTAATAAAGATCCTTGTGGTACTCCTGCTCTATTTATGACTCAATACAGAAATATATATTAGAGAGAGAGAGGGGGGGGGAGTATGTGGTCCTGTATTAAGCCATTAGAGAGAAGGGAGAGGGTGAGAGATGTGAGGAGCACCTAACATTCTTCCCTCACTCCACCTCATAAGGACCTAGCCAACATCTTCCTTTTATTCGGTTTGTCATAAGCTTTCTTCTTAGCCTCTCCTTGCTCGGGCATCGGCAGCCCTCAGCTAGTTTTTAGCTTCTATTTAAGCCAGCTTAGTCATTTATTGGCGACTCAATGCTTTTTACCGCTGGCTTATTTTTTTCCCAACTAGTTTACAGCAAAAAAAAAGGAAAAGTAGCAAGGATTGAACATGGAATACTCACTTGCTCTTCGAACCAGGTGCTTCTTTCTCCAATTAAGTTTAAAAAGGGAAAATGTAAAAACCAACACCAGAAAGGTGCATTATTGGCTCGAAGCTTGTCTCTTTTTTCTTCAGCTCTCTCTAGGCCTGTTTTGAATTAGGAATTTGAAAGCCTTCCGTTTATTTTCTCAAGCTTAAGCCGAACGTGAACCAGGTGTGTTCAGGCGTTGCTTCTTTGGGAATGCACTGAAAAACACTCACTACATTCCAGGCGTTTCACGAGAAAAAAAATAAATTTACTTGAAAGTGACCTTTTTGGCCAAATGATCCATGTGTACTTGGAAACATTGCTAATCAAGTTAAGTCATCTTACAAGAGAGGTTAGGGAACCCGAAAATTCAAAAAATTCCGAAACTTTGTGCGCAAGTAGAATAGTTCGTCCGTAATGCAAAACTATTTTCTGCTTGTACGGAATTACGATATGAGTGGGTAAAATCACCTCTTGGTAAAGAACGGTTTTTATATTTCTGACGGAATATTTTTAAAACATTAATAGATTTAAAAAAAGGATCAAATAATAGTTTTATGGTTTTTAATGTACTGTGCAATCAGATTTCTTTTTCCTTTATTGTACATCGCTATGCATTCATTTCTTCATGATTCGCTGCTTACGAAGTCAGTTGCTTCGGAAGAGAGTAAAATTTCGAAATATATAACTTGAAAGTACATTAAAATTTATATGCGAAATACAATAAAGATATTTAAAGCTTATTTTAAAAAATGTGATCGGAATACAACTTTATCTATATAAGGATGAAATTGTAGTTAAATATACTATATGATTCATTATAAACAAATTTTTAAAATTTTTAAAACCTGAGGTGGGAAGGATAACTTTTGAAAAATATCATATATAAAAAAAAATCTGACAACACAGTTTTATAGTACACTAGAAGCCATAAAATTATCGTTAACGATTTTTTTTTTAATATCTCTCACCATTTTAACAATATTTGCTGAGAAATATAAACCCACTTCTTTTAATGGGCGATTTTACAAACAACAAAAAATAGTTTCGTATTACGGATGAACTTACTCTAATTTCATACAAAGTATCAGAATCAAAAGATTCTGGGGAAATTCTTGGATTCCTTACCTCCCTTGTTAGTGTTTTAAATGCACAATAGTCGTCTATTGCGTGTATTGGATCATGCCATTGAATATAAATATTGCATATGTTTACACATGCAGAACGCAATCCCTTGTACTTTCTGTGTACTTCTTGCACTCAAGTTAGCCATGTCAGTTAAGGACTACAATTGGTATAACAGGGTATTAGGAATTTCTTGACGTACTCATCATATAAAATCCTTAGTCCTACCCTGGTTAGAAAAGGATGGTAACCTTTAGATATACCGTTTCAACTGATCGTAATATATTCTTTTTTTGATTTTAAGACAAGCATATTGCAGATTTTTATTTTGTTTTTCTGAGACTGCTGACAATTAAAGAAAAAAAAGTCAGTTCAGCGAAATGAGTAAGATTTTTGCGAGCTGATTATTGTGGAGCTTGTTACGGATGATGTTATCTGACGATGAGAGAGAGAGAGAGAGAGAGGAGAGAGAGAGGAGAGAGAGAGAGAGAGAGAGGGAGGGAGGGAGGGCTGGGGACAGGAGCGAGAGCAACCCGTTCTTAATAAGTAGGTAGTGCTCGATTCCAAAGCCAGGGTGAGCGCTTTTTCCCTTTCAATTGAGCCAATGGGAGGAATAAAAATTCACGGCCAATTAGCCTTTTATTAATTGGGAAGAGAGTTGGTTGGTAGATGGGAGTAAATTACAGGGGGGGCGGTGGCTTATGATTGATGGTGGCAGAGTTTCCCAGGCCCCAATAATTCGGGGGAGTTTTTGTAGCTAGGCTCATCACAAGTCTCCCCCACCCCTCTCTCTCTCTCTCTCTCTCTCTCTCTCTCTCACACACACACACACACACACACACACCGTCCTATCAGGGGGCACCGAGAATGGTAGGCTCTTCTCAGCAATTGCTCTCATTAAGATAGCAGAATACATTACCGAATATCTGACATTCAAAGCGTGTTCAGTTATCACAAAATTACTTCCCTGGTTAAAAAAAACAAAAACAAAAAACAACATTCCGATTGAAGTGTTGGGGAAAACAATAAGCACCACAATTTAACTTGACATAACTACATGTCATCATCAACTTCTGAAAACATTTACGTTACCTTCCATGAAGAGTCAAGAAAAAGATAACCGAACTGTCTTATGTGACTTTAAACAAACATCTTTGTTTCCCAACAAACAAAGTTTAACACAAAGACGACTGGCAGTTCCAAAACTCTTCTATGTTTGAAAAAATCTACTGGATAACAGCTCTGATCAATAACGTACCAATCAAATTACTCGGCAGAACAAATAATACGATATACATTTAAGACTCGTTGCAATCCAAGACAATGGTCCAAAAGAAGTCACACTTCGCACTGACTCTCAAGTTCTTTAATCAAATAATAAGTTCATCTTTGATGAAAAAAATAATAGCCACACACGATAGGGTCACAAATGATTTCGGAAATATACAGACTTAAAATTTAGCTATTACGTGGATACGTGGACATGAAAACATTCCACAAAGTACAGCAGTTGATGCCCTAGCGAAGTAATCTACTAACCGAAATCTTATTAATATGACCACAATGTGTCCAGCACATCATACGTGCACGGTACCGTCCATCGCCTCCTTACGCCATTTGCCGGAGATAAGGGAAGCGGTCAAAGCATGTCTCTTCTTACGAGAATGGCTGGTGAGGTAGTACTGACACGACTCAGAATTGGACACACTCCTAACACAAGCCTTCTTAATGACTAGACACGGCCCAACTATACCTACTGCACTACTCCACTCACTCTTAAGCACATGCTCACAGACAGCGAATATTTACACTTCACGACAGATGTAGTAAACTCACAAATATGAGTTATTATTTACAGTTTTTCATTTTGTGTAATTGTTCATAATTTTCTTAGGATATGTATTTGTGCAATGGCAATTTAAATTCGTTCATTCATTTTAGCTCTCTGTTTCTTTAATTTTTCTCCGTTCAATTTAATTTTTTTTAATAAATCTTGTATTGTTTATATAATTAAACAATACATCTAGCACATTCTAAATCTAGCGCATTTGCGTTGTTGTAGAGTGAGGAGTTCGATTTCCGCCCGGGCAATAGGATTTTATTTAGTGACGAACTCATTAAATAAAATCCTTAGTTTCAAACTATACGATCGGTTTAGTGAGTAAAATTCACATATTTTTTCCCCTCAAAATTTAAAAAAATAAATAAATAAAATTAAATTATTTATTAACGTCCACTTTCTTCAATTAAGGCTAATTGGGACTGGCTATCTACAGGTTACCACCCTTTTCTAGCCGGGGTGGGACTAAGGAATTTATTTAGTGAATTCCGTCACTAAATAAAGTGGGCATAAAATTTAGTGAATACCAAGTGCATATGCGTCAAATACAGAGCAAGTCAAAACGTGCCTGAAATACTTGTTCGCTCGAACTCATAATCTTGCATGAACTTGTTCACGCTAATCGACTTGTTGAGTTTTTTTTATAAGTGCAACAAAGATACTTCCTAGGGTGGTAACCTGTAGATAACCCGTCTGAATGATTAATACTATCAAAACGTGGACGATAATAAATAATTAATTTGAACATATATCAACAAATGTTGTTATTTCTTAAAAGTTCACGATGAGCTACCACAGCAAAAGGATTTTATTTGATGTATTCGTCACTAAATAAATTACTATCACACCCGTGGGAATAGAACTGGGCGTTCTAGGTCTACCATTATAGGTGAATATAACGTTATTTATTACCGTCCATTTTCAGCTATTACAGCTAATTTGGGTTATTTACAGGTTTTATATATATATGGTTAGTATTTTATTTAAGGAGGTCGTCACTAAATAAATTACTATTGCCCAGGTGGGAATCGAACTTGTCACTCTACGTTTACCAAGAGAGATGAATGCCAATGCCATAAGCCACACGGCTTACCTGAGCCCCATTAAAAACAAATAAATGGATTATGAGTAATTTCCACCATTTTATTCCAAACCTTTCGAGTACGAGGGTAAGAATCACCGCATTTCGCTAACACATACAAGTATTTTTAAGGATATGCTTCTGACAGCTGCACAATTAGCCAACAGTTTAAGTTTAGTTTATATAGCCAGATAAATGAGTAGTATATACTAAGAAGAGTCTATCCTATGCTAGATAATTATGTATTTGTTTACCATCAGCGAGACGAGTGCTGTACCGTGCTCAGCTGTCTCCTTCATCCTCCCAAGATGCTATTAGTGCCTGCCAACATCCCATCTCCCAACATATCTAATTACCCCATCACTTATACTTACATCTGACTACTTAGGATATATAATGGAATCTTTAGCGATAACGTTTTCTAGAAAACGTTATTTTTCAGAGTAACATTAAGTAAACAGTATATCATCATCAAAATCCCAAAGTTTTGTGTTTCATCCGAAAGTTTGACGTATTCGAAAACAAGATTCCAGGTCTCACTCTTTCCCTTGTCCCATTAACCGTACATTTTTAGTTCAACTTATTTTGGTGATACTACTGTAAATTCCTTATTATTACAATTCACATTGTCTTATTTATGCTAGTTATTTCAAATTCTGGATTTTCCTCGTTAGAAAGTCATATGTTAGTCTATGACAACTACATCTCCTAATACTTCATGATATTCATGGTTATTTGGGTTTCAATGTTTACGTATTTTATTGACGGATAACAGTAATTACATAGACAAAGACATTACACATCTAAAAAACATTAATATGTAAAACAGACTTTAGTCTATAATTTCAACATACTATTCTTCATTTTTCTATTATGTTAGGGGGCTGAATGTATTTGTTTTATTTTTAATTATTGATTTTTTTGTGTTTCTTGTTTTCATTATTTTGTTAAATAAAATAAAATACATTTTACCCTGTATTTATATTTACATTGATGATATTTTACCCTGATTTACTCTGATGTTTTCAAACGCTAAACGTTTTCATACTTATTGAGAGACTTTGGAATGCTAACGGTGTCAGAAAAGACTATTCGATTGCTCATTTCAGATATCTCTACATGCTTTTTTCCTTTTCGTTTATTTTTTTTTTTAATGTTTTCCTTTTTTATGTATGGCTACTGATTGATAAATGAAGCGCCGTCGTTGCGGAACTCATTTAAATAACAAATAAAAATGTAAAAACATTGGCAGGATCAATATGAAATATTTTTATATTGTCCCGATGAGGGTACAACCTGGCTCAGTAGCTTGTTTCTTGGGGGAAGTCTGTTTAACAGTAAAGAACCAACATACATTACATTATACTTCAAACGTAGAATTCCGATGATAAATCATGGTCAGAGGAACTTCAGGTTCCGTGGAACTTTCAGAAGACAAATCTCCTCGGATCTATTCATCCAGACTTTAGGATCCATGGACCTTTCGCTTGTAATCCTGGGCCTGTATGCCTGAAGGCTGTTTGAAATCATGGACGGAAGCATTGACGATTACAAATTGAAGGGAGACAAAGTCCAGTCCACATGTGTAGAGGAATATACGGAAAGCTACCTCTATGAAGTAGAACATAGGGTGAGAGGCAACGGAGCTCATTGATACATAAAGCGGAAGATGGTCTGAAAACCATGGAGACTGCTGACCGGAAGGATTCCAAGACTCTGTCAGTTAGACCAAGGTCGTTAAGGAATTGCAGCATACGCTTGCATGAAAATTAAATAGGACTTCGAAGTTGCCTTACAACCACAGGCATTTCTGATGGGGATTTGGCAGACCAAGACTCCAGAGACTCTTATTCTTCTCATGACTCGATGAGTGAAACCTACAAGGACTAAGGTTAAAGATGATAAAGATACGGAGTATTTGCATAGAGCCTGGGCATTTCAGTTCCCAACCGAATGCAACCCCTATAGGTCAGGCATTTCTTCCCAACCTACCTTATCGCCCCATCAATCCACCTCGTTTCATTATTGAAAAATTCATGAATGAATAGTTCATCTATATATTAAGTTATGTCATGGTTGGCGTCTAACCATAACCTAAAACCGAACTTGGTTTCTCTTTAAAATACAATATGAAGTGTGTAGGTGGAGAAGAGAAAGCGTCAGGAACTCAAAGGTTGACTTATATCTTTCCAAATTACAAGTACACTAGTAATTGTAGTTGGCAATTTTAACGAGAAAGTACGTAACATTGCTCAAGTCGGAAAATCTGTGTTTTCGAATGAATTTAAAATTTAATAAACATAAATAAGTATTTATTATAAACTGAATGAACATTGTAATTCATGTCCCTTTTCGTGATCTAAGTAAAATCCCCGTTTTTGGTAAATTCTTTGACGATATCCACAGGCCATCCCAGAACAAGAAACTACCCCGTGAGCTTCGATTGTTGAAACTTTTCTATCTTCTCAAAGGTATGCCAGCAGTAAAGTCCAGATGTAAATTATAATTTTTATTAAAATGGTTGTCATTTAGTAAGGAAATATAATTTAAGAGAAAATGTAGACGAATGGCAACTTTCAATTGGTTTTCCTTTTGAGAACAGCTATAAAATATAATAAAAGGATCTTTAAATATCCAAAAAAGAAATATTATCTTCAACATTTTGTTGCATTCTATTTTGTATTTCTCTCATAATAAGAAACCTAACCACAATGCTTTGAAATTAAAGCTGTACGTGAGCTTTATGTATCTTAAATGAAAATCTATTGAAGGAGTGGGGCTTAATTGAAGAGTAAAAATATGTATATGTCAAGTTAGAGAAATGTTGTATGAAAACAGTAGTAGTACATTACTTAGCGAATAACTTTCATGGGACTCAGGTCCCAAGCTTCGAGGTAAATAAACTTACCCAGACTGAGAGCAACTAACCAATAACAGTGTAGATAAATACAGGAGATTTCCATACGCTACCTTATAAAACTTTCCCTAAGCTTGACAAAGGTGCTCCCTCATCGAAATCGGTGTACTCGGTGGCCAGCCAGTAGTGAGGTTATGTACCGAAAGATTTGACCATAGCATAATTCGAAATGGGGGTTCAGGTTAGCCTCTTGTGTTAAGGCGAATGCTTTAATCTCACATGGTAAACCTAGCGTGTTGAGTTCGATTCCCACCTGGGCAACGAACTCTCTAAATAAAATCCTTAGTCCCATCCTGGCTACAAAATGGTGGTAACTTCTAGAGAACCCGTTCCCAATAAGTCACAGTTCCACAGCTGTTTAAACCCGCTAAGAAGGAATTACTTTATTCTTCATCAGCCAATTGATCCTGCTGATCAGTGTAGTCTCTTGTAAAGCTTGAATATCTGTTGGAACCGAAATGCATATTTTGGCGGGAAGCCAGTACCTCTACACCTGCCAGCTGTATCTGAGTAGAAGCACCCACTGCCTCCTAAATCAATAGATCCCCTACTGCTGCTCGGGGTAATATCTCAATCGCAGAGGTTTACAACTCCCAACCCTCAGCCCTGAATATCAATCGCTCCGACTATAAAAGCCCAGACTGGATGAAATACGAGTTTGCGAGCAGTAAAATGACAGAGCGCGATCCATATCCTGTCTGTAGCGCAGACTCTAATCCGCGGACGGCTTTACGGACCAATTAAGGAGTCAGTGGTCGTTGGAATCGTAAATACGGCCCCCGCGGAGTCACCACGGCAACACTGTTCCTCTTACATATTTCCTCCCCAAGACAAATGGTTTTCCTCGCCTAACACGTTGTAAGCTTGTAGCCAACATCCCTGAACATAATGGATGCAAGGTCAGTATATGCATTCATTAACGTATTTACTGGCTTTTGTACGAGTCGCTGACTGCTTCATGTGCGAGTAGGCTCAACTTGAAGCAGTAAGTCCCTGATCTAGTCTCCTACGCCGCTGTTTATTCTGCCGGCAACTGGCAGAACCACATTTCACAGTTTTTACTGTCTGCATTAAAAGGTAGCCATGTGTCACAGTTCAAGACCAAAGTCTATAAATCTCTCATTACTTCCTGCAGCTAAAGTATTATTCTAAAAGTAAATAATATAAGTAAATATTTTAAATCAAACGATTTGAAAAAAAATACATAGATTTTTTTATGAGAAAAAAGGTACTAAAAGCTAACAAATAATCCTGAGTCCTAGTTACCAGTCACCACACCACTCTCCTTATCAATCTAGGACATTGATGTGGCAAATAAATAAAATCGTGGGGCATGTGCAATTTCCGTCAACAGTCAACCATTCAAATGCTTATAAATGCTATTTGCTTATATATTCAGGTTACACTACGCTCCTCTATAATTTCTTGCGGCCATTTTGGATTTTTTTTTTGTAGTGTACTTTATTCACCTAGTCAATCCCTTTCCTTTCGGTACACATATTGAGGGAGTTGTGAAGAAAAAGGTATGGCCGCCATTTTGTAACGATGGCCAACTTGGATTTACAAAGATACTGAATATATTAAATTGTGTTGCCATCAAAATTAAAGGCTTGTACCAAATATCAGTTTAATCGATCAACTACTAAATTTGACTCAAATAAATATACCCTATGTGGGCAAACCCCGGCCCGCGAGACATTTTGAAAATCCAATCAAACAAATTACACTACTAACTCCATATGAAGAAGATGCGGAGAGATTTGCGCGTTTTGCAGCACTTATAAATGCGAAACGTTCTTTTCATTGATGATAGTTAATACGTCAAAAATCGTACTAGGCTGACTGACGACAATTTGGAAAATTCTTTTCGTCTTTGTATGAGTGAAAGTAATCCAAACATGGATGGATTAGTTTCCCAAATTCAAACTTATTGATTGTACCATGCTGTACCTATTTTTTCATTTTATTTTGTTATTTTAATAATTTGCATTATAATTACATAGTCGTTATAATTTAATGTCTGATATCTAATGTTAAAAATTATGAACACCCCTTTAAAATGCACTACTTTTAAAAGAGGCCCGCGAACGCATTTGCACACTTATGTAAGCCCGCAACATGTCAAAGGTTGTTTATTTCAAACCTGAAATAAACCAACTGGCCAAGCTAAATAAAATCATTTAAAATATATAAGGAAACGTTTTTCTTTATAAAGGAAAGCCCATGTTCCGCCAAATCATTGGAGTTCTCAAGAGGTATAGGCATGAAGTATTTGTATTTGGAAGATATTCTTTTCTTTCGTTCTTTATTGAACAAATGTCTAGAGAAATTTCTGATCAAAAGGTTAGAAATGATGTTCTTATTACGTTTTTGCACCATCATTGGTATCTCAACAAATGACGAAGATTCCAAACACCCCAAGGAAGCCAGATTGATTAGAATGCAGACATAGAAGGCATTGATAACCAAACTATGATTAATCGCATTGATTGCTTTATTATAATTTCGAGCAGAGAGTGAATTTCCATAAAGGACTAAGTTGTGACGAATACAAAAGAAGCTAGGAACAAGACGAAGCCATTGTTGGCGATGTGACGTGAAGCTCATACATCCCGACTCCGGTTCGGTCACGACCAGTGCAAAACTTCTCAAAGAATATATCAGAGGAATGGGCACGATCTCCATGTTGGACCATGTCTTTCGTTGTCCTCTGCTTATCATCATCAGGAATTCACCGGCTACTCCTTTCTTCTGCCTGCAAATTAGACGCCTCGCCTCTCGGCTACAGGCTTCGACTCCCAACAGTAAAGCCAGTCCAACCTCAAGGCATTATGAATCTTTATAATCCCTTTCGGTATTAATTTCGGATTTAATTGGTTTGGTATAAATGGGAAGTCATTAATTCCCTGGAAAACATTAGAGGATTTAATCTAGTCACTTGGAAATTCTTAAATTCACGAGCATATGATTCCTCAATCATTTACAATGAAGAGTTTTACACTATCTTTTGCTTCCTCGGCTTCCAAGTCCTGCATTCACCAAAAACCTGGATAGCAGCTCAGGGAATCTGGTTAGTGTTCTGCAGCTCAGTAACAGGTGGCTCTTCCTACTAAGATGTTTTGCAGAATAAGTTAAAAACAGGGAAGAACTTTCATTGAAATATATATGCTAAATAATAACAATATTGAAAAGCTAAATAACACATATTCCTTTATTAAGAGTATATTATTGTCAGACTATGAACATTTAATTGTTATTGTTTTTCGAAGCTATTGCATACGTATTGTGCGAATATGTTACTTATATAATAAGAGTATTTGAAATTGTATTAAAAATTATTTAAGCAGAATAACTAACGATACTAAGATAAAATGGCTAGACCACTGGCAACACCCATGTATTTACTCCAAAATAAGTAAACAAAAAAAATAAAATGTTTTGCACTATAGAAGTAAGTTAATGGAGGAAATGGAAAATTTTCGTTTCGTCCTTTTTCTTCTCACTGAATACTTTGCAAAGAGCAGGAACAATGAAGATATATCAACATTAAGCAAGGTATAAATACTCATACTAGCTAATGGCCAGTTAGCCTGTTTATTGAAGCTACGGGCTTCGGGGAATAATCAATCCTGTGGAATTATCTCATCTAGCTCTTTTATTGTTGGATAGTCTCATGCAAATGGAAAATCAGCTGACTTGAACCGCCATTGTTTGTAGCCATTCTCTGACTGGCACAGCTAATGGAAGGTCTATGTTACGTTGTGACCATTATTGTAGTTATCTCTTAGTGTTCTATTTTCTTCTGATGAGGCGTCATGCGGATGCTAAAGTAATAAAAAAACATTTGTTTTCGATCGATTGTTTAAGTGGAAAACAAATAATAGTACACAACAAAATCCATTTCCTTACCTTACATCAACCAAAACTTCTTCAAAACATTCAACAACTGCTTCTGTAAATAAAGTTAGCCACAAGAAGGTACTCCATGACTTATTTAATGCAAGTTGTTATCTGTTCTAGTTAAAGTTTTAAATGGAATAGTCGACCTGGAAGTCTTTTAAATAGGAAAGTCCCGTAGTAGAAAACAGTCTCAAGATGTTTAAAGGAGGATCCTGGGATGGAGGATCGTAATGCAGTTGGAAGAGTATCGTATGTCTTGAGTAACTAGCCAATCCAATTACCGGCTGACGTTGCCCATTACAATGGAATCGGAGGGGTCTTCAACAGACCGGAATCAGCAGGCATCAACAGGAATCAACATCTCACACTAATTAACATTGCTCTATCTACAACTTGCAGCAATTAATACCCGACTAGGTTTGATGCTAGAACGGATTTACGTATGGTTAAATTCAAATTTATTATTTGCATAAGGTCTTTGGAATTAGCTCTATTTTTAGCAGATTTCCCATTCAGACGAATCAGCTATTGAGGTTGTACTCATGACGCAATTTACGAAAACAATCCTCAAATGTCCATCGATCCTACCTATGAAATGAGGTCCGCTCAAAATGATTTGGGTGGATATATATATATAATTCGACTTTAGGAGTGTAAGTCACTGAAATCCTCCTAAACGGCTGGACCGATTTGATTGAATTTTCTTTTGCGCGTTTGAGTGACGCCCTGGGTGGTTTAGATTCGCAAATCAGGCCGGCAGATGGAGCAGGAGTGGGGTTTGTAAGGGAGGCCTAAAATTAAAAATAGCGATATTTCGTATCCTATTGGTTTTTTGGCAAATACGCACAGTTGTTTATTTTGTTATTTATAGCAACATTTGGCGTATAACATTGTATAAACGAGATATACACTACAAAAGTGGGAGCCAACAATTTTATTGGGCACTGACGATTGAACCGAACTTAATATAACTCTATATGGAAATTAGCATGAATTCCTCCATGATTATAAGCTATATTAATTTTTTTAGGTACGAACTTGTTTTAAACATAATATTATTAAATGTAATATCCTAATCACTTGATATATCATGCAGGACAACGCCTGCCGGGTCCTTTAGTGTATATATTAGAGGGGTATTAAAAAATTCTAAATATTTCCGTTATTATGAGTTGGATCGAAAAATGTAATAGAATTTTAAAGGTACTGCTCTGAGTTAGCTGAGATTCTAAATTCCGCATGAAAATTCATGAACGATGCGTAAAAAATTCGGAAAAAATATTTGTTAACACTTTCGTCAATTCCTTATTTCTGTCCTAAATAAAAGTGGTTAATTTTTAGGGACAACTAAGTCTGATCGGATTATTGTTAGTCCTTCATCAATGTTTTTATTTCATATTACTCAACTTCCACGGAATTTTTGAGAGCAATGAGTTAAGCAAATGCGTCCACATCGCAGAAGCAACACATAAGCTGCTGTATTTATCAGCGGGTAATACAAGAATACAATTGATGAATCTTCTTATTAGAGTCAATTCTCAAATTAAAATAATAGAATCATGCCTGTCAATAAACTAAATTGATCACTTACTGAAAATATTCTTGAAATTGTTAAAGCTTTAATTAAGCAGTATACTAAGTTTTAATTTAAATTTTGTGAAATATGTAAGAAAATAAGTAAACTACAGCTTTACCGTATTATTCATGTATTTCAAGGAATTTTCGATTCAAGGAAGCTTCGATAGAATTGGATGTTAATTAAAAGCACTTAATTTCTGAACCATACATTTACTTCCACAAGGACCTAGAGACATTTGCCGAAATTCAAAACAACTAATATGAAATACACTATTCGCAAATTGGATGGATGATATTTCCATATCATAAGTTTATATGCTTTCTGTGGAATTATTTGCTCATTTAATGTTTTATAATGCTACGTTTTGAATTTTAGAATGCTTCACAATAGTTTTGTACTCAGGCCATGTGAGATTAAGGCACTGACTGGCCTTCATCTCACATGGTAAACCTAGAGTGGCGAGTTCATTCCTACCTGGGCAAAAAGAATTTATTTGGTGACGAGCCCATTAAATAAAATCCTCTTCTCAACCTGAATAAAAAAGGTTGATAACCTGTGCATAGTATATAGTAGCAAAAAGCGGACCTTAATATATGATAATAGGAGTGTAGTAATTATGATGTTTTTCATGATTAGTTTTATACGATTTCAAGTCGTATTTTTCGTTTTCTATTTTTGTTGTTGTACATGGTCCCAGTAGAAGGTGAATCATTTTTTCAAGGTGACAGGAATACGAAATTTTAAAAATCATGTGTTTGTTGTGGTAAAAGTTTATTATTATTATTATTTATTAACGTCCATTTTTTGCAACTCAGGCTAATTGGGAGGGGTTATCTACAGGTTACCACCCTTTTTATCCAGGGCATATCTAGTTTATCTTACTTAGGATGTGATTTAATGAATTCAGTCACTAAATAATTTCCTTTGCCCAGACGAGAATCGAACTCGCCACTCTATGTGGTAAAAAGTGTGAATTAACTCAATGTAAGACTTCCATTTTGAGATGTTCCTATGAAGGTATTGGGTTGACTTCAATTATTGGTAGAATGTGGTATGTTGTAGGGAATAACCTTTGGAAAAACCATGTATAGGAGTTGTGTAAGTGACGGTGGTGCTATCTGTTGACAGCTCTCCAAACAGGCGTCCTCCAAACAGAATTGGATATTTGTAGGGAGTGACTAGTTGGAGGTGGCAGGCAAATGATCTCCTTAAATAGCCTAATCCCTCCTGCTGGAGAATAACGGTGCTGGAAAGGGCCCTGATGTTATCCAGCGGCATATAGGCAAAGGTCACATCACACCTCATTACCGGCAGCTCGCTGCTTATTAGCTCTGTGGCGACACTATTGGGCAGCTCTGAAGAAGAATGAGCGGGCATCGAAAGGTAGAGATCGTGGTCACCCATCCAGTATACCCTCGTGCAATACCTACCCTCTCTATTAGCATCGCCACCTATATTAACATACGGCTCAGCTGACACACATACCAACCCCCCCCCTATCCTCCCTCTCTGCTATTACTAGCTATATTTTGCAGGAGATTTTCCAAGTCAGCATACCACAACATTTATATTAAACTGCTTCAAATACTGCCACCAAGTGGTGAAATATCCACATTTTAGCAAATTTCCCACTCATGACGCGATATTCGAAAAATGCTCTCAAATACCCATTTATTCTATCTAGTACATGATGAAAATGAGGTCCGTTCAAATATATATAGACTAGTCTATTACCACTCTAGCGGTCTCAACAAATTTTGTTTGATCGTAACCAAATTCGATATATAAGCACTCCATGCAAAACTAAAGGTCATGTTCGTTAAAGGCTTAAATCGAACAAGTCAAAGTGGAGGGGTTTATGAGGGGGGGGGGAGAGTTTTGAAGAATTGTATGTTGACAATCTTATGGGAAATAAAGTTGCCACTCAAACTCTTTTCATATTAGCAATGGGCTGTTATTTCATGAACCGCTATATTCCAAGCTTAAATTCCAAATATTGTATTCATTGAACTTGTGTGATCACGTCATCAAGTAAGATTTTACCTTATTGCTCTAAAATGTTTATTTGATCTTCTATACCATACTCCATATCTAACTTTTACATTCAACACCAAAGACCGTATTAGTTAATTGCTGAATTCGGACCCGGAAAAGGGGCTGTTTAGAGGGGTTAGGGATTAGAAAATTCAACTTATGTCCAACTTATGAGTCGGACCGAAATGTGTTTTAGAACCAATCTAGTTAAAATACTGAAGCTCTACAATTGTACTTCTATGCATTTTTTCATAGCTCAAATATTATTATTATATTAAGATTGTTTAAAAAGTGAGTGGTTCTTACTTTCTGGTTTTCTGACAGAAAATATTCTGAGATGAGATCACGAGTGTTTCATACCAGCACAAGGGAAATCTGCTTAGTTTACACAGCCCCTACGAGAAGGACTTTTTTCATTCATTTATCACGTTGTATGAAACCTAGTTAGCAGAATTACAAATTTGATCGTAACTGTGAGTCGAGGCTGCTGGGTTTATATTCGAGAGGGGTGCTGCGTAAAGCTCCCAACAAATCCAGTATGATACTGATGACGTCACCCAATATTCTATTCGCTATTTCCCCCTCAATGAGAAGCGTATGTACACAGGGATAGAATTGTAAGCTATATTCACAGTTGCTTTAAGTAAATTGAAAAAAGATGAGGAGGGAGGTTGAAAAAAACTACAGAAAAATACAAATAAATAGTTCATTAATAGTGTTAAAAAATGTGTAGAATATTTCATATTTAACCTTAATATTTGAATTGGAATTTTTGAATTTCTTTAACCCATTCTCTGAACCCATATTTCTCTGGCTCTATTAGTTTTAACATGAAATGATTTTATATTAATTTAAAGAGTCTTTCTCGTCATCCTTTTGAACAGGATCGTTGGACATTTGATTTAAAGAAAGGTTTCGAAATTCGCGTTATCAGTTCAAGTTGAATATTAAATGTATAGAATTTTACGGCATTAAGGTAAGATCGGGGCCGAAAATAGCTAGAAAATTTAACATTTCACGACATTTAAATATGTAGGAACGAACTGCTAGTAGGTTATAGTTTTGTTGGTCGCCTGAGCCACCACAGCTAGTAACTTATTTGCTGGTACGATTTCATACTCTGTCAATCTTATAAGAGCAAAAATATTGCCCTTATTATTTATTTAGTTTTTTTTTTATTGTTTGACATAGTAATGGCTCAATTGATCAAATAATAGTTAGTCCTTCATCCAGTTTTTATTTTATTTTATCCAATGTACTCTTCGAAGCTAAGATTTAAGTCATCACTCACATCGGCAAAGCTACATATAATCTGCTGTATTTACTCTAAGACAGAGGATTATTCTACATCTCAAAATAAAATTAAAGAAATATGACTGACAATAATCTAAATAGACCAATTTCTGGAAATACTCTTGAAGTTAACAATCATTCAATTAAGCATGCATTCACGTTTTATATTTACATTATATTTCAATAATTATTTAAATCTAGCTACTCTTAACTCATTAACGACAGGGGGATCTAAATTTCAAGTGAGTTTCCTTGAAGACAGTTCATCGTTTCTAATCATGAACTAAGGTATATCAGATATTGATTCTCGTATTATTCAAATATTTCAATGATTTTTAAAATCTAGCTATCGATTACTTTGTAGGTTAATTAGAAGACCCCCATTGCAAAAATTTCAGAACAATTCACGTCCTTCCTCAAGGCATTGGTAATATTGCAAAATTATGAAGTAACACAATAAATATTTATTTTTTATAATTAGCAAATTGGTTGGATTATTTTAATTGCCAGATGATTTTAAAGACATAGAAAGTTGGGTCATCCCATAACGTTTATGCCATTATTTGTTCATTTAAGATTTTTTAATGCTACGTTTCGATCTTTAGGATTTCTGTACCAATCGTATATTTGTCGTTTTTATATACGCTATATGATTTGAAATTGTGCAAAGTCCTTGACGAACGAAGGTAAGGCACTTTTCCAAGGAGTTGGGAATTTTAAATATCATTGAAATATGGAACTATGATTGTTTAGATAAATAATGTGTTAATTAACTTTCTGTAAAACATTTATCATAAGGTCACATGTGCGGTGCAATATTGCTTGTCATTTCGTAACTATAAACCTTCCTTTGCTGCCAAATGTCATTTATATTGCTTTGAAACCTTTGAAAGTCGGCTTCATCCGACGGGCAATTTGATATTTCTGATATTGGCGGTAAAGGGCCGACTAAGTTTAATATTAATATAAGTATAATCGTGAGAAGATCAATGTATCATAATGCTGGAAGAGGAGAGACTCCTGACAGAGATCGCTGTCCAAATGACCCAAGAAGAAAGGGCAAGCACCAACCTATCCACTTTATATTAGTTACAAGACAGACTGACAGACAGAGGAGATGGCGGTGGTGGGGAGAAACTAATGAAGTGCCGAATCCTGTGTTGACAGGCGAACATCAACATCAACACGAGGTAACGAGCTAGGAGCCATCTTGATAGTGTCCCATCACCTATGACAAGGCACATACCTGATCTCCTTTAGATCTTACCAACACTGGTTCAGACACAACGAATCTGACCATTCCGCGAGCCAACATAACACTAGTCAGCTGTTCACTGAAGTTGGAATAACTTCTTGGATGAATTGAACAAATGTCTTAGCCGAGAACTCTGGGGTAATATGCTATGTGGCAATGGAACATGTATTCAAATAAATAACTTCTCATGGGGTTACTAGAATGAGAAAAAAGAGGGGGGGGGAAAGCCCAACTCCTCCTTTAAAAACTAAAAAAAAAATGGAAATATCTCTGTTAATAATAAACAGAGGTCCTTTACAATTTATCGATTTAACCCATCATAACGAAAATATTAAGACTTTCCTAAATTTCCCACCTCTAAACTCCTCCCCTCCCATCCCACTTAACTAACTTGATCTCAAGTTTTATATGAAACGACTAAACATCGAGTTTGGTAACGATCAAACAAAACTTTTGTCCGCTTAAGGGTTAAAAGACAAATATATACAGTTTTGAAGGGACCTCATTTTCGTCATCTCCTACGTACGATGACATTTGCCAAAAATTTCAAAAAGCACTTCATATTTACAATAGACTGAACATTTTATTTAGTTTATTTAGGTGTGTCGCAATTTAAGCGATTCACACATTTTCTTGGTATAGACTGAACAGGTCACCTTGAAGATGGAAGAGACTTTTTATTGGATTAAATCTTTTAAAACATGAATATTACTTTAATAGTTTCATCAAAATATATGCATTCCAGCTTTCATCCATTCCAAGAGAGGATAATGTCCACCGGATAGCCTAAGAGTGTTGGCATTCCCGTATAGGAAACGGCATATATGATTACTAGATCTAGAGAATGGTAATCTATGTATATGCGATGTGAGAAAGATTGATAGGGCTGAGGACTATGGTGGTTCCATCTGATAATTATAAGTGGGAAGATCGGTAAATCTGCCAAGGCTGTGCATAAGTCCCATGATGACAGATGGCACCACTGCATCACACACATATGGCCTTCATACATTTACATAGCTCAAACCCAACACTAAACGTGTTTTTTTTAAAAAAAAAAAATTGAACTTGATTTTGACAATGTATCTTGGAATAAGAAAGAAATGCAACTAAAATAAAAATAAAAGAGAACAAGCATATATATGAAAAGTCCGTCACGCAAGTGCTGCGTAAACTAAGCAGATTTCCCACGTGAAGGTTTACAATAAATTAATATACATACAGGTAACTTCGACGTGAATGCTCAGTAAATGTACATTACATGGCTGAGTTGTAAACAAACTGGCAAGCCAGCCTCGTAGCGCTGCATAGATAGACCGGAAAGACAAACAATTAATGAAATATATTTGAATATAACATATTAATTTTATTGAAAACAATTTACTAAAGCTAGTGGTGTAATTTGTAATGAATCAGAATCAGTTTTATCTCAATCACTCAAATTTTAGTAATCCAAAAACAAAAGAAGGGGGGGGGGGGTGGTCAACAGAACGTATTTGCATATATCTCACAAAGTAAGAGTTCAATGAAAACAATATTTGGTATTTAGGCTTCAATTAATATCTTTTATTATATAACAGAGCATTATTTATGTAACACTAGTAGAAGTGGGGGTTTACTGAAGGCTGAAAACTGAAAAATGCAAATATCTCGGTTAATATTCAAGATAGAAAATAAATGTATATAACATCATTTATAGTGTATTCAATTTTCAATAAGATTGGTTCTATACACTTTTTCAATCCGACTTATAGTAACGGAGATATTTCGAATTTTCAAAATTCTCCTCCTGTAAACCCCCCCCCCCTCTCCCTGGTCCGATTTCAGCCGTTAACGAACTTGATCTTTCTTTTTGCATAAAACGACTAAATATCGAATTTGGTAACGATTACACAAAAATTGCGACCGCTAGAGTGGTAACAGACAAATATATAGATAGATTGATATATATATATATATATATATATATATATATATATATATATACATACATACAGTTTTGAACACATACATACAGTTTCGTCATCTCCTAGGTAGGATGGATGGACATTTGAAGAAAAAAATCATGAGTACAACCTCAATAGCTGATTTCACTTGAGGGGAAATCTGCTAAAAAACAAGAAAAAGCCGGTAAACAAAAACTAAGATTAGGTCCTTAAACAGTACGTTTTTCAATGGCCTTCTGAAATAAAATTTGTTAACTTTTTTTTTTGAATTTGATGTATTCTTAAGTTAGTTTGAAATGTTGACTTTTCTTCATGGGGTCTTTGGTTTAATATTAACATCGATTGTGTAGGTACAGCAATATCGAGTGTAACCACCATAGTTATGGGAGCATTGGCTATCAGGTCGTGTCATCTTATGAGTATAGACGAATCCGATCTAGAGAAAGGATGTATCTCTTGGCCATGGCTGATTTTGCTTTTAAATGCAAAGATTATACTCCTGATGAAGTGTTGAAGCAAAGAGCGCGATACGTGTAGATTGCTGATAAATATAATTGTTTTTCATAAATTCTGATCCAGTACCTACAAGGTTAGAGGTTAGATGGGAGGTGGATCCTAAAATTCAAAACATCTGTGGCATTATGAGTCGTATCGAAAAATGTTCTAGAACCAATCTTGTTAAGCCATCCTCTACAATTAGTGTTTTATACATTTTATCTCAATTCAAATGTTTATCGAGTTTTTCAGCCGAATTTTACTTAGAAATACAAAATATGTGTTTCTTCTTATTCTGGACCCAATATTATTTATATATTGTTCATATTTTATGGCAGGGGTCTCCAATAAAAAGTCGAGAAACATGTAGGGCAGTTTCAATAAAGTCGGCACCGAATGAGATATTTTTTATTGGAGACCTTTGCCATAAAATATGAAGAATATATAAAATATATGGTGATATAAGATTAGGAGGTTGTCATAGCACCACAAGAGGAAATCTACCTAGTTTACGTAGCCTCTTCATGCTGGGCGTTCTAAACTGAATGTCATTTCAGCACAGTGGAGTTGATGTTATCGCCACTGTAGTGTGTAGAAAGAATGACCTGATGAAGACTGTTTTACTCTGAATGTTACTTCTTCGAAATACAGTTTTGCTATCCCAATCTGGAATTATTGAGAGCTATTCGGGAACAGCACAGAGTATATCATCCTGTGTCAACATATGATACAATAAACAGTAGAAATGCAATTCTCTACTTCAGGGTCGTTGCAGCCGTGGAAAAATCCACTGTTGGCAATCTTGGAGACTAGTACAAATGTACAGTTCTCCAGGAAGTGTGATGCAACAGAGAGTGCACTAAATCTGCAGTGACAGAAAGCAATGCAGAGCTGTAGCCGAGGAAGACATAGTGCAACCTCCCTGTCATGCCATCCAATTAGAGTATGAACCATGAGCTGGAATCACTCCAGTGACAACTCTCCTACACTGAATATTCATAGCGTATCCACTCCCTCGACATAAATTAACATATCATCTATATAGGACAAATAATATTTGGATAAATAGTGTCGAGCAGAAAAAATGAATAACTGATTTTTTTACAAATTTATGTAATGAAAACTAAACAGGAGATCCCATGAAAAATTTGTTTTATTGCTGTTAAAAGTTCAGTTCGTGACTAAGAAGATTAGGCATAAGCACAAAAATACACAGGTTATAATTGGCCCAAACAGTGAAATATAGGAACGCGAAAGGTTAGTGCACGAGGCGCTAGATTCTCGCAATACCTGGCCCTCTCCTGCCATTAGAACCATTTAGCGCTTACATCGCCCACAATCTAACTTTCTTAATGCCAAAGTTATCAGATACGCTTTCCGAGATTATTTTCGGCCTAACAACTTCTGTTCTCAGATTTTTTTTCTACTCTTTCACGGCTCCAAATATCATTTTAAAGAAGCTTATACTGTTTCGTAGCGGAGAGATTCCACTGCTACACATAACTGTATGTCTGATGATGTTTTTGCAAAATTACTATAAAATATGACTGAAACTTCAGTCACAGGACTTCCTTTTTCATTACACCGTTTCCATAATCTCAAGATTAATCAATTTCTCAATAACATTATATCCTTGCCTAGACTTAATTACTTTTCCCTTTATTCTGTTTTTCAAAAGTACAAATATTAGTTATTTGTTTAAAAAAATAAATAAACTTATTAAAAGCACTTAATAAAAGTTTATTTCTATTTCAAATAGATTGTAATCAGGTTATGGATTACTCAGTTAAACGGTCAAGGAATGTGTTTGAAAATCTAGTGTAAAGACTGTATCTTATGAATGTGTCTTTAATGTATTTGAAACTTTTGTAAATGGAATCCTAATCTCTATATCATTTATTCTTCTTATATTGCTTCTAAAAGGCCTAAGTAGTCTTATTTTGTCTATTAAAGCTTTTTAGGTCTGTTTCATAGTAATGGCTGAACAATTTCCATATAAAATTTTCTCCTTGAAACTCTGATGAATTATCTCATATACGATTATTGTCTGGTTTTATTTATATCTCGTTGATTTCATAATTTATAATTAATAAATAATATTCTATTTAATGTAGAAAATTACTAAATATTTTGATGATGATCTGCAGAAGTACGGAACTGACACATATAATATGGAATTATTTTCAATTTACGGAAATCTATTTGTATCGTTTCTCGTAAGCATGGGTATATTCCACTACATCAGATAGAGTCAAGAACGACGATGCTATTAGAATAATAGATCTGTCAGGAAGATAGAACGCAGGGAAGATATGTTTGAAGGAAGAACTGGCGTTGAGAGAAGACATAGGAGCGGGCTTAATGGCATTCCTTGGAGGACTCCATAGATCTTAGCAAATATCTTTTCTTGCATTCATGGCAGATATACTGCTGACATCTCGAAATAATAATAATCGTACGTTTGTATGATAGTTGCATGTTATTAACAACGAACTGCAAAGTATTTGAATGCCATAGATACAATTAACAATTAGCCTCATTTGCAAAAATTAGACGTTAATAAATAATAATAAGTGTTTACATTTATTTCAATAATAGCAAAACGTGATAACCAAACAATAATATATTGGTTATAACTAGGTTAGACCACAATTCAAGTTACACTGAAGAGGTTAGTCTTGATATTCATATGTCTTAATAATATTATGGTCAGCTCTGCACAGACATATCATAATCTAACATGTGCCCCTTCAAATAAATCCCTCTTATCAGGATAACTTAAAATGTATGGCATTACGCATGGTCAACATTTATTCTTGCAATATTAGACCTTGGCTCAGAGTCTGCCCCATTATACTACCAATTTCCCACTTCCCAGATATTATATTTTGAACCCACATTTTTCCCTCTTTTTTAAAGTTCCTAGGAGAAAGTTGTCTGGATGGCGAAGGATATGCTAACAAAGGTAAAGGATTCCAGCAAGTTATTCCTAACCGAACTCCATGTTTTAATGCATCTTAATAATGACAAGACTTGATGACCAAACAATAATATATTGATTACAACTAGGCTAGAACACAAATAAAGTTACACTGAAGAGGTTTCTTTTAATAATCATATGGTAAGCTCTGTAGGACGTATCATAACCTAACAATAAACAACAATAATCGCATCCTTTCTGCTGCCATCCATCCAAACCGTTTCTACTTAATCGTGACCAATTGCAATATTATGAGCGTAAGGAAGGCAGGAGGACTAGGATGTGTACGAGGGTAGAGAGGTGACATAGGAGCTGACCTAATAGCATTCCATGGGGGACTCCATACATCTCTGCCGATATCATGGTTCTCTCTGTCATGGCACATTTACCTTGACATGATAATTACCTGCCATGATACCTCTACAACATACGATTAATCTATCTGGCCAGTCTCTTCTCCCCTTTCTCGTCTCAATTACGTCACCACACATGTTTCCTTAGATATCTTTGATAATGTCACCAGCAAGCCAAACATTTCTCATTTTGTGCGGTTATATATATAACCTTCTAGTATATTGTAAACCCGAAGACGGTAAGAAAATATGTATATATGTGTGTCTGTTTATAATAAATATAAATACTAGTTTTGGATGCTGCTGGTTGCTTCCATTTATTATTTACTGTTAATTTATTCCCATCTTATGTCAGAAACTCTACCTTGGTAAAAACAAAAGATAAAACTCAAAACAATTTGTGAGCATTAAATCCACTCCGGTTTTGGTAAAAATATCGAATACGAGGGATTAGAGAAAGAAAGAGATAGAGAGAGGGTGTGAGAGAGAGAGAGAGAGAGAGAGAGAGAGAGAGAGAGAGAGAGAGAGAGAGAGAGAGAGATGGAATCGCTCATTGCCGATATATTAGTAAGGCCCAGAGCTTTGCAGGTACTAGAGGTCGTTAGTACTTTACTAGCCTCTAGTACCCTGCAGCTCCAGTTTAGTAGTTGTAAAACAGCTGGGGATCCATGGGAACACTATCACCTTATCATATAGTCTCGCAACCTGCCAAACTGTCAGTATACAACCAATAAATGCTTCACAAATACCCACAACTAGGTATCATAAATAATTAAAAACCCCTTACAGCTAACCACCATACTAAGCGAATTTCCATTTCTGCTTAAAGTCCTCATTTTTCTATCAAGATTAATCCAACCGGCTACGTGCAGATACTATACTCTTCTCTGTCCAAGATGGCGTTAAGAATTCTTTTTGTGGAGTGAGTTCTTAAATGAATCTAAAACTTCAAAGCTCAATGCTACTACATACTTTTAATGATCCAATATTGCGCTCAGCATAGTTTCTTTAAAATTTGTACACCATCGATGTATTAATATTTAAAAGAAAAAAATCACTATCAGAAATTTTTGACGTGAATGAAATTTGGCATTTAAAGGTTTGGATGCAGTAGCGAAATATATGCAGCTTTCTGACTAAATGCAGTGGTCATATGTCCGAACAGGTGGTTCTGAAATAGTTCAAAAGATAAATTCGCTAAATATTTCCTTTCCTAAGCATCGGATCAGAACGAGATATGGACTATAAATACAAATGAAAGAATGAAATATATTTATTTCCTCATTCATTTAAATGTTAACACAATATATTAGGATAAGTCTAATATTTCTACAACAAATGTATTTCAATTTGCTTCAATTTTTTACCAATGATTTTTTTTAAATATCATTGAATAGTATTTATACATTTATAATGCATTCTTTATAAAACTAGCTCAAATTCCATGAATAAATTTTATAAATTCTATCATTATAATAATTAATATCGTTAACACTAAATATATAACATACATTTTTAATGTATTTACCAGCATATTTATTTAATGATCTCGTACTTCATAAGTGATGAAAACGTTGTACCACCTTAAGCGACAATACACCTGACAAATTATTTTTTGACTGATATTTTTTATTTTGTAGTTGTATTTAATAGTTGAATATTAATAATTTTCATCTTGTGTATAAAAACATGCTTCAGACGTAAAGTTCTGTAATTTATTTTAAAACACAGAATATTTTTTAATAGATTTTTATTAGATTTGTGCAGAGCTTTATAGGTTTACTTCTGAATACGATTTACTTCTTGTGGTTGGGGGTTCAAAGCTGATTCTTGTATCTTGTTTTATGATTATGTGGTATAAAATGGTACAATAAAGTTTTTGAAAATTTAAATTACTACATTGTTGTTATTTCCATTTTTGGGGGGTTTCGAAATAGGACAAATACAGTAGTACTATACCCCCCCCCCTCCTAACTTGTCTATTAACCGAATTATTCGGACTTTTATTTTCGAGTCTTCATTAGGCCCCATATTTACTCTAAGGATTTTCATTTAAAGGAGCAGTATCAATAAATATTTCAGATTGAATTTGAAGTCCTGGTTTTAAGGGTTCTTATTATGAGTGAATAGAATGTGGAATATCATCAGGTAGGAAATCTGCTTAGATTACACAGCAGCTGCGTTAGAGGCATTCACAAGGAGCAACCATGCCAATCATTTTCGACTACAATGTTTATTCAGTGTCGGATACTGTGCTCATACTTCCTGTTGGTCGCCATTCTAAATATGTATAAAAGCCACCAGGAAGTTGGCATAGAAGCTAAGAGAGAGAGAGAAATGAAATGTGAATCAAAGGTAGTGGATGGAGCAAGGGGAGGATTGACTCATATTTAATGAGATAGTCTCCTTGAACCTCCGTTCCCGGGCTTTTTATAACCTCATAATCAAAATATAATTAGAGAGATGTCTCCCAGGGAGGACAGGGGTCAGGGATGGTTGCGTCACTTCTACCTCGCTGTTACAGCAAGCTAGGACAACCTCGTTGGCTATCCCACTATACCTGCACAAGTGCAAATATGGAAGAAATTCAACTTGTCCTCTTCAGCATCTCTCATCTTCCTACACATCTAGGTAGCTGCAATATCATGTTATGCTAACTAGGATGCGAATTAGCATGCCCTATTATTTTTATTTTTTTAGATGATTTCCCACAAAGAAAATTATATATTGCAGTTGCTCTGATGAGCTACTTTGTGAAAAAAATTGTATACAACGCACAAATATAAATACATGATGTGATGTGTGCTGGTGAGTGTGTGTTTGAGTTGGCACCTGCGTTTTGTTTGTTGTTGAATATATTTTACGGAAACAGTCACCAGTAAGAGTTTATATTTTATCTAAATCTTAATTATTTTAAATTTATTTTTTTCATTTTAGATACCTATTTTATAATATTTACTGATCTGTTTATTTATTACTTATATATTTTGAGAATCATTTCCCTATTGCCCAAAGTGACCGCTATGTTATTTTGACTTATTACGTTTCAGTTTTGTACCTAGTTTTGAATTATGTCATTTTGTGTGTTCCCGAGTAATTTATTTTGTTGTTTTTCGTATTCAATTTTTGTTTTGGGTTCCATTTCCGTATTTGTAATCCATTTCTGTTTTTGTGTTACATTTCTGTTATTGTTTTTTATTTCTGTTTTCTGTTACATCTCTATTTTTTTCATTTATTTTTTGTGTTTCGTTTCTAATTTTGTTTTTTCATTTCAATTTTTGTTTCTCATACCTGTTTTGTGTTAAATTTTATTTTGTTTTTGTTTTTTATTTATTTTTTAATTTATGAAGCTTTTATTTTGAGCGGCATCTGAAACTACGAAGCTTCAATAAATCAATGAACTTAACTGTTACTGTCTTATTTATATTTCTCCGTTTTCAGCGTTAAGTTAACCCAAACTCCATCACAAGAGATCCACTATTAAAGCTTGTTTATCACAAAATATCCTAAAGCTATCTTAAATTTCAACAATCGTTTCTATTTGGTTTTTACTGAGAATGAAATAGGATTTATAATATTAGATGACGTCACCTTTGAAGTATTTAGTAGCCCTTGAGGAAGGATTTCTTTATTGATTTTAAGAAAGGAAGGTAGGAAAGTACGTTGGGAAACAATTTCTTTTTTTAATGCTTGAGAGAAACGTTTTTCCAGAAGACCTATACTGGAACTGTGGTTTTCCAGATATTCCATTAGTATTATTATTTATTAACCACTTTTTGCAACTCAGGCTAATTGGGATAGATATTTCATATAACTATATAATAAAATTATTAATTACTAATGCAGTGCGTCCTTAATATAATTAAGTAGCTTAAATGTCATTTATTCTTTTCAATTATATAGATTGTGTTAGTGATATCTACTATTTCACTCTGGCTCTTGGGAAATTTGGTTAGGGTCCGTAGCCCCTGCTTGATGAGCTGATGATATATATCTGAGCATCATCATCAGTTGCCTTGACTCCACGAGTCATGTGAAACAATGTTCAACCATCTGGGGAAGTTACCTGGTAATTACTATAAATCTAGCTTATGCTTAATTGTCAGGAAATTATGTTAATTCCTTAATGCATTACTAGAAATATAATAATAATCCCAAGGTATATAGAAAATTAAAAAGTCTCTCCCTTCCTGAGTCAAGTGAAATATGGCTGCAATCAAGGTAATAACAATAATTGCCATACAATTATTAGCTTATGCTCATCCAAGCTGTTAATTAAAGGCAAAAAAGTAATTTATTGATTTAAGTGTAATTATTTTCTAATGATAGTGATTCCGAGGTAAATGGTAAACACAGTCGAAGGAATATGAGGTTTCTACATAAATCTCTTGAGAGGCCTCGCCGTGCTAGCAGTCAATCTCTTCCAAGTGCGTATTACCTTTCGAAAACCATATTTCCCAACACAGTCTTAACCTAAATTCGACTCTAATGCGCCAGAATTAATAACCGGGCGCTAAATCCAATCATTTTCCCAGCAGCCATCTCTGATTGATGGAACGTACTTCCATAAAAAGTTGGGAGCCGCATTAACATGTTCCTCCCGGATTTATTGGTGATTGGTAACGAGCTATGGATAAATGGGCGACGGGAGGTTATTTTATGGAGATGCTCATTCTGTAATTGGTGTTAATGATGGTAAAGTACGGCAGGGAGACGTCCGCCATCGCTGCCCCTTATATAATCTGCAGTTGGCACGATCCCATGTCCCTTCTATTGGCAGCACTGCTCTTCGTCATTAGGCAGGCTGGCCAACATTACTCCTTCCTTTACCCAATAACAACCGCTCTTAACAATCAGCGGCAGTACAAAACCAACATTTATTCGATCAGCTCAACAAGAGAACTGGCCTATAATTGCTCCGCTAGTCAAGAAATCCTAAATAATTTCCAGCTATTATTACGTAATTTCTGGACTCAATAAATAGTAGTATTCGATGGCGAAATTACACAGGAAACATATATATTTGTTTGACAGTCCTTGGAAGGTCCTTGATCAGTTTCGCCATTTTCAGAAGTCCTCTCCAGCAACACCATCACGTCATCTCTCTGCTTCCTGCTATGACCAACCACCAAATCTCTCCAACAGTTGATAGGAACACTTCTGAATCTGCCTGCGTTCCTATTTCCAAGTTCTCTCTTCAGGTGTTTTCTGAATGAAAAAAGGCCGCAGATTTTCCATACGTTGAAATGGCACAGATCTCATCTCAGCTTATATTCTCTATTTCAAAAAAAAATCCGATGAGCAGAAGTGGGGGTCAGTAAAATCTTAATTTGTTTCGCCATTGCACTAACTATTGCACGTACCTAATATAATAAAAGTCGGTAGAAAACAATATTTATGCTTGGAATAAGATGTTTCATGATATGTTCTCTTATGTCAAAAGTGTGATGGCTAGAAGTGAGGGTTTCCTGAGGGCTGAAATCTAAAAAGATTCCAAAATCTCTGTAATATTCAAGATAGGTAAAACATATATATACCAACATTTATAACACCAACTTATTAGATATTTTGATTTTTTTTTAATTCCTCCTCTCTTGTCCGTTGACAAATTTTTATGTTTATAAACCGTATAAACATCAATATCGGTATCAAATCATAATTACAACTGCTAGAGCAGGTCCGGGAAAGTCCAAAATTCAAAATATATCCGTTGTTATGACTCGAGTGAAAAATACTTCACAACCTTATTGCAAATTTCTTTTATGTTCTATGAATTAAGAATATTTTTTTAATGTGCACTACGACCTTCATTCATTTGTTTTATGTTCTTGATTCCCATTATTAAGAATTATTTCTTTCTGCTTATACTTTACATACTGTTATATTATAGTGAAATGTTAAATGCTATTTTAATTGTTTCTGTTTGCACATAAAGCGCGTTCTGATGCGCTTGAAAAAGTGATTGAATCTCTGGCGAAGACGGAGGTATTTTTTATTCATACTGGCCCATTTACAAAACTATTAATCATAGTGAATATTGCTAGTGTGTTGTGTGTAGCCGATGAAAGGAGTATGGCGGGACTGCAGAGCGTGGGAAACAGGCGATGTGTCATCGGGAGATTTCGCCCTGGCGTTAATAGCCGCTGCCTCGGGCACATCTGATATACTAACATACTCTTAGCACCTAGGAGGTGGGCCATCTCTCTCTCTCTCTCTACACCCAGCATATCCCATATACACTCAGCTGGCTCTCTCAATATACATACCGACATTCCATATGCACTACATTCTTAATAAACAGCTCGCCTACTTAATATACTCAGCTCAATCCCATATGAACTGCATTTCTCAGTATGGTGTAGTTCTCCTAATATGCACAACTCAATTCCATGTGCACTTCAGTTCTCACTTGCAACTGCAATATCTCAATATAAACAGCTCAATCCCATATGAACTGCATTTCTCACTAAGGTGTGGTTCTCCTAATATGCACAACTCAATTCCATGTGCACTTCAGTTCTCACTTACAACTGCAATATCTCAATATAAACAGCTCAATCATAGCACTCTCATGAAAAATATTGTAAATATAGATCATAAAGTAATTGAGGTTCAGTTCATTAAACTGAGCAGGGCAGATGAATCTCGAGGAATTGGAGCTAAATACAAAACTGACAATTGTTAAAAGTAGTGGAGGCACTTTATAAGATCGTTTCGAATATTTATTCTATTCTGTCTTCTTCATCTTTGGAGTTGTACAGTGAGACATAACAATTCATTTAAAACCAGACGAAGTTACAGTCTAATTTCAGCGAAACGTATGTTTACGTAAGTATTTTATAAGAACCACCAGTGTATTTCACACACTTTTTGTCTTAAGCGGGAAAAAGGTTTTCAAGTAGGGTTCGATTTCCATAATGCCACCTGCATCCCGTTCCCTCTAACAGCACTCCCAACCAGCCCTAATATTCACTCCTCAATCAAACCTACAATTGTTCAAAATTCTTTTAAATCACCTGGAATTTAGAGTAATTATTGTTCTCTAATGAAAATATTCATAAAGAAAAATAATACTTTTTTCGATGTAATTGAAGTTCACTGGAACGTGATGAGTTCCTTGAAGTCTAGGTTTTTGTATCAAAAACGTAGCCAATGAGCGAGAGTCATTCTTCATTTTGGACCGACAAAGCCAGCCAAAAAAATGAAACACCTAGAGTAGAATCTTCGATAAAGGGTAACAAAATAATAAAGTTTTTTATACAATTTCGTTCCTTTGTCCAGTCACTCTAAGTTGAGTATTGTTGGATACTTCTCACATAATTTAATAAGCTATCAACATAACCAGTTTCTGGAGAACCCCGATCGCTCATTAGTTTCTCCAATGACAGCTATTTTTAATGAGTTTTTTTTTTTTCTGACTAGAGTTGTAGCTAATGCATATGTTGACTGTTGCAGCGGAGAATGGCACCTCGGCTTCCCCAGATCAGAACTGCAAGGTGCATCCTGGTATCAACTCCTCCACTGGGACTCCATGAGGGAAGCACAGAGCAAGCACAGGCTGAGTAAGTAGTACCTACAATATACTTATTAAACATATTATTATGGTAATTACCTTTAATGAATAAAATATCAGCAAACCACATATCTTTGACATCATTCAGTTAAAAGCCAGTGCCGAATCTCAAAATCTCATCGAAGAATCAATATGACATTTTCAAATACAATTGGAACTTCTTTTTAGTACTTACTGAGTTTAAACAAGTACTTGATCAATTTTGACCAGAAAAGCTTATTTCCAAAGAAAAATTCGCATGTAGTTAACTATTCAGGCTTTTAGGAGGTTTTCCTAAACGTAATCCTGCTATTAAAGATATATACATGCCGCGATGAAAACCTACAGGAAAGAGGCACCGATATTGCCCTGAAGCTGACAGAAATCATATATATTATCCCCCTTGTATATGAGACATTATTTAAAACATAAAAAACACAATAGCAAATATTTCGTGTAAACTTAATGACCACTTGTTACTGGTCGAGATCGGATCAGGACAAGCAAGGGTTTAGACAGTTGGAAAAGGCGTTTCCAATCAATCTTGTTAATAAAGAAATTTCCTACTTTTTCTGTTACTCTAATACTAATATATATGTATTTTATCACACTCCCAATTAACCCCCACTCCTACTGAACCACCAGCTCCAAAGTCTTGTCAGATTAAATTTATTTATTTATGTGTGTCGCAATTTTAGCGATTTGCACTTCTCATATTACAAAACTAAGAGTTGGTATAGCCACTTTAAAATAAAAGAAAAATATGTTAAAATATCTACAGTCGTAGGTCGGCACGGTTACATTTTCTCCAGTTTATATTAATGGTAGCAGATTTGAATTCTTTAAATTAAGGTTTGGTAAAAGTTTTAAATGTAGTTGAAAATACGTGTCTGTTGGAGATGTTTTATGATTGTCGCGATGTATGGGCTGTTTTCGTGTAGTAGTTCTGATAGGTTGGTGGGTAAGTTCATGTCAGTTATTAGTCTGCAGGCCGTTAATAAGTGTTTGCTAGTTGTGTAATGCATGGTGTACATAAAGGTGGATCAGTCCTAGTCATGAGGTGTCCGTGTGTTATCCGTGAATGGCCGTGTCTTAGCCGAGCAAGAACTACTTCTTCTCTTCTAGTGTCCCGATTACTGGACAGCCATTCACGAATAGTGTCTTTTATTTCTCGTAGTTTTGTGTCTGTCTGATGCCATTCCACTTCCCATTTTAAGCTGACTTCTCTTTTAATAAGTTTAATGGCATCGTGTCCTGTAATGTGATCAGTGTGTAATGTGTCAAGTTCAATCGCTAATTTTGCATTTGTGTCAGCCAAGATATTTTCCGTGATGTCTGTATGTCCTGGTATCCAATGAATAGTTGTTATTTTATTCATCTGTGTTTGTAAGTTCGTTAGTAATTCCAGAAGCCGTCTTGTGAGTGGGTGAGTTGTGAAAAGGTCAAGTATTGACTGCATAGTTTGCAAGTATTGAGTTCTTGTTTATAAAGGTTCTTAAGTGCGATAAATATAGGAGAAATCCACTGATCATAAGCACTTTCGAATCATTTCTTGAATGTTCACCAATCCCATTTTTGAAATAACTATAATTATTTTCTCTCAAATTATCTATACCTGGGGTGCACGGTGGTCATAGTGTCGTGGCAATTATGGATTAGCGGATGAATAAGGATTAAGACTCTCTTAGATCCCGTCCACATGGCCTGGGTGAAAGGACCACTGACCCCGTCGGCTACAAATGTGGCCCGTCAGTCTACTACAGGCAATCCATGGCAGGTCTAACCAAGGAGGATACCTACTCTAGTATTAACCAAATTATTTGGTTTATTTCGTTCCCCAATATCATGCAATTCTCATATAAAAGAACTGTACCACCAAGCATTTCATACCCCTCTTAAATTCCAAGTTCCCTTTACATATGCTTCTTATTACTGGAATACTAGAGAGTCAAATCTGAGATGACTTCATCAGAATGTGAAAAACTGGTCATTCTACGTAAAAACACGTTCAGTTCGTTTTGAAGCATGCATGGAGGCCGAATGAAATATAAAGATCCTGTGCGAATCTCCAACTTTAGAGGACTGAAGATAGGTGGAAGTTTGAGACCTTTTAGCAGATTTCCCTTAAGGGGAATCACCTTTGAGGTCGCACTCATGACGCGATTTTCGAAGTTTTTCTTCAAATGTCCATCGATCCTACCCAAATGACGAAAATGTGAACCGTTCAAAATTACTTATATAGTGTAGTTTTTTTTTTGTCAAAAATACAGGTACCTTATAATATTGCACATTGTTGTTAAATTAGAGTGTAACAGGAGGTGTTTATGCTATTTTTACTTACCAAGACTAAAGATATTTAAAAATTACTATACACATTCACTAGGGTTACTGGTTACAATAACCTTCCCAGGTCTGTTTACATTGAGCAGCCTTATGTTTTTTTGCATATCTACAGTATATTGTCTTATGTTAGTTAAACTATATTATAATTATTATTCAAGCTATTATATTATGTTGGAACTATTGTTTTATTACAATTATTGTTACATTTTTTATTAAACCTATATTCATGTTGTATGAAAGCTATTATGTTATTGGTTGAGAGGGGAGGATTTTCGAAAATTCAAAATATCTCCGTACTACACGTCAGATCAGATTGAAAAATTGTATAGAATCAATCTTATTGCAACTATAATTTACTAAAACTATTGTTATGTACATCTATTCTCTGTCTTGAATATTAACCGAGATATTTGTATTTTTATTGTGTACCGACAACGGATGAGTGGAGATACTAACTTCGGTGTACCGGCTAACTTCGGTACTAGTCGTGACGTTCCACCAAAAGCTAGTTCGGCCGTTTCAGAAACTGTTCTGCCCTGAAATTTTATATATTAGCAGATTTCCCTTAAGGGAATTAGCTATTGAGGTCGTACTCATGACGCGAGTTTTGAAAAATTTCCTCAAATTTCCATCGATCCTACACAGGAGATGACGAAAATGAGGTCAATTCAAAATTATATGTATATATATATATATATATATATATATATATATATATATATATATATATATATATATATATATGTCTGTTAACGCTCTAGCAGTCGAAATTTTTCCTTGATCGTTACCAAACTTCATATTTAAGCGTTTTACGTAAAAAGAAAGATCAAGTTCGTTAATGGCTGAAATCGGACCAGTGGAAGGGGGGGTTTAAAGAGGGGATGTTTGAAAATTCAAAATATCTCCGTTATTATGCGTCGGATCGAAAACTTGTATAAAATCAATCTTATTGTAAATTAAATTTACTATAAATATTGTTCTATACATTTATTCTGTATCTTGAATATTAACCGAGATATTTGCATTTGTATGCATGTGTGTGGTCGGCAGGAGTCGGCTACGTTCGGGACTCTCTGCCGAGAGCTAGTGCGGCCGTTTCAGTAACTGTTCGTCCCTCGTGAATAGGTTTAGAGATTCCTTACTACTACTGTTGTTATTAGGCGGATTTCTCTATTGTAAAACTTCACGTGGGACATCTGCTTAGTTTACGCAGCCCCTGCGTGACGGACGGTCTTTTTATCCTTCCGTTGATTATGGGCCTTCACCAGCCTAAATCACTGGTAATTATCATTGTCTGAAGTGGCCATGAAGGGTCGGCAGGTCTGCCAAAATGTGTAGAGAAGGATATTGACGCGATCCCTGCAGTTCGTAGGATAGGTTATCGGCCGAATGGAGATGCTCCATGAGTCAGCCCATCCAACCTGTTGTACCTAGAAGCAGACTGAACTCAGCCTAAATATATTCCTGTGATAATTGGCTGCTCCGGCTCCGGTTCCTGGAGATATGATTAATGGCTGATCCCACAATCAGCATCCTGCATTAGCTTATATCGGATGTAGTTAGCGAGGCACCACGTACAAACCCTCTCATCACACGCAATGTCATTCACAACAACCACCCAGAGCCACATAACTATACACCCAAGCCCCTCTCAGTATGTCACGCAGGGGCTGCGTAAACTAAGCACGTTTCCCACGCTCTAAAATATACAACCTGATGCCATCGCTCATTCTATTCTCAAAATCTCGTGTACGTATTAGGAAAGGTATGTGAACCGGACTTGGGATTTAAAATGGGCGTGAGAGTTTTTGTGAGTCAGTAGTTTGAAGTAAATGATCGGTAGATTAAGAATGTGCAGGTAGTACGTACTACTGATATCACTATCTACTATTTTCCATTTTATATTCTATTTCCTATGTATTCAGGACTTGAAATATAAGCTGTACATAACTTTTTTTATGATTGAGTTGCTAACAGTGAAAATCACATTAGTAGAAGTGGTGATTAAGACAAGACTGTAAACTAAAAAAATGCAAATATCTCAGTCAATATTCCAGTTAGAGAAAACACATGTTGCTGGCTTACAAGGAAGGTTAGCGAACCTGAAAATTCAATAAATTCTGAAACTTTGTGTGCATTTAGGGTAGATCATCCGTAGCACAAAACTATGTTTTGTACGTAAGGAACTGCGACATAAAATCTATTCGAAAATCACCTCATGGAAAAAATCGGTTTTTATATTTCTGAGTGGATATTGTCACAACGGTAATAGATAAAAAAATGTTTCAAATGATAGTTAAATAGTATTTAATGTACTTTAAAAGTGCTCAATCAGATTTTTTTTTTTTAAATGCCATATTTTTCTACAAATTTTGTACATTCTAATATGTATGTTATTTGTTGGTACTGTAAACAACGGAAAGTTCATTTATATTTAGGTATATAATGCTGAAGTGATTAATTATTTTATAAACCATACATATTTACATAAAATGGGATAAGAGAATTAGTGTTTCACAACAATATTCGCTCAGAAATATAAAAACTGACTTTTTCAAGATGTGATTTTACCCCTTCAAATCGTTGTTCCGCACGAACAAAAAATAGTTTTGCGTTACGGAGAACTAGTCCACTTGCAAACAAAGTTTTAGAACTGTTTTGAATTTGCGGGATTCCTAACCCCCATTGATAGTGCGACGTCCCTTGCATGATGGAATTTAATTAATCTCAGTATGGCCTTGCTGGTGTAACGTTGTTTGTGTTCTGGTAAGTGAAATATTGCGTTTAGTTGAAAACTTTTGAAGAGGGACTGGAAGAGGTTTAAAACTTGAATATCTGGCTATTAAAGACATGCATGGAGTCTAACATGAGGTTAAGTTTTATTTCTGTTTATATCAAATACAAATAGAAAGATCAAGGAAGTATATACCGGAAAATTGGGTAGATAAATAGGGAAAATGTAAAGGTTTGACAGAACAGGCCAAGGTATGACTAAGGTCTTTGGTGTGAGGTCAAGTGCCTACGTTGCCACATAGTCTGTGTGAGATTCTGAATACTTGTATAAAATTTTATTACTATTATTTATTTATTAACGTCCACTTTATGGCTAATTGGGGCGGGTTATCTACAGGTTACCACCCTTATCTAGCCAGGGTGGGACTAAGGATTTTATTTAATGAATTCCTTCACTTAATAAATTCCTATTTGCCCAGGCGGGAATCGAACTCGCCACTCTAGGCTTACCATGTGAAATTAAAAGGCAACGCTTTAACTCGCATGGCTAACTTGAGCCCCACCAGTTTCATTTAAAAAAATTATAAAAGTAAATCATAGATTTGTTTACTTTTATAAAATATTTTTAATAATATTAACGATATTGTTTCGTTTTTTGTCTTTTGTTAATTATTTATGTTTTATTTTTATTTCCTTTTGATGACTTTTCTTTTCCCGTTCAATAACTTTAATAGTTTTTATTTAATTAGTTCTTGTTTCATTTTTCACTAGTGATATCTCCCCAGCAGCAACTATTTTTACTACATTTAACAATTTGGAGTATTTTTTTCGATGGTTTATTTGATTACTGGTGTAAATCGCTACAAATTGTATAACAACAAACAAACAAATAAATAAATAACATTGTCAGCAGTATTTGCAGAATCATTACAGACGGGAAGGAAGAGGGAGGAGGGGTGTGCATACAAATACATTATGAGTCCTTACGGTAAAATCGTGAAATGCGCTTTGTTTACTCAGCACCTGCATGACGGATTTTTTCCCTCCAAAATCGTGCGTAGCTAGAAAGCCTTGACCTCATTGAGATATCGTGACATGGATTTTTTTTTTTTTTTTTACTTGCGCCCCGCATATCTAGGTGATGGAATATACTCAGCTAATGCATGCAGCCTGGTATTGGTATAATTGCAGACTATAACTGATATATAACGCGATTGAGTCTGCAAGTAGTTATGCCGGCTTCAACAGGAGACGGCAATCGTTAGAGTTAAAAGCGTTGAGAAAACAGTTATTTGGCGAGGTGATGATGGACGCTGCATTGTCCGCGGGTTGTAATTACGAAATCTATGAAAACAGAAAAGGCAAGGTTAATAGAGTTTAATGTTTATATTCCGAGGGGGGGGGCGCTAATCTATGAAAAATCGGCATTTTATTGCGATAATGTTGAGGAGAGTGTTAGGTGTTTATCTCGTGTAAATTACAGTGCTGAGGGCAAATAGAGGGCCCAGCATCAGTCTGCAACATCTCCGCTAGAGGGCAGTGTGTAATTACCAGCCCGTCTCTACCCGCCTCAACTATACAAATAAGAAATAAAAAGTGTAGAAATAAAATGATGGCTGGTCTAATATTTGTGGAGAAGGGGGTGGGGGATCAGATCCCCGCAAATAGGGCTTTGTTCCTCCTCTCCCTGTGCAGAGCATCTGCAATCAGCTGTTCTCTCGTCCCTTATCAACCCCACACCTCACATATATGCACATACCTACTCAAATACAAGTGTCTTATCAATATATGCATGTAACTCTGCTACCTCTGGAAACGACCTTTACAACTGGAATCTCACTCGCTTCTGTGACACACTATTGATCTCTCCCCCCTAATATTTTCTATTTCGAAAGAAAAAGTCCGTCACGCAGGGGCTGAGTAAACGAAGCAGATTTCCCACGGGAGGGTTTACAACAGATAAACCTACGAATTGGTAACACCACCGCGAATGTTAAGGGAATAAATACGAACGGTAATAAGAAATCATTCAGTAAATTTGCAAGTTAATAATGTCTACAACGGAAAGCTTCGGAAAATTCGCAACGCTCATAGGTAGAATTATTCTAGGCCCGAAAGTTGAAAAATTAATGAAATATATCTGAATATAACATATTAATTTTATTGAAAACTATTTACTATAACTAGTGGAGCAATTTGAAACGAATGAGAATAATTTCTATCTCAATCACTCTGATTTTAGTAATCTAAGACCAAAAGAAGGGGGGGGAGGGGTTAAAAGAACGTATTTGTTTGTATCCCCTATAATAAAGATTTGTTGAAAACAATATTTGCTATTTAACTTTATAATGAAGTCGTTCATGATATAACAGCTTATTATTAATATGACACTAGTAGGAGTGGAGGTTTACTGAGGGCTTAAAACTATAAAATCTATATTACTCGGTTATTACTCATTATATGAAAAATATGTATATAATAATATTTATTGTAAAATTAATATGCAATAATATTGTTCCTATACACTTTTTCGATCGAACGTACAGTAGGTAGGGACTGAGTAAACTAAGCAGATTTCCCTCGTGAATTATAACAATGGATAAATCTACATACTGGTTACAAAACACCACCGTGAATATTTAGTGAATAAATTCACACGATAATAAGAAACCTCCTGATAGGAAGCGTCAGAAATGAAAACAAACAGGTCTGCCAACCTCACACCGGAATGAAAAACAATTACTGAATTATATCAGAATATAACAAATACACAAATGTTAGTGTAATTAAAACGGGGAGGGGAGGGGGGAGTCACCAGAACATATTTGCGTGTATCTCGTACAATAAAGGTCTCTTGAAAACAATATTTAGTATTTAAGCTTCGAATGATGCGGTTTATGATATAACAGAATATTTTTTATGTAACATGAGTAAAGTGGGGGTTTGCTGAAGCCTGAAAACTGAAATATGTAAATATCTCGGTTAATATTCAAGATAGAGAATAAAGAGAATGAATAAAATTGATTCTATATCTTTTTTCGATGTGAAGTATAGTCCACAGATATAACAGATATTTTGAATTTTGAAAATTCTCCCCACTAAAAATTTCGAAAATCGCGTCATGAGTACGACCTGAATAGGTGATTTCTCTTAAGGGAAACCTGCTAATAAATGACAGAATACTGAGTTAATGAAATCATTAACTTGTGTGAACATTGTCAAGGCTCAAGAGTATTTCTTACTGCGAGTTTTTATCCCAATAATCCCCCCCCCATTTCTAATCAATTGCAAAGCTAATATAAATTACCTATTTATGTTCGAAGAATATTTGCTTTTTCTATATTTTGTATGTTCCTTTTTAATGGTTTGAAATACATGTTTTTTTTTCATTATTTATAAATATTTAGATATCATTATGTTTATTGTTAAACATTGGTATTCCATTCTGTCACCGCTAGAAGTGTACTACTATAGTGCATTATTGTCTGCACTACACTGTTCCACAGCAATGGTTTACACTGACTGATCCAAACGAGAGAGTAAATACGACAAGAATAGTCTATCTATTATAAAGTACTAATGGATAGTAATTACCTTGCCTTAATAGCCTAGTCTATCCTCATAGATTTCCTCTCATCTAGCTACGTCATATAAATACCCACATATACTACAGACCGACGATTTTTTTGTGCTCCCACAATTGAGGGAGATTTACCGACAATTACTTCAAGTTTTTAATGACCAACAAGCCGGAAAGAGGTCCGAAGGAGTAAAGGGAAAATAGATGCTCTTAACACTAAAAAAAAATCTGATGGACTAATGGTTGAACCTAGCGCAATCAACTAATTGCTGGAATTATTCCCAATGAACTTCTATCGGATGTCCGTCTGGGAGTCTTCAAATACATCTGGGCCGTAGCAGGGCCAATCCTCATCATTCCATTTACTAATATATTGACATTTTTATGAAACTTAATTGAGTTGTTATATTGTTATAACAAACTTTGTAGGGCAGTACTGAAGTGTACATTAGATTGTAGTATGCATATTCACACTAGCTAATGCCAATTATTAGTCAGCTTTACCCTGCAAGCTACTGAGCGACTCTGTAATATATTAGGACTTCTGGCATGAGTTGTCTCGTGTAGCCGTTATTGTTGGTTAGGCGCCGAGTAGAAGAGACTGCTCCATTCTTTGATCAGTTCCTGAGGCCATGGGAACAATTACTCGTAGATAGAAAAAGTCCGTATCGCTGATACCGCGGAAACTAAGTAGACATCCCACTTGCTCATTTAACACACTTAAGATGGTGAACTCATCTTACAAAATGTTCCCTATTTCTATATAAAACCGATAATTGGGCGGGGTGAGGGGTTACTGAAGGCTGGAAACTAAAAAAAAATTAAATATCTCGGCCAATACTCAAGATAGAGAAAAATGTATATGACAATATTTAGAGTAAATTTAGTTTGCATAAGATTGACTCTATACAAGTTTTTCCTCGGACGTATAGTAACGGAGATATTTCGAAAATCCCCTCTCTTAAACCCCTCCCACTAGTCCGAATTCAGCCATTAACGAACTTGATCTTAATTTTTGCATAAAAACGTCAGGCGATCAGGATCACGGCAGATAAGAATTAGTTCTGTATTTTATATCTTGTCCTCTATATGTGTTACCCCATTTACCCTTTAGGGCTATTCAGTCCCTGACAAGAACAGCTCTAGTGTTAACTGTTGTCACGCATATACTAGCAGTGGCGTGATTTTGGACTCTGGATAAATTTCACTTCCAGGAATGTTTAGACGTTTTAAGTGTACATTGTTTGTTATTTGTTCTTTAAAGCAATTCCAGAAGCCGATTACCACCTCCAAGGCTTCTAGGTGTTGCTCGACCCCCGAGCTCATCAAATCACCTATTTCAAACCAAGTTCTCATTTCCATCTCAAGTGAGAGATGATTAATATTGTGATATGTTTGTTTCAGTTACACAGTCTGAGCAGGACCGGTCTTGCATCCTGCTGGTGAGGATACAGCGGCGATCTGGGGAATGGCTTTGGATACACACAGTACTCCAGGTGAAGGAAAATCTGGAGAACAGCCAGCAACCTTTGATAGTTGCCACCAACCAGGTCCTAAGGTAATACAACATATCCATCAACAATTATAGACTAATGAGTAAGTGGCGAAATAGTTCCAAGATGTACTTAGCCGGTGGACCTTACCGAAGGAGGACACAACTAACAATATCCATTAACCAAATACTGGTGCCCTTAAATACTAGCTGTCCGGTACAATTTTACAGCAAGTCAGTCCTAAGGAAGGCGAGGACAAGGCGTTTCCAGTACGGGTATTTTTTCTCCGCTGTACAAAGCCTAAGTAGTGAGACTCGGTAATGAAAAAAGCCCTTAACGCAGGGGCTGCTTAAACTAAGCAGATTTCCCAGACAAAGGTTTACAATAGATAAATATACGTACAGTTAACACTGAATGTTAAGTGAATAAATACAAACGGCAATGAGAAATCATTCAGCCAATTTACAATACAAGTTAATAATCTCTACAGCGAATACGGCTGAATTGTAAACAAATAGGCCAGCCAACCTCGTAGCGCTGAATAGATAGATAAAAATCGAACAGCTCCTTCAAATATTCTACATATAAAAAGGTTTAACAAGATTTTCTAAATGAAATATTAGGCATGAATACAATCTCAACAAGCTTAGCGGAAATTTGCAAAGAATGTGAGTGAGGAATTAGTAAAACAATATGCCAATTATAGTATTTGAATGAAATGTGATGAACCACAAATTATCTGTTCCACTTCGTTCATCATAAACATCGTCGTGTTACGTAAAATACAATAAACGTGAAATCAGATGCGTAATAAATCATATAATAAAAAAATTGAGGAAATAAATTTATCAATACCTTTATGATTTAATTATCTGATACAAAAACTAAATCTGGTATAGAGCTATGGCGAATAGCACTCCTTTACGTAGATTCGGTTATCATTTTAATAATAGTTTAATTCAAAATTGACTCATTAAGAAAGATATTGCGAGAATTCACACAGAATTGAGTATGATGATATATATATATATATATATATATATATATATATATATATATCTGTGTGTGTGTATTCTCTTAAAATATATTCAAAACAGAAATAATGTAGACATTAAACAGTTTGTAAGTGATACGAAATAGTATGTTAATATAAAAATATGATGTAAAAAGAACATGATTTTCTTCATATCCAATCAAATTAAAGAAATACGATTTTTTGCTACACTTAATTTAAAATGGCATGGCTCATTATTTTTTTATATTTTTGTAATGTTCAAAAAAATTCTAAACGAAATCTTCTATATATACAAGAAACTAAGCGATTTTACTATTTCCGTTCACATCTAAATCTGTTAATTTCGATCAAATGGGATCAAAATCTAGATGTTTCGACAGACCTAAATATAAAATTTGAACATTCTAAATGTTCTTCAGTTATGCGAAATACATACATCCCTACGTACGTTGTCGAAAATAGTCAAACTAGAATCAGAGTGGGAAAAAAGTAATAATCCCATTAACTTGGAATACCAAAATTTTGTCTATTAGAATTTTCATAAGTGGTGGAAAGAAGTAAAAAATCGAATTAAATATATATTAAAAAAGTAAGTAATTAACTTTTCAAAATAAGCAGATAGAAGTAATTAACTTCGATGTATTTCATTTAATACTAACAATAAGTTCATTTGACATATGTGCTACATGATTATCCTCATATTCAGAAATAGTTATTATTATTATTTATTTGAGATGTCACTGCAATGGCGACTCGTCTTTAAACAAGAGAGAATATTCATGTACAAAATTAAATGAATATTACAAATATAAAAAATTAGAAATTACAAATGTACAAAATAAATATTACAATAGATATAATTAAATTTAAAATATTAGTAATTTTACAACAAATGAAATAATACTATAAATGGGTAAGCTGAAGGGAGATAGAAATAATCGACATCAAAATTATTTGTGATCCCCGATGTTAAAAACATGTTGGTGCTGTGAGTTATGTATCTGGTGCGAAATATTATATAATAACTTTCGTCTGTGCTGCATATTCAACCCATATTGCCTAGGTCATTTAGTAATATTGAAGGGAGGAGAAAACGAAATTCCTTAAATCAAAACAGATCGTTGCTTTTCTTTTTCTCACAATAAATTAGCTCCGATTGGAAAATAGTTTAGTGACAATAGCGATAACCTATAGATACCGGCCCTGTCACTGGGAATGATCTAAATCCTATTCTCAGGCCACGAGAAAGTCCCCCCAATGGCCGTGTTTCAGACTCGTGACGAGTCGAAAGGTCTAGTTGAGGAAAGTGGTGGAGCAATGCCCTTCGACATAAATCGCAGGAAGGAACACATGTGGCTCCGGGATGGACCCCAAGAATGTGGGAGTCGTTAGGGAGGCAGTTAGGAGCATATGCAAGCAGATGGACTGCAGTTAGCACAATGCAACTGCATCTTTATCCCCTCGGCTAGCCACTCCAGGTCATTCCAGATGCATCTCCTACTGGCTCGTCATCTCTCTCTCTCCGATGCATCATGCATCAGCTGGCTCTCTCTCTCTCTCTCTATCTGGCAACAGTTGGACAATGCCCCCACTACCTATCTCCATATCGGCTGTGGATTTGCATCTGGGCCAGAGTCCATCCCCTACCTGACCCCGAGCCGTTGCGAAAGCTCACCAATGTGTCGGCCATCTGACATACGTGTCGACAAGCTGGATTTAATCGTGAAGCTATAAGGTGATTAATGACTGCCGTAAATCATCTCGTACTATCATCAAATCTCATTGGGCTTCGAAATATTAGCGAAAGTTCAAACCTTGTCCTTTCGATCCAAACCCTCTGTCTCTTCACTCTCTGCAACTACATTAACTTTTAAAGTTGCGACAGGATATAGATTGAAAATTCTTACACCTACTAACGACTAGTCATATATATATATATATATATATATATATATATATATATATATATATATATATATACTATCTAAGATACCCGGGTTCGCTCGCGAAAACACTTGAGGCTAAATGGTGATTGTATATTTTTGGCAAGGCTTTACTTTTCACGACATTTACCCGTCCCAGTGTTTAGGGTTAACACCCGTCGTTTCTGTGGATTTGTTAATAATGAAATTAATTTTTTATGTAAGTCTTGAGTGTCCTCCAAATTGTCATATTTCCTGTTTCCTGTGTATTATGCATAGATTTGAATTATTAAGGAGAAAATATTGACATACATTTGAATTAATTTTTTAAGGTGAGGTACCTGGTAGTTCATATTGAAATGAAGTGTTGAGGAAATTTCTCTAAATAACAAAATAAACAACTTTTTTTATGTGCATATTTGGTGAAACCCCAATAAGGAAATCACTATTATTAATTTCAGGCCTACCTTATAACCCCCACACCTGCCCGTCCCTAGAAATGTTAGTATGGCTTACTATAAGGAAGGCGTTAGTGCTAATACACATACCGAGTGCTTTATTTAGTTCGGTTGAGTCTTTTGTGTGAAATGAAATTGTTGACTCCCCCTATAATTTTTAGCGTATACCACCTTGATACTTCGGTATACGACGATAGTTTATATAACAAAAGTTACTCTAAATTACAAAATAAACAACTTTTGTTATGTTCATATTTGCCGAAAACCCAATAGGAAACGAAATATCGCTATTTTTAATTTCTGGCTTCCCTCATAACCCCCACTCCTGCCCGTCCCTAGAAATGTTGGTATGGCTTATTATAATGAAGGCGTTAGTGCTAATACATATACCGAGTTTTATTTATTTCGGTTGGTCTTTTCCCCCAAATAAAATGGTTCACTTCCGCTATAGATTTCAGCGTATATCTCGTTTATAATTCGGTATACGAAAAAAGTGTATATAACAAAAGTTACTCTAAATAACAAAATAAACAACTGTTGTAATGACTATATTTGCCGAAAAAACCAATAGGAAACGAAATATAGCTATTTTTAATTTCTGGCTTCCCTTATAACCCCCACTCCTATTCGTCCCAGAGGATATTAATATAGCCTAAAGTCCTAAGTTGGGTTAGTAGAAATATACATACCAAGTTTCATAAAATTCGTTTCAGCCGAAATGGTAACAAACAAACAGACACCAAAGCAACAAAATGCAGTTATGGTGTCTATGACATGTGAAACGAAAGGTTATCGTGAAATTTCGCGAAATGTACAGACAGAGGTTACAATTTTATATATATATATATATATATATATATATATATAAATATATATATATATATATATATATATCAAGACACAAGATAGATGGGGATGGGGAGTTTTCGCCTTAAAACTGTCAACACGATACTGTTTTCAATTCGCGTTATGAATGGCACGAGAATATTCAACACTAAATTACGAATATTATACTACAAACTGTATATTTGATCTCCTATGTATATATATAATATATATATATATCAAAAAAAAAAGAAACCTGCTTAGCCATTCATTATAATTCATAGAAAACTATATATTATATTAGGCAATAGCTGAAGTCAATCTTAAGTGAGGAGGAGGGAGGGGAGGGGATTTGAGGTGAAATAATTGAACATTTTAAATATTACGATTACTTTGAATAGAACCGTGGAAAAAAATAACAAAACCCAAGTTCGGATTTTATTTTTCTATAAATATTGTTTTATACATGTTTTCTCTGACGAAAATATCAACGGAGTTATTGTATTTTTTTTGGTTTGAACCTATGTAAGCTGCCAAATCTACTCATCCGATTATCATTTTAAGTACCTTAAGTCCAATTAACAATTAATTCCAGTTAGCAAAGGTTTCTTACCAAGGGAGAAATAGATATTGAGATAAGATCATCAGCTTGGCATATTCCAGTCCGTGAAAAATCTGAATACGTTTACGCATCTGCTGAGGGGCAGTTTTCGTTTAGGCAGGATGGATGGGCATTAGAATTCATTTTTCATTAGTACAACTCAATAGTATGACCTCATAAAATGATGAGAAAACGGATTGCCTTGGAGGACAATGAAATAGAATTAAGCTGGCTATAAAGGTAGAGGGTCATCAGCAGGAGAGCCTAGACCTCCCTAAATGGGAATTGTAGGTTGTGAGGTGTCGCTGCTCAATGGGAGAAACAGAGAGTGAGGGAGAGAGGGAGAGAGAGAGAGAGAGAGAGAGAGAGAGAGAGAGAGAGAGAGAGAGAGAGAGAGAGAGAGAGAGAGAGACCGCCATTGAGAAAAAGCTGGTGGATTGAGCTAATGGGGAGACATCAAGTTCTTGCCCGCATTTCTGCCAGCTGAGACACTTCTAATCGGGAGTAAAGTGCTTGGCAATCAGCTGGCGGGTAATAGCCAGCCTCATCAGCGCCATCTGCCCATCAATGAAATCTCTACCTCTAGTCCCGCCTTTTTCCTTCTAATGCCTTCATTCATGGTTCCATCTCCTCTCATCTTCAGCCGCTCCTACTCCACAACACGGGCTAGGTGTTTACGATGTCACTCACAGGGGCACACTGCTCTTGTTCAGTCAAAGTGATCCTGATCCAACCTCGAGCTCTGTAACATTATTCAGTCGAACAATGGATAGAGTTTAGGTTCATATTGGTCAATTTTGAATCTTGAGACTTGTCATTTTTGATATCTTGAATACTTGAATTAAGACAATGCTTTTTTGGACGTCCACATCTGTAGCTATATTACTGTTTCTGCTATGTGCTAGAAACACTTTCCCAAAACATATATGTCTCTGCCAGAATGACCTTCTGCATACGAGGACAAGCTTTAGAAGGCCAATATCTGGAAACCTGGAACCCGAGAAACTCGGAGCTAGGCCTCAATACTTTCGATTACTCATCGCGAGAGGTAATTAAGGGTTTAGAGAGAGAGAGAGAGAGAGAGAGAGAGAGAGAGAGAGAGAGAGAGAGAGAGAGAGAGAGAGAGAGAGAGAGGAGGGTGGGGGGAGGGTGCTCATTAGACAACCCCTCCACCGCTCTACTTAGCCTAATCTCTGCTGCACAATCTCAAACATAATTAAATCTTTCTCTCACTCGGCTCGTAATTAACAGCTCGGGACAGTTATTGTGGTCTCCTCCTTCCTCCCTCTCCTCCTCCTCCTTCCCATTCCTCCTTTTCCTCGAGGATTCCTCCCCTACTCCAATCCGAATTAAACCTTTCCTCAATCACAACTCGTCTACCCTAACAGAACTCTAAATAAAATTCTGCTGCGATCCTTACATATTAAATATCTGCTACATTTCTTTCTGGACCATTTCTGTTTATTCGCAACCAGTATTCTCCAATCATGGATCAAAATACTACGCAAGTCTTCCAAGGTATCAAGAGGAATATATAATTTCCTTAGGTCGACATTATTCGAAGGAAGTTCTTTGACGGCTCCATACAGAAAGGCTTTTTATTCTGCATTATTTTACTCATAGAACTGATAAATGTCGTTAAAATGAGGCCTCAAATCAATCATTGCTGAAGAATAAATGGCCAAAGGTCAATACAACTACCTCCACTGATTTATTTCCCTCAAAAACGTTTCGCGTCATCTATGATGCCTGTTCAGGAGTAATGGAAGTTATAAAAAGATTCAACCTTACCACCTCGATGGTTACGTCAAGACTAACGAAATGGACATGTGCCAAACCACACAGCTGATAATATCGACACATTAAAATTATGAACAGTGTGAAAATCGAATCCCAGAAGAAGCATAGCTACATCTACATCTAATCAGCTGTTTATTTAAATATTCGATAAATATAACATGTAAATTCCTTATCTCAGATATTTCCTTTTACCGTGCACTTGGTTACTTTTGTTGTCGTTGTCTAAAATTTCTAGCTCGACTAAAACTAAATTTATGCTTAGATGTCAAAGAATGTGCTATTTTCTAAACTGTCGCCATTTATCAAACTTTTTAAGTATTCGATTTTTACACTGTTCATCATTGTAGTGTATCTATATTATCAGATCAGTGTTGTGGTACATCTCTATTTGTGTCAGTGTTGACGTGACCGCCGACGAAGTAAGGTAGAGTCATTTTATAAAAAAGTCTATTAGACCTGATGATGTGCCAGAGGACGCGAACATGTAGAAGAAAATAAATCATTCGAGATAGTTCACGTGTTTTCATATATTAACCTTCTGCCATTTCTTTTTCTATTGATAAATGGGATTGACTTCATAAAGATATCAAGATGCGGCACCTCCAAAAAAGCAACAGAATAAAGATCGTAGAGATGAAATAAAATGCGTTGTTTGGTAAGGATTTCGTTGAGCCCACTGATATTCCGTACATTTTACAGCCACAATTCTCTATTGGCGGTAATTTTTATTCAATGGTTTCCAAACTTTAAATTTAATAGTTTCAAGTAAAACTGAAAATGACGTTCATTAGTCACTAACACCGGGCAAGGCGAAGTGGCTTTAAAGCAGGGATAATGTTCCTCAAAGGTTGTTTTATACATTGTTTTCTGGCTGGGCATCAGCAAAATACACAAAAAGAAACTACAGTCCTTCCAGAGCAAAGTACATCGAATAGCGGCGAATGCTCCCTGGTTTGTTAGGAACAGCCAAATCCACAGGGAATTGGAGGTTGCTCCTATTTCAGTACATCTTCAACAACTTGTAAGGAAGTATCATGGCAGCCTCCCAATGTCAAGTGGAGCAACTCATTATAATTTAGGTGCAATGACTGAAGGACGACTACGTCCTAAATTGTACCAAAATCTCTTAATTTTGTAACAAATCTTGTATAATAACATCCATTTGTGTATAATACTTATGTATTGGTCCAAAAAAATTTTATTTCTCTAGATTGTTTTCATAACTCCAGTTTTAAGGGAGTTACTTGTGTTTATTATTCTCCTACTCAACTCACATACACGATAAACCAGTAAATCACGAATCATCTTATTCCAGGCGCGATAAACAAATGGGCATGGGTAAATTCGAAGAGATGAATATCCTATGTTCTATAAGCCTAAATTTAGCAGGGCTTGACAAATCGAAGAAGGACGGTGCTGAGTTCCACGTAGTAGACTGGAATGTCATCGGCCATGATAGGCAGAGCTGGAGAAGGGTTGGAATGGCGGCTAAAGATCTACAAAGTCTGTAAAGCCAACAAGAAAAATAAATAAATTAGGCCTAAATTTCATTACGTTTTGACCCCGTTCAACTCGTGTAATTCTCACTGAAAGCATGACTATAAATAAGTATCTCTTAAATATTAGGCCTTGTACTTAGAAAGTTTCATATTACTGGAGAAATGGGAAATATAATTTGATATGACGTCATTCCAGGAGGTGGAAAATGTACTTAGTTTCGCACCAACAGCCTGACGGACTTCCTTCCAAAGTATTAGAGCTATGAGCTATTATACATACAATTTGCGGACTAGGGTTGCATCACATAATGAGATATTGAAGCAAATAGTCGCCTAAAAGGTGAGAGGTGAACGAGAGGGAGAGAGGTATATATATTGGGAGAGAGATGGCGATAGCTAGCTCTGGTTCCATGGGAAAATATCGGAGAGCTTTCACACCGTCTCTTCTACCTCTTAGTTTTTATAATCGATTCCATTAACACCTAAAGGCAATAATTACCGGCTCGTGCTTCTCAGATAGACTCACAGATAGCGCCTCAACTATACCTCTCCGTCCATATTGTGTAACAAATACCGTTTCACTACAAACACTCCCAATAACTTATCCAATATGACTAATATATTCATTTTACAAGATTTCCCTTAAGGAAAATCAGCTCTTGAGGTTCTACTCATGACGCACTTTTTAAAAAATGTCTTCCAAAATATATATATTCGCCTGTTAACGCTCTAGCGGTCGCAATATTTGATGTTAACGTTACCAAACTCGATATATAATAATCGTTTTATGTAAAAAGACAGATCATGTTCACAAGTGGCTGAAATCGGATATGTCAGAGGGGGTTTTAGAAGGGGGGGATTTCGAAAAATCAAAATATTTCCGTTATTATACGTCTTATCAAAAAAGTGTATAGAAATAATCTCATTGTAAATTTAAGGTTCTATAAACACTGTCATATTCGTTATCTTCATTATTAACCGAGACAAATGTCTCAAATGAATTTCGTATTTTTTATCCTTCATTAAATTAACTTTTAATAATAAAAAAAAAAAAAAAAAAGAGAGAATATATCATGAAACTTTTTTTTTCAAAGCATAAATACTTATTCAATGGACCTTTATTATATGAGACACGTGCACATATTTTGTGAAATTACACCATCAATTAAGTTTTTATTGACCGCCTTCTATTTAAATGATTTTTATTTTTTCTGGAAATAGAGAATTTATGTTGAGATGAGATCAGTGGTGTTTCATTCCAATGTGGGAAATATGCATATATAATACAACTATTACTTCGTACCAGGAAATAAAACATCTCGATTAATTATTGTCCCAAATTCCGCTTAAAAAAGTGCATTGATGAAGAGTTCTATTATGTATATCCTTCTTATTCTGGACCCAATATCCTAACATGTTCTTCATATTTTAATGGCAAAGGTCACCAACAGAACACCTTTCTTTTCCCCGCAAATTATATTCACATTGCCCAACATGTTTCGTGGCATACCTGCCATCTTCAAAAAATGATAACATTAGCTTTTTAATGACCCAATGATGAACCATTGCTATATACCACATTAATAAGTGTGTACTATAATAATATATTTAATGAAAACGAATTGTCCTCGTGGTGTCATTTCATGGTAGAGCAATTGAGGATAAGTTTGCGGAGAAAGAAAGGTATTTTTTCTGTAATCGTTGAATAATGGTAACATTTCTAAACTGAAATGAGTGAAGAAAGTGAAACATTTTGCAATAGAGTGAAGAAAGTGAATTGCCTTCTTAATTAGTAATAAGTATTATTAAAAAATAATTTGAAGTTGGAAATTAAATGCTTTTAAATGTTTCTTGTAAGAATTTATTTTAACAAAATAAATTGAAATGTGAATGAATTATTGGTGGAAATAATCAATATATTTTAAAATTTAAATATAATGATAATTACCTTCCTTGTTTATAACCTGCACTTGTTTATAACTGCACTACTTCACAATCATCACTAGTTGTTTTATAACTATGCTTATAATCTTTCACAACCATGCTTATAACCTACCAACAACATACCATAATCTTCACAACATCCTAATTTTGTTCATATTCTGGTTAGATCTGATCATGTATTACACGATTACAGAAAAAAATTTAATATTACACTCGTGACGAAAGTAGAATTTACAACTCTCGTGAAATTACTACACTCGCTTCGCTCGTGTGGGTAAACGTTTCACTCGAGTTGTAAAATGATCTACTTTCGTCACTTGTATAATAAATAACTATTATTGGTGAACATTGCCATATAAACTTAAACAGACTTCATTTTCGTCATCATCATTTAGTCGCGCTATCTTTTAGAGGGTTTTTACTTGGTGTAAAAACTTTATATTCCGGTTACTGGTGTAGATTCCTGGATAATGGGTATACAATTAGGCAAAAAGCAATATACGCAAATGTACTAACGCGCGCACACACGGAAGAACACGAGCACACACACTTACACATACTCAAACATTTATAAATCAGGCTCAGCCGTAACTAGATTTGCTTGTTGTGAGAATGTCATCTATGTGTATAAGATTGGGTTGTGGAGGAGGTGGGCTAGAGTCGTTAAGGGGGAGCCATATTGTCACCGGCATTAACTATATTAAATCTTGATGAGTCGTCAGCACTAATGTCCTTCGTTCCTTGCCCCCCGACGCGTTCCCACACCGACTCGATAAACAGCCAGCCAACGACCGACTTTCCACTCGGCTTCCCAATCAATAGCAGGGGCAATGCCCAATTGAGTCAACAACTTTCGCCCTTGGAGCCTCGAGGATAAATTTTCAATGGAAAGCTCAGGTCAGATATTGTATTTAGGCGGTTTAATACTCACGAAGTACCCTAAATCTAATTTTGACATAGATTTAATAATTAAAATCCCTACACCAGGGTAGAAAAATATGGGAACACAGATTATATAAACATTACCCTTCAAAAATATTTATTTCTAACAAATCCGTTACTTGTAATGCTTCACTCCTCATTAGGGCCCTCAGATGCTAAGTTGGCAGATTAGGTAAAAACACGAACCGGAAATAGCTAACTTTGAAACAGAACAAAGAATATCACAATGAACAGTCACTTCTGCGATTAAAAGATTTCTATCAATTCCATGCGTTATCAAAAAGGCAAATGATAGAAAATAAAACCCAAAAGTTCTCTTCAATCCATTTTATTTTATTTTCTGTTCTACATATTTCACGAAACCACTAAACTGTCCCTTACTGATTATTATTCATATTAGAGAATCGCTGCATATGACAACCTGTATAGGTAATTAAATTTACAATAAAATTATTTCCATACAATTTTTATGCACGACGTAAATAACGGTGAAATTTCGATATTCTTCCCGTCTATACCCCTTCTCCCCCCGGCCCGATTTTACCCGATATGGAACTTGGTCTTTAGTCTTAAAAGAAACTCTTACATATAGTATTTGATAACGATTAAACAATAATTGCGGCCACTAGAGAGGTAACAGACAATGTATATATATGTTATCTCCTAGACAGAATCGATGGCCATTTGCAGTCATTTTTCGAAAACCGCGCCAAGAGTAAAACCTGAATAGCTGATTTCGATTAAGAAAAACCTGCTAAAATGGCAGATTAGCCTTTCAGGCTTAAGTTAATCTCATGATAATATAGTTTAGTTTCAGGTTTATTCACAGGTTTATTGTTACTCAAAACATCCAAATAATAAATAAATATAGTTGATGGTATTGAATGAAGATCAAATTAGTATATATGATCGTAAAACAAAAGCTGCATAATGTCACTCAATTCTTGTTACATTTTTTTCTAAACTAGAAAGTTGACTGGGTTAATTGTAATTTTTGCGTCATCATCCTTTCGTTAACGTGGACTCCTTTAGGTCTGATTTTCATTTTATTTTATTAGAATGGCGGAAGACTTAATCTTTGTATTGTTCTCGCATGAGAGAAATCTGCATAGCTTACGCAGCATGCGAGACACGCCAATTTCTACTTATGACCAACCTTAAAGCATTGAAAGATGAATATGAGGAACGCCGAAAGTATATTTTTTTAGGTCTTGCGAAATTAAAAGCATTCAACGTCCGCTGAATAATTTAAACGCCATTTGTAAAATAATACCTCAAGCGATTTAAGGCATGTGAAATGTTAATAATCTTCGGATTATTAATAAATCATACATTCCTTGTGCCAGATATATATGTAGGCCGTATTAGATTATAATAAGGTTGGACATTGTCCCAGTGAAAGGAGGATGAGAGAGGTGAGCTATGGATTATTTAATACTGCCCCAGGGACTGCATGAGTTAGAAAGCGCGGGAAAGCAGAGTGGCTGTGCCCTAGCTGTGCCCTTCTATCTGGAGCAGACCATCTATCATCTAGCAACGCCAATGCTACCTTGCGCATTATATATCCTTCGAATATTTCACAATGGGGCTTCTAGCTACGCCAATGGTCAAACATCCCTTTCTTCCGCCCACTCTACCGCCTCCAGCTGTGGGCTGTTCCAACTAAACCAAAGGTCAAGGGACACTCTCGTACTCTTCTATAGTCTCTTCTATCTCCGGACTCTCATGTACGAAACGTCTAATCCAAAGGTCAAGGGGTTCTCTCGTCCTCTTCGACGGTCTCCTCAATCCGTGGATGTTCATCTGTGATCTGTCTAATCCAAAGGTCAAGGGGCTCTCTCATTCTCTTCAACGGTCTCCTCAATCCGTGGATGTTCGTCTGTGATCTGTCTAATCCAAAGGTCAGGGGTTCTCTCGTCCTCTTCGACGGTCTCCTCAATCCGTGGATGTTCATCTAAGATCTGTCTAATTCAAAGGTCAAGGGGCTCTCTCGTCCTCTTCGACGGTCTCCTCAATCCGTGGATGTTCATGTCGACATTATTGGTTGGTGATCCAATACACCTGGCAAGTGTCATCCCACCGAAAGCACAATGATCTCGACAGTATCATCAGACTCATTCTACGATCCAATTATTGGGTTGTTTAAGATTACCAACGAATTGATAGGAGGAATTAGTATAATAATACTCAACAGATCTTATAAGATATGAATTTAACTCTTACATAGATATCCGTCTATCCTTTAGATGGCCTGTAAATTACACTTCAAGGTTAATGACATTGTTCCTTTATATTGGGACTGCTTTCTCTCATTATATTTCATTTTTACATATTCTTTGAAAAGAAAATCCTTGAACACCCTATAGCTTTTTGATGCTAACGATCCTACACAGATTTGTTGCAATGATAGTATTGTTTCTGTGAATACGAATTGGTCAGTGACCAGTAACTAATATGTGTTTTGTGTTTGTTTTTCAGCGATTCTGAGGCGGGAGTGATGCGAGCCAACAGCTGGTTGTACCACTACTACACGGTGCAGAGCAAGCTGCAGTATGGCCTGGGATACGAGCCTTCGCCACCACCCAGATTGCCACCAGCCGCTGCACCAGGATATTACCACCAGACAGCATCACCCTACCAGGAACCACCTCCACCATCGGTACCTTACCAGCACCAGATACCACCCTCCCCTCACCATCACCACCCGCCACCACCACCACTCACTCATGAACACTTCAGGTAAGTATCATTGTATCTAGAAGAGAACTGTGTGCATTACACATGTATTCATGTTGTTCTTGAGATGGGAAAGATAATAGATCGCTAGTGGAAGAACATTATGTGCCACCTGGAATGTCACTTGTCTCTTCCTACCGTGAAATTGGAATTAAAGACAACATTCGCTATCCCTTTATTCAAGCAACCTCTCAATACCTTAAAATTCCAGCTTGAAGGGTGGGGACGATATGCGTCCAACTTCAAAGCAAAGTGATTACTGAACGAAATCGAATTTATTGTACTGCCTTAAGCTAAGCTCCCTAGAATATCTTTTTCATGATTTTATATCATGAATGTACGCCAGTCCCAAGAAACAAATAGCATGGGCCTATGAGTTACTATGCGTGCAACTTGTAATAATTGGGTAGCAACATTAAGCTTCAAAAGCGGAATAACATATTAGTTGTTCTTATAATATTATGTGTCGTTTAAAACAGGAAATCTCAGGATAATCCAAAACTCCTGAAACTAATGCTGGTGTATCATACCTATGTTTCGCTATTCGTCCTTCTAACCTTATCTGATTATCTACCCTATGGAAGATCAAGTTAAGGCTTAGAATTAATAAATGTGGTATAAACTGTTGGATTTGCTCTAAAACCGTAGTCAAGTTCCATTACGTTAGCCATTTAAACTATTAACATAAGTTAATCCTTATACTAAGTCCTATAGTCAGGTTGTGTAATGCTTTTGCTGGATTGCAGGTATGGGCGAAGAAGTGAACCAGAACCAGTGGATTACTCGGTGCACCACGACACGGAGCTGAAGACCGAGTCGCCCAGATCGTCGCCAGCATCCCTGGTAGACCTGGACTCCGGGGGAGGAACGGTTCTTGTGTCGAGCACTCAGAGCTTGGGCAGATCGCGCCTCCTGGTGAAGGCAGCTGCGACCCTAGACCCTACCGATGTGATGGAGCAATGGAACCCTAGCCCACCCTGGTCGGACACCACGCTTCAGAAGGTGCCTGACATACTCCATCAAGACCTTAGCCCCTACGTCACAACGACACCACCGACTCCTGGCTCTGGCGTTTCCTATCAGCATCCTCCAACTCCAGCGTTCACTTTCGACTGGACTCCAGAGCAGTATGTTCCAGCTCCTCCTGCAGTTCCTCTGGTCGACGAGGAACACACCCTCCTCGGCTGCTTCTCATGGTCAGCACCTCCTCCAGACCACAGGCTCTTCCCGCTCCAGCCCCCACCCCCTCCCAGGCCTTCCCTAATAGTCAGGGTCGATCAGGAACCGTCGGAGCACCTCATAGTTCATACTATAAAAGGTAATGTCTACTTCAAAATGTCCTATGAATTTATTACTTACTAATATTTAACGATGTTAAGGATATTCTATTTACGATTTTTAAGAGTGGTCAGGTGGCCAAGGTTTCAATGAAATAAAATCTTTCCATAACCTAGTTATATATAGTGCATTTTTAAACATACATATAACTACATTTTACTCATGAGGGACTAACGTAAACACGTACTGATACAAAGCAATGGTTTCAACAGAACGGCTCAACCGGGTAATACTCGTGCAACGAATCATCTGCTACATATGTCCACCATTAGATTTTTGCAATGTACATTTATTAATGAGATTCATAAGACAACCGATGGCAACAACATTGTTACTTCATCAACGATGAATGGCTACATATATTCTGCAGTAAAATCTGCATAGGTTAACTGATGCAATTGTCGGATGCATTGTTTCTTTGACTATGCTGAAAGACTGCATATAAAGCCTCAAACTGCATTTGTCAGCTGAAAAAGCAAACGTACTCCATTGTTACTCCTTCAATGATGAATACGGATAATAATGTGGATCATAGGTCATCTGCAGTAATTGACTCGTTGCTGGTAGCAATAAACTATATTAGTTAATGTTGACGAACTCTATTGTTACTTTGTCGGTGATGAAGGACTGCAATTTATTCACTGATGGTAATATACCACATGGGTCAGCTGATGCACAAGCCAATGATGGATGAATTCACCGATAAAGTTGACTGGACTGACTCACCCCACCACAAGAAAGAAAGCTTCAAACAAGGAGGAAATGAAACAAAAGACGGTCAGTTAGAGAGAGAGAGGCTGGGTGGGGATGGAGGAGGTTTTTGTCAGCTGATTCTTGGCGGGAGTTGAGTAGTTTAGGCGGGACCTTTATCCAGCGGGCCAGCCTTTGAAGCCCTACTAATTGTCATAGGCTGAGAGTTTTTCCCGCGGCCTGGGTGGCACAATCCTAACTAGTTTTTAATAATCTCCCGCCGGAAACCGTCCATTTTTCACATCTGCTATCTTTCTTACATTCCTAACCTCTATCTCCATGTCCGTTTTCTCAAATTATGCAATTATTGAATATTGTATGTAATCAGATAAGAATTGTGATTTTTAGGCGAATTCCCAGTAAATGCATTGGCTAATTCGTGAAGAAACTAAACTAAGAAAAATAAACTTACTGTATTATAGATCGACGTATTTATTGCTTAACAAGAGTTTGTATTCAGACACTTCAAGAGATTTTCTCTATAAATAATATCGCTTTAAAACACTTTTTTCATTAAACATTGAGTAAGCTACTTCAACGGTGCTTTAAAAAACTCAAACATAAATATATTTCAGTTACTCCAGCTCACACATACGTTTTCACAATATTACTTTCTATTACGATCCTTGAACAAGCAACTTTTAGAGTAAATAAAGTAAACTCTTTCAATTCAACAGTACCTCAAATCTACCTGCTCTTTTCTAAACTTATTGGTAATCCCTAAGTCTCTTCTACACCACATGTATCTAATACTAAAATAATTCTATCTGACATCAAAACTTGATTAGAATATGTCTGTGCTGTTTGAGCCTATTTTGTGAAGACACCTTATTATCTTATTTCTCCTTGTTTTCCAGGGACTGGACGTACAGTTTATTAAAGTTATCAATGCATGTCCTTGTCTTGAATCACTTGAAATTTTGTAACACTCAGAGGCAGGGCCGGCTCAAGGCAAAATACTGACCCGGGCAAACAACCGTTTTGTTGCCCCCCCCCCTAAAAAAAGGGGGGGGGGTCCGGGGTCCTTCCCCCGGAAATTTGTTCAAAATAGGGTTTAGAATACTGAGTTTTGAGGCATCTTAAGTGGTAGTTAGCTTATATTAAAGAAGTTTATAAAAGAAATTTACGCAAGAGAATACAAAATATTAACTTTATAAAATCGAAAACGAAATTTTTCACTACGTGGGCGTTTGGTCGCCCCCCTGGTTGCGTCGCCCGTGTTGCCCGGCCCTTAAGCCTGTGCTGCTCAGAAGGGTCAAGTCAGGTTTTGAACGTACGAAATGTTCTTCTTACTAGGACATTGTAGTCAGTTTGATAAGCGAACTAATTTTTCCAAATGACAGTAATGCCTCCAGCAATCTAAACAGTTATATGACAATTAATGAAAAAGTGACGTATCATTCATTAACCATATACTCGTGAATCTGCTCAATCAAAATCTCTGTTCTGCCCTGAGCCAAGTCCACTCCAGGACTCTCCCAGTATTCCCTCCATGCACTCTTCCGAATTCCAAACATTGGCAAGATATTATCAGTATTAGAAAAAGGAAGCTGTGCCCCTCTACAATTTATGCATTCAAATTCCTCTCCATTTTAGCAAATTTCCTGTAAGTGAAGGTCCGACTAAGAGCACTGTTCCGATTTCAGCCATTATTAACGAACTTGAACTTTATTTTTTCATTAAACGTTTAAATATCGAGTTTGGTAACAATCAAGCAAAAATTTACCTCTAGAGCGTTAACAGACAAATATATAAACACATATATATTTATATATATATATATATATATATATATATATATAACACTAGAAGAGTGGTAATTAGAGAGACGTAAGATATAAAAAGGGACTAGGGTTGGTAGGTATAAGGTTAATGAGCAGCTCTGGGAACTGATTGCAGATTAGCTCAGGGGGTAGTCTGCGCCTCACCTCTCTCCAACCCTTTCCTTCTTTGTTAATTATATATATATATATATATATATATATATATATATATATAAATGAATACCATTATTTTTCTCTCTGATATTTTTTTTTCTGCTTGGCAATCAAATATGTCCGTCAAGGAAGTGAGATTTAAAATAAGCACATTTCCACGATTTTGCCATAGATTAGGAGTACATGTTTACTGAACAAACACAAAAATACAAATAAAGCTGTTATTTCAGTTCGATACATAATTAATAGGACAGACGCTGTAGAACTGCTTCATCAACAAGATGACCGTGTATTTTTTTTTTCGATAAAACTAATACTAATGAAGTTATTAGTGATTTTGCACCCCCACCCTCCCCACTTTCGGCCAATTTCGACCATTAGCAAAGTTGACCTTAAGATTTGCATATTCAAACAAAAAGTTCGGTCAATAGAGTATTAACAGACCAAGTATATACCTACCTTATTAATCCAATACATTTCTTTTCATCTATCGTTTAAACCATTACTAAGAAATTGTACTTTTTGAGAATTTAATTGACAAATATCTTCATAAGCTTATTTATCACTGAATCTGTCTGATAGAAAACTATGCGTTTTCCAAATTTAGTATTAATTTCTTTAATCGGAAATGGTTGATTATGTTTCAACTCTGTTATTTTAATTCTTGGAATATTTTGACATTTACCAACTTGTTGAATCTTTTTCATAACTTCCATTTAGTAGAAATAAATGAATTTATCAAATTAAATTTAAGTGATCAATTTCTGTGGAGGAAATCGCAAATTTGTATAAATTATTATAATTTTTTTTTTTGTATTTTTGTTGTTTGTTTCCAAAAATTTGAGAATGATACGTTTGGTTTTTCGGAGGATTTTGAAGATGTGCTAGAAACCCCCTTTGTTATCTACTATCATTATTATTCTAAACCCCCAATCAAATGTACATATTTTCAAAATTAATAATTTCATTTTGACTAATATATTTGTGTATTTGTTTGTTTCAGATGAGCGGCCTGCGGGTGCAAACGGCTAGCACAAATATTGAATCTAATTAGAAAAAAAAGGCGTTTTGATATTTATATATTAGTATGGCATATTGCCAACCAACGCTCCACCGACTGTGATACGTCTCTCCTCTTCCTGTAAAAATTATATATACTTTATAGGTAAATTATATTTTTGTTTTGTTAATGAAATGTACATTAAAAGAATCATTGGTAGTGCGAAACGATCCGTCCATAATCTGAAAAAAAAGGTGCAATATTATCTGTGCAATATGGTTTTTGCAAATGATGTTATTATTGAAATTTTGTTTCAAAATAATAAGTATTAAATTTTAGCTTTATAAAAAAAAAGAAAAAAAAAAAGTATGTATCATTATGTCGTAAGTATAAACATTATGAAGAAAATATGTTTATTACCATTGTGAGAACTCTTTCAGTATTATATAATTATGTATTGATGATAGTATTGTTTTAGTATAAAAATTGATATTGACGATTGGAATGTCTCATTGTTCAATTAAGTGCCATAGCTGTTTTGAAGCTAAGGATAAAATATAGGGTTCGATTAGATAAGTATTTAAGGTCGCCACTACAAACTCCTCAAAACTCAAAAACGATTATATGTTTTAATATATACGAAAGTACTCTGTAATATTCTGAGCCAAATTGGTCAACTAGTTATGTTTTCTTGGAGAGAAGAAAGCGTCCGATCCTTTACAATTTTTTTTATTTCTGCGATGTGCTTTCAAAGACTATTTTCTCCATGCTCAGAGCTACTTCCATGCAAACATTGGGAAAGACAGAAAGTGACTCCACGAGAAAAGTCAAAAAAAAATCACACTTTTTACTTGATATACTGAAAGGCCAAATGATATTTTATATAAATCGTTCAATATTAAATTTTACGAATAATTCTTAATAAAATTAAAGGTATAAATCTACATAAATATTTTTATATTGTTTTTAAGAGCCAATTTAAGTAGTTATTGTAGTTGTTGTGTAAAACTTTTTGGTTTGCTCTTAATGTGGATTCTTCGACTTTTAATTTTGTTATTATTACTAAACAGAGAATTACTTTTACATATTTTAATGTTAATAAATAATATACACTTAAGCTGAAAAAGTGCGAAATGAATTTAAACAATTATTTCTTTTATCGTGAAACAATAAGTATATTTCATTGACCATTTCTGAATGTAAACGCCTAAAAATGATTTCGTTCAATGAGTTGAAGATAATTAAAAGATATCCATGATGACTAAATAGTTGAAATAATATGGAGTGGAGTGGTGTACCTTGTACAATCCCAGATGGGGGACCCACCGTCGTAGTTGTAGCAAACAACTAACTCTCTAATGTCTAGTTGTTAAGGAAATCAATCAAAATCGGTTCCTATTACACTTATTATTGGAGGATAACCTTGCTCGTGCCTCCACTATCTCGACCATCAGCAACCTATAATAATTGTCCTAACAAATTAGGTTTTATATCGGAATAAGTTTGTAAAATCTGTATATAATAGTTATATTTTAGTATATAAGTATTGAATATTTGTTAAATATTTATTTTTTATTTATTTACTGATTGTTGTCCTTTTTTTCTGGACGAAATTTTATTATAAAGGCCATATAGGAAAAGTGTAAATATTTTTATAAATGTGTTACGAATTATGGTTAAGAACCAAACTTGTACAAATTAGACCAATTTAGTAGTTGGGGCATTCCTGGGAATACTTTATTTGTTGTAAATAATATATATATATTATATGTATAAATAAGTTATTATTGTGAATATTTTAGATTATGTTGTAAATTGAATAAGAAATTTATTGTACACATTTTTTTTATAAATTCAATGAAAAAATTGTTGAATAAAAATATTATTTAACTATATATTTTTCCTTTATTTAAATGAATCCAAATCAATGCTCCCAAAAATCCATACCAAGGCTCAATGCAGTTGCAGACTTGCATCGCTGCAACCAAGAGCGGGAACAACGATTCGCCAGGGTTTAGCTGCCCAAGCGAACTACATTGAAGGGGTTAACATTGCTGTTGGAAAAAAATAAAAACCTTAGTTGGTACAAAATTAATCTCATTACTTTTCTCACATTCCTAGTACACATAAAACGAAGCCACGTAAAGAGGCAACAATAAGGTTCGAATAGAATAGAAAAATAGAATTATTGTTTATGCAGTAACCCAAACACTTTGTCAAGAAAATTTTAATGAATTTGATTTACCATAGGGAAAAGTAAATGACCCAAATTGAAAATTATCTTTTACTGATAAGAACAAGGAAAACAAACTAGTAAATTATAACATAATAACACATGCATAGATACAATAATAGTTCTGAATAGACAGAGTAAAATAAATATTGATGTTTAAAATTTGAAAGTAAATAATTATATTTTCATATTTAAAAGAATTATTTAGTATTTTTAGTCATTATATTTCTAAAAAAATATTATGGGTAGACAGGTAAGTGGTGAAATTGTGCTCCACTACTGCTCTATATTATTATTTATTAACGTCCATTTTTTGCAACTCCGGCTAATCGGGACGGGTTATCTACAGGTTACCACCCTTTTATCAGTAATGATCCAATTTAATTCCAATTTTAATACCCTATAAATATTATTATTTATGTTTCGCCTCTATCATGATTATTAACCGATATATTGGATATATTTAATTTTCAACATTTAGGGGCTCCGGTTAGACATATGAGTTAAGGCGTTGGTCTCACATGGTAAGCCTAGAGTGGTCTAGAGTTCGAAATGGCAATAAGACTCCTGCTTGGGCAATAGGAATTTATTTAATGAAGGAATTCAGTAAATAAAATCCATAGTCCCACCCTGGCTATAAAAGGGTGGTAACCTGTAGATAACCCGCCCCAATTAGCACATAGTGTACGTTAATAAATACCATTTTCAGTATGCCCCCACTATTAGTCTTCGTACTTTAGCAATCATAAATATATCATGAATCGTCTTATTCATAGCTTAAATACCAAATCGTGTTTTCAACAGATATTTTAATTCTTAAACTCGAAAATATTTGTTTAATCCATACCCATAACTCCATACTCGATATTTAGCCATTCCTGTGAACACTAATGATCATATTCGTTAATGGCTGAAATCGGACTAATAATGGGGGGGGGGTCTAAAGTGCAAATTGAAAATATTATTGTGAGTTGGATTGAAAAATGTTAAAGAATCAATCTTGTAGAACTATTGATGCTCTACAATTGTTGTAATATGGTTTTTTTCATAACTAAAATATTAACTTACTTGGCTTCAGCCTTCAGAAAAATAAGCAATAAAAAAGTCCGTCACGCAGGGGCTGCGTAAACTAAGCAGATTTCCCATGTGAATCTTTACAATATAGAAATCTGCATACTGGTAACACAATACAACCGTGATTAAATACAAACGGCAATGAGAAATCTTTCAGTTAATTAAAATATATTCCCAACTGAAACGGCTTCTGAATTGTAAGAATAATTTATATTTTAATAACTCAATTTTTAGTAGTCCAAGAACTAAAGAAGGGGGGGGGGGGGGATGAACACAACGTATTTGCATAAATCTCACAAAGTAACGAAGGCATGTAAGGTTAGAAGAAGCTTCCACCTGAGTACTGGCGGAAATGGCCGAACTATACCCGACCACACACTTAATAAAAATGCAAATATCTCGATTAATATTCAAGATAGAGAATAAATGTATATTGCAATATTTATAGTAAATTTAATTTGCAATAAGATTGATTCTGTACAATTGTTCGATCTGACGTATAGTAACGGAGATATTTCGAATTTTCGAAAATCCTCCCCTCTAAACCCCCCCCTCCCACTCGTCCGATTTCAGCTGTTAACGAACTTGATCTTTCTTTTTACATAAAACGACTAAATATCGAGTTTGGTACCGATCAAACTAAACTTGCGACCGCTAGAGCGGTAACAGACAAATATATACAGTTTTGAACGGACTTCATTTTCGCAATCTACTAGGTAGGATCGATGGGCATTTGAAGAAATATTTCGAAAATTCCGTCATGGAAAATTCCTTAAGGGAAATCTCCTAAAAAGCCATTTGTAAACATTATTAGTTGATATAGATCTACAATATGGAGTCCAATTCCTGTATGAAAGTCCGTCGGCCAAGTTCCGTTTTGTAAGGTATTGTACTTGATGAGTTGTGTTCTTGAGTCATATAAGAGGTGGTCATATGTCTGTTCAGTCTCATTGTCACATATGCATGTATTTGTGTTTGTTAGTTTGAATTTATACAAGTTGCTTTTTTAAGGTTCATGTCCCGATATTAATTGTACTCGTTTAGAATTGCTGCAAGACAAGAGTTATTTTTTGTCTATCTTTCGTTCTATTTTTTATAAGATTCGTGTATCGAATGAGTTTTAATGGTCTGTTTAGAGCATATATAGACAACCCCCGGCCACGGTTTGATCCGGCCCGCGAGGCATTTTGAAATACCCAATTAAACAAAAATACTACACTACTTACTCCAAATGAGGAAGATGAGGAGAAATTTGTGGGCGTTTGGCAGTACTTATAAATGCCAACATTTCTTTTCAATGATGAAATTTGATAAATCAAAGCATCGTACAAGGCTGACTGACGATAATTTGGAAAATTCTTTTCGTCTTTGTATCAGTGGAATTAATCCAAACATCAATGGATTAGTTTCTCAAATTCAAGTTCATTGATTTCGGTGACGCTAGTTAACTTTCGTTGTTTTTATAATTATAAATTTTAAGATTTAATTATAATGTACCTATATTTTTCGTTTAATTTTGTTATTTTAATAAATTGTATTATGATTACATTGCCGTTATAATTTCATGCCTGATATCTTAAAAATATCTATGAACACTAGTTAAAATGAAACACTTTTAAAAGCGGCCCATGAACGTATTTGCACACTAAAGTTTGGCCCGCAACATGTCAAAGATTGCCCATACCTGGTTTAGAGTATGTAATAGGTATTTATTCGTCTCTTGAAGCTGTATTTGCAAGTTGGTCTGATGTGTCATTTCCTAAATTTCCCGAGTGTCCTTTTATCCATGCTACTACTACATTATTCTATCCACGTATTGCTATTAGTCTTCTGATCTATTCAGTCTGTTTGTTGTGATTTTCGTTACTGTAAATGAAGTCTAAGTTAATTTTGTTGTCCATGTAGATATACCTATTCTACTCATCGAATGTTTATTTAGAATTATGGAATATATGGTGAGATAAGATCAGTAAAGTCTCGAAAGGGTAATATGCTAAGTTTACGCAGCCCCTGCTAAGTGTGTGCATCCAGAACACAACTCCAGTTATTTATATTGAATATTAATATAAGTTCGTGTAAATGTATAAGTTGTTTGCCATGAAAAACGGAATAAATTTACCAAAAAAGTTCGAAACATTAGAGCTTCGGTTTTATTTTCGTCCATAAATTCTTCACCTGTTGTATTTATAAATTGTAATACTTTTTGGTTTATTCGTATGAAGTTAGTTGCGTCAGCTATTATAACAGCATTATTGAGAGGAAAAAACCTACAGATAGATGACAGATGTAGTTGTTCAGAGCGAGGAGTAAATAATGCTTCTTCGTGGGAGTTTTGCCCAATATGGAAGTAGTTAGTAAATAGTCCATTCCTTACGAAGAAGAAGAGAGAGAAAAAATCCAGCCCAAGGATGAGAATAGATAAAAAATACGACTCTACAAAGAGGAAAAGATTATTGGATAAGTCGATACTTAATCTCGGTCTCTCTTTCTTTTTTATCAGATTTCCCTCAAGGGAAATCAGCTATTGAGGTCGTACTCATTATGCGATTTTCGAAAAATTTCTTCAAATGTCCATCGATCCTACCCAGGAAATGACGAAAATGAGGTCACGTTCAAAATTATATACATATATATGTCTGTTAACTCTCTAGTGGTCACAATTTTTGTTTGATCGTTACCTAACTCGATATTTGATCGTTTTTTTGTAAAAAGAAAGATCAAGTTCATTAATGGCTGAAATCGGACCAGCGGGAGGGGCGGTTTAAAGGGGGGATTTATCTCCGTTACTATACGTCGGATCGAAAAATTATATAGAACTAATCTTTTTGAAAATTGCGCTTACTATAAATATTGTTATATACATTTATTCTCAATCTTCAATATTAATCGAGATATTAGAATTACATGCAAAACTCTGTTATATAATAAACCACTTTATTCTAAGCTTAAATACCAAATATTGTTATCGAAATACCTTTAATATATCAGATACATGCAAATATGCTCTAGTGACCCCTCCTCCCCGTCTTAAATTCTTGGACAACTAAAATTTTATTGATTGAGATAAAAATTATTCTGATTCAGTATAAATTACCGTAATAGATATAGTAAATAGTTTTCAATAAAATTAATATGTTATATTCTGATATATTTCAGTAATCGTGTTTCTTTCCAGTTTAGAATTCAGGCTGGCTAGCCTGTTTGTTTACAATTCAAACGATTTCCATTGTTGAGTTATTAACTTGTAACTGAAAGATTTCTCATTACCGTTTGTTTTTATTCACCTAATATTCACGGTGGTTTTGTTTTACCAGTATGTATATTTATCTATTGTAAACCTTCGCGTGGGAAATCTGATTAGTTCTCGCAGCCCCTGCGTGACGGACTTTATAATTCGAAAGATCTCAAATATACAAACGTATGTCAAGTAAGTTACCCTCCCTGAGAGCTAAGTAATGATAGAATATAGTTCAGCAAACCCTATGGTTACTGGCTGTCTCAGGTCATAGCCGTACATCAAGAGTTATTTGTCGTCTGTAAATTATTAATAAAGTCCCTCACGCAGGGGCTGCGTAAACTAAGCGAATTTCTCACAACTGCTATGATACATAACTGATCTATTCTTGCCACAGTAGGAGAGGGATTAACTGAAAGCTGGAAATCGAGAAAGTACGAATAACTCGCGTATTATTAAAACTACGAAAAAGTGCACAGAACAACTGTTGTAAAGCATCAATAGCTTAAAAAGATTGTTTTTTGGTGTTTTTTTTAACATTTTTCCATACGGCTCATAATAACGAAAATATTTGTAACTTTGGGACTTCGTCCCTCAAAACTACCCACCTCACCCTACCATTCCTACTCCGATATTAACCATTAACGAATATGCAGTTTAGTGTTTAATGAAAGCGTTAAATATCAATTAAGTTATATATCAAATAAACATTTTCGCGTTAAGAACATAAAATTATAATTGATGACATCATCACAAAGTATTTACATATGTGAGATATATGCCAAGTTGAGTATGTGAGATATATGCCAAGTTGAGTATGTGAGATATATGCCAAGTTGAGTATGTGAGATGTATGCCAAGTTGAGTATGTGAGATATATGCCAAGTTGAGTATGTGAGATGTATGCCAAGTTGAGTATGTGAGATGTATGCCAAGTTGAGTATGTGAGATATATGCCAAGTTGAGTATGTGAGATATATGCCAAGTTGAGTATGTGAGATATATGCCAAGTTGAGTATGTGAGATATATGCCAAGTTGAGTATGTGAGATATATGCCAAGTTGAGTATGTGAGATATATGCCAAGTTGAGTATGTGAGATATATGCCAAGTTGAGTATGTGAGATGTATGCCAAGTTGAGTATGTGAGATGTATGCCAAGTTGAGTATGTGAGATATATGCCAAGTTGAGTATGTGAGATATATGGCAAGTTGAGTATATGAGATATATGCCAAGTTGAGTATGTGAGATGTATGCCAAGTTGAGTATGTGAGATATATGCCAAGTTGAGTATGTGAGATATATGCCAGGTTGAGTATGTGAGATATATGCCAGGTTGAGTATGTGAGATATATGCCAGGTTGAGTATGTGAGATATATGCCAGGTTGAGTATGTGAGATATATGCCAGGTTGAGTATGTGAGATATATGCCAGGTTGAGTATGTGAGATATATGCCAGGTTGAGTATGTGAGATATATGCAAAGTTGAGTATGTGAGATATATGGCAAGTTGAGTATATGAGATATATGCCAAGTTGAGTATGTGAGATGTATGCCAAGTTGAGTATGTGAGATATATGCCAAGTTGAGTATGTGAGATGTATGCCAAGTTGAGTATGTGAGATTTAAGACAAGTTGAGTATGTGAGAGTTATGACAGGTTGAGTATGTGAGATATATGCCAGGTTGAGTATGTGAGATATATGCCAGGTTGAGTATGTGAGATATATGCCAGGTTGAGTATGTGAGATATATGCCAGGTTGAGTATGTGAGATATATATGCCAATTTGAGTATGTGAGATATATGCCACGTTGAGTATGTGAGATATATGCCAAGTTGAGTATGTGAGATTTATGCCAAGTTGAGTATGTGAGATATATGCCAAGTTGAGTATGTGAGATATATGCCAAGTTGAGTATGTGAGATATATGCCAAGTTGAGTATGTGAGATATATGCCAAGTTGAGTATGTGAGATATATGCCAAGTTGAGTATGTGAGATATATGCCAAGTTGAGTATGTGAGATATATGCCAGGTTGAGTATGTGAGATATATGCCAGGTTGAGTATGTGAGATATATGCCAGGTTGAGTATGTGAGATATATGCCAGGTTGAGTATGTGAGATATATGCCAGGTTGAGTATGTGAGATATATGCCAAGTTGAGTATGTGAGATGTATCCCAAGTTGAGTATGTGAGATATATGCCAAGTTGAGTATGTGAGATATATGCCAAGTTGAGTGTGTGAGATATATGCCAAGTTGAGTATGTGAGATATATGCCAAGTTGAGTATGTGAGATATATGCCAAGTTGAGTATGTGAGATATATGCCAAGTTGAGTATGTGAGATATATGCCAAGTTGAGTTAATCAATGACAACAATATTTGTTAATACGACACTATTAAGAGTGGGTTCAGTTTACTGATACTTAAAAACAAATAGTCCGTCACGCAGGGGCTGCTTAAACTAAGCAGATTTCCCACGTAAAGTCACATCTGCCTAATAACAACAGTAGTAGTAAGGAATCTCTAAACATATTCACGAGGGACGAACAGTTACGGAAAAGGCCGCCCTGGGACGCCCTAACACTCGGCGGAAAGTCCCGAACATAACCGACTTCTGCCGACCACACACACAATACAAATGCAAATATCTCGGTTAATATTGTTAGATAGATTGGGAATAAATGTATAAAACAATATTTATGGTACGTTTAATTTGCAATAAGATTGATTCTATACTATTTTTCGATCCGATGCATAATAACCGAGATATTTCGAAATTTCAAAAATCCAGCCTCCCCCTGGACCGATTTTAGCCATTAACGAACTTGATCTTTCTTTTTACATACAACGATTAAATTTCGAGTTTGGTATTGATCAAACAAAAAGCGCGAGAGCTAGAGCGTTAACAGACAAATATCTCTCTCACTCACTCTATCACTCACTCTCTCTCTCTCTCTCTCTCTCTCTATATATATATATATATATATATATATATATATATATATATATATGATTTTGAATGGACCTCAGTTTCGTCATCTCCTTGGTAGGATCGATGGACATTAGACATTGTTTTTTCGAAAATCGCGTCATGAGTGCGACCTCAATAGCTGATTGCCCTTAAGGAAAATCTGCTAAAAACGGTTTCTGTTCAAGCAAGAGAAACAAAATGTATATAACAACCATAATTAAGTATTTGCAATTTGCAATAAGATTTGTATTATACAATTTTTCGATCAGGCATTACAGCAACGGAGATATTTTTATGAGAAACCAAAAAAAAGTTCTGATAGGTACAAATATTTGCTACATTCCGTTTTTAGCAGATATTCATTAAGAGCCTATTAGATGATGAAAATAAGGACAGATAAAAAAGTATATATATATATATATATATATATATATATATATATATATATGGCTAACAAACGATGATCTGAAGAACTTATCCATGCTTGTTCTAAAATCATCAATAAGAATTGTCCATCATCATTTATATAAAAACTAAATAAAAAAAGAACAAGCTGCACTCTCACCTGAGATACCCCCCTAATTCACAATATTCAAATTATTCCAACTTTTCCCATACAATTTAAATAAAATTAAACAAAAACAACAAAAAAAAACATTATTACCAGAAATTATTTTGTTTGTTTGATTTTATATATATATATTTTATATATATATATTATATATATATATATATATTTAAATATATATAAAACAAAACGGTTTTGGGCCGACTTTTATACAGGCCGAGTAGTGGGTATAGAAGGGTCCAGAGGCCGAGTTGCCACCGATTTCGGCTGCGTCGTCTAGACGATTCTGTCGTTAAATCTTCGTCTTCGTTTTTCTTAATACTTCTAAAATACGTAATTAACTATAAACAATTATCAAGCACTTAATTTTCGCAAACACTATTTTATAACTCAGCTTCCTTGAATGGCTTGGTTTGTCTTCTACAGACTCTGATAAAACATTACAATATATATATATATATATATTATATATATATAAATATATATATATATTTATATATATATATTATATATATATATATATAAAATTTGTAACCTCTGTCTGTACATTGATTTTTTTCGCGAAATTTCACGATAACTTTTTCGTTTCACATGTCCATAGACACCATAACTACATTTTGTTTCTTTCCTGTCTGTTTTGTTTGTTTTGTTTGTTTATTTGTTTGTTTGTTTGTTACCTTTTCACGCATAAAACGGCTGAACCGAATTTTATGAAACTTGGTATGTATATTACTACTAGCCCAACTTAGACTTTAGGCTATATTAATATTCTCTAAAGTGAACAGGAGTGGGGGTTTATAAGGGAGGGCCTGAAATTAAAAATAGCGATATTTCGTTTCCTATTGATTTTTTCAGCAAATATGCACAATAACAAAAGTTATTTATTTTGTAATTTAGAGTAACTTTTGTTATATGTACTTTTGCCGTACACGGAAAGTATAAATGAGTTTATTACGCTAAAAAACTATAGCGGGAGTCCACAATTTTATTTGGCACTAAAGACTCATCCAAACTCGCTATTTGAATTAATACTAACGATGTCCTTATAATAAGCCATACTAACATTTCTAGGGACGGGCAGGAGTGGGGGTTATAAGGGAGGCCAGAAATTAAGAATAGCGATATTTCGTTTCTATTGATTTTTCAGCAAATATGCACATAACAAAAGTTAATTTATTTTGTAATTTAGAGTATCTTTTGTTATATGTACTTTTGCCGTACACGGAAGTATAAATGAGTTATTACGCGCTAAAAACTATTAGCGGGAAGTCCACAATTTTATTTGGCACCAAAAGACTCATCCAAACTCGCTATTTGAATTAATACTAACGATGTCCTATAATAAGCCATACTAACATTTCTAGGGACGGGCAGAGTGGGAGTGGGGATTATAAGGGAGGCCTGAAATTAAGAATAGCGAATATTTAGTTTCCTATTGCTTTTTCAGCAAATATGAACATAACAAAAGCTGTTTATTTTGTTAATTAGAGTAACTTTTGCTTAATACACTTTTGCCGTATACGGAAGTATAAATGAGTTATACGCTAAAAACTATAGCGGGAGTCCACAATTTTATTTGGCACAAAAGACTCAACCGAACTAAACCAAATCGCTATGTGAAATTAATACTAAACGATTCCCTTATAATAAGCCATACTAACATTTCTAGGGACGGGCAGGAGTGGGGGTTATAAAGTAGGCCTGAAATTAATAATAGTAATATTTCGTTCCCCTATTTGGGGTTTTCCGCAATTATGTAAATAACAAAAGTTGTTTATTTTGTTATTTAGAGAAACTTTTGTTATTTACAATATCGTCGTGTACCGAAGTATAAATGCGTTATACGCTAAAAATTATAGCGGGAGTCAACAATTTTATTTGCCACAAAAGACTGTGTATTAGCACTAACGTCATCTTTATAATAAGCCATACTAACATTTCTAGGAACGGGCAGGAGTGGGGGTTATAAGGGAGGCCTGAATTTACAAATTTTATTATTAACAAATCCACAGAAACGACGGGCATTAGCCCTAAACGCTGGGACGGGTAAAAGTCAAAATATTGTGCTCAGTAAGGCCTTGCCAAAAAAATACCATCACCATCCAGCCTCAAATGACTTCCCGGGCGAAGCCGGGTACATTAGCTAGTATATCTATATATTTGTTTATTTGCAGGAAGACCAATTTCGTTCAGTAGCATGAACATTTAAAGAAGTGTTTCAGGGAGATAACATTATAAAAATGACTATCCTTCATAATAGAAATATAATAACTAATATTACCAATTAAATTTATTTTAAATATATTATTTTCAGCTTTATTTATATTTATGTTAGTAGGGTATGAGATAATATGGATGGTGGGGGTATGGTGGGAATAGTGTTCACTGGACCCTAACCTCCTCCTCCAGCAAATATCGTGATTGGCCAATACTGTCTCTTCTCTCTCTCTCTCTCTCTCTCTCTCTCTCTCTCTCTCTCTCTCTCTCTCTCTCTCTCTCTCTCTCTCTCTCTCTCTCTCTCTCTCTCTCTCTCTCTCTCTTTCAAACACACACACACACACACACACACTCAAAATGATAATTCCCTGGATTCGTTTATGGAGCCGCCAAGCTCTTCTCGACTTGATTTCTGTTTAAATTTGTTATGTGTTTAAAAAAAGCCCAAATACTAACATCATTAATCTGTCGGAGACCAGTGGAACTATTGTATTTAAACATTGGCGATTCTTGAGATATGATAAACTATTTAAAGTATCGTTCTACTTTCTAATTTTATGGCCAAAGTTGTAATATGGCTAAAATTGTTGTAAATGAATATCCCACAATACAGCAGTAATTGAAATATTATCAGAGTATTTTCCACAAACAGTTTTCAAAAAGCCCCTGACTCCTAGCCGCGAGAGATGTACGTAGCAGTTTTTTTTTTATCTTTACCTTTCTATAAGCCCAGCATAATTTCAGAGTGTGTTTTGTGCAGATTCTCGTCCAGGAAGATCCAGAGACTAGAAAGTGTGATGGCATCGCCAGGGTGTAAATTGAGCAGGAGGAAATATGCTAGGTAATCGCAGTACTTGCGTTCATCAATGTTGCTTAGTAAACTGCACCCAACTGGGATGTGGGTAAGTAGTCGAGCTACATCCTATTACCAGACTAGCAACTAGATGCATTTCAGCGTTGCGTAGAGAACTGCACTCATCTTGGATTTTGGTATGTGATCACTACTATTGCAAGCTTGGAAATTACTCCCTCCTATTACCAGACTAGCAACTAGATGCATTTCAGTTGCATAGAGAACTGCACTCATCTTTGATTTTGGTATGGGATCACTACTATTGCAAGCTTGGAAATTACTCCCTCCTATTACCAGACTAGCAACTAGATGCATTTCAGTTGCATGGATAATTGCACTCATCTTGAATTTTGGATGTGGTCACTACTATTGCAAGCTTGGAAATTACTCCCTCCTATTACCAGACTAGCAACTAGATGCATTTCAGCGTTGCATAGAGAACTGCACTCATCTTGGATTTTGGTATGTGATCACTACTATTGCAAGCTTGGAAATTACTCCCTCCTATTACCAGAGTAGCAACTAGATGCATTTCAGCGTTGCATAGAGAACTGCACTCATCTTGGATTTTGGTATATGATCACTACTGTAGCAAGCTTGGAAATTACTCCCTCCTATTACCAGACTAGCAACCAGATGCATTTCAGCGTTGCATAGAGAACTGCACTCATCTTGGATTTTGGTATGTGATCACTACTATTGCAAGCTTGGAAATTACTCCCTCCTATTACCAGACTAGCAACTAGATGCATTTCAGCGTTGCATAGAGAACTGCACTCATCTTGGATTTTGGTATGTGATCACTACTATTGCAAGCTTGGAAATTACTCCCTCCTATTACCAGACTAGCAACTAGATGCATTTCAACGTTGCATAGAGAACTGCACTCATCTTGGATTTTGGTATGTGATCACTACTATTGCAAGCTTGGAAATTACTCCCTCCTATTACCAGACTAGCAACTAGATGCATTTCAGCGTTGCATAGAGAACTGCACTCATCTTGGATTTTGGTATGTGATCACTACTATTGCAAGCTTGGAAATTACTCCCTCCTATTACCAGAGTAGCAACTAGATGCATTTCAGCGTTGCATAGAGAACTGCACTCATCTTGGATTTTGGTATATGATCACTACTGTAGCAAGCTTGGAAATTACTCCCTCCTATTACCAGACTAGCAACCAGATGCATTTCAGCGTTGCATAGAGAACTGCACTCATCTTGGATTTTGGTATGTGATCACTACTATTGCAAGCTTGGAAATTACTCCCTCCTATTACCAGACTAGCAACTAGATGCATTTCAGCGCTGCATAGAGAACTGCACTCATCTTGGATTTTGGTATATGATCACTACTATTGCAAGCTTGGAAATTACTCCCTCCTATTACCAGACTAGCAACTAGATGCATTTCAGCGTTGCATAGAGATCTGCACTCATCTTGGATTTTGGTATGTGATCACTACTATTGCAAGCTTGGAAATTACTCCCTCCTATTACCAGACTAGCAACTAGATGCAGTTCAGCGTTGCATAGAGATCTGCACTCATCTTGGATTTTGGTATGTGATCACTACTATTGCAAGCTTGGAAATTATTCCCTCCTATTACCAGACTAGCAACCAGATGCATTTCAGCGTTGCATAGAGAACTGCACTCATCTTGGATTTTGGTATATGATCACTACTATTGCAAGCTTGGAAATTACTCCCTCCTATTACCAGATTAACAACTAGATGCATTTCAGCGTTGCATAGAGAACTGCACTCATCTTTGATTTTGGTATGGGATCACTACTATTGCAAGCTTGGAAATTACTCCCTCCTATTACCAGACTAGCAACTAGATGCATTTCAGCGTTGCATGGATAATTGCACTCATCTTTGATTTTGGTATGGGATCACTACTATTGCAAGCTTGGAAATTACTCCCTCCTATTACCAGACTAGCAACTAGATGCATTTCAGTTGCATGGATAATTGCACTCATCTTGAATTTTGGATGTGGTCACTTATATTACCCGTTTATCAACTAGCTGCATTTCGTAGATACAATGCAGACACCAAGCCTGTATATTCGCATTTGGAACAGTACCCTCTCTGGATGATATCTAGTTTGTAAGCACTTTTGATTCAGCAAGTTGATGATAGTAATACTCTATGTACTGAAGATAGACTCCCATCCATTGTCCAGATATATTTACATATATATAGACAGGGAGTGTAAAGTCTATCGTTTTGGATTTTCTACAGGAATACAATAACCATGCGAAAACATACTGGAGAATATGTAGAGGGAAGGAGCGATAAAGAGGGAGAGAGTGAGAGATGGAGAGAGAGACAAGGGTGAAGGTATAAGAAATAAAAGATATCCAGGCAGGCTGGGTGTATTGTTCCAAGTAGATTTAGCAGGGAGCCATATCGGCAAGCATCTGGGAACGACACCTACTATTTACACGGCAATTTCTATATCTGAGTTCTATGCTAATCCTCTTCTTGTACCACTAGGCTCTTCCTTACACTCCCAGCTTGCCTCGATATTCCACACCTCAACATGGAAACAATGTGATATCTATTTGCCCTGAAAATACTCTGGGGAAAAACCGACATTCGTAAGAAGTTGGAAGTAAAGAAAACAGGACTAGACTCGTGTCAGGCCGATAAGAAAATTAAATTACTCAAATGAGATGACAAACGGTAACAGGAAGACCACCGCAAAAGGGTATTAAATGAATTAGGAAAACCACCTAGGAATGAACCTTGACATGGCAGTTCTAAATAACCTAACCATCTTGAAGTGACAAGGAGTTCTCGGAGACAACAAGTACTAGATCTTAAATGAAAAACATTTTCATCCAGGAAAGCGGGGGGTAGCGGATCGAGTCGATCTGTACTTACGAGAATGTCCTGTTTTCTCTACAATGAAATTATTAAGAAAGAGTTCACTTTCAGAGATACAGCTTCTTCAGTACCACCAAAGAGCTTTAAAGAGCTTGAACCACGTTTGCCTAGGAATGGAACAGGCCACTCTAGGTTTACCATGTGAGATTAAGAACAACGCTTTAACTCACATGTCTAACTGGATTGGGCTGCCAGTAAGATACGCTGCAAAAGTGGAAGGCAACGTGATGTATATCTTCGAATTCAGAATTTAATTATTATGAATTCCATGTGAAGACTCTGTTGGCGCGTGCTCAAGAAGAATTCTCTCAGAACTGTAGGCTGTGAACCCCGAAGGTAAAGCATTAAAAGAAAATTAAAGAAAAGGTTCAGTGAGCCTCAGAGATGAGGAACAGGATAACACAGGAGAGTATTTACTAAAGGATTCAGATGGAACAGAAGGCTCTACCTTCCTTTGTTGGTATATGTATGTGTGTATATATATGCTAAAGCGGAGGTAACTCGCCACCTTCTATGATTTTTGGATTATTTATTTATTTGGTTTATGCCCCACATTGACGGTTATTGACAAGATCTGTGTCTAGGGGGTTGTTAGAATAATATATTTATTCTTTCATGTACACCTTGGCTGTACTTTATTTATCTATTATGGAATGTATTCCTTAAATATCTGAGTGTTTCTCATATCCGTACTTTGTCTAAATGAATATAATAAAAGCTATCCCTTTTTAGGGGCTCAGGTTAGCCATGTGACTTAATGCGTTGGCTTTAATCTCACATGGTCAACCGTGTGTGGCGAGTTCGATTCCCACCCTGGGTAATAGGAATTTATTTAGTGACGGACTCACCAAATGTAATCCTTAGTTCCACCCTAGCTAGAAAAGGGAGGTAACATGTAGATAACCCACCCCAATTAGCCAGAGTAGCAAAAATTAGACTTAAATAAATAATAACAGTATACCTTTTAAATCTTTTTAAGTATGCTGGAGACCTGTTCTATTTTATACTATATGTATTTGTAAATGTTTATATGTTTTAGATATGTTAGTATTTTTGTATTTAATATATTGGCTACTGTCAGTTAGTAGTTGTGTCATATCGTAGGTTATGCTTTTTGGATTAGAACATTTAAAATTGTAAAACAAGATCATGAAAAAAAGTTATTATTTTTCGATATTTAATAGGTAATAAAAATTAATTCTCTTCCTAGTATTAAAAGAAATAAGAAATGTAATATTAAAAAAGCCATTTAATTATTTATATATATGTGTGTTGTGTGTGTGTGTGTGTGTGTGTGTGTGTGTGTGTGTGTGTGTGTTTGTGGGAAAGATGCCACCAATTATTGGTTAAAATGCAATAGCACCACAATAAACAAAATAAATAAGACAAACATTACAAAATTTAGTGTGATATAAGAATAACAATAAAAAACAAAAAATTGAATTATTTCATAATTACTTTGCTAAAAATAATAATAGCACAGGTTCTACACAATATTCTTCTCAGTGCAAGTGATCTTCATTACAATCTCGATCGATGAACTCTAATCACACTTGAAAACATTTTTAGCATAATACTACTCTTTACACACATCACAAAAATCGACATTATTATCCTCACCAAAAATGCGTCTACAAGTATCTAGAGGAATATAAGTATAGAACATTGTAACGTATTGTTGCGAAAATTAAATAGATGAATAATCCTTCAGAGAGAGAGAGTCGCGTATTTGGAAAGTGTGACGTAGATCAAAGCAGCCGACAGAAAGTTCTAGCCTCTATAGACTCTTCTAGCCCAGCCTCGAATGAACGAGACAATTCCCCTTTGATGTATGCCGACAACCTATAAAGAGCGGCCAGCTGCGAGCCAGTCAGTTTTATTCTCACCTGTCAAGACAGAACATCAAGATGTTCACATCAGTGCTACAGTGCGACTAAGTGTAGTGCGGTAAAGTGTTTTTATAAGAAGAACAGTGTTGTGCCGTGACTGTAAGTAACAGTTTAGTGCCGTGTTTAGGACAGTGCAGTGCCGCGAAGTAAAGGACAGTGCAGTGCCGTCTTTCTGTGAATTTCAGTGAATTATTGGACTGTGTAATCTGAAGAACAGTGACGCTATCAGTCTATACTGTGAGTAGTAATTAAGAATAATTACCAAGTTTATTGTGCATTATCCAAATAAATTTTGCAGTGATAAAAACTGTGAAACTTGCGAGTATTTAATTTTGCAATCCAAAAGAACTCTTATTAAAAACGTTTATTACTGGTTTTGGTAATAAAAACGTAACAATATATAAGAGATTCTACCAGGCCCTGGAACAAGGGACGAAGCTGGGTTACAAAATAGTGTTGCGAAAAGTGCTTGAAAATTGCGTACAGTTAATTAAGTATGTCAGAAGTACGAAGAAAACGAAGATGGGGGAGATTTACGGCAGAATCTTGAAGGCGACGGAGCCGAAATCAGTAGCGATCAGCGTCTGGCTGGGCCTTTCTATACCTGGTATCGGGCTGTATAAAAGTCGGCCAGCTCGCCCAATAGTTTGTTAGTCTCAGTTTTATTACTAGTGAATAACATTGCGTTCAGTGCAGCTTTTATTGAACAGTGGTTTTTAGTTTCAGTACAGCGCAGTGTTTAGTGAACATCCGTGATTAGCGTGATCTTGAGTTATTGAGCTTTGGAATAAGAAGTGAAGTTAACAGTCCATATTGTGATTAGTAGTGAAAAATAATTTACCAAGCGTGAAGTGCGTAGTCAAACAAATTGTGCAGAGATAAAAACGCTAAAGTTGTGAATTTAACTTTGCATTCCAAAAGAACTCTATTAACCAACGTTTATTATTTTTGTAATAAACCTAACAATATGGACAATTCATTGGGTAGGGATTATTTCATCTTTTCGGGGGTCACGAGATGCCAGTTGAAGATGTGTCTGCCCCAGTATTGAGGTCTTACAGGTCTCGAGCCTTCATCTGTGGTGGAGACGTCCATGTTACATCGTCACATGATGACACTGTCTGTGGTCGACAAGCTAGCCCATTTGCAGTTGAACATCTGCAGGAATGACACATCCGTCAAATCCACTCAGAGCCAAGCAAAGAGCTTAATTTAAACAGTGGGCATTTATGTCAGCATTAAAAACTAAATAGAAATTAGCTAACTTCTAAAGATGTCAGGAATGTACCCAAATTGCGATTTTCTGAAATGTCTATCAATACCTCTTAGATTAAAGAGCAAGGTACCTAAAGCATTTTTTATTTGATTGCTATCAAAAATGATATTTGTCCTTTCCTTCTGCTGTATGTCAGTTAGAAATTATCCCCTTCTCTCGCGTGTATACTGGATTGAATCTTAAATCCTTGCAACCCAAGGTCCAGGATTTTCTTAACAACGAAGGCACAATATATGAAAGTGACTGTAGTCCTTCGAGTTTGCCACCTTCGAGCTTTTAGTTTTGAGTACGTGCTCATCTCCCTTGGTATAGAATATCTAACAGCACGATTATTATCTCACTCTATTATCATCTGTAGGTGTGGTGACTTTGAACAGTGAAGCAATTTAATGGATAGCAGAACTATGACAAAAAAAAATTCTGAATTATATTAGGTATTTTTATTTATACTTAAAGGAAACAGGACCTGACGAGAAGGCTTTGAAAAATGTGAAATACTCATGTACGTCGTTGTTATTGACCCTCCAAAGGAAAATCTTACATCTTACGAACATAATTTTTCAAGTAACCCCTGCATATCAAAAACTACAAGCCGACGACAAATAAAGTCCGTTTTATATGTATAAATAAAATTTATAACGGACCTCATTTTTTGGATCGATGGACATTTGAAGAAACTTTTTCGATAATCACGTCATGAGAACAACCTCAGTAGTCGATTTCCCTTAGAGGAAATCTGCTAAAACCTATTCAACTCAACAGGCATAAACTTAGCTCAGATATAACCCCGCAAATATTCGAGGTAGAGAAACCCTTCAGAATACTACAATTTCGACAAAATCGGTGACATTATTTTTTTCTACTCGACTCATATTAGAGATATTTTGCTTGTTCTGCTTTACTCTAGGGGTGGCTCCTTTCAACCCCCCAATCGTCCTCAACTGATTTCATCGATTTACGGCCTTGAATTTTACAAATGATGGGGTTTTTGGAGGAAAAAAAAATTCCAAAAACTATCATAAATACAGCCTCAATAATAAAACAAATCTTAATGAAAATTAGCTACTTATGAAAAAGGAACAAATATATTTCATGGCTCGGGAATACCATAGATACAAGGCCATGAATGGATAGTATTCACACTTTTCTTGGGCGAACAAAGCAAGGGCATGATTGGTGTCTGAAGTAGTTTGGGCACTTGGTGAACCAGAAAGGTCTACGAGAGCCTGTGAAGGCGAGCTTTTGAAATTTTGCGTTTTAGCAAAAATCAGCTATTGAGGTTGAACTCATGACGGAATTTTCGAAATTTTTCTTCAAATGTCCACCAATCCTACCTAGTAGATGACGAAAATGAGGTCCGTTCAAAACTGTATATATATATATATATATATATATATATATATATATATATATATATATATTCGTCTGTTACCGCTCTAGCGGTCGCAATTTTTGTTTGATCGTTACCAAACTCGATATTTAGTCGTTTTATGTAAAATGAAAGATCTCCGTTACTATACGTTGGATCGAAAAATTGTACAGAATCAATCTTATTGCAAATTAAATTTACTATAAATATTGTTATATACATTTATTCTCTATCTTGAATATTAACCGAGATATTTGCATTTTTATTAAATCTGAGCGGCTAACGGACGGGTAACTTCCCCGCCAAAAGCTAGTTCGGCCGTTTCCTTAACTGCTCGACTCTCGTGAAATTTCTCTATTGTAAAACGTCACGTGGGAAATCTGCTTAGTTTACGCTGCCCCTGCGTGACGGACTTTTATATGTTTATAATGAGCGTCCCCATTCCTGGAAAAGGCTTCCGATTCGACGGACCTCCAGGATTGCCCGCGGCCTAAACAGAAGCAACAGGTGGTTGAACAATACATGAGTATTTCACAGTGCATACTTAAATTGAAACGTGTATTTCTTAAAATACACATACTTCAGCTTTGGAATGTAGTTGAACTTAAATATCTTAACGAATTCATCAAGGATTTTTCGTCATCCTCAATGTAGGATTATCGAAACACCGCCTTAAGTACAACCTCAATAGCAGATTTCCCTGAAGGGGAATGTACTAAAAGTTTTTACAGTTGTTTGCCGAAGGAGCGAGGGAGAGGGAGAGGGAGAGGGGAGGGGAGGGAATATAGAGCAGTGGAGGGGGATAAGTGATTAGCCATTGTCTCTCCCTCGGAATGGGGCTAATGGCCAATTATAATTAGCTATAGTTGTAGCTGCAATCCCATTGGCTAGCTGAGACAGCCAATCAGATCTCTCCATCTGCCTGTCATCTCTCCTTCTATGACAGGGGCGGCTATTCCAATGACGTCACCTACCCACATCCTAGTCCCCCATCAACATTGCCTTCATCAATAGAATAAGTGACGTACTTAGAACGTTAGGCCACATCAAATGACCATCAATGTCCTCCCGTACTAAACGATGAGAGGGTACCAAAACTCTATGGTCTCACTATTAAAATGGCCGTGAAGCAGGGGCTGTGTAAACTAAGCAGATTCCCCCGTGAGGTTTAGCAATAGATAAATCTAACTAAATACCGGTAACACAACACCACAGTGAATATTAAGTGAATAAATACAAACGATAATAAGAAACCTCCCGACGGAAAACATCTGAAAAGTAAACAATCAGTATTGCCAACTTCTTACCGGAAAGAAAAACAATTACTGTAATATATCTGAATATAACGTATTAATTTGATTGAAAACTACTAACTATATCTAGTGATGTAATTTATAACGAATCAAAATAATTTTTGTCTCAATCAATCAAATTTAAGTAGTCCAAAAACCTTTGAGGGGAGGCCACCAGAACATATTTGCATGTATCTCGTACAATAAAGGTCTCTGAAAAACCATATTTGGTATTTAAGCTTCGAATGATCTGGATTATTACATAACCGAGTATTGTTTATGTAACATGAGTAGAAGTGGGGGTTTGCTGAAGGCTGAAAAATGCAAATATATCCGTTAATATTCAAGATTGGGAATGAATGTATATACTAATACTTATAGTAAATTTAATTTGCAATAAGATTGGTTGTATATAAGTTTTCGATCCGACGTATAGTAACGGAGATATTTCGAATTTTCAAAATTCTCCCCCTTTTAAAACCACCCCCCTCCCCCTTGTCCGATTACAGCCGTTAACGAACTTGATCTTTCTTACATAAAACGACTAAATATCTAGTTTGGTAACAATCAAACAATAATTACGACCGCTAGAGTGGTAACAGACAAATATATATATATATATATATATATATATATATATATATATATATATACACACACACACACACACACACACACACACACACACACTTTTGAACGGACCTCATTTTCGTCATCCCCTAGGTATGATCAATGGACATTAGAAGAAATGATTCGAAAATCGCGTCATGAGTACAACCTCAATAGCTGATTTCCCTTAAGGGAAATCTAGAGTACACATCAATCTCACATTCCACTTAATATTTGACCAATGGAGATTGTTCTATTTTGATGGAAGTTGATTTGTGAAGTCGATCTGAAGGTTATACATAGACTGGAGAAGTTATTAGCCCAGAGTTGTACAATTTATTCAAAATGTAAACTCTCACGTGGTAAACCACGAAACCTAGAGAAGCGAGTACCGACTCCCGTCTGGGCAATATGAATTTATTTAGTGACGAATTCATTAAATATAACCCTTAGTTCCACCCTGAATAGAAAAGGGTGGTAACCTATCCCAATAAGCCGTTGTAGCTTAAAGTGAACGTTAATAAATTACAATTTTAAATGGGACAACCAATGGTTTATAATTATTTGTCAGAACTTGGGCAAAAATATGAAATTAATTAATATATTCTCATATATATCAATTATACTTTAGTATGGTACTAAAAATGGTTATGTGGGTAGTACTTATTGAAATAAAATAAAAAATATTATTTCCATTCTGAGCACTAAGTTTTTTTTCTTTTTTCTGTTAACCATACTTCTAATAGGTTATGGGCCGAATTCCAGAAGAACCCAGACTGCTAGAAGATTGGCTTGTTGACTCTAGCATTTTGTAAAAGTTATACCAAAAATTAGGCCAATGGCTAGAAGTCGAATATTTAAAACATTGAATTGAAAGGACAAGGGAATGATAAATTCTTCATACGCATTTATATTGAAGACGCTCTTCTATTTTCTAAAAAATTGAGTCTGATTGGATAGTTTAAGAAAAAAAAATGCACAACACTTTCCAATGAGCCAAGGAAACTTCGTGGAGATAGAAATGCAGCGAAAGTCGTTTGTGGAAGGTATCTTGAAACACTTCAGCAACAACCATTAAATAACCCCCCCCTCCCCCCGAAGTGAACGTGAAGTTGCCCAAACCTAAACAAATGAAGAGGCTGGTTGGTTGGATTATCCGTTTCCCAGAAAAACTTTCAATTAAAGAAACCTAATCAATGTGACACATAAACATAAACATAGCTCCATTCAACTCTCAGATAAATAAAATAGTTGGTAAATAATGAAAAATGATAAAAGGAAGGTAAATAAGGAATTACAGGCCAGTCATGATACCTACTTGCCAAATATTCCTCTGGTCCAACAGAAAATAAGAGCTAGGTGAAATAACGGTATCTCCATATTATTGGAGGATGCTGGGTATAAAACTAACCGAAATCATATTACCCAGGAGAACTTCACACAACGTTTTATAGCAATTGGAAGTGGACTCTCTTGACATGAACATAAAAATCTGCATACATCTATGCATGTCGGGCAACTGAAGGCTTTAGTTCACACAGAGAGTTCAAGCAAGCAGTGTTGCCAGCAACAGGAGTATTATAAAAACGAAGGTATTTAACTTTTATTAAATTGATTCTTAAGTAACGACAAAATACTTAAAAATGTGTTCGAACATAAATAAGAATATTTCGAGTCGAGTTGGCCACTTACTTCGCTAAACTCTCAACGCGAATCCTCTTTGGGGTGGCTAGACGACTCAAATGTATACAATGCTAGCCGTATAATAATTCTTTAAACAAACTACAATTTTATATAGTGTAATATATATATATATATATATATATATATATGGCGCTTAAATCTATCTGGGACTTGATTCATGCGTAAACTCTCGGTCTATCAAGGCTTGCTTTTATTTTACATTGTGCTCCTATATAAATGACTTAAGATTAAGGGAAAGTAAAAGTTGAAAGTTATGGACGTAAGGTTTTCCGGCGCTAAGGGGGATGGCGACATAGGACCCTGAAGAAGGAAGACAAAAGTAGAGACAATACAAGAAACACATGATATACAAGTTCGGAGTTTGCTCTGGGAGGAACATGCAGCAAGAAGTAACCTAACCAGCTCCAGGTACAAAGCAATGGCTACGATTGTAGGGCTTTGCTGACCACGAATAAAACTAAAGGTGAAGGTTATTGCCAGGGTAAAACGGTGGTTTCGGAAGGTCTGTAACTCCCATTAGAGAAAAAAAATATATTTTATGTATTGTTAGGATAACCCCTATAATATACCCTTTATAAAATATATCCGTTATTTGGGGGGAGGAGGTATACAAATGTTTCAGATTATGTGAATTTTAATAAATTCCGAAATATTCCATCAAACCTGCTATTTTAAAGGTTTATTCTTAATTTTAATTCTCGTTTACACTAAGTGTTTGTGGCTGTCCTCACCACCTGCCTACATTTTTTAATTATTTACTAGCTTTACCCTGCGCGCGTTGCTACGCCGCCAACTAAAGTACTAAACTGCGATAAAGATGTATATTATAAAAATTACTGTAAATATCAAATTAAACATCTTTTGTAATATGCACGTTCACCAAAAAAAAAAAAAAAACAATAGGAAACAAAATATGACAATTTTTCATTTCATGCCTCCTTAACAACCCCCACTCCTGTTTGTTCCTAAAAATGTTAATACAGCATATAGCCATTCTATAGTTTTTCGTGTATACCTCAATAATGCTTTGTTTTACGGAAAAAGTGCATATTTTAAAAGGTACTTTAAATAACAAAATAAACAACTGTTGTTATGTGCATAATTGCCGAAAAACCAATAGGAAATGAAATATCGCTATATTTAATTTCAGACGTCCATTATAACCCCCACTCCTGTTCGTCTCAGAGAATACTAATATAGCCAAAAATCTAGCCTGAGTTAGTAGTAATATACATACCAAGTTTCATAAAATTCGGTTCAGCCGTTTACGAGTCTATAAAGGACAGACATACAAACATTCATTTTTATATACAAGAAGATTAATGTTTTTCTAAAATCATGTTTTTAATTATTAACTATGTTTACTCCTTGTCTTAACCTTGTTCTTCTTTTCATTCCGTCATATTCTGTACGCAATAAATTTCTTAAAATCCACTTCGTACATTTCTCATTAACTCGCGCCATTGTAGTGACCATCGACGTGATCTGAAAATGTCTAGCACAGATGAAAATATTAATCGACCCGATCCCGATCGCCAACACTCAAAAAGTGACTCTAAAAATCCCACCCTTTTGACGGAAGATTGTTCGAATTTGGCTACGTCAGGTCGACGCTCAATTCTTCACTGCAAGTATCACACAAGAACGTATTAAATACTGTCATGTATTAGGCAATCTAGATACCAGTGTAGCGGAATTATTTTCCGACTTTCTGGAGAAACCTCTCAGCCAAACTCCTTATCAAGACCTTTGTAACTGTCTGATCTCAGAGTTTGAGGAAACAGAGAGCCGAAAATTTACAAAACTTGTTGACGAACTAGAACTGGGTTCGACCAAGCCTTCTCAATTTCTGAGGGAAATGCGTTCCCTCACAGGTCCACAACGATTTTTTAAAATCACTATTTTTGAAATGTCTCCCTCCTCAAATCAGCTCTAACTCCGACTCACTACCACCCAACCAAACGACTCAAGAACATTCACAGCGTACTGCATCTTCCAAGCCCACAACCACCACCGAACGGAAAATCCGCTCTGGGCGATTTGCACGATTTCCAATGAAATACGCTGCTTAGCCTTCTCGTTGCTACTGGGAGGGGAGTATGTGACCGTCCTCTCCGCATGCCTACATTTATTTATTAATGTTTTTCTAAAATCATATGTTTTTAATTATTAACTTTGTTTACTCTTTGTCTTAGCATGGTTCTTGTTTTCATTCCGTCATGTTCTGTACGCAATAAATCTCTTTAAATACATTTCGTACCTTTCTCATTACATTAACTCGCGCCATATATATATAAGATGATGTGAAGAATGTGTATTTTCAAAAGGTGTGAAATTTGCTTACATTACGCAGCCTCTGCGTGTCAGACTTATGCCCCTGAGTTGGCGCTAAGGAGAGAAAGAAGAGGTTGTAGATCAGCTGGAGTAAGGTGTCTGTGTGCACATATGGGGGCGGCGGAATGTGCCTGCGGCTATCCTTTAGTATAGGTTATGTTTTCATCAACAACTCTCCCCTGGGAGGTATACTATATATTAGCTGGTTAATTTTAACCTTTCACGCCGCCAGCTGTCTGTAAATCTCCCGCTGAGGACATGCGAGCTCTCGTAAAGCCCCCCCCCTCCCATTATCTAATGGATTTGATAATAAATGTGGCCAAGTCTCCTTTGTCCTCTGGAAGCGTGCAGGCTCTGGGTTGTTATGACCTCCAGGATACATCTTCTGATTTACACTCGACACCTTTCCTATCCTCTCATTGTTCTTACAATAGCTCTCGAGTCCCAACTCAGGAATCCTCATTGTTGGTCCTAGAGAGTTCCATCTCCTCAGTTTATGGCAATAGCCATTCCCCATCGGACCTGCTTCGGGCACAACTTTTAAATGCCCCTTCAAGATAGGTGCTTTCCCACAAGCGATTTATGACCTTGTCGAAAGGACAAAGTAAATCAAAATCTGTACTAGAAACTATTATACAGGTAGGCAATATAAATATTGGGCAAAACCTAATATAATTCCAATGCCCGCCTATAATGCACCATCATGTATTAAAGACTACATTATCCCTCAATAGAAAATCTGACAAGTTGCTGAAAATACCAAGTTTTTCAGAAAATATCCTTTTTCGGTAGTACATGAGAAGTGATTTTTGATTACTTTGTTTTCAGTTCTTTCACATGAAACACTGGGTATTAGTTGTACAGAATGAAACTTCTTTTAGAAATAAAGTCTCATTTCTAACCTCTAACTGGAAAGGCATATTTTTAATGGATGGTTTTCATATAAAATCAAATTTTATCAAAGGATTTGTTTTGTTCTGACACGTCCTCAAGGCGTAAATTCTAACTGTTTAAAAAACGCATTGTGAAGATCAGAATATTTATGACAATTTTAAACTAGCCTTTTAAGTAAACAAAGTACAATCCAGAACATATAACTAACAGGGAAGTAATGGGATATATATATAGTTTGAGAGGATATAGATTTTATGGGTAGAGCGAAAAGTTTCCTCTACAGAAGTATTTGGGCTGATATTTCATAGCAGGAAGACCACAAGAAGCTAAGAGACCTGAAGAAGCCCACAGAAATAGTAGCACCAAAATTAATCCTAACACCCGTGGTGGGGGGAAAGAAAAAAACCCAGAAAAAAACGATTTAGACGAAATATATGATTTTATAAGTAACATCATAAAAGTTGAATTATTACTGTAATTGAAAATAATAGATGTATATATAATAAAAGTATAATTAATTCAGTTTACAGTTCAATATAGCAGCAAGTATGAACTATTAAAATAAGTAATATATACATAGAAAAAGTATCGTGACCTCATTCAAGGGGAAATGGCGGAAGATCAATAGATTAAAAAACACAAGAAATATCTTCAAGCGGAGATAATAAAAAAAAAAAAAATATCCACATTATTGAAAACAAACAATATGTTGCGCAGGGGCTGCGTCACGCAGGGGCTGCGTAAACTAAGCAGATTTCTCACGTGAAGTTATACAATAGAGAAATCTTCATACGAGAGTCAAACAGTTACGGCAAAGGGCTGAACTAGATTTTGGCGGGAAACTCAGTCGTCCGTTATCGGCCCAAATTTAATAAAAATGCAAATATAAATAATTCAAGATAGAGAATAAATGTATAGAACAATATTTATAGTAAATTTAATTTAAAATAAGATTGGTTGTATACACTTTTTTGATCCGACGTATGATAACGGAGATATTTCGAATTTTCGAAAATCTTCCCCTCTAACCCCCCCCCCTCCCACTGGTCCGATTTCAGCCATTAACGAACTTGATCTGTCTTTTTGCATAAAACGTTTAAATATCGAGTTTGGTAACGATCAAACAAAAATTGCGATCGCTAGAGTGGTAACAGACAAATATATATATATATATATATATATATATATATATATATATATATATACATATAAAATTTTGAACGGACCTCATTTTCGTCATTTCCTGGGTAGGATCGATGGACATTTGAAGAATATTTTCGAAAATCGCGTCATGAATACGTGCTCAATAGCTAATTTCCCTTGAGGGAAATCTGCTAAAACTGAGATATGTAATTTGCATGGTATATTTATCAAATATTTAATATTTATATTTCTTGGAATAAATTTCTCAAAACTATTTGTGTAATTGATTTTTAGACTGTTCATTATTTTATTGTAACGATGTAATGAGATGATTGGTGTTGTACATCTCACCATTTATGTCAGTCTTGACATGGTGGACCTCGCTGATATTGTCCAATATTTTTATATGAAGTTTACTATTCCTGAAGAGGCGTCATAGAGGACGCGAAACATGTACAGGAAAAATAAATCAATGGAAGATATTTCAGGTGTGTTCTCATCTATCGACCTTCGGCCATTTCCCCTTCAATGTAGTAAAAGTATATAACATTGAAAGAAGTAGTATGGTATATAGTATACATAGTATACTTCACAATTTCAAACTTTTACAGAAGTAAGACCATAAAATACAGTATAAAGTATAATAAAAAAGTATATACTATTAAAATGAGTAGTAAATGGGCAAAAAGTGTACAGTATATCCAGTATTCAAGTACAGCGTTTTTAATATACAGGTCAATTTAGCAGCATATAGTATTAAAAACAGTAATAAATGGATTTGTAGTATAAAAGTGTATAGTATATGTATATAATGGGATCATGAAGAGTTTTTCCTGGCCCATGTTGGTGGTAGAGTAGCGAAGGTTAGGTATCCTGTATGTCCTGGCACGCTCTGGGGGCAGCTAGCGCAGATGATGTTCTGCTTCTTCTCGTCCTGACAACACAAGGATCAACATTTAGCAAATATATTTCAACACAATGATAATTATAACTTTTATGTTTAATAAATCCCGTAGACAAAACCCTTTTCTTTTAGGGGACGTGTATAAAATGAAATGCCTGTCACGTAGGGGTTGCGTAAACAAAGGAGATCTCATCTCACAATCTAGTTACTAGCTCTCCCACACTGTAATAGAGCAGGAATTAAAATGTTAGCCGAAAGTGGGTACTTGAAGGTACTTGAAATATGAGGTAACTGAAAATTAGTAGAATTTGGGATTTACAAAAGATTGAAACAAAAAAACAAACAATATTCGAGTTAGAGAAAACGTGTAAAATAATAGTTGTAGAAAATTTAAATACCAAAAGCACAACGGAACGGAAGGATCAAAAAGGTCAAACACCTCCACTCTTAATACTTCTTTTATTACAGGCAAAGTACTTTCGGGTCAAACCGTCCCATCATCAGTGCTCTAGAGTTGGTCCCTATTGTGACCAAAAGCACAGTTTGTATACATTTTTTTCGATGTAACTGAGATATTTCAAATAAGTCTGCTGTGGCTATGAGTAGGACTGGGGCAAAAACTGAAAATGTCCGTCACACTGGGGCTGCGTAAACTAAGCAGATTTCCTAAGGGAAGGTTGGCAAAAAATACATACATACTGGTAACACCACCCTGAATGTTAAGCGAAGAAAAACAAACAGTAATGAGAAATCTCTGTCAATTTACAAGTTATTAATATCTATAACGGAAAGCGTCTGAATAATAAACAAACAGGGCAGGCAACATCACTGCGCTCAATAGATAGAATCTAGACCGGAAAGAAGAACAATTGATGTAATGTATCTGAATATAACATATTAATTTTATTGTAAACTATTTGGGGGGAGGGGGGTTCACCAGAACATATTTGCATGTATCTCGTATAATAAACGTCTCTTGAAAGCAATATTTGGTATTTAAGCTTCGAATAAAGTGGTTTATAATTAACAGAATTTTTTTTTTATGTAACATGAGAAGAAGTGGGGGTTTACTGACGGCGGAAAATTGGAAAATGCACATACCTCGGTTAATTATCAATCTAAGAGAATGAATATAAAAATATGTATAGACCATTTAATTTGCAATAAGAATAAGATTGGTTCTATACAATTTTTAGATACGACGTATAGTAGCATTTTCGAAAATCCTTTACTCTAAACCTCCCCCACTCCCACTCGTCCTTAGTTTAGCAAGAAACTTTTATATATGGAGTTCGGCAAGATGAAACAAAAATTGATGTTATTGCTAAAGCAGTAACAGACAAGCCTGTGTATATGTATATAATTTTGAACGGACCTCATTTTCCGATATCTACTGTCTAGGATAGATGCACATTTGAGGAAATTTGTCAAAAATCGTTGTTAATAAATAATCGTAAAAAAGTGGAACGCGATGATGCTCATAAAAACGTCATCTACAAATTGTAATCTCTATTTTCCACTTGCTAGCCTATTTTAGAAAGACTTGAAACTTAAGCTGGAGATGATCGCTAATGAAAATCGATTTGGTAGGATTGGTGGCTATCTCAAGATAAAAACAGCAAAAATACATAAAACTTCATTAATCTTCAATTTAATGAAAAACCAACCCAACAACAATTATAGCACTTCAACTCAGAAAAGTCCGTCACGCAGGGGCTGCGTAAACTAAGCAGATTTCCCCTGCGAAGTTTTACAATAGAGAAATCTGCAAACTGGTAACACAATACCACCGTGATTAGATAATGAGAAATCTTTCAGTTAATTAAAATAAATACCCAACTGAAACGGCTTCTGAATTGTAAGAATTATTTATATTTTAATAACTCAAATTTTAGTAGTCCAAGAACTAAAGAAGGGGGGGGGGCGGATGAACAAAACGTATTTGCATAAATCTCACAAAGTAAGGAAGGTAAGGTAAGGTTAGAAGAAGCTTCCGCCTGAGCCGAGAAATGACGAAGATGGCCGACATAATCCGAACTATACCCCACGACAGACTTCATAAAAATGCAAATATCTCGGTTAATATTCAAGATAGAGAATAAATGTATATATCAATATTTATAGTAAATTTAATTTGCAATAAGATTGGTTCTGTAAAATTTTTCAATCCGATGCATAGTAACGGAGATATTTTGAATTTTCGAAAATCCCCCCTTTAAACCCCCCCTCCCTCTGGTCCGATTTCAGCCATTAACGAACTTGATCTGTCTTTTTACATAAAACGGTTAAATATCGAGTTTCGTAACGATCAGACAAAAATTGCGACCGCTAGAGCGGTAACAGACAAATATATATATATATATATATATATATATATATAATTTTGAACGGACCTCATTTTCGTCATCTCCTGGGTAGGATTGATGGACATTTGAGGAAAATTTTCGAAAATCGTGTCATGAGTACGACCTCAATAGCTGATTTCCCTTAGGGGAAATCTGCTAAAATGGATTATATGACAATTTACCTCATTGCAAGTCTATAAATACACAGAGCAAAAAAAACTAGCATTAAATGTTGAAATTGTATATTTAGAACTCTTGTAGCACCCCCTTTTGACCGAGATCTACTTGGATGGAAGGAGGTTTAGAGGGCATTTGCCATAATCTATTAGATAAAATAATTAAAAAACAAAAAAAAACTATTATAGCATATTTTTTCTTTATCTTCAAAAGACTACAAATTATGTACTATGGCGTCTTTTGATCGCTGCATGCACCGGAATAGAGGTATTGTATATCACTTTAAAATGATATAATTTTAAATGAAGTGGAGCAAAACATTTTGCATATTTTATTTAATAGTTTGGAAAGGAAGTTAAAAGCATCTTCATGAGTTATGTTTTCAATCAGATTAATATTAAGAGATATTGCTGATTGTACATTTCACCCATTCCCCAAAGCCTCACTTCGTCTGGCCCACTGACCATGTCATCTCCTACGATTGTATTTTGCACAGTAATACTCTTATGAAAACAAAAGCCAAAATGTAAAAATGAAATAAGTCTTTACGTAGAACTGGGGCTTTACGAAACGACTAAAATAAATAACTCGGTTAGTTAATATTTGTGTGGGCTATAGTTACAATTGAGAGCAACGTGGTAAATTAAAATACTATCAAAAATGAGATAGGCTCTAGAGTGCTCAGATTAGCGAAAAATGGACAAAGTGCAAATACGTATAAAATAAAAAATATTGTAATAAGTCATTCTTACTTCTGAAGCATTTACACTGAGAGAAACGGCACTCAAGGGAAAGGAAAAAGAAAGATATGAAGGGCAAGATCCGAGTGACATAAGGAACCACTCACTAATCACCGTCTCAACTCGCTGGAGAAGTAAGCACTGGATAATTCAGGTATATAATAGCACCGGAAAATACAGCTTGTTACACTAAGGGTAGCGGATTCCCACAGACTCAGAGAGAAGGTACCTGCATCACAATGAATCGGGGACATGTTAGAGAAAAAAAAGAGCCTTAAGCAAGGATGTGTTGACAAAGCAGATTTCCCATATGTGCCACATATTTGCATTTATCGTAAAAAGTTAGAGTTCAAGGAGAAAAATATTTGGTATTTAAGCTTAAGATGAAGTAGTTCATGTTATAACAGCTTATTGTTAGTATGACATGACTAGGAGTGGAGGTTCACTGAAGGTTGGAAACTAAAACTTCCAAACATCTCGGTTAATATTCAAATTAGAGAAAATATGTATATAACAGCTTTTATTGGCAATTGGATTTCCAATAAGATTGCACATACACAATTTTTCAATCCGACATAAAATAACGGAGATATTTCAAATTTTCGAAATTCCACCCTCCCTCCAGTCCGATTTAGCCATTAACGAACAAGATCTTCAGTTTTACATGAAACGCTTACATATTAGTTTGGTAGGGATAAAACAAACAAAAAACAGTTGCTGTTGTAACAGATATATATATATATATATATATACAATACTAGTAATTATCAAAGCCATACAATCTCATTAGCTGATTTCTCTTAAGGGGAATCTGCTAAAAATCTTAGAACAGTTGCAGAATATGGCGCCTTCAACTTTTTTGTTCATGGGAACAGAGACAATCAATTCTTGATGTTACCCTCCTCCAGATCCGATTTCAGCAATTAATGAACTTGATCTTTAATTTTACACAAACGATTCAATATTGAGTTTGGTAACGATCATTAAATTTCTTTTTATTACTTTATCTATAGTTAAGCCTCAACAAGATAGTTCAAACAAAAATACTCCAAGACTGGCAAAAACACTGGTTACGTACTGATTACAAACTACTGGAAATAAAACGCATTGTTACAGGATGGTCAAAGAGACAGTACGTAGATACAAGAAGAGACCAAGTCGTCCTCACAAGACTACGCATTAGCATACCTGACGCATTCTTACATAATGATCAGAAAAGACAAGCCTACTTGTACTCATTGCAACACTGGACTAACTATAAAACACCTACTAACAGAATGCAGATTACGAACTCACTTGAACATTCCACATGACTTGAACCAACTACTGACTGAGGGTAGCTCACACAATGCCATGATTCTAACATAAACATTCTAACTTAAAAACAATTGGGTTGTTTGAGAATATTTAATTACATATTTTAAAAGTTTATAATGTGTGTGCGCGGGTAAGACGTGTTTAAATTTGAATGATGCGTCTTTTTATGAATAGTTTTTCTTTCATAGTTACCATATTTTCTTTTCACTTATTTATTTACTACCTGTTTTTAGTTCTATGTTAAGTTCGTGTTTCTTGTTTATTTTGTGTTCCTTTCCCATATATTATTTCGTGTACCATTTTTTGTTATTTTGTTTACTTGTTTTTGTTTTGTTTTCCCCCACGTTTAAGAAGAGCCAAGTCGCCATAGTTGCCGAGCTCGACATAATAAATAAATATAGTTTAGCTATTTATATTCTACAAATAGACAGCTTCATTTTAAGCCTAAGAATAATAAAAGCGGCTGAGGATATATGTCATATTAGGGATTTGGATAGTTATTATGAGTCGTCGAGTATTAACAGGAATTAAGAAAGCTGTAAAAGTGACAGGATGAAGGGGATCAGTTGATCTGTGAATTGTGTTCTAAATAGTCTAGAGTTGATCTGGGAACAGTGTTCTACCTAGAGCGGGGGCGTCCCGCAGGGAACCTCATCCAGCCCTCTCTTACTCTACCTATTAATATGGTAATTATATATGTTTAGCCGGCTCATTATCCCAGGTACTGGGCCCAATCTACACTCTATTAAATCATATACCTCCCATAATAGTATATTATCAATTTTATATTGAAACTAATCTCTCCATATCTGCCTCATTAAACTCGTTCAGATTTTTTTTTAAGCAATCAACAAAACCATTTTTGTGTTTCGTTTAATCCAATTGTCTATTTTCTTCTCTCAATAATAAATTTTAGATCAATTTAAAGGTGTTTAATACAGTTTAAAAAAAAAGTAATAAAAAAAAGACTATTTAATCACTCATCCACAAACAATTTAAAAGCCGAAATGTTCGGATCAATCAAAACGCATTTAACAAAAGTAATTTTTTTGTTATAATTACAGGCAATGATAATGTCTGATCTAAAGCAATTTTTCTTGCTCATCATACATTAAATGGCTTCAGATTTTTTTTTTTTTTGTGAACCATTTTGATACTTAAATTGCATTGAAGCAAATCGATTTTTAATGAAAAAAATATTATATATATATATATATATATATATATATATATATATATAAACAATAAATAGGACATCATAAGCAAAGCCTATCGATTAAGTTCCCAATGGAAGGTTCGTTCATGGAAGTCCATCAAAATGAAGGAATGGCGCTATTGCTGGTTCCTAATATTTGTTCCTTATGCACACTTGTATACAATTATAATTTGACGTGGTCCCCCTCTGCCGCTGTTTACGTAAGACCTCTACATTACCTGGAGACTGTTTGTTGTCTAAAGTCTCAGTATCATCAAGTCAATGAGGCAAGTTTGGAGTGTGCATTAAAATTCTAGTCTAAATACTCATGCTGGCTAATAAAATGCTGGATGAAGTAAATTCAAGTGCCATGTTTTCTTTACGATACTTTTATTGTTGGTTTTAATCACTGCAAGTCCTCAAAATTCATTTCGTTCCTCTTTAAATCCGGACTCCTTGTTCATGGGAACAACCGCCAAGTGGAAATGTAACAACAAACATCCTTCACGCAGCTGTGTAAACAAAGCAGGTTTCTTTCGTGCTGCCATGACACACTAATGATCTGATCTCACCTTATATTTTCTATTTCCAAATAAAAATCCTATGATTAGAAGAGGTCAGTCAATATAATCTTAATGATGACTTCCTCACAACGTATTTGCAAAAATGTCATTTAGAAATGATCTAATAATAAGACTTTTCAAAATATATTCCCATATTGTTAAAGTCTAATGACTAAAATGAGGGTTTTACTGAATGCTGAAAATTAAAAAATGCGAAAATCTCGGTTAATACTTAAGATAATGAACATTGCATCAACCTCCATTTATAGAAAATGATATTTGCAACAAGATTAGTTATATATGAATTTTCTATCCGGCTCATAGTAACGGAGATATTTTCTCCCTCTCTAACTCCCCCGCCCTCCTTCAGTTGTATTTCCCTTAAGGAAAATCTGCTGTAAACTTCACCGAGTGTAAGTAGGAAAATGCAGTATAATAAACATGACACTTCTTTATTATCCGCTGGAGCATTTAAACAAATATAATTTGTGAGTAATTAAGTGTGTAGCTAATAATAAAGAAGAAGAGGATGTTGGAGCAGTATGGATGAGGAGAGAGTAAGGAAGGACAGAAATAATCTATCAATGGGCTGCCTTGTTAGAGTGACACAATTCCCAGGCCCGTTAGCAGGCATTAAAGTCTCTTTTAGGTCCAGTATCTACTCAGCCAGCTCAAATAGATCAGATCCCTTGTTAGCCACAGCAAATACGGAGAACTAGTCTTGCTCACATAATGCACCAGCTGGGGAAGCTTCTTCTCAAACAGTCACATCATCCAAACACACTGTCTACAATAACTCCAAAGGAAATAGGACCATCCGGTAGAGGTTGCGTAAACCCACCCCTATACCTATATAAGGGCTGCTAATGCATTTCAGTCCTAATGCAGTCACAAGTTGATGGTTCCATTTCATATTCTACCCCCACGATAGTAATAATACTACTGAAACAGGCATTTTCATTTATGGAGTGCATAAGAAGTTTAGCGATACATTCTGGGCGGCTTAGATTTAACTAAAAACTGGACAAAAATACAAATAAATCTCTCTGGATTTGTGCAGGCTGGTGGAGGTCCATCATCAACGGAAGGATCAAAAAGGTCAAACACCTCCACTCTTAATACTTCTTTATTACAGGCAAAGTACTTTCGGGGCGAACCGTCCCATCATGTATATTCATACATATTACATGTTTTTGAAAGTATAAATGTTGTGTCACAGAGCACTGATGATGGGACGATTCGCCCCGAAAGTACTTTGCCTGTAATAAAGAACTATTAAGAGTGGAGGTGTTTGACCTTCTGATCCTTCCGTTGACAAATAAATCTGATACTTTTCGACCTCAAAAGGTCTCAAGACTAATTGTTTCCTTTCATGCTTTTTACATAATTTTGGTTAAATAACAAAAAGATTGGCATATGATGGAAGCTAATATTGTTCCTATATATATATAAAAAGTAAAGCAAATTTAAACATGAATGTTATAGAGGCAGAGCGTTCTTTCAAACTTCCTACATAATCTTATCAGTGGCTATTTGTAGGAGTTAGTTGAGAGTATTCTGGAGGAGTTCAAGTATACGCTGTAGACCGGCAACAATTATTGTAAGCACAGTTGGATTGCCTTGTCAGCTTATCAGATTGGTTAATGTCTATGCTGACTTAAGATAAAGAGACCTATTATCATCTACACCGTTTAACCTGACAATCCAAAAAACCGAAAAGACCAGTACAACGGGTTAACAAAGTAATGGCGGGCGAAAACGATGAACTGACCAATTATACAAACATAGCAGCTCTGTCCGATGATATAGAAGTGCTTAGGACTCAGAAAAACTTTGGAAAATTCTAAATACATGAAAACCTCTAGATGAGCCGGAGAAATTAGACGTCCTGTCGAAATGGGAGAATTCACGTTGTGGCATGATAGTGGCAGAAAGCAGTACTCACAGATATAAAAACTATAAGTCCATCAAAATTCTCTCCACTTTAAGTGCCTCTTCGTGGAGTCCAAAACGCGAATACACAATATACGACGACCTATTAGACGAACTGTGACGTATCGAAATCAAAAGCCAAAAAAGAACACAAGAGACCCTTCTGAGCCAGGAGAGAGCAGCACAGACGAACATAGGTAAATCCGAGCTGACGAAGTTGTCCGGCAAATCAATAACATCTGTGCTAATGAGAAGGGCAGGTTGTAGTGGTTACTTCATGTTGACAGGATGTTGGCCAACAGCCTACAAAACCTCTGCAGTAGAGGGAGGAGGAGTAGCAAGGATAGGCAGAGGTGACCTGAGAGAGATGTTCTGAGGCCAGAGGTAAGGAACTGTAATACCAAAGGTCACAGGTATATACAGGAAGGTGTGTAAGGCCTGCATTTTCATAATGTGCTTGGTAAGTTCGGTACACATTTGAGGAATTTATTTCGAACAGCTTCGATAGCTGACAAGTCCGAAGGACAAAACAGGGACTGATGGTTTGTCCGAATGATTTTTAATTTGAAGCCGGAACAAGTTGGTCCTATATAAGAGCTGTTGTAATTGGCTATAAGAGGTGGGGAGTAGGAGGGGAGGACAGCTATGGTGAGTAAATGCCTCAGCCCTTCTTTGACTAATATTAATGACAGAGTGAGAGAGATAGAAGGTATCTGTGGTTCGGTAATTGATTCGCCCATCTTCAGGGAAACATTACCACCCTTTATCTCTATAATAATTAGGAGCCTGCCATCAAGATGCCCATCAGCCAGCCAATGATGTATCGTCCAAAGCTCTCCAGGGCTCCAGCCTCACAACAGTGCCATTATTCCTTCTTCACTTCTGTCCATGGACAACTCCCTTCCCAGCTCTTCGGACTTTGGAACAGGTCAGATTGCTGTGCAAAGAGTCTTCAGCCAACTCAGGGTGTCAACAGACAACGATATAAGAATACCTCAAAAAGGTGTCATCAGCTCTTCCAAACAAAAAGGAAATCTACAACTGACACAATAATCATCTTCAAATACACTAGAACCCACAAATGACATCAACCTACAAGACGACCAAAAATTCACGTTCTTTCAAATTTCAATAAACACATAACTTAATAAAACCACAATAATAATAAAAAAATTCTAGATAAACAAAGCAAATTTCCTACAATCTGGAATTACTCACAGATGATGTCACGTGTGTACCATTCTAGCAAAGATGACATTTGTGAGCCCCTATTCCCAATTTGTCAGAACCATAAAGAAGAGACAATAGAAAATTCCTAGAGACTTCGTACACAAAATGCAAATAAGTCCCTAAATAGCAGACTCGAACAAAAATGTATATCCCAACGGCTTTCTAACATTATCATTTCTACAAAATTCTTTGTATAACATTCTTCAATAAAGTTCATAATTAGTAAAGTCCTAATGATGTCACACCCTCTACTATAAACCCCAACTCTCCTTGTCCAATTTCTGCGAAGAACATAATTGATAATTATTTTTTCACTTCATTTCAAAGTATAAACTCGTGTGGTGTGGTGACAAAATATATTAGTGTACTGATGTTTTACGCGGCCACAATTTTTGTTTGATATTTACCAAATGTGATATTTAAGTGTTTAATGCGTAACTAAAGATTCAGTACGCTATTAGGAGGAGTGGGTGCTTGAAAAAAAGGGAAAAATCATGACAATCTATGCTATCGAATCGAACAATGCTAGACGACCAAACATACTAGCAAAGTAAAGCACTACTACTGGTGTTTTAAACATTTGTCTTTAATGCAAATAATTATCCAATTAAACAGATTTCTTTTTCCAGCCTTCACTTTCTTTGTACTCATCCGATTCATTTAAAACAAGTGTTTCAATTGTGAAATTCTAGTCCAGCTTAGGTAGGTCTCCTATTAGGATGATATAAGGAATAGCAAGGTAGATGATCAGCCACATCTTTGGAGCAAAACTTTTTAACATACCTCTGGTGACCCTAAATTTCAAAGTACTTTCCTCTTTTCTTCCTCCCCCCCCTCCCAGATGTCTAACTATTTTTTGACAAATCAGCTGATGCCTTGATACCTTAAGAGATGCCTGAAAGAGTGCTAGCGCCCCCTGGTGTATGTATTGGGAATAGGCCAGCCATAGACTAGTCCAAATAGAGATGTTCCCCCATAAATAGTATCGAGGCAGCTCACGCCGACCTGGATAAAACAAGGACTAGACCCCCCGCATCGAACCACGACCCCCACATAGCTAGCAGATAGTTCTCACAACCAGGGTATCCTCATGTACTTACCCACCCCTTCACTACCGTAGCCTAGGCCTCCTTCCTCAATTCCAGGCATATCTCGGTCTCACGGGTCTATGGGGTTTTAGGATTTTGTCAAATCCTTTATAAAAGAGGCATGCTGACTATTACCCCCTCTAACTATAAAAGAATATAACATAAGTAGAGTTGCAACAGCAATATGGCCTGGAAGAAAATGTAGCTAATCTTAGGCTTTCAACATATCCGTCTCTGTCCTTACAGGAATGACGACGAGTCCAGGCTAGTAAGGACTGATTACAATAATAACTAAACTGACAACGATCAAACCAGGTTAGTTTTGCAGTGGGAAACCAACAAAATATAAAAAAGATAGATGAGTGACACCGGATAATAACATATACCAATGAAGATTTGATACATAGACTGTCTGTCATCCTTGACTATAAACAGTCACCATGATATCCATCAAATTTGGGTCATAAGCATACGATACAGCAGACTTCCTTCAACAGTATACAATGTTTTACTCGATGCTATACCACCAGCACAGCTCTTTAATGAGGTGCAGGAGAACAGAAATAAGGACTACAAAAATAATAATAAAAAGATGCTCAAGCCAGAAAGTTTTGAGGGACAACTGATATAACAAGATAATCCTGGTTATAAGAAACAAAAAAAAAATTCTTCACTTGTTTGACTTTATACAATATGTTTGGCCATTTAAGGCTTCCCATCTTGCGAGCTTGCATTTAGGCATTTCCAATTTAAAGTACACATCCCCAGGTTTAGACATTCCCAGGCACCCTACTGGGAAGCGAAGGTTGTAATCAAAGTTTGTGTTTCTTTTAAACATAAGCACTAAAGAGCAATTTTTTTTAGGACTTTTAACCTAAAATAACACAATCTTTAGCCGGAAAAAGAGGTTTGTCCTAGAGTGCATCTGAGAGACTATTGATAGCCATTCACATGAGGGTCCCTTCTTTAATGAAGTGTGCCTTCTTCCATAGCAGAGATGATAAACCTGCAATATTTCTGTCCCATCATTTGGCATAAGCAAGGCCTGTAAAGCTCATTGTTTTACTTTTCCAAACCAAATTTCTAAATTTATTTCGTATGATTTTCAGAGAACTCAGCCTTTTTATTCTAAGAGCTACGAAATATGATATAGATGTAGTAAATAGTTATAGTTATGTTCTCTTATAAACCCGAAGAGGGAGTCAAGATATTAGGTGGTTTCAGCAATGCAACTTTTTCTGACACACCTGAGCATTGGCCCATTGTGACCACTAACCAAACGTCCAAACGCGTTTGCACATGCATTAGGAGGTATCTATCTAAGGATGTCGGTCCTAGAGTAGCGAGCAGAGGGCGTGGGAAGCTACCCCTAGAGCCAAGGAAAAAGTGCGTAGGGCCCCCCAAGACGGCGGGGAGGGAAAAGCGCGGGAAGAGAGAGACTAGAGCGAACAATATGGTCGGGCAGATTACCAGATATAAATATAAGCAGAGGACAAGTATTGTCCCCGTGGAGTATTGTCTCTAAGCCATTGTTCCAAGGGAGCCCCTATATCTCGCCGGGTTGTCACCCGCTGCACTCCACTGCACTCCAGAACCCCCCCCCCACCCCCCACTCATCTATGCATCTCAGCATATATATGCACTTCCCACCCTCACACGCCTATCCACATATACTCATCCTATGCATTCTACCGATCCAACAATCTTTCCCACACTTTCCTTCACATATTTTTAATTGATTAGTCCTAAGAAATCCCTCAGCTCAAAAGTAAATTCTACAGGAGCACACACCAGAATGGCAATTACAAGGATTTTTCAAATGGAGCACGTCTATACATTCTAAGAGACTTGTAACCGATAATAATATCAATTTCAGTTATTGTTAATACCGGCCAAACATTGGTTCTGTTCCTCGAACAGGAAGACTTGACTTCAATGGCAATATTCAAGGGAAGGAAAAGGGTCACAAGGGAGGGCAGAATTCCATTCAAAGAAAGAATTTTTCATGAGCAATTGCCTGAACTCTCTATTTCCATTTCTACTTAACCGATATTTATTTATTAACCCGTATTTTTACTATTAAAGGAATGAAATATACTGGCGGTTAAGCTTCACATTACAGATTTAAGTTTCCAATGTTTATGATTTAGTGGATAAATATTGATAAAAAAGTTTCATCAGTTTATAAAAATAAGATTTTTTGTCATCTAGATCTATCTCGTCCCAGTTTTAGGTATCGCCATGAGATGTTAGGTAATAGCGCATTTCTTCTTAAGGGTATATAAGAGGTAATCCCCCCAGGGATGAGGGTAGTTACATACTTGACTCCAGAAGATTGGAGGGAGTGTTGAGGCATAGTTCCCCCTCATCGTGTCACCTGTTATTATAGTTGGTGGGAACTATAGCCACATACCAGTATTTAATTACATCTCCTAATTGCTAATCAGTTAATACTAGCCAGTACTGGCTCCCTCTGTCGTGACTACCTTCAAACCACTGCCCTCAATCCACTACAGTCAGCTATTCCACCATTCCAACGCACAACGGAACCAACTCTACCTTTTATGTGGCAAACCGCTAATACAAATAAGTAAAGAATGCAATAAATAAACGTAGTTTCATAAGGGATAAATAACTAATTAAAGATGGAACGGCGAACTGACCAATAAAAACATATAGAAGGGTTATTGTATCACTTTCCCTTAAGGGAAATCAGCTATTGAGGTTGTACTCATGACGCGATTATCGAAAAATTTCTTCAAATGTTCATCGGTCCTACCCAGGAGATGTCAAAAATGAGGTCCGTTCAAAATTATATATATTTGTCTGTTAACGCTCTAGCGGTCGCAATTGTTGTTTGAGCGTTACGAAACTCCATATTTAACCGTTTTATGTAAAAAGACAGATCAAGTTCGTTAATGGCTGAAATGGGACTAGAGGGAGGGGGGTATAGAGGGGGGATTTTCGAAAATTCAAAATATCTCCGTTTTTATGCATCGGATCGAAAAATTGTATAGAACCAATCTTATTGCAAATTAAATTTACTATAAATATTGTTATATACATTTATTCTCTATCTTGAATATTAACCGAGATATTTGCATTTTTATGAAGTCTGTGAGACATGTGGTAGGGTATAGTTCGGATTAGGTCGGCCATTTTCGTAACCTCTCAGCTCAGGTGGAAGCTTCTTCTAACCTTACCTGTCGTTTACTAACCTTACCTTACATTCCTTACTTTGTGAGATTTATGCAAATACGTTCTGTTCATCCGCCCCCCACCCTTCTTTAGTTCTTGGACTACTAAAATTTGAGTTATTAAAATATAAATTATTCTTACAATTCAGAAGCCGTTTCAGTTGGGAATTTATTTTAATTAACTGAAAGTTTTCTCATTACCGTTTGTATTTAATCACGGTGGTGTTGTGTTACCAGTATGCAGATTTCTCTATTGCTAAACTTCACTTGGAAAATCTGCTAGTTTACGCAGCCCCAGCGTGACGGACTTTTCTAATCCTTTTCAGGAATCCACTACTGTTCCCACTCAGGAATCCATTCCCAGTTCATAATAAAGAATCCATTCCCAGTTCATAAGAAAGAATCCATTCCCAGTTCTTAATAAAGAATCCATTCCCAGTTCTTAATAAAGAATCCATTCCCAGTTCTTAATAAAGAATCCATTCCCAGTTCATAAGAAAGAATCCATTCCCAGTTATCGATAAAGAATCCATTCCCAGTTCTCGATAAAGAATCCATTCCCAGTTCTTAATAATGAATCCATTCCCAGTTCTTAATAAGGAATCCATTCCCACTTCTTAATAAGGAATCCATTCCCAGTTCTTTATAAAGAATCCATTCCCAGTTCTTGATAAAGAATCCATTCCCAGTTCTTGATAAAGAATCCATTCCCAGTTCTTGATAAAGAATCCATTCCCAGTTCTTGATAAAGAATCCATTCCCAGTTCTTGATAAAGAATCCATTCCCAGTTCTTGATAAAGAATCCATTCCCAGTTCTTGATAAAGAATCCATTCCCAGTTCTTGATAAAGAATCCATTCCCAGTTCTTCATAAAGAATCCATTCCCAGTTCTTCATAAAGAATCCATTCCCAGTTCTTCATAAAGAATCCATTCCCAGTTCTTCATAAAGAATCCATTCCAGTTCATAGTATAGAATCCACTAAGGTACCAACTCAGGAATCCATTTTTCTTCTCAATAAATGATCAGTCCCTTTTCCATCTCAGTAATAATTACCTGTTCCAACTGAGGAATTCATTCATGTTATTATTAAAGAATTCCTTCCTGATCCGGGGAATCCATTCCTGCTCCCACTCAGAAATCCATTCTTGTGCCTAAATTTTCTACTTACATACAACACCATAGCACTAGGATTCATCCAAAGTCGCCATGAACGGCTAGATGACAAGTAAGGAGTGATGTTTACCTGTTGGTCGCCCAGATCGAGAATGGGGAAGGTCCTGTTGGATATGATCATGTCCTTCTGGAGGCATTCCATCGTCTTGATCTCGATGAAGCCGAGCGATTCCAGCTCTATGCAGCTCCGTTGCACCTGCTCGATGCAAGGAGAGAACGAGCATATTCTACCACCTGCAACAAATACACTATCAGCAACGCTATATCAGATATGTTATGGGCTTCAAAAGACATTCTGTTGAAAAATGTAGGATATTTATAACTACTTTAGGGAATCATAAGCCTTTTAAACCTAATTTTTACCTTAAAAGTAGCTCAGTAATACGGATAATTTGAGTATTTCTATGAAATGTTAATCTCCAGTAAATTGAAGGAATACATTTCTATACCCATGCACTACGCACCTAAGCCTTAGTCATTGGTTCTGCACCGAAAGAGATTGAGAGAGAGGGGGGCGAGAGAGAGAGAGAGAGAGAGAGAGATGGAGAGGGAGAGAGAGAGAGAGAGAGAGAGGGAGAGAGAGGGAGAGAGAGAGAGGAGAGAGAGAGAGAGAGCAGAGAGAGAGAGAGAGAGAGAGAGAGAGAGAGAGAGAGAGAGAGGGAGAGAGAGAGAGAGAGAAAGAGAGAGAGAGAGAGAAGTGGGGGTAGATATCTGTAGGAATATCTGGAGCTGGGGATGGGGAGAGAGAACACGAACTATGGCTAATGAGGTGGGGGGGGGGAGGTATTGGAGCAAAAGATATCAGCACCATCTAGGAGCCAATCCTAGAATTAAATGTCACACTGATATCCATCGATCTTTGCGACACTGTTGCACCAAATTTGTTTTTCTCGTCGAAATAATATCTAGTGTCAGGCACAGAGATTTGATGACAGATGGGAGGCAAAGGGGCAAGGCGGAGGCTCGGGACACTAGTCCAAATATCGTTAGAACGGGGCGTTTCATGTTTTCTTCAAATTTTTGAGAACTACGACAATTTAACCCATAAATAACTTAAAGATGGCTGAGAAACTCAATAGCAGTGGCTTCTTAAATCCAGCATTCTTCTACTTGGATCAGGCAAAAATGTTTGAAATAGAAGTTAAATTATTCTATACCGGAATTATCCTATTCGGTCTCCCCTAAATCCAGTTTGTGTAGTATCGACCTGAGTCTGTACGTAACTCGCAAAACACAAAAACAATTGCCTTAGAATACTGTAATCTCATATCAAGAACCGTTCTAGCTGGACCTAATCTTTTGACCTTGACCTATTAAAGATACAAAAACATTGCATAGAAGAATTTTTTAGCAGATTTCCCTTAAGGGAAATCAGCTATTGAGGTCGTACTCATGACGCGATTTTCGAAAAATGTCTTCAAATGTCCATCGATCCTACCCAGGAGATGACGAAAATGAGGTCCGCTCAAAATTATATAGGTATATATATTTTTCTGTTAACTCTTTAGCAGTCGCAATTTTTGTTTGATCGTTACCAAACTTGAAATTTAATCGTTTTATGTAAAAAGAAAGATCAAGTTCGTTAATGGATGAAATCAGATCAGTGGGAGGGGGGGATATCTTTGGAAAATTCGAAATATCTCCGTTATTATGCGTCGGATCGAAAAATTGTAAAGAATCAATCTTGTTGCAAATTAAATTTACTACAAATATTGTTCTATACATTTATTCTGTATCTTGAATATTAACCGAGATATTTGCATTTGTATTGTGGGCGTGTGGTCGGCAATGTTCGGGATTTTCCGCTGAGAGATAGGGCGGCCATTTCTGTAACTACTGCCGTCCTTACTACTACTGCCGTTATTATTAGACAGATTTCTCTATTGTAACACTTCACGTGGGAAATCTGCTTAGTTTACGCAGCCCCTGCGTGACGAACTTTTTATTCATGAAAATATCTATCAAGTATGTTCTATGCATGCAATTAGGAGATGCAATTTTATTAATCCACTGTATTAAAACTAAAATCCAAATTTAACTTAATAGGAGCAAACAAAAGTCATGTGATGGCTACAACTGATTGTTTCGTTCCAAGTCTTGAATTAAACTGCACTCTTGTTCCCACGATACATACCTATGAATTTAGAGAAAGCTGTTAATTTGAAAACAGACTTCATTAATATGAACAATTATGCAGATAATTTATTAGAACTATATATACGGGTATACCTTAATTTAAAGCTTTTAAATATTTTATATCAGTAATATTTTTTTAGATTTAAATATATATTAAAATAAAATAACAATAATTTTATTGAAAATAATAAACCAAAGTAATTATCATAATTGTTGAATTATTAAGTGCATTAATATTACCTTCTTTCACAAAAAGCCAGTCACGAATGTGATGGTGTTAAGATTGTGTTATTACAATGAAGGTATATGAACAATTAATGCTTTTAACTGTGATATTTTAAAAAATATATAAATTGTCCCTTAGGATGCCTGAAATGGTAAAAGTTTGGAAATATTATAGAATTTTCCATCCATCTAAAATGTATATGTCTCAGTTTTCATAGATGAATATATTAAAATAAGGAAACTATATTAATAATTATCTGATGCCGAGATTAATTTCAAGCCCTGTCAATTTAGGCTTTACAATTAGGCTCCAATGGCTCGCGCATCCCTTGGATGACATTTGCAGTTTTTTAGCTGATTTCGCTTGAGGAAAATCAGAAATTGATATATATATATATATATATATATTTTCTGTATATATATATATATATATATATATATATATATATATATATATATATATATATATATATATATATATATATATATATATATGTGTGTGTGTGTGTGTGTGTGTCTGTTAACGCTCTAGCGGTCACAATTTTTGCTTGATCGTTACCAAACTCGACATTTAAACGTTTTATATAAAAATAAAGATCAAGTTCGTTAATGGGTGATATCGGACCAATGGGGGGGGGGTGAGTGGGGAGGATTTTCGAAAATTCGAAACATCTCCGTTACTATAAGTCGAATCGAAACATTGTATAGAATCAATCTTATTACAAATGTAATGTTCTATAAATGTTGTTATGTACGTTTTTCACTATGTTGATTATTAACCATGATATTTGCATTTTGTAGTTTTGGTCCATCAGTAAACCCTACTCCTACTCAATTCATATTAATAATAAGATGTTATATAATGAAGTACGTTATTTGAAGCCTAAATTCCAAATAATGTTCTCATTGAAATTTTACGTTTTGAGATAAATGCAAATACGAGAGGCACGAGGGAAACCTGCTTGCTTTACGCAGCCCCTGCGTGAGGGACTTTTTTCCCAATCTTTAGGGAAGTGACCCTGCCGGACCCAGTATTGCACCGCAGGAATGTTAATGAGGCAGCTTATCGACTGGGATAAATCCCAGACCGACAAAGGGCGCCGAACAACAATAATTATGAATGAAAGAGCTCCTTAAACAAATTAATAGCCGGCTATCAGTTTTCCCACAGAGAGAGAGGGAGAATTTATCACCAGGCCGTGATTACACTATTACACCGAGTCTCTCTCTCGACCAAACCCAACCTCTAGTCCAGATTTCGAACAGAGGCAAACCCACCCTGGTTAGAAAAGTCCGTAGGGTAAATGTCCCACCATGATATGGAACTTCATGCTATAACCTATTTCTGAAGTAATAAGCGTAAGATAACATGACTAGAAATGTCAGCTGAATATGAGATATCCAGAGGCTAAGGCGGTCGCAATGAATATCGTAGTAGAAGGAAAGAGACGGTGTTAACAGATGACTCAAAACTAAAAATAAATATTTACCTTACACAAAATTGTTGATGGAATTCCATTTAATTCTCTTCAATCAGACTTATATGCTATACATTTTTTTAAAATAAGAGACTCACTTAGTGAATTATGGACATTTAGACCAAACATCTCCCAAAGACAGATTCTCATCGGGAAATAAATTACTAAAAATTAAAAAAAAAAAAAAAATAGAATACCGTACTAGGTTTATCAAGCATTCTGGGAACCGTTTTAGCAGATTTCCCCTAAAAGGAATCAGCTATTGAGGTCGGACTCATGACGCGATTTTAGAAACGTTTCTTCAAATGCACATCGATCCTACCCAGAAGATGACGATCCGTTCAAAATTATATATATGAAAATTCGAAATATCTCCGTTACTATAAGTCGGATCGAAAAATTGTATAGAATCAATCTTAATACAAACTAAATGTACTAAATATTGTTATATACATTTATTCTCTGTCTTTAATATTAACCGAGATATTTGCATTTTTATTAAGTATGTGCGGATAAGGGACGAGATGGGAGCGGCTAACTTCGGTTTAAGTCACGAGTTTCTGCCAAAAGCTGTTTCGGCCGTTTCCGTAACTGTTCGGCTCTCGTGAAATTACTCTATTTTAATACTTCATGTTGGGAAATCAGCTTTGTTTGTCGCCGGATTGAAACCAAGATAACCACCCATGTTTAAATGTATCTTACTAATAACAAATTAAATTAATTACCTATTAACGTCCACTTTTGGCAACTATGACTAATTGGGACGGGTTATCCACAGGTTACCACCCTTTCCTACCCAGGCTGGGACTACGGATTTTATTTAATGAGAAAATTAATAGTTAATTTTATTTAATGAGTAGTAGTAAGACTTGATAGCAAAACAAGTGTATGTTAGGAGCAACAACCTACACACATGTTAGGAACAATCATTCCTAGGAAATGTATAGCAATACATGAGTTCTTCAAACCATAAATAGAAGAGTGACGAACCATTTGAAAAGTATTACGCTGATTTAAGAGCTCGGCTAAGTGGCAACCAAAATTTTGTCAAGATAGTCATATGTCTTAATAATCATATGGTACAGCTTTGTATGCTCATATCATAACCTAACAACCTTTAAATTCATCCCATACAATAACTGATAACGCTTGAATATCTAATAATAAACATGATATGAAAACGATACGTTTACAAATTAATCTTCTTCGAGGTTTTCAGGCGTAAAACTCAATAGTCTTCAACTTTTTTGGCGAGGGTAACTAAAACAAATTTCTTTATAGATTTCATAGCAGATTAGGTTATAGATAAACCAGATTCAAAAGAACTAGGCTAGGCGCATGCATGGCCTCTGACACCTCCTCGCCCGCCCCCAACATATCTCCATTTCCCCTCCAACAGCTCTACATTTTCTCCAAGTACAGCGCGTTTTCATCAATAGAATTCTATTTACGTTATTACAATAGTTATGCCCAGACTTTTGGCATCGGGTCGGCCCCGCAGGCGACAATTTCGACGAATAGTGTTTAATGTAACCGAAAATTTAAGAAAACAAAAACAGAGAAAGCATAAACTTGAATATAGCTAACAGACAAACGTATTATAGCTGAAGGAAATAAGAACATGCAGTATCATAGTGCTTCGAAACTTCTGATGACTACTCCAGAGGGGAAAATGACGGAACAAAAGAAGAAAATTGAGATTGGATCATTTAAAAAATGTGTAATTAGAAGAAGTGAGGTGGCGAGAGGTGGGGGGAGGCTACCTCCCCTCCGGTCACGTCCCTTGTTCTTTTGTTAGTGGTCAAACTATATCTATGCATGCAATGAGGAAGAATGGTTACGACGGGAGAAATGGGGATGAGTACTTCGTAGCCAAGAGGGAAGGCCCTGAAGAGGTGGTATATACGCCACAAAACATGTAGGGCAAATATGCAAAAAAAAAACGGTTTTACCTAGTACCCTGGAAATAAAAACCTAAAGACAAATTATATAGTGTCCATTGTTGAAGAAAGTTTTGCAAAATAGCCTCGTTACTACGACGTTAATAGCTACTTTCCCTAAAAGAAACCCAGCTAAATAAAACCTGAAACTAACCCTGGCGTGAAAGATCTTGGCCCTGCTACTTTTGGAAGAAAGACCAAAATATGTGATTAGAAACCGTTATATGCAGTCTGGTGCTTTTGGAGCCGAGTCCTGCCCAAATCAAACTGTGTCCTCTCATAGAACATGAACGAATCGAATGTATCTTGAATGGAAGAGAAAAGCCTTGCCGGGGGTAACAGGTGGATTACATCTGCTGGAGCTGGAGAGAACAACCTTGTTCCAGCCATGTCCAGCAGACACTTTGCGTGTTCCCCTAGACTCCAGTCCTTGACCTCCGAGCTCTGCTCTGCCCGGCCCTTCTTACATTTTATTTAGGAATAGGGCAAACTAAGAACTATTAAGTGGTAGCAAAGGGTAATACTCGAGGGACCAACGAGTCAATTCACAATTGATTGACTACTTCGCAAGCAGCTTTCAAGAAAATAAGAACCTCCATCATCTGACCTCAGATGGCTCCACACCCACACTGATTTATCTATATATCATATAGCATATCATTATAAAAAGCACACCTAAATGTCGCATAATTGATTGAGCATGTAATACGTAAAGCCTACCCATCGAATAGGAGGCATAACCTACTTGTCAGTAGTCCGGTTGAAATCACAATTGATTGAGCAAGAAATCCGTACATCATACCTAACCAATAGAGGATAAAACACAATACAGATAGAACATTAATCCGTAATTCATACCCAACTAATATAGTATTCAGTGCATGTACAACTATACTCTGATGGAGTATACAGCTAAATGTCTCACAATTGATTGAGCATGAAATCGGTAAGGTACCTAATAGAAGATACTAACCTGCTTGTCAGTACACTAATAGTGTAAACTACTGAATGTCACACAATTTGATTGAGCATTAATTCCGTGCATGAATGCCAACTAATAGAAGATAATATACATTCTCCTCAGATCTCGGATAGAGGACACAACTAAATGTCACACAACTGACCGAGCATTACGTAAATCCGTAAGCTATCTAATACAAGACACTAACTAACCTACTTGTCAGTACTCTAATAGAGTATACTACCGAACGTCACAAAAGTTGATTGAGCATTAATTCCGTGCATGAATGTCAACTAATAGAATACACTATACCGTCTTCTATTGTTAACGATAAAGCCTAAACCACCCTGGCCTTTCTGAGATGAAGTGTGAAATAAAAGCATCCCATTTTGCCTTTGAACAATACTTTTGGCTAGGTTTCATGGCAGCAGGTGGGCAAAACTAGTCACTGATGGACACCGTGTGACAGGAAGAGGAAGCGAGAAAGACAGAGGAAGAGATGGGCAGACAGTTTGAAGGAGCTAGCTGTATGAGGGACTGCCAGTGACTGGGATCTCTGGCAGTAAATATGGCAAGCCAACAGCTCCAATAGGTTTGGTCAGTGCAGGCATCTAGACCTGCACCCATCAGGAAGGCCTTGGCAGTGGCATATTAAAAGTTTAAAAAAATACATTACATAAAAAAGAAAGAGAAGTGAATTATAATGTATTTTAAGTGGAAAAATAGATTGCTCATTATGATTATTATGTTATTTATACTTTGTAGTCTTTATTTTATGTTCAGCTGTCGATAAAAAGGCTTTATTATTATTATACTGTCTTCTCAGTACTCCGATAGAGGGCATCACTATATTTCACATCACTGATTGGGCATGAAATCCGTAAACCATACTCATCCAATAGAGGATTCTGATTCTAGTGTACTTTTTCTACATGTAGGTAGACTTTAGCTTGACGAATCCCTCCCATATTGAGTTGGATTATATATGACAAACATCCCCTGCTATACGTTGTATTCAATGAATATAGAACAAGAAAAAAATATATACAGATTAAATCTTAACCCTCGTGAAGGTCCTAAGGCAGCCATAATGAAGATCCCACAACAGGTCATAGTGTTTCCTCCCTGCTGAGTCTGCGATGAGCTTCTCGTGCAACTGAAAAGTCCCTAAACATTGATGATTGAGATGGCGGACATTAAGGGCCATTCTTTTAAGTTCATAAAAATGCAAGACTTGGAGTGAAACAAGACGTAGCTCGCTGTTAATTTACGGAATCGTAGGTAAATTGCAAGGAGATAGAGCCATGATTGAGACTTATCCAGAGGGCTGATGTCTCAATCTCCGGACAAGATGATGTATGATGTTGAAGGCTGATCTGACGTAGATCATTCTGGCGAAAACACAACCCTCCCCCACGGGGCTAACTGTTTAAACTGCCCTGAGTCGCGGTAAATCTCTCCCTTTTCGTGATAATTTAATCCGCCGTGACAGGAGAGCCGACCTTGCAGCGCTATCTTGCGGCCAGCTATGGGCAACAACAACTCATTCATCCTAGTCGCAACCGTCCATCAGCTTCCCCATAAAGCACGGCCCTCCGCAAACAGCTATTATCCCGGAATTAGTTTGCATATCCTAGATAAATTACCCCCGATGGGGTCAGGCGAGTCCATGACTCAGCCAGTCATAAACAATGTCGGACTTATTTCCATCAGGTGGTTTAAACAAACCAACTAAGCACATGTGGGAAAGACACCCCAATGAGCGGAGTGAGGGGTCCACCAGAACCCATTGGCATGTGGCCCAGATTATTGTTGGAGCTCATCGATAAGGAAGTTGGAAGCTTATTCTGTCATCCCACAAATAATTCCTTTATTTGGAGAGACCACTAAATCAACTTCCTCATCTGTGCAAAAGTGGAGCAGGATCAATAAAATCATGTCTTCTCCTTTTGGCTAAAAGTAGCCTAAGTAAACACAGTGTAAACCCGTAAACAAGCTTGTTTTTGTTACGCGCCTAGATTTTAGGAATTTATATTAGTTACAATTAATAGCCCTTGAACTGCTGAATAAGATCTGACGCCATACGGAAATAAAACATGTGTAAAAATGCATGCCACTGTAGAAAGAGCAAGCAAAAAGTTCAATAAAACCAGACAGCATTAAAATAACTTTGAGAATTATAAAGCGAAGGGGGAAAAACTGTGCGATCTAGTAATTAATGCAGTTACTAAGCAAACATTTAAGTACTTTAGAAAAAAAAAATACAAGTTTAGTGATAGATCATCGAGTAAAAGTGGAAATGAAATGAGTAGGATTAATGACTTACTGAAAGTTGAAATTGCGAACCTAGGAACAAATCTGATAAAATTCCAATTATAGACACCTCTGGAGCAACAGCTGAAAAACATTATCAGCAATATTGACTACATTAGATACAACCTATGATGACAGAGATATTTATTATATTCACATTTTACCCATTTTTCTAACCAACGATTGCACCCATTAACGAACACAAATCTTTTTCACATAACCTTTAATTATCGAATTTGGATTCGTTCCAATAAAAATGACCCCTTTCTCGGGTTGTAATTTTACTATCATATCATGCTTAATTTTGTGCAATCTATGAATTTTGTACATTTGTAATATTTAATTTTGTAGATTACTAATATTTATTTAATTTTGTAAAATTATATTCTCCTTAGTTTAAATAGCCATTGAACCGCTATCTCAAATAAATAATTTCTCACAGCTGACTGTGATGTGATTCTGCCATGAGCAATATAAAATTAACAAGCAGTGGCGGCTCGTAGCTAAAATTAGTGGGGGTGCTGCTCCAGAAAATGTTTAGCCTTAGCACGCCAGGGTCGGCACTGCGGGAACGACAGTGCTCTCTCTCCCTTGTGGAGCTTCCTGTGTGCGCATGCGCACAACAGTCAAACACCTCGCCGCTGGAACTGTGAAGCACACAGTTCCATACAAATATTTGTGTATCTTTTTTTCATAAACTGGGGGAAAGTTACAGCATTAAGCTTAAGGATTATATATTATACAAGTATAAAGAAAGGTTTAAAGAAAAAGGCTCATTATATTAAATAGTATAGATAATATCAAGTGGAAATTGGGGGTGCTGCAGTTCCACAGAGCCTACACGCGAGCCGTCACTGTTAAAAAGTCAAAATCTCTCACAAGAAATCCTCCAAACTGGAGAAGGTCTAAAGTAGATAGTATAAGAGATAAGGTTAAGGAAACTTGGTGTGATGTATATGCACACAATAATTTGATCGGACTTAATTTCTGCCGTATAACTCGATGGACATTTGAAATTTTGAGAACATCGATGAGTACAGCTTCAAACGTATAAGAAGCAGATCAATGTCACAACATATGTTAGCTTCAACTTGTTGATTGCTTTCTGACTCAATAAAATGTACTTTCTCTTTTCCAAAGTAAAACGTCTTCCTCAGTACATGATCTGGAAGAAGGCACTTCCAAATTGAAGCAAATATCCAATTTGCTTCTGCCGTCATCTTCCAAGAGAGGTCTGTCGGTCGTAATACCATCAGCAAACCGGACACCGATGAAGAAAGCATAGACCGCGGCCATAACAACCAATCAGGGGAGTAATTATTTTTTGGGGAAATCTGGGGAATTACTGAAGAGCAGCTCGGACACAGGGAGTAATAAATACTTGCGCAGGCCTGCCAACATGTGGGTCAGCTATGTTGATGCTAATGGAGGTTAGGAAGAGCGGCGTCCATCTTCTTCGTACAGTATCTGTCTTAAGGCTCTCTTTTTAACAACTTTCCCGCGGCACCCAACTCGTTTAGGCTCGCATTTTAGTTATTACGGGCCTACGTGGCAAACTAGCCTGTTTGGAAAAGCTGTCCACAGCAACCTCTCCGTCAGGATAAATGAGTTGGCAAGCCTGATCCTCATCTGCCTCTATGTCTTGCCGGCCGACTTTCTGAAACCTTCCCTCAATTTATTATGTGCCAAAATCTTCACTTTACATTTAAAGAACGAATACAAAATGAGTAATTAGTAAATATCCTCAGCGCAACGAACTAAATCTTACGTGGAAGACTAAACAATGTTACTTCCTGCCGTATTTACTCTTTGTTGAAAGTCCTTAATTGCATTACAATGATGAAATGAACCAATAAAAATAACAACAATAATAAGGAAAGAGGCACAGTCGGCCGGAATGTGAGCTTTTGAAATTTATTATTTAATATGATTGTCATTTGCGGCCACATTCCTCAATTGGCATCCCATTTGCCAGTTTGTAGATCAGCCTCCAGGATTGCCCTCGGCCCGAGCAGGTGCTTGCACTAGAAACTAATTTCCGCATACTTGAATTTGTTAAAATACAAATAATTCAACTTTTGAATGTAGTAGTACTAAAATCTCTTGCCAATTCTAGCCTTGAATCGGATGACTGGAAATTGCTAGAGTAATACCAGAAAGAAAGAAACAAACACATCCATCATCTGCATAAAGCATTGTTTTTTAAATTCTCCCTCATTCTTGTGAATGAACACAATAAACTGTAATCCCATTGACTTCACAAGCAAATCAACAATCACCAGCCAGTAATACCATTTTAATAAACAAATCTAATGTGCAATGGAAAAATTCTCTTGAATGCCTCTATCAACTTATATATAGGACAGAAGGCGTTAGTAGTGATTGTAAGCAAAATATTATTCTCAATACCTCAGGTCACGTCTCTGCAGGCTGTACCTGGTGTTGTTCTCAATTACTGGAAGGTGGATATCCAAAGGGACAAACGAGGGAAGGATGAGGTTCACTAGATGAAGATTAGGTCCCCGTTGACTTCTGCAACAGAAACTCCGGACAAACTTGTACTCCTAGGCAAAACGTTTTTAGAGGATCAAGTCCCTACGTATCCCTCATCTCCTACGTAATGATTGGCGTTGGCCTTTCAATATGAGAAGGCAAATGTCACTAGGCTTTATTGTATCTTAAGAATTGCCTTTGTGACAAGGAAGAACAAAGAGGAACCACCATTACTCGACCACGCAGAGGTACTTCTGAACACGAAGAGGTCTCCCGTGACCCTACGGGCGAGAATAATCAACAATAAATGCATCGGGGAGATTTTAGAAGTGCTATAGAGACCGCATAACCTGAAAAATAATAGTCGTCAGCCAGAATGAGTATGGAAATAGCAATTTTACCATATCTCCAGCCTTTCCAGTACTGTCATGGGATAATTTACGAAGTAAAAAGCCACAGGGAAGCTTTGCCACATGAGAGCTATCCCACTTGAGAGCTTTACCACATGAGAGTTATACCACTGGAGAGCTTTGCCACATGATAGCTATACCACTGGAGAGCTTTACCACATGAGAGCTATACCACTGGAGAGCTATACCACTGGAGAGCTTTACCACATGAGAGCTATACCACTGGAGAGCTTTGCCACATGAGAGCTATCCCACTGGAGAGCTTTGCCACAGGAGAACTATCCCACTGGAGAGCTTTGCCACAGGAGAACTATCCCACATGAGAGCTATCCCACTGGAGAGCTTTACCACATGAGAGCTATACCACTGGAGAGCTTTACCACATGAGAGCTATACCACTGGAGAGCTTTACCACATGATAGCTATACCACTGGAGAGCTTTGCCACATGAGAGCTATACCACTGGAGAGCTTTACCACATGAGAGCTAACACCACGACGAAAAACAATCCACATAAATACTACAACAGACAGAAGAACATATCAAGATAAGAACATTATAAGTCGGTGTTGTAAAACAATTTGTACATCTCGTGAATTTGCTTCATTGAGTTCATTGTTGGCTTCAGCGCACTAAAAAAATAAAACAATCAGCCAAAATTATCAAATCAAATTTTTGGTTGTAGACCTGTCAACTGTAGTTGACAAAGAAATTTGAACCAATTCAACTATTTTGACCATTGCATATCCGGGTGTTAAATTGAAATTTCTTGTTATTAAACTTCCTAAAACAGACGTAGTGCTCAACGTTTAAGAAATTCAAAGGCAATTTCCATTAGAAGATTTGACAAATTGCTAGAAAACTTAATGCATTCTACAGACCTCGCGCTAAAAGATAACCCAGGATTGCATAAGGGATGCTCAACTATAGAACCCAGGATGAGAAAGGAAGAGCTAGAGAAAGAAGAGAGAGAGGAGAGAGAGAGAGAGAGAGAGAGAGAGAGAGAGAGAGAGAGAGAGGGGGTAGAGGTGTAGTATTGTACGGGCGAGAAGACCCTCCCCCCCCCCTTGGGAGATGAACCGAGATAATTGTTGTATTAGTTTCAAGTGACGGCGAGGCCTCTCATTTTATCAGCTGTGAATTTATGGCCTCCTAGATACCACCCTCAGCTGTATTATAGCTTTTAATTACACAAGCCTCGGCATCCTCTCCTCGGAGATTAGCCCACGATTAATAGGGCTAAACTTCATTAGATCTCCGGCCGCCAGATATGACACGAACCGGTCTACCACTTCATCCGACATGGACAATACACCGCACCTGCTCATCTAAAGTAGATACAGTCAATATTACAATATATAATAGCCAGGCCCACGTCTTTGCTCCGAATACAGTTGATACGGCGAAATACAATAAACGGACCTAACCTATCCATGCGGTAATGATACAGTCGATCTTCCAACTCACAAAAAGGCACAACTGTGAGCTGGAAATACAGCCAAAAGTACAATATATATAATATCTGTTCATTTGATCTTCAAGAGCAGCTCTATTCTGACAACATGAGCACGTACAAAAAGTTCAGAATATATGCATACGGCTAAAAAACCTGGATTCTAACGATGACTCAGGTATTTGAACGGACAAGGTTTGAATGGACGATCCTAAGAAGAATTAATGGAGCTGAGTGTGTTCACAGAGATTGACGAATGAGAACAAACATCGAGATGAAAGACCTATACAAGGACTTGGACGACGTGATCGGTGGTATTCAGTGTTCCCAGATACGATGGGCAGGCCACGTCACAAGGCGGACTACCGGCAATCCTCCAAAATACAATACACTGTACCAGCCTATATAGTCAGAATACCGGCAATCCTCCAAAATACAATACTTAGTACCAGCCAATATACTTAGAATACCGGTAATCCTCCAAAATCTAATACACTGCACCAGCCGATATAGTCAGAATACCGGCAATCCTCCAAAATACAATACACTGCACCAGCCGATATAGTCAGAATACCGGCAATCCTCCAAAATACAATACACAGCACCAGCCGATATAGTCTGAATACCGGCAATCCTCCAAAATACAATACACAGCAACAGCCGATATAGTCAGAATACCGGCAATCCTCCAAAATACAATACACAGCACCAGCCGATATAGTCTGAATACCGGCAATCCTCCAAAATACAATACACAGTACCAGCCGATATAGTCAGAATACCGGCAATCCTCCAAAATACAATACACTGCACCAGCCGATATAGTCAGAATACCGGCAATCCTCCAAAATACAATACACTGCACCAGCCGATATAGTCAGAATACCGGCAATCCTCCAAAATACAATACACAGTACCAGCCGATATAGTCAGAATACCGGCAATCCTCCAAAATACAATACACTGTTCCAGCCGATATAGTCAGAATACCGACATTCCTCCAAAATACAATACATTGCACCAGCCGATATAGTCAGAATACCGGCAATCCTCCAAAATACAATACACTGCACCAGCCGATATAGTCAGAATACCGGCAATCCTCCAAAATACAATACACTGCACCAGCCGATATAGTCAGAATACCGGCAATCCTCCAAAATACAATACACAGCACCAGCCGATATAGTCAGAATACCGGCAATCCTCCAAAATAGCAAAACAGCCGATATAGCTAGAATCAAAAATATATTATTATGTATTGTGTTTCGTGATAAACACAATACATAATAATAATACAGTCATAGTGCAGTACATCCTCCAATAAGCAATACACAGTGCCTGCCGATCTAGTTAAAATGCAGTATATCCTCCAATATACAATACATAGTGCCTGCCGATCTAGTTAAAATGCAGTATATCCTCCAATATACAATATATAGTACATGCCAAAATATTCAGAATACCGGCAATCCTCCAAAATACAATACTTAGTACCAGCCGATATAGTTAGAATACAGTATATTTCCAATATAGAATGCATAGTGCTTGCCAATTTAGTTAGTACTCGTCGACATATTAAGAATAGAGTATATCCTCCTATGTACAATATTGTTGCGAAAATTAAATACAGAAGAATTAGCAGAGAGAGTCGCGTATTTGGGAAGTGCGATGGAGATCAAAGAAGCCGACAGAGGGTCGAGCGCCAACTAGTCCCTTCTAGTCTAGACGTCGAAGGGCCCAGACAATCCCCGTTTGATGTATGTCGACGACCTATATAAAGAACCGGCCAGCCGCGAGCGAGTCAGTTTTCTTCTCAAGTGCTTATATGTGCGTTCGGTGCTACAGTGCGACTTAGTGCAGTGCGGTAAAGTGTTTTTATAAGAAGAACAGTGTTGTGCCGTGACTGTAAGTAACAGTTTAGTGCCGTGTTTAAGACAGTGCAGTGCCGCGAAGTAAAGGACAGTGCCGTCTTTTGGGTACTTCAGTGACCGTGAGTGAATTATTGGACTGTGTAATCTGAAGAACAGTGACGCTATCAGTGTATACTGTGAGTAGTAATTAAGAATAATTACCAAGTGTATTGTGCATTGTGAAATAAATTGTGCAGTGATAAAAACTGTGAAACTTGTGAGTATTTAATTTTGCAATCCAAAAGAACTCTTATTAACAACGTTTATTACTGGTTTTGGTAATAAAACGTAACAATATATTGCACCTGCCGATATAGTCAGAATACAGCATATTCTCCTATACACAATACTTTAAGTAGTCAGAATGCAGTATATTCTCCAATAAACTTAAAATAACTTACTCCAAAGAGCTTAAAACTGAACAAGATTCTAGACCGGACGACGTAGGAAGTCTTTCCAGCAAATAACTATTTTTCACATAAATGTAACATAGATGCTTTCCCGAAATACCAATCAATTGTGGTGTAGATATATAACAGAATCATGTGAGACAACAGTTGCTTATAACTATTAGAACAATAGCCTCTGCTTCTTCTCGTGTAAAGTTCTGCAAATCATAGAGACCTTGCAATTCATTGCAATGCTCACCGCTAGATGGCAGGCCAGTGTAGTGGCAGTATAGGCCGACCTCGTTAGTATGAAAGGGGATTCGCAGCCTTTAAAATAGCCATAATAGTGTGAGATGAACAAATATTTGTGAGTTGTCAGAGAGGGAGGTTATTAATGAGAGGCGAGGAGAGAGAGAGAGAGAGAGTGAATCACGTCAACTACTGGCGCACAATGCCGGCTCATTTAAATAAAGAGAAAGAAGCGGACGGGAGCCACAGCCATCGAAATATTGCCATTTACCGGCCTGAGAGATTAAAATTAATTAACCCTTTGGCTATCGTGGGAACAGGGTGTGAATAGCAGACTTGTCCATTAGCTCCTCGTCACTGTCTTATGCAAGCCTTGGTTATATATCACTCTTTACACCGTTACCCGGGATAGGGCACAGCTACTCTACCTAGCCCAGCTTTGTTTATCAGGGGCGGAGCTTCTAACAAAAGAGATAACTGTAGATGGTGAGTAAAAAAAAAATAAAGGATAATGATTTGCTGAGCTCAAAAATGGATCGACATATGTATTATGTAACATAAAGATAAAAGTCCGTCACGCAGGGGCTGCGTAAACTAATCAGATTCCCCACGTGAAGTTTTACAATAGAGAATTCTGCCCAATAACAACTGTAGTAGGAAGGGATCTCTAAACCTATTCACAAGGGACGAATAGCTACGGGAACGGCCGCCAGAGCTCTCGGCAGATAGTCCGGAACAGCCGACTCCTGCCGACCACACACACAATACAAATGCAAATATCTCGGTTAATATTCAAGATACAGAATAAATATATAGAACAATATTTATAGTAAATTTAATTTGCAATAAGATTGATTCTATACAATTTTTCGATCCGACGCATAATAACGGAGATATTATGAATTTTCAAAAATCCCCCCTCCTCCCACTGGTCCAATTTGAGCCATTAACGAACATGATCTTCCTTTTTACATAAAACGATTAAATTCCGAGTTTGGTAACGATAAAACAAAAATTGCGACCGCTAACAGACAAAAATATATATATATATATATATATATATATATATATATATATATATTTTTGAACGGACCTCATTTACGTCATCTCCTGGGTAGGATCGATGGAAATTTGAAGACATTTTTCGAAACTCGCGTCATGAGTACGACCTCAATAGCTGATTTCCCTTAAGGGAAATCTGCTAAAATGTGTAAATACACATTGACTCACCTGCGGGAACGGAAAAGAAACCTCGAATGGGATTTATGAAGAAGGAGTAGGGTTTAGGAAAATGAATTTGCTATTTATGACAGTTTTAATTTTTGGGGATAGCTCCAATTCCTGTAAATCCCAAATTCCATATAGGAAATAACCAATGTACACAGCTCTACACTCAAATCAATACTTTATTTATCTCTTTATGACGTTTCGGCTTTTTTTGCCCATCTTCAAATCATCCTAGAAAATAGTTTTGAATTGTCAACATAGAATTATACAATCTATGATAAGTGTGAAAATATATCATAACATTTAATTGTAACAATTGTCTTATATAATTTTACCTTATATCAGTGTCCTAAATTACTTATCCTTCTTACGAGGTGCACGATTAGCATTGTTGTTTAGATGTTGACAAAAGGAAGACTTTTATACTTGTATATACACTCCATCTATATGTACTATGATTTGGGTCAAATAAGTAGTTGGTTAGTTTGGCAAATCGTTGATCATGCTCCTCATAAGGAATATAAATAATTGAGGACACAAGATATAAGGTAAAATTATATAAGACAATTGTTACAATTAAATGTTATGATATATTGTCACACTTTTCGTAGATTGTATAATTCCATGTTGACAAGTCAAAATTATTTTATAGGATTGTTTGAAGACGGCCAAAAAACGCCGAAACATCATAAAGAATTAAATAAAGTATTAATTTGGGTAGGGAGCTGTACACATGGTTATTTCCCATATGGGATGTGGAATTTAGAGGAATTGAGGAACCTGTCGAGAAGCAGTTACTATGCTGGATGGAAAGGTGATATGTGGACATTTACCAATGAATGAGATCTTCAAGAAAAATAATCCGTCACGCAGGGGCTGCGTAACTAAGCCGATTTCCCACGTGAAGTTATACAATAGAGAAATCTTCATACGAGAGCCAAGCAGTTACGGAAAAGGCTGAACTAGCTTTTGGCGGGAAACTCACTCATGCGTTATACGCCCACATTTAATAAAAATGCAAATATCTCGGTTAACATTCAAGATAGAGAATAAATGCATAGAACAATATGTATAGTAAATATAATTTGCAATAAGATTGGTTCTATACAATTTTTCGATCCGACGTATGATAACCGAGATATTTCGAATTCTCGAAAATACCCCCTCTCTAACCCCCCCCTTCCTACTGGTTCAATATATATACATATATATATATATATATATATATATATATATATATATATAATTTTGAACGGACCTCATTTTTGTCATCTGCTGGGTAGGATCGATGAACATATGAAGAAATTTTTCGAAAATCAAGTACGACCTCAAGCTGATTTCCTTTAAGGGAAATCTGTTAAAATCTGATTTTGGTCGCCACATCACTTCCTTATACTTATGTTATAATATACGATATCTCCGTCACAATGCATCGGACCGACAAATGTCATAGATAAAAATTATAGCTCCACTCATTTTAAACAAACAAACAGTACTGCGTTAACTAACCGGATTTGCCAAGTTATGATTAATCTCACCACATGTTCTCTATTTATATTTTAAAAAAACCAATGAGTAGAAGAGGAGGAGGGTTGAGAGCAGAAAAAAGAAAAATGTGTCATCACATAAAGTATTTGTATTAAACTCACAAAGTAAAACTCCAAAGGGGAGGAGGGATTAAAACATATCGAGGCGTGAGGACCAAAGGGTTCCATCTATTGTACATTTCTCTTAATTTTCCTGTGGAGCATTTTAGCAGATTTCCCTTTAGGGAAATCAGTTATTGAGGTCGTACTCATGACGCAATTTTCGAAAATGTTTTTCAAATGTCCATCGATCCTACCCAGGAGATGACGAAAATGAGGTCCGTTCAAAATTATATATATATATATATATATATATATATGTCTGTTAACGCTCTAGCGGTTGCAATTTTTGTTTGATCGTTACCAAACTTCATATTTAAGCGTTTTACGTAAAAAGAGAGATGAAGTTCGTTAACGGCTGAAATCGGTCCAGAGAGAGGGGGGGGGGGGGTGTTAGAGGGAGATTTTCGAAAATATCTCCGTTATTATGCATCGGATCGAAAAATTGAATAGAACCAATCTTCTTGCAATTTAAACTTACTATAAATATTGTTCTATAAATGTATTCTCTATCTTGAATATTGACCGAGATATTTGTATTTTTATAAAGTCTGTGGAACATGTGGTCGGGTATTGTTCGGATTAGTTCGGCCGTTTCCGTAACTGTTCGGCTCTGGTGGAAGCTTTTTCTAACATTACCTGTCGTTTGTAAACTTATCTTACCTTTTTTACTTTGAGAGATTTATTCAAATACGTTCTGTTCATCCGCCCCCCCCCTTCTTTAGTTCTTGGACTACTAAAATTTGAGTTATTAAAATATAAATTATTCTTACAATTCAGAAGCCGTTTCAGTTGGGAATATATTAAAATGAACTGAAAGATTTCTCATTACCGTTTGTATTTACTCACGGTGGTGTTGTGTTACCAGTATGCAGATTTCTCTATTGTAAAACTTCACGTGGGAAATCTGCTTAGTTAATGCAGCCCCTGCGTGACGTACTTTTTACTATTCAACCAATAAAGAAACAAATGAAACTCAACAGCAGCAATAACAGTACTTTCTCAGCTAACTCTGTAGATAAGAGCTGTACGGTTCTCAAGTGTGACGTCATATGCAGATAAAACTGAATCTCCCAGCTAAGAACTAAAGAACTATTATGAGTTTAGTTATGACATTTTAGATATATATTGTAATAGGCTTTATGTATATATTGAAGCAATCAAATAAAAAAAGGCCGTCACGCAGGGGCTGCGTTAACTAAGCAGATATGGCAAGTGGGTCACATAATTGAATTTATCTCAAAACATAAAAGTTCAATGAGAACAATATTTGATATTTAGGCTTCAAATAATGTTCTTAATAATATAACTGTTTATTGTTAATATGACATGAGTAGGAGTGGGGGGGGGGTTTACTGAAAGCTGAAAACTAAAAAATGCAGATATCTCGGTTAATAATCAAGATAAGGGGAACAAAAACGTACATACCAACATTTATAGAACATTACATTTGCAATAAGATGGATTATATACAACTTTTCAATCCGACGCATAATAACGGAGATATTTCTAAATTTCCCCTCTAAACCCTCCCTCCGCCCACTGGTACAATTTCTGCCATTAACGAACATGATACTTCTTTTTAGATAAAACGACTAAATATCTAGTTTGGTAACAACGAAAATTTCGACTGCTAGATTGTAAACAGATACCTCATTTCCGTCACCTCCCTGGGTGGGATCGATTGACATTTGAGGAAATTAGTCGAAAATCGCGCCACGAATACGACCTCAATAGCAGATTTTCCTTAAGCGAAATCTGCTAAAATATGGAAAATGCAGGTAAAACCCTCTGGTTGTCACGTATCGATATACCAAACAATTCTCTTCATTTTTGTAATTCATTTATCATTAAATGGTCCAATGCGAAGAGTATGAAAAGAAGAAGATGAACAATGTAGAAAGGATTACGTAAGGGAGAGAAGAAACGCTGAGTGGATAGGTCTGGGTTGGGTAGGAATTGTTGGCTGTAGTATGGAAAACAAACATGGATGCTTCATCAAGGGCTATATACTTCCATGGAGTGATTATATGGAACCTCTGAGGCAGAGATCCTTATCAACAACCCTTATCACAAGGATCGGAATAGAAGCTGTCAATTTGGCTACTGGTACTGCTCTAATAGCAACTCCCAAAACCCGGGAGCCACTAATTTAAGAAGCCTTTACCAGAGCTCTCATGATGACTTAGAATCATCTTAATCGACACTTTGGCTGCATTTTATCAATAGCATACATCTTGGGGTATTACTATTAATAAGGGGGCCACAATCATCTGATAGGCTCGGCATATTGTTTCATGCCTAATAACAGAGACTCGACTACTGAATAATAATCCCTCTTTTACCTCTGAGAATAAAAGAGGAGTTGTAAGGGAGGTAAAGGAGGAATCCAACGAGGCTAATGACAGGGCGTAGCTTCTCAAATCCTTAGAGCTATTTATTATATATGAGTGGTATCCGGGAGGTGACGTCACTGCAGTTCACACGGTACCCTCCAGGGAGGTCCACAGCTAGCAACGATAGCTCGCCAAATATTTCACATACTCTATACAACCCCTACTCATTACTACAATGACTACTATAATAGTAGTCATGTTTTGAACATTTCATCTTATTGTAGTAAAGTTTTTCTTTGTATTGTGTTAATTACGTAGAAAAATTACGATTTTTAAATGTAAACGAACATATCTCAATTTTAAGGAACTATTATGAATTTATTTTTAATGGAATCTAATTTGTACATGGTTTATTTCAAATAAACTATATTCAACTAAATTAATTTTTATCATTTACAGACATATACCATTTTAATAATTTTTTATTCACCAAATTAATCAGAAAACGGCTCATATTGATCGTATTTCAGCTGGTCCGCTCTGAGTCTTGTCGCCTAGTGACGTAGCAGACCTTGCTGCATTCTGATTGGCTATTCCACCTTATATTATACCTACCTTGATACAACCTAGATCATCTTTTACTTAATTTACTCACAATGTTTACAAAATCCGTCTGTGCATTTAAACAAGGGCATGACCAATGGACTTACACCGGATAAGAAAAAACGTAAACTTAATTAAAATTAATATAACTTAAGTACTGGAAATGTACCGAAAAAAAATCTATTTACATCGGTTTAAAATTATTAAAAACGGCCAGTGCATATTTGACGAACGAACAGAACAGACACACGATCATATCATATTTGACCGCAAACTATTGGAAAGCCAAAGTCAAAATCTTATGAAAAGATTATTGCTTGGTAGACTTTTTGATTTCTTTACTAATGATTTTATTTCATTTATAGGTGATATTAACTATGAAAGTAAATTTTGTAAAACATGTATAGAGGACAGCCAAACTCTGGCGCATGAACATCATGTTATTGTTATTTTCTTTTTGGTTGACTATTTCTCTTTTTATTACAACTATTCGAATATTGTAGTAGTTATCCTAATCAATGGAGTTTATTTAAATGGAGGGAAGAAATCTTCCTATTCTTCACAAGTTTTTTAATTTCAGCGCTAATACTATTGTTTCGATCTGAAAAACAGCAAAAGGCTCCCGCCTTTCTCAATGAGTGCATGCAAGTGCTTTGAAGACGGGAGACATTATCCTTTGAAAGCGCTTAGCGTTGTAATAAAAAAACTTGGGAAGAATTAGACGATTTTTATCTCCAAGCACACAATATTCTTCACTTCGAACCACACTACTGTGGTAAAAAAATAGTTTATAATTATTACAAGTGCTTAATTGCACTCGTATAAAGACAAAACTAATTTGTATATTATCTACAATAATTATTGTATATAACCCACTGAAAAAATTATACAAATATACTCCGTGATTTCATGGATACTGTGAGCTGAGGAAAAAATAAGGAAAAAACTTTCCCACAGGAACGGGCTTAACTACTAGCTTTACCAAATGCAGGAATACCACGAATCTCAAATTCTTATTGGAGCCTACGAAAAAAGGAATATAAATTTTAGTTAGTGATTATATCCTTAGTGATGGAGTACCATCATATGAAAGCAGAAGGAATTTTATTTATTATATCATTTTAAAAAGAAAAATAAAGGACTTAGTTTCTAATCGCGTCGATAGAGATGTAAAACAATTGTAGTACATGAGCTTGCTAGTACAACTTTGTTTTTAAAAATTTGTTAAATTGAAGCTTGATAGCGATTGATTTTGTATTTAACTCCCTCTCTGAACTCTAAATCCCAATCCGTCCCATAAAAAAAAAGTAAGGTCTCCATCAAAAAAAAAAAAATTGAGGCCTCTAGAGTATAGTATTTTCATTGGTGGCATCACATCGAAAATATTCATCCACGTATCACATATAGTAACGTATGTTATGTGATGTACCTCACATAGTCCGGTGAAAACAATACGCCCAACATAAGTTTGGAATAAAACGTTCGTCATGAATATAGGATATTGCAATAGTTCATAAATAATGAAATAATATTCTAGACTAGCCGTTAAAACCTTTATGGACGGGTTGAAATAGAAATGGCTACCTTTGGAAATGTAAAGAATTCACGAAATCATCGAGTCATATTAATCAATAATAGGACGTGGACAGTAAAAGTGCTGCTATTCGTTTGATTTATCCGACTTATAAGCGTTTAGGCAAATCTATAATTAGAAAATCTATTATCCGGAAACTAATTGATATAATAATGGTTTCCCGTCGAAATATAAATATTGGATATTCGGAAGCACTAAATAATCTATTTATTGTATTCAAATTAGTCGTATTTATAGTTTTGAGCATGAGCGTGGCATGTCCATTGGAGTTATATAAAGGCAAATTTATTATCATTCTTAGGATCAAATAAATCTAATTTCCCGTCAAAATAAAACGATTTTATTATCTTAGCATGCGGATAAAACATATGATAACAGTTTGTTGAGGCATTCTAATGTAAAACGAGAGAAGAATGCATGAGGACTAAAGTATTAAATCCCTCATATTAGCATTACTCATTCATTTAATACAGGTACAATCAATTTTCTAAATATATTCAGGCATTTTACATGAAACACGAATAAAGTGTTTTATAAAGTAGGGCCCAAGTCAAATTTTCAAAATTCGTAACTGTTAATAGCGATTTAGAACCCAAATCGTTATTCTAAAATACAATTCTTCCTTTACATTTTTGTCGATAAAATCAATACTAACGAAGACATTGATGAATATGTGTTTTCACGTCTTAGTAAACCCCTCCCCACTCCTAGTTGAAAATTCGGATTTTCGTACAGCATATATTGTACCTTGGAATAATGGGCTCACAAATATAAAACTTCATAGAAATCTTCCGAGCCGTTTTGAGTGATTGAGCAACAAACTCGGAGACGGACAGACAGAAAAGATTTTGAATTTTGATGCCATTGTTGTTAGAATGGTCTGAAACGAAAAAATAATTGACCCCCGCCGAATTTAAATAGAAAATCAGCCAAACCTTGGAGATTTATTTATATACTTGAGCAAACACTGCTCACATTTTTCTGGAGTGGTATCAATGAATAATCGGGGTATCATACCAATCCTCATAATAAAGGTTTTACGATAGACAGTGGACAAAAGCCTAGACTGCTCATATTGAATAATTAAGTAAGAAACAAAATAAAAAGAATTAAATGGTTTTGAAAGTAACCAAACACGAATAAAATTAATTCAAATATGATGACGATAAAAAATAACTAAATATCATAAAAGTACTTAAAATGATGTTAAGCGGCCCTTACACGGTCATTAATAATGACATTACCAGTAATGACATTTTTTGCGAACGCACTTCATTCCAGATTATCATTACTGTAAAAACCTTACACAATCATTTTTAATGTCATTACTTTCCTTCAGTACAGTGGTGGTCTCTGTCAAAGCAAGACGTATAAAATAAAATGGATCCACACAAAACCGCTTGTATTACTATAATTTTGGCTTTAGCTACAAAACGGCGAGTAAAACATAAACGTTGGATGAAGGAGTGGTTAAAAAAACGTGAACAGTATTCTCATATTTTGTTATTGAATGAAATTAGAGACACCGAAAAATAAAACAACATAATTTAAAAGCATTTTACTTACTTTTGAGTTCCCAAGGTCAACAGGTTGCTCAAAATTGTTAATAAATTGCAATGCGTGTAAAACCCACGAGGACGGTGAATATACATCGTCGGCTCCAGCCCCTGATCTTGTTTGATCTTTACCAAACTCGGAATTTAATCGTTTTATGTAAAAAGGAAGATCAAGTTCGTTAATGGCTGAAATCGGACCAGTGGGAGGGGGGGTTTAGAGGGGGGGATTTTTGAAAATTCAATATATCTCCGTTATTATGCATCAAATCGAAAAATTATATAGAATAAATCTTATTGCAAATTAAATGTACTATAAATATTGTTCTATACATTTATACTGTATCTTGAATATTAACCGAGATATTTGCATTTGTATTCTGCGTGTGGTCACCAGTAGGCTGTTCGGACTTTCCGCCGAGAGCTCTGGCGGCCGTTTCTATAACTATTCGTCCCTCGTGAATAGGTTTAGAGGTTAGGTTAACTGTTTTTTGGGGCTAGAAACTACTGGGTTATTACGCCCTAAATAATGTTTTAGGTTTAGAGGTTTCTTACTAGTACTACAGTTGTTATTAGGCAGATTTCTCTATTGTAAAACTTGTGGGAAATCTGCTTAGTTTACGCAGCCCCTTGCGTGACGGACTTTTTTTTAACTCTTTTCGGTAGTTACATCTGAGAGTATTAATTTTACGTCTGACGTCAGATATCGTGGCTCTAGGTTTGCATTTTTCGTAGACTGACAGCAGTTTCACGAGTGCGGCATTCCTTTTATTTTTATAATTTGAATCTGAAGGATTCCATAATGCTGGTAATTCTTCGTACATTGATATAAAATATTGCAAAACATCACTGGTTTCTACACAATCACTCTCCGGAGCCGACATGTTGTCTTCACAATTTCGTGTGGCAGACTGAGTAATGATGCCGCACACCTTACACTATCATTATTAATGACAGTATCCCCTCCCGTCTACAGTAATGATGTGCCGAGATCAGAAAATCCGGATTCGCATCATTCCCCCTCGTCATTCCAACTTTGTCGACGTTACACGATCAGTATTAATGTCATTCTGATAAAGTAATGTCATTATTAATGACCGTGTAAGGGCCGCTTTACGAAGATAGTGTACACTTACATGACGAAATTTCGTTGTAATCTCAAAGAACACATTTCTAATAATGGCTACTGGGAGGCCCCAGATGAAGGATAATACAATTAATTTAGCAGATATATTTACAGTAAAATATAGGTAAACACTAGGTAGTCAAGTGTTGTAAAGCAAAGACATAGCGGTCATGGTAAGCCTAGAGCCACGGGTTCGATTCCCGCGTGGACTATATTGCTTTATAGAGATGAAGGTAAAGAGGCCTACTGCAGAAAGGAAAGAGTAGTGACAAACCCAGTGACTGCATTCTAAATTTTTAGCAGATTTCCCTTAAAGGAAATCAGCTATTGAGGTCGTCTTACTCATGACGCGATTTTCAAAAATGTTCTTCAAATGTCCATCGATCCTACCCAGGAGATGACGAAAATGAAGTCCGTTCAAAATTATATTTATATGTCTGTTAACGCTCCAGCGGTTGCAATTTTTTCTCAATCGTTACCAAACTCAATATTTAAACGTTTTATGTAAAAATAAAGATCAAATTCGTTAATGGCTGAAATCGGAACAGTGGAGAGGGCGGAGGGGGGGGGGGGTTTAGCGGGGAGGATACGTCGAATCGAAAATTTGTATAGAATCAATCTTATTGCAAATTAAATTTACTATAAATATTGCTATGTACATTTATTTTCTATCTTGAATATTAACCGAGATATTTGCATTTTTATTAAGAGTGTGCGGAAAACGGACGAGATGAGATCGGTTAACTTCGGTTCTAGTAGTGAGTTTCCGGCAAAAGCTAGTTCGGCCGTTTCCGTAACTGTTCGGTTCTCGAGAAATTTCTCTATTGTAAAACTTCACGTGAGAAATCTGGTTAGTTTTTTAGCGTGGCGGACTTTAATAGGCTGGTTTAAGCTTTTATCCGTTCCCTTTGAAACTTTTCAGCATCATAAGGCAATTTGTGTATCTGCGTGAATAAAGCGATCTCTGCCCTGTAATATCACCACTATACCTCAAGGAACTTGGCAAGCTTAGCACTTCCACCAATGTCGCGTGTCGCAGGCCTTGATCCCTCGCGGGCATTAGGACCAAAAAATGTCTATTTCAATTCATTAGAGATCCAAACCCAGTTGGTTGAACATATGTTTGTTACATTGCCACCACAGGATCCAACATCTCTACCTACTTCCTCGTTGACAATCACAGTATCTCAACACCCTCCCTCCTCCTCTCCTCAGTTCCTTTACTCACATTAGTAAAATTAGTGTGCCAACTACCTTCTCCTAGTGGATTTATAAGTCATTAATGTTTATTTTACATATAAAAATACGCCTGCGTTGATTCAACATACCTAATAATAAGAATTTATGTTATTGTAACCATAGCTAGGAGGGAGCTATTATCTCCCTACCTTTTCTCATATATGGGGGCGGGTGGAGCGTGCCAACATATGTCGAATAGAGGAAAGTTATACAACCAATTTTGTAATATATCTCATAAGCAGTTTCTTGCATCTCGATTATTAACTGAGGTTGTGTGTATTTTTTTCTGCTTTCAGTAAACCAATTCTCCTATTCATAACATACTCTAAACAAGCTATAACATTAAATATTACGTCCTGCTAAAGTTTCTGGTTAACAAAAGATACTAAGGTCGAGAATGAAATGACAAGTATTTTCATATTGATTCACTTATATCAATATGGGTTTTTTCTTCTTAACTCAACCATTTTTAGCAGATTTTCTTTAAGTGTTATCAGCTATTGAGGGAGTGGGGCAGAGAAGGGAGAGAGAGAGAGAGGGGGGGGAGAGAGGGAGGGAGGGAGGGAGGGAGAGAGATAGAGAGAGAGAGGGGGGGAGAGAGGGAGGGAGGGAGGGAGGGAGAGAGATAGAGAGAGAGAGAGAGGGGGGGGAGAGGGAGGGAGGGAGGGAGGGAGAGAGATAGAGAGAGAGAGAGAGAGAGAGAGAGAGAGAGAGAGAGAGAGAGAGAGAGAGAGAGAGAGAGAGAGAGAGAGAGAGAGAGAGAGAGAGAGAGAGAGAGCAATAAATAATGCCTGGCCCCACTAAATCAGTGCTATTGTTAGGGAGAGCAGCACGACTCGGTAACATCTAGCCAATAGCCCTCCAATATGGAGGCAGCTTATATTTATATACTCTGTCCACATACAATCCTAAAATACACTTATGAGAAATGCCAGATGAACTTATGACTTTTAAAAAATGTGTTCAAAAGTCCACCATTCCAAACAAACTCAGAAGAAATTAATCTTGCACTAGATGAAATTTGTCTGCATTACTCTAATATATTCAGGTGGTATTGACAACTCAAAAAGGGATATATATATTTTTCTGGAGGATAGTTACGAGATTGGATAGAGCACAAAAGTTATTCTGTATTCCGTAGAAAGAAGGGTATCCCTGCTAAGCTATAAGGACATGTTGTATGAAAAATCTGGCAGTAAAGATCACGGGTGAACTCTATCCAAAGGTTTAAGTAAAAGGGTGGCCAGTGCAAGGTAAGAGCACAGAAGCCAAACCTCTTGATAGGGCAAGTAATAAAATAATGTCTGGTCTGTCAGCTGAGTCATGATCAACATGGACACATGGGAAGCAGATCAGGGAGGAAAGAATCGACGAGTAGAGAAGTAAAGTTGTTAATCAGTTCTTGAGATTGCACTTAACAACTTGCAAGATACGTAGGTCCTTCAGTGCTTCGCGAATAGTGATCTCGCCGGGAATAATTAACGGGAAAAGAATGAGCAAGTTTCAATTGAGAAGTTAGGCTCCCTGAACAAAAATGCAGGAGCAGAAGCAGGCTCGTATATAACTGTAGAAAGGGCGAAAGATTCGACTGAGGTCGCTACAGAACACGCGTTTTGTAATTTCATCAATGCGAATTTCACATTGTAAAAACCCTTTACCGATATTTCTGCGACAACATATCGGTAAAGAGTAAAGACATACCGCGAAAAAAAAAAAAATTGAATCAGAAGAAAGCCCAGAAAATAATCGTGAGACCCAAAATATGTACTCCTCTAAGTCTTTTTGAGTCCAATCGGCACCTTAATACTTAATGGCAGTCAGGGCCCCGCTACCATATGTGCAAAGTGTGCAATGCATACGGGCGCCATCCTTTAGGGGCGCCAAAACCAAGGGCCCAACAAAAAAAGTGCAAAAAAAAAAAAAAAAACTTTAAAATAAAAGTTGAGATTAAATAGGATTAGGTATAAGTAACCACGAAATTTTACTAGTATATCATTCAGTTACTGTCGATTCCTATGGCGATAAGGGGCGCCAAAATCATTTTTTGCGCACAGACGCCAGTGCCCTTACGGTGGCCCTGATGGCTGGAAGTGTATATTCTAAATTCCAATTTTTAGTAAGACAAAGCACATATAAAAAAACCTATTCTAAGAAACTACAATTACACAGGTCTATAACCAAAATTTTCATTTGATATCTCTGCAGGATATTTGTGTTAGTTTGGTGTCCACAAGCATAAAATGAACTCCATTTCTTTCCACCAAGTGCGCCAACGGCCATACCACGTTGAACACACCGGTTCTCGTCCGATCCACCAAGTGCATATCTGCCGCTAATTGATGCAAATTGTTTTACAGTACAAAACTTATAATGCTCTTACCAAGTGAATGATCTGGAATACCTGAAACGTTTTCTATAATTTCAAACACATCATTTGCCATAATTACTATCCAGTAGTGTCACTGGTTGTAGGCCTACAACTACCAAACCCAGCATGTTCGGGCAGAAACGTAATTGTCAGGTTCCTTCTTTCGTTGGACCAGATTGCACAGGTTATAATCTGTAAATTAGCCTACATAATTTATATATTACCCACTGCTCGTAATCTCAGTCAAATCATTTCTTTTGAAGTGAACTGAGACTCAGTCTAGCCAACCTAACTTCGAGCGTCGGAAACTAATGTCGTGTCCGCATTTAACGGGAAGAAATTTAACGTCAAAATGTTGAGCACATCAATTTCCTGTAACCATTCTCACTCTAATGTCAACTCCTATGTTATCAGTCTTCTTCTGTGGTATTCCTCCTAGATATGTAAATGATGTACAAGTCGGAAAATGTACTATTCAAAAGGAAAGAATCCTCTGCCTCTTTGGCCTGTCTAGAAGATTCTACCTCCTACGTTCTTACGGGCTTATGGCAGGATGGTTCTATCAATAATCGAAATACCACCCTTGAATGTCATATGCTCTGCGAGACTGATGTTTGGTACCACCAGAATGAATTTCAATTCCTCAGATTGCCACTTTAATAGCATGGATGATAAAGGGCTCCTTGCCTCAGAACCCTAGTAGCATCAAAACTAATATGGCCACACTACTATTAACTTCAAAGGAAGTCCTATCATGTGCCATTCTCGTTATTTTAAAGGACTGCAATGCTTTTAGCAATGGCATCCCAAAGTTGCCATAACCCGGTCGGAAGTCATTAAGATCATGTAGAACAATACCATGCACATGTCATTTTCTAACATCTGCCACATTGTAGAGATAAGATCTGTTGTTGACTAACATAAGCGAAAACCACTCTGGCACTCCTGGCAGTTCCTTCCATTTCCACTACTTCTGATAAAAGTAACAGACAGTAACTTATAAGCTTAGTAAATTCTCCATGTTCAGCACTTCCGAACAAATATCACCACGCCCAGGAAATCTCTCATCAGGTGATACAGCTTCCAGTTGCCTCCAATAGGTTGATTCAATGCACTGTCCTACTGATCTCAACATTGAATATTTCCTTGAAGTATTCGGTCCAACTTCCCTTGATTCGATCACCCTCAGTGAAAAAGTTCCCCTACCGGCCATGACAGATTTAAATCAGCAGTCAGAAGTCTTTAACATTATCACATATCTTATGCATTTGTCGTGTCTGAAAACATTCCTGCATCTCCTTGAGTTTCTTAGCTTCGTAAGTCCTTTTCTTATTACATAGCAATCTGTTTGGTTCTCCTGATATGAATAATAATTTTTTCATTAGAGCATTTTCAGTCGTACCTTATTTTTTCCCTAAACTTATTTTTCACATTCACTAGCAAGGAGAGGGCTGGATTCTTTGCTGTGCATAAGTATTTGGCTGAAAATGAGAGCATATCTGAAATTTATAGCAGAACAGCACTAGCTAAGCAGACCTTAAATGAAGTCAAAGCAAAAGGAATATTTTACAAAACATTAAATAAATTCCTTAGTCCCACTCTGGCTAGAAAAGGGTGGTAACCTGTAGATAACCCGCCCAATTAGCCTTAGTTGCAAAAAGTGGGCCTTAATAAATAATTTAATTTATTTCATTGCAGAAGCTAAAACTAGACTCTTCACAAAAAAAAAAATATAATCAACCAGAAGCCAAAGAAATGTGGATGGTACAGAATCAACATACCAATTGGATGTGGAAGAAATTAAATAAGAAAGAAGAGAGAAAGAAGGAAGAAAAATAATAATTAAAAACAAAGCCATTGGAAAACCGGAAGAAAAACGTATTGAGACCTTAAGGCATGTCAATTTCACCATAAATTTATTACCCCAGGTAATTAATTACACATGAAAAAGAAATCATGCAAGCAAAACGTAAAACAATTGTTTTAAGAAGCTGTTAGGCCCTAAAATAAAGCAATAGTGCCGACCTAGTTCACAGCTTCAAAAGACCTATGCAAGGGTTTGAACAAAAAAGTGAGATTCCATTTATTACTTCAATTATTATTTAATAGTAACTAAAGTATGCATCATACAATAAATGCCATCTAATCCTTTTTCAAACTAGATAAAATGTGAAACAATTTTAAACTAGAGTGAGCTCTATACAACCTTTTCTTAGTATAACATTAGACAGGCTTGAAAATGGTCCCCACAATTGAATTTGCTTGTGACATGTACTAGACGATCAGCCAGACACTACCGATAGATTTGCCTAAAGTATTATATATAAAGATGGAACCATTATATTATATTAATGCTATTCAGGTTGTAAGAGAATAATTCTGAGTCCTGAAATCATATGTTGTTAATTGATGGTTGATTTGCTGCCAGAGGCTTGGGAAAGGGCATTTGAACCATGTATATCAAAGCTGTAACATTCTAGCTACTACCAGAGATATTGTGCACTGATTCGGATCAGCCTTTGAAGATCATCTTCTCCCTATCTGTCTAGTACTTGTACACTCCAACCAGTGCTCCACTTGAAAGTAACACCTGCAATTTTGGGCACCACCAGTGTTACATGTAGGTTGATGATGACCACCAAAAGGACAAAACTCTTGTAGCTAAGGTGATCCTGCTTTTTAATTTTAATTTAACATACATAAAGAACTACAAAGTAATAAAGACAGAAATTAACTTTGAAGGCTTAAGTTCTTCAGGAATAGCAGAAATAGAATGGGTACATGAGACAGTCTAGATTATTTTCATTGAGGCAACAATAATGTTTGAGATAAGGATGGCCTTCCCCAGGTTCAACCCTCCTCTATTGCACTAGCTTGTGAATTAGTACCTTAGCAATACTAGGGTTAGCAATAACACATCACTTCTACTCAATTAGCTGTTTTATATGAGATATCTTGGATGAATTAAAATACCCAAGTAAGTCACATCCTCCAGTTACAACTCATGCTCATAGGAACCTACCAGTCACATATATAAGATTTGTCCCATGAATTTTTCTCACTCTAATTCTAGCTTGACTAATTATTCATCACAGCTATAAGTGTCTGCTTATCACAAGGGCCTGTCAGTTGCATGTTTTAGCAGATTTCCCTTAAGGGAAATCAGCTATTGAGGTCGTACTCATGACCCGATTTTCGAAATATTTCTTCAAATGTCCAGAGATACAACCTAGTAGATAAAAAAATGAGGTCCAAATTGTATGTATGTATGTATATATGTATGTATATATATATATATATATATATTCATTTTTAACCATTCAGCAAATAAATTAGGAAGATATGTGATTTAAGGGGCATGAGCGACAGCCTTATATACTGGAGAGCAAGGATAAATTGCGAACATCTATGGCTAGGATGAGCTGGCAATCCACCTCTTCCTCTTCGACTCAATTTAATAAATATATTCATATAACTATCAAGCCAACATCATATCTTATTTAATGGATTGTTTCCAAACATTGTTTTTCCAGGAATATTGGCTGCAGAGCTGTTTTTACAATGACTACAAACATGACAACTAAATTGTTTTAATTGTACGTCATTTCACAAACATTTTCGTATTGCAACATTTGGTTTTGATAACTATTTTTCTAGTGGAAATATCACAGGGAATGCAAAAAAGAGTTTTTTTTGGTTAAGAATCTTAACCGGAAGTGTCATCGATTTCAAAGAAAGAGAAATTCAAAGAAATGTTTCGGTACACAAAACTCATGAGAAAATAGGGGAAAAGGAATGAAATAGAGAGAATATGGAAGGCGGAGGTAAATACCTTTAGGTTTGAAGACAGCGACAGCATGTTTGATTGCGAGCCATGGATGTGGGAGGTCCAGGAAGACAGCATCAGCCTGCGAGGCGACCCCCTCTCCAAAGCCTTCCTGGCATACATCCCGTTGCTGTACGTTCACTATGTGCGATATACCATGGTCTTGGAACTCCCTCTCTGCCTGCTCTACCCTGCTCTCGTGGAAATCAAACGTGCTCACTCTCCCGGTGGGCTGGACTCCTCTTGCCAGTGCGTGGGTCAGCGAACCACTTCCAGTTCCTCAAAATACACACATTAAATAAGCATAAATGTAAATTGTTTAAACCAGCGGTCAGGGTATCCACTCTTAAAGAAAATTTTCAATGACACTCCGACCATCTTCATTAATTATTGTAAAAGATGGCGTTTCAATGGTTATTGCTTGGGGAACCGAAGTATGCACCAGCTCCCTTGATGCCCCTTATATCTTGCTCTCTCAAGTCCAACATCTCTCCACAATGGCCTGATTAACTGGCTTGACTTACTACTCTGGGCAACCGCTTGGCTAGCCCACATTAATATTGGTTTCCACTACTCACTCTGTTCATTAGTCTAGGTATATGAAAACCAGTATTTTTAGTGAATAGCCATGACAGAAGGTCATGCCTATCAATCAGATCACTATGGAGAGATAGAGGGGATGATTGAACAGGATATAAGAGGCAGTGGAAGGGGTTGGGCTCTCAAAACTTCCTCTCCCTCAATCACCTCCTCTCCCCAGTCCTCCGACTCCACCTCAAACTCCTTATCCTGAAAGGAGTTATCCAACCCTCCATCCTGTAAGGTCTGATCCCTACAATCCTATCAGTCTGTCATAGTTAGGCATACACCACTAAAAAGTGCAACTAATATGTCATTCACTCCTCCCTATCCCTTAAACCCATATCCCGACAATAGGCAAACGCCATGCTAAATTCTTCAACTCCCTAACCCATCTCTACAATCCTCTTTACTCCTCCTTCACCCCTCCCCAGCAACCAGTGAATTGGCAAAGGCCCGACGTTGATAAGCCCCTTATCGATCTCATCTGGCTTGCTGAACCCCCTCAACCTCCAGGTTAGATATTGTTTTATTTTAGATTTGTTTAGGGATAATACTTAATTATAACTATGGTGCCATCCTCCATAATGCTGACTTCAAATTTTTAGGTTTAAGATTTCTTTTAGGCTTAATTTTTTCTTAGGTTACATCCCTGGCCTAGTAAGGCTGCTCTCTTTATTTCTTCTTATCATATCTTCTACTATCCCTATCCATTCTTCTTACGTATTCTCTTATCCATAAACCCCTCTCGGCACCCACTTGCTGGGTAATCCCACAAACGCTCTATTTACAACCCACAAAATGCAGCTTAATCCCTTATAATAGAGTGTTACATTCAAGAAAAGGGAAAAAAGTTCACTCTCCAAAGATTGACAGGGTTTTCCATACCAACCAAGGCACAGGTATAAAAAAAAAAAAAAGCTGGACCATACTTTGGTTACCCTAAAAGCGCCATTAAAAACACTTACTAGGGTGCCATAAAAAAATGTGCAGTAAGTGTGAAGATGCCCACTGAAGAATAACTTCCTGCAGACTAGATTTTATTTAGCTTTGGGATTACTAGGCTTTGGAGTTGGGTTTCTATCCATGCCCGGGTGCTCACTAAGTACATTGAGGTAGTTAAGTAACTATTTGAATAAAGAAATAGTGATCAACTGTCTAACATACCTCGCAATATGGCAGAGAATATGCCCAGCTGTCTACTTCATTGTCTCACAATCCTAAGAGGGCAAGAGAAAGGATAGAAACCAAACCTCAAATCCTGGTAACCACACAGCTAAATAAATCCTCAGCATGGAACTTGGTTCTCCACTGCAGTAATATTCAGAGATATCCACTGGACACCTCCACTCATAGTGCTTTTATGTAAACCTTTTTGTCTTGATGTAAGGAAAATGTGTTGTAGCTCACCTGATTCGACTACGTGAGAACCAGGGCCAATTTCTAGATGGAAAAGTATGAGAGATATGTCAGGAGTGTATATGATCTGCGTGCGATGAGGTAGGGTGAGGGTCCATAGCTCGGGAGTAGGGTAGAGCACGTACGCCCAGCCCCTAGTCAGGTGTACCTTCGACCCATAATTACATCCTATCAATCCGGCAACCTTCAGCGCTCCGTAAGTAGTCTGGAATACATTCTCCACGTTCTCTCCGTGTTTGTTCTTTATCTGCTTTGAAACTTTAATTGCGTGAAGATTAATTGGTCCCAAATAAAGAATAACAGTATCGCCTTCCTCAATTTTTTCTTTGTATTGGAGAAAATTCATGACAAAAAAGTAAGTTCATACCTAAAAAAAAAATTGAATAATGCTAAAAAAAACAAAACAATAAAACAGGTAAGTAATGCCTACAAGTAGTATTTCAGGTGCATTATATCTTTCATATACAAAGAAATCCAAACCAATGGAAGAATTAGACAAGGATAGGAATTAGGCCTTATGCCTCTCCTTTTTATTATGGTATTAGAAACGGCTCTGAGATAAGCTCAACTGCAAATGAGAGACATTTTGATCATAAAAGGCTACTTCCTACGCTATTTATTATATTAGTCTAAGAGGATGACCCTGGTGCCATTAGTAACTATGGGAAGGAACCCCAGTTAAGCCTGTGAATCTAAAAGGAAGGCCTGCAAAAAATTAACTTTTGTGCTTATCATAAGGAGGGCCAACCAGAGACTACGCCATTAGGCTAGATGGAACCCAAATAGCACAGGCTAAAGATTTTAATTGTGAAAATATGACCTATTTTTACCCAACTGGAGGGACTTACCTGAGAATGGTTGCTTAGATGGAGATATAAAACAGAGATTAAGGCAACCAGTAATTGTTTCAATGACATCAAGAAAGGCTGTTTGGAAAGGAAAGAAGGTCCATAAATTACATTTTAAAAAATAACATTAACCCAATATTGTCATACACAAGCAAGTCTTAGGACTAAATAATTATACACGTCAACTCCACGCAATAGAGATGCAGTACCCACCATAAGATTAAAGATAATACAAGGAGAAACCGAATTATGAACATCACACACTGATCCGACCACGTAGACAGCAAGGATAAAACATAGGTCTACCAGCTTAAGATATGTTTCTCGAATGCCCAAAGAAAGAAAGGTGAGAGGAAGAAGACCTACAGGCCTCTGAGAAAGCCTTTCAGCAGACAAGAAAGGATTGGGCGAGGTGGAGAGAATCGGCTAAGGATAGATATTTAAAGGGTCTGGCTCTATAGAATGAAGCTGTGTTATATATATATATATATATATATATATATATATATATATATATATATATATATATATATATATATATATACATATTTTATAAAGTCCTACATGTTCAATGCTAACCATAAACCACTTCAGGGGTACAATCCTTCTATAAAACAATTCATCAGCAACTCCTTTCATTAATAGATTTTTATTATGGATAGCAGCAATTAAGGTTGCTCATAAAACAACTTTCAAACATTTTCTTCAAATGCGCACCAAACCTAGCTAGGAGGAAGTGAAAATGAGCCATGTTCTAATTAATATACATATATTACTACTCCAGCAGTAAAAAATTTAATTTTAATTTGTGTTTTACTGAGCTCTATATATTTTTTTTTTGTTTTTCTTTTATCTAAAGGCTAAAATCTTTACGGCCAAAGTCAAAATAGAAAAAAACAGTCCATCATGCAGGTGATCCATAAAATAAGCAAATTTCCCATGAGCTAGAATGGCATATCAATGTTCTCATCTGAAATTAGATTTTTTATTTTGACACAAAAAAAAGCATATGTAACCGTAATTACAAATTTAACTTGGGTATGAGATGTATAGCGATACAGATTCCTAAAAAATAAAAATCCCATGTTTAGAGGTCCCCACCAATTCAGATGGGGGGGGGGGGGGTGGAGACGCTGAAACAAAAAATACAAATAGTTCTAGTAACATTCAAGTTATTGAAAAAGCATATAGAACCAAAATTGTAAGACATTAATTGAATACATAGCATTTTTTAACATCATTCAAAATAACAAAGCTATTTAATTTTTCGAATTTTTAATTTTGAGATACACTAAACCCCCTTCACCTGGTCCGATTATGACCATTAAAAATGTTATCTTTGGCTTTATATGAATCGTTAAAATATTAAGTTGTTGAATCAAGTAAACTCGGAGCCTTCTAAAAAATAAAATCTAAGTCATCAAATTAAACATACTTTCATGAATCTCACATAGTAAAAATTCGGTGAAAACCATATTTCATATTTATTTTACGGATAATAAAATTTTTAATGATGTATCAGCTTATTGTAAATATGAGATAAGCTGGCATTGCTGAAAGCTAAAAATTAAAAAAATTCAAATATCTCGGTTAACATTCCAGATAGAGAAAAAATATATAAAACAACAGTTATAGACCTTCAAATTTACAACAAGATTTATTCTGTATTATTTTTTGATCAGACTCGCAGCATAGAAGATATTTTGAATTTACAATTCCCTCTCCCTCTAGTCCAATTTCACTCCTCATACAACTAATCTATATAGATCCACGTTTCAAAATAGAAATTGCATTACCCTAAAAATATGTATATTTGTTATTTATTAGCATCCACTTTATGCTACTATGGCTAATTGGGACGGGCTATCTACAGGTTACCATCGTTTTCTAGCCAGGGTAAGACTACAGATTTTATTTAATGAGTTCAGCACTAAATAAATTACTATTGCCCAGGCAGGAATCAAACTTGCCATTCTAAGTTTACCTTTTGAGATTAAAGCCAACGCTATAACTGACCAGGCTAATCGGAGCACCATCATATAAATTATAACTAAGGCATTTTGATAAGTAATCTCCATTAGTATACCACATCAATTCAACCACACCATGACACCCATGATTTCAGATTTTGTTGAATTTTATTTTGGGGGTTCTATTCATTGATTTAAGAAACCATACCAAATATTTTTGATATATCTTTAACGGTTTGGATTTTATGGTCTCTTAAAGTTTTGTGATTTTAGTGTTTTCTATCGATTAGGAACTGTAAAGTTAATTTGTTTTCATTTCAAAAATAATTTGTAACTTTCTTATTTACGAACCAATTTTGATGGATTTTTTTGTGTGTATTCATAAATATATTTAAAAACAATAAAAAAATAAACTAAGGTACCTAGTAAGTATTTGTGGGCAGAAAAAAATTGCAAAGTGTCAATTTGAGCTTTTCAGAAAGCAAATATATAGTTTCACGTAAAATTGAATATCTCCAAAAGGGAAAAGGATAATCATGGAAATCTTTTTTTATTTATGTTCTAAGACATATGACCTACCACCTAAAACAATAAAATTAATGGTTATTTCACCCCTTCATTGTTTATTCCAAGTTTAAAAATAAATATATAGAAAAATTTAGAAATTTGTAAGAACTAAAAGAAAATGATAAATAAATGTAACTAAGAGCTCAGAAGTAAAATAGTTAATGGTATATACTTAAAGTTAATTTTAAAACAGTGGTATTTAAGTTATCTTAATTCATAAAACTGCAGCTGTACAATGTAAAGAAACTAATCAAGTTGTAACAAGAAAAATCTCTTCCTCGACAGGCTCACTGGCTTTTTCTGGCATGAAAATTTCAAAAAATCAACTCATTAAAATTTTAGAATCAAAATTCGAAGACTAAGACGAGGAAGACGTCATTAAGTACAATCAGTGGGTGTCCACAGCTAGAACAGAAATGATACAGTGTTCCAGCACTGTTGAAGAATTCATTGAAACGTTAGTTGAAAAACTTCACAAACTGATACCTCATTCTTACATTGCTAAATCACAATCAACAACTTTTAAAAAATTGAAGGAAACATCTCCTTTTGACACAGCTATTATCTCAATGGACTTTAGTGAAAATTATTCATTCTCATTACAAGACGAAGCCCAAGGATACCACTGGACCTCAAATTCTTGCACTATACATCCTGTCATCATATACTGTAAAGATGCAACTGAGAAAAATATTGTCCTACCCCTTTGCATTATATCTGATGACCTCAAACACGATGTAAGTATGGTGTATGAAATCCAAAAATATGTGATTCAATTTTTGAAATAAAACCGCCCACATATCAAAAAAGCTCATTACTTCAGTGATGGGTGTGCTGCTCAGTGCAAAAATAAGTACAATTTCATAAATCTGTTCCTACATGAGAAAGATTTTGAAATTCGGGCCCAATGGTCTTTTTTTGCTACTAGTCATGGTAAAACAGAATGTGATGGAATTGGAGGTACTGTGAAACGATTAGCTCGGAAGGAAAGTTTGCAAAGACCCTTAGAAAACCAAATAATAACAGTGGCTCAATTGTTTGACTTTTGCAAAACCAGAATAGAAAAAGTCAGTTTTTTCTTCATATCTAAAGAAATAGTTGAAATAACTCGTCCTGCTTTGGAAGGTCGCTTCAAAGATGTTAAAACTCTTCTAGGGACAAGATCATTTCACAACTTTCAGCCAATAGATGAAACCGGAACCATTGAGGCTCAAAGAATTAGCAAGGACGAAAAACCAGCTCTCACTTTTAATTTATTGAACAATCAACCAAAGAGTCAAGTAACATAGAAAGATTTAAGCCCAGGATATTTCATTTCTTGTGTATATGACAGATTGTGGTACTTTGGTGAGTGAGGTGAACACCAAAGAACAAAATGTCACAGTACAGTTCCTTCATCCCCATGGACCTTCAGCATCATTTTCTTGGCCTAAAAAGGAGGATATATGTGCTGTACCCATTCTTCATATTATTACGACTGTGGAATCTCTAAAAACAATGAAAGGAAGAAAGTACCAGTTTTCTCAACAATGCATGTCAAGTGTTGAAGCAAAATTAAACGATACTTTAAAATTGTAAAGAAAATTGACCAAAACAACCATAAGAATTGTATACATTAAAGTACACTTAACTGGGGTAAACAATAATGTAAACTGTATTTATTGTACAATAAACCTATGTAAACTATCTTTTTAGTTACCTTTATTTATCATTTTCTTTTAATTCTTACAAATTTCTAATTTTTTTCTATATATTTATTTTTAAACTTGGAATAAACAATGAAGGGGTGAAATAACCATTAATTTTATTGTTTTAGGTGGTAGGTCATATGTCTTAGAACATAAATAAAAAAAGATTTCCATGATTATCCTTTTCCCTTTTGGAGATATTCAATTTTACGTGAAACTATATATTTGCTTTCTGAAAAGCTCAAATTGACACTTTGCAATTTTTTTCTGCCCACAAATACTTACTAGGTACCTTAGTTTATTTTTTTATTGTTTTTAAATATATTTATGAATACACACAAAAAAATCCATCAAAATTGGTTCGTAAATAAGAAAGTTACAAATTATTTTTGAAATGAAAACAAATTAACTTTACAGTTCCTAATCGATAGAAAACACTAAAATCACAAAACTTTAAGAGACCATAAAATCCAAACCGTTAAAGATATATCAAAAATATTTGGTATGGTTTCTTAAATCAATGAATAGAACCCCCAAAATAAAATTCAACAAAATCTGAAATCATGGGTGTCGAAATCATTTTTTTTTTTGGTTGATTTGAGATGGGATGACCCGTGTATCAAATAAATACATTAGAATAGATAGATTAGGAGTCACTTTTCAAACAAATTACATCTTAAAAAAAAAATTTCATTCCACATATTGATATAAATTCAGAAATACATTTACAGCAAATCAAGTGTAAGACTTATTGCTTCACATAAGAACAAAATAAGAAAATACAGATTACAAATTATTTATTTTAATAAAATAATATGTTATAGAAATAAATACTAACTATCAGGATAGGTGACTTTTGAAAAATAATAGAAATGTTGTATAGAAAGCCTGAAAGTATCATAAATAAGGGATATAGTCAAAATACGAAATGTACCAAATACATTAGAATAGACAGATTAGCAGTCACTTTTGAATAAATTAACTGTTTAAAAAGCATTCCATTCCACAGACTGCTATAAATTCAGAAATACATTAAGAGAAAGTCAAATTCATCTTTTTGTTTCACTTAATATCAGTTAATGAAACAAGAAAATACGGTGTAAAAAAAAGAAGTTTATTAATACCATTTTTATTAATGCATTTTAAATAAAATAATATGTTATAGAAATAAAGACTAACTGTCAGGATACGTAGCCTTCTTAAAATAATACAATTATCGTATAGAAGGCGTGAACCTATCATAAATAAGGGATAAGTCAAAATATGAAATGTATAACATATAAACGTACATCAGAGATTCCAAATTGTCATATTATTCTGTAACAAACCCAATCAACAACATTCACGTGCCCACTAAACGGGGAGGTAGTTTTGAGGCTACAGAGAAAGGTTATAAACAGAGATAACGGCTTATCTACAATTACAATCGCTGTCTCAGTGCTTGCTAACATTTGGAAACAATGAATACTAAAGTTATAGTTCTCTTCCTCTTCTTCCCTCTACTGGCAGTAGTTTCTGATGCTGCTTCGGATACCAAAAAGAAATTGCAAATCGGCATCAAAAAGAGAGTGGATAATTGCAAAAGGAAATCAGTGAAAGGTGATCTTCTGCATATGCATTACTCTGTAAGTCTATTATATCGCTGTAATTATAGGTATATTTTCAAAAAGCAGCCAGTAAAGACTCACTTACAGGTCCTTTAGATGTAAGGTGTTTAAATATTTTAAATGGGTTTGACATTTAACTGTTATTCGAATGATAAATGTGCCACTTCCTGTTACAACACCCCTTAGTATATGTTTAATTTCTAAGTAGCTAGCTAGCTCATCACTCATTATTTTCATCATGCTGCAGATGAGGAAGCTAATGATGATTGCATCTTCTTTATCAATTTCAGTCAAGTTTCTCCTAATTGCATATCCAATTATCTTGTACCATCTAACCCCTGTTCCATGAATGGAATTGATCTGCTGAATTTATGTTTTTACTGTGAATGATGTGCTAGGTATTTGTACACTCTTTCTAAATATATTATATGAAATATTGCAATACAATTGGAAAAATGTGGTGTGATGAAATGCAATTTGAATTGTAACTGAATTTTCCAAAATAGCTTATACTTTTTTCGTGTTTATTCTATGTATGTTATCCTCAAATCAAATATTGCCAGGGAGCAATATTAAGCATCATAAGTGATTAAGAAAGGAAAACACACAAATTAAATTATATATAATTACTACATTGAACAAATCTAAAACTTTGCTTGATGTACAGTAATTAACAATTTAGTTAAGGAGAAAAAGTAAAAATATAATAATAATATTAGGGTGAGAATGAGCTCATTGAGAGTTATATTTATGTATATAAAAAAAAATGAAACTATAATATTTTAATTGCATAATTGTAGTCATTGAATGCTCAAGCCTTGGTTTGTTGAGGTTTTGATTCTTTTAAGTTCATGAATGATCATTGTATGATAGAATTGTTCTCTTGAGGATAGTAAATATTTTCCCAAATTCTTGTTACTTTCTTCACTTTTAAATTTGATAATACTTTTAGCTTGTTAAATTTCTGTAGATTGATCTCCAATTAAACTCTTTCTTCAACCGAAACTTTATTTAAGTTTTGCATGTTAAAATGGTAGCTTTATTTCAAATATTTTCTGTGATGTGTTTATCATCCATGTCGCTATTCTCTAAATATGGCGGGGCAGTTGATCAATCCTGGACACATAAGTAAATGTTCATGCTCATGCTTTAAGTTGGTTAAATTACTTAACGGGCTCCAAGTTAAATGTTTAATAGAATCAGTGATAAACATATTTGAATTATTGATGTAATTACTTTTTAGCAATTAAGATACAATTTAGATTTATGTAAAACCACTGATAATGATAGAAATAAACCACCTTCTGCCCTTCCAGCAGAATAGTCGTCATACTGGATTCATTGCTTGTTTTTTGTCCTTCTTTTCTCCATGTCAGCAGATACGCCTAGAGTAAATTTCATCATTATATATAAGTATTTATTATAAAATTAAATTTATCGTAGGGCAAACTGGAGGATGGAACAGTGTTTGACAGCAGTTACGATCGGAAGGAGCCGCTTACATTCACGCTGGGATTTGGACAAGTGATTAAAGGCTGGGACCAAGGCCTCACAGGGTAACTCTAGTCTCTAATTATTTCTAAACCCATCTACTTGCTTTCAACTGACTTCAATAGGTATTTTTATTAAATAACTAGTTGTGTTCCCCATCACTGACAGGTTTACTCGAAATCTTTTCCCGTTAAATTATAAAGATTGGATTGACTTATGCACTAATTAATTCTAACATATATATTAAATAACAAGCATCTTCTCTATTTTGTCTTTCACTTGTTGTACCTGTGAAGTAAAAAGTGGGATTGAGCAAGTATATTTAGAATAATAGTTGAAAAAACAGTAATGATTTCCGATCGAAATATAAAGCTTTGGTTTTACTTAAGCATTGAATAATGCCATAATTTTCACTAAATGTTCTTTCTTTGCCTTATATAACCTTGAAGTATGAAATGTCTATTTAACGAATATTAACAATTTTACGTTTAAAATAGCACATAATGGTTGTGTCTTATTTAACTTGTTAGGCTTCGAAGATATCAAATCTTGAGAGGTGTACATTTTAGATGATATGTCAGTGTTAGACAAGCGTTTGATGATCATTACACTGATAAATTGAAACCAATTTATTGAGTTGAATAAATGATGCTACTTAAAATTTCACTATAAAATACTTTATTTGTAAGTCCTTTCACTCTAAGCAGATGTCTATACTGAAAAATTTGATTTTCACCAATAATACTCTCAAATAAATCCCCTTGTTGTAGAATTTTAATCATATTTATTGTGTGCACTGCAAGAGGGAGTAGTTATTGTTTTTTTAAAAAGTGTAAAATCATGGATACAATACCAAATTTTTTAGACCAATTACACTTTTATTCACACTCAGGCAATTATTGTAAGAAAGATTTTCAGAGTCAAATGGTACATCGTGAGCTTCACCCTACAATATGAGTAGGGTTTAAAGTTCACGTCTCAGTTGCCCTCCAGACTCAGCAGGTTTTTTGTAAATGTCATCAGCATTTTATGCACTTAGTTATATTTTATTCTATTGAACGCTACCTTTTTACATCTTTAATATTGTCGATTTATTTCCCACATGTTGGTGTTTATAAACACTTTATTGAGCTACAAACAGCTTCTGAATGCAGGAGTTCCACAAGGAGATAATTAAGTCCTGTACTTTTCAGTTTGTTTTGTTCTGATATGCCATGAATATAATGACATGAAGTATAACTTTCTGGAGGCTGTGGTTGGAAAAATTCAGCATGCACAAGACATACTGTCTGTCATCTTTGTATAAAAAGTAGCAGTTAAAGCTCAATGCACTGAAACCAGATTGGAAAATATTCAGACTATGGTGCTTCAAAACTTGCAAACTATCACAACTTAAAATTGATGAGCACTGAATTTCCCTGGACAGGAACGGCCCATTGAAATATAAATACTAAAAATATATTTACCTTACAAACCACTTAAAATCCCAGTATGCATATCCTGTATCGCTCAGCCGGTATCGAGAACAAAGACAAAATACAGTTATTCCAAAATAAGAATCACTTTAATTATGCCTTGCTTCATTAAGAAACAACAGATTCATTGGGAGGAGTGTTGAACCAATTTAGAGCCCAAGTACAGACATCAGAGCCTACAGTTTCCAAAATCAGACCTTTGGGATTGAACTTCCATTACTTATTTAACCCCTAAAACTCAACCTTTATCAAGATCGGTTCCTCTGATTGAATCAAAAATTGAATATTTATAGTGTTTTTTTGGAGACTCGGATTAGCCATGTAAGTTAAGAGGGATCTTAAATCTCATTTGTTAGGCCTAGAGTCGTGAGTAATTCTTACCTGGACAATAAGAATTTATTTAGTGACAAACTCATTAAATAAAATCCTTAGATCAACTCTGGTTAGAAAAGGGTGGTATCTAAAGATACCCCCTCCCCATTAACTTAAGTAGTACAAGTGGGCATAAGGAAATAGCATTTTATATTGTTTTGTATAGGAAAAAAAAAATATGTTCTTTAGGTCCAAAATAAAAGAAAATTTTTGGGTTTCAGATTTCAACAGAATTATCTTTTGACCATCCCTGAACCCATTTTGATTAGTTTTAGTGTGGTGTATGAATTTATGTATCTTGCATTACTCACAAATGGCTAGTTTCAAGTATTGAAATTTCATATTAAGATTGTTGTAACATCTAGTCGCTCACATCCCCTTTTCATCAGTCAGCTTGGGGGGGGGGGGGCAGTTTAGAGGGAGTCATAAATAAAAAATAGCAAATTACTCCTTATGTATTAGATACACAAAATTTGTATAGGATCTCTTTTGTTTGCCATGAAAAGATCTATAAATTGTGTTCTTCAACATTTTTCGATCTGATGCATTAGAACATGAAATATCATTCATGATTTTTCTTTTTTGCAATTTAATGAGTTTTAGAATGAGTGAATTGAGTAGTGGAAGTTGCAAACATATAAAAATTCCCAAATCCAAATCACTTACAAAGAATTTATGGAGTTTCGCCAACAATCGACTCTTGCCCAAATTTAAATAAATATAAATTTCCTTATAATTAAAAAATTCACCAATAATAAATATTCAATTCAAAATGAGAAAAATGTACTTTTAATGCAATATAATTATGTCTTATGTCTAATTACAAAGAAATAAAACTTTGCTGGTTTCTAGCAATCTCTTTAAGTGCAGACTCTCCTGTCAGGATGTACCAGCTGATGGCTGAGGGGATTAGCGAGGTGTTACCGGCCAAGATCTAGCCTCCAGGAAGGATGTCTGAGGTCTAACTGTCCTAATCCCTTTGCGAGATCACCCTTTTATAGCCTCGGCCGAAAACTTTGTATCTCCCAATCAAATATGCTCAAAAAGGCTTCTAAATGTAATTTAATTATCGTAATTCATGTCAAATTTTGTTCAGTATATCGACTTCAAGAGCAGTGAATATTATTATAAAAATCAAATGACATTAACTAACAAAAAGCCAGGCCACGTGTGAGCTTAACGCAAAATATGATAAAACTCAGAATTACAGGTACAAAACTCAACATTTAAATTCTCAAAAATAATAATCTAGCTGAGGTTTATATTGGCATTACTCAAAATATAAAATATATAATCATTTATGACTGGTGCATGTAATGCAATCTCAGATTTATTATTACAAATTTATCTATTAGTTTGTAAAGTTATATAACTAAATATTTTGTATTGAATATCGAGGTTCTTATAATCGATTGACAGCTGTGGTATCGATGTCAACCATTTACTTAACCCAAATCATTTCTAAATAATTAGAAACTTTACTGTTAAATTTCAGAATGTGTGAGGGAGAGAAGAGAAAACTTGTCATACCTCCAGAACTTGGCTATGGAACCAATGGTGCACCTCCTAAAATTCCTGGGAATGCAGTCTTGATATTTGATGTCGAATTGGTTAAAATAGAAAAACGAGATGAACTCTGATAAGTTCAACAACCTCTTCATAATATTTTTCTTCCATTAATTAATAAAGTTTTTAAGACTGCATTTTTGTAGTGTATGATGGTAGTGTAGTTTTAAGTTCTGAGCTGAGAACATTTGGAAAAATAGGCTAATGACATGTTATCTGTTGATGTATTTGTGTTCATGTCTGTGTATGTAAACTAAATCGTGTAAAAGCATCACTTTTTTATTGTAAATTTTTAATTTATCTTTATAAATAAATGTGAAGTTTTACCTTTCCATGTCCTATATTTATCCTTACGATATAAAATCAGTATATATGTTATTCTATAAAAATGAACACAATTCAGTGTATCATTGAAATACATAGGCAAGTCAAAGAGGCGATAGCAATTAAGTCAATGCTAATTGCTACTGAAGAGAGTAAGTTCGTAAATAGAAAGCCAATTATGAAGGTGCCTTATAAACTAAGCAGATTTCTGAGACTCAATAACAAGCTGGTGATCTCATCTCATCCTTTAATCTCTATTTCTCCTTTTGAAAGAAGCTGATATAAACAGGAATTGAAGTTTAACCAGAACATGATATGTTTAGTGACTGAGGTACTTAAAGTGAAAATTAATTCCCTTAATGTTTAAGTTAAATAAAACATAAATAGAACAATAGTTAGAAAACTAAATTTGGGAAAAATATTGATAATAACATTTTTCACTCCGACAAATAATATCGGAGTTATTTCAAATTTTTGATTTGACTCTTCCCTCTCCCTCCAAGTCCGATTTGAACCATTAATGAGTATGATCTTTAGAGTTGTATTAAATGATTAAATATTGAGTATAGTATTCATCAAATAAAGCCAAGCAGGGGTTGCGTAAACTAAGCATATTTCCCAGTGGAGGTGTGGCATACTTGGGACCTTATCTCACCACATATTTTCTATTTCCATGTAAAAAATAGTGGAGGGGGGGGGTACTGAGTACTTTAGTATTGACTGAAAGGGTAAAATATCAATGTATGGTATAGATCAAATAAACTTTTCCAGTTAAATATATAAATGTTGTTATAAACACTTTTTTTCTATCTCGAATATTAACCAAAATATTTCAATTTTTTAAATTTTCAGCCTTTAGTAAACTTTTAGTTATCACACGTTAACCAATATATCATGAAATATCTTATTTCAAGCTTAAATACTAAATATATTAAAAAACTACTCATCAGATTTTGACTTAGAAATAGAGAATACTGGTGTGGCTATTAAATAACGAGACTGACGCTGTAAAACATTTTATTTTTATTTCATACATTTTTACTTATCACCTTCAATATACACCCCTCCTTTATCCCTACAACGCTCCATGCGAATCATCCATTGTTCGAAACAGTGCTGGAAGTCTTTTTCTGTCAGCTCCTTCAGGACGCGTGCCGTTTTCTCTTTCACAGCTTCAACAGACTCAAATCTTGTTCCTTTTAATGCAGATTTCACCTTAGGAAACAGATAAAAGTCGCACGGCGCAAGATCCAGCGAATAAGGCGGATGGTCTAACACTGGGATGCTGAATTTGGCTAGAAACCTCTTAACAGACAATGCGGAATGAGCCGGCGCATTGTCTTGGTGGAGAACCCATGACTTGTCCTTCCACAATTCAGGTCGTTTTTTCCTTATTCTTTCGCGGAGTTCAGCAAGAACGTGAAGGTAGTAATGCTGATTAATCGTTTGACCTTCAGGAACCCAGTGAAGGTTCACAATCCCATGAATATCGAAAAAAACAATCAACATTGCTTTGAATTTTGATCTGCTCATTCGAGCTTTTTTGGCTCTCGGTGAAGATGGGCTCTTCCAGTGCATGGATTGGCGCTTTGTTTCAGGATCATACATAAAAAACCATGATTCGTCACATGTTATTATCCTTTCCAGTAAGTTTGGGTCATTTTCAATGGCATTCAAAGTGTCAGTACAAACATTTTTGTGAGCTTCCAGTTGTTCAAATGTGAGAATTTTCGGCACACACTTTTTGCATGTTAAAATTGTTATGTAATATTTGCAGTACGGATTCTTTATCAATTCGTACAGTTTCAGCAATCGCACGAATACTTAACCGACGGTCAGATCGAATCAGATTACCGATTTTTTCGATATTGTCATCCGCTTTTGACGTGGAAGGGCGACCCGGGTGTGAATCATCTTGAACATCTCAGCCATCTTCAAAATGCTTAAACCACTCAAAAACACGTGCACGCGATAAACATTCATTGCCATACACTTCTTTCAATAAATTATAAGTTTCAGTAGCGTTTTTTTCCAATTTTCACATGAAATTTCACAACAATTTGTTGCTCTACTGATACACTTAACATTTTTCCGGCGAAACAATAAAACAACTCTAATGCGAACGAAGGCTACGGCTGTACTGATTTGTTTACAGAAGCGAGAGGCACTATATTCGAAAGAGGAAGCTTCACGATAACAGCTGTTAGTTGCTGGCATTTGACGCATGCGCACTTCTTCTGTAGCAGCGTCAGTCTCGTTATTTAATAGCCACACCCCGTATAAGGCAAGATGATATTACTAGTTTGTCATTCCAGCATGTGGGAAATCTGCTTAGATTACGCAGCCCATGTGACAGACTTTTATAGTGTGTGTAACTCTCGAAGAGGCATCATGAAACATGTTAGGTGAGAAATAAATAGATTTTATCTGTTTCTCTGGAAGATATTTGTTTTTCATCTATTAGCATTCCTCCATTTTACTTTCAACAAAGATTGGATTAGTATAACATTAAGACTCTTTTCAAATTCTTTCCTTTTGAGATAATTTCTAGCACACATGTTACGGCAGGTAAATTCAACTATAAAAACCTATTACAAGGAAACATCATCTTTTTCCAAATCTATAATTAGGGTTAATAAAAAATTCATAAATGACAACTGCTGTTACATACAAATATAATTTGATCATTACAAAATTACACTATATACATATTATTAAAAGTCAACAAAATTTTTTTTATTTACAACTTGGGAATTATATACAGTTGCTAATATTTTTTCAAAGCTTTCCTAATAAGAGTAAGTCTTTGTTTATGAGCTTCAGTGACGGTAGACCTCTTATACGGTCGCAATTCATCCGTCCCGAAGCCTGGAATCCACATATTCCAGTTTCTCTCTGCAACAAATAGTACAACAAATGTAAAAACAAATAGGGTTAATTATAGCAATGATACTCATATCATAATATAAAAAAAAGGAGGAATATATGTTTTACATTCCTTGATATTACGTACTACAGTTATCCATTACACTGATCAGAATATCTGTTGAAGTAATGTCTATTGGAAGGCAATTATGAATCATTCAGTTAATTTTTAGTTTTTTATGAATACTAAGGAGACAACATACAATGCAATAATGTGAATCCAAAGTTACAATAACTTAACTTATGTAAACCAGGTGAACAGTTGTTTAGAAGCAACAAGAATAGATTTGATAAACACTTGAGTTCAAACCAAATACTAATAAAAATAATGGTCACACGGATATACAAACACTTTCTTTTTTAAAAGACAATTAGAAGCAAAGCATTTTAGAAGTTAAAATATTACTATTCTTTTGAATTTGACAAGACCAAAATTACTAATAACCAGAAGTTTTATGCACATGAAGGAAGCTGGCTACAAAGTAACACCTCTCTCATCGCTCAAGCTTTATTACCAGCTGTGAAATTTATATTTGAAATATTCCCCATGAGATGATTTTTATGAAATTAATGAAACCATATTTTAAATAAAAATTGACCGAATAATATGAAATACTGTACTAATTTTAATCTAAGTTAAGATTATCAAGGGCCAAATTTCATTGAAATGAATCATACATAGAAATGTCTAAATTTTTATTTAGTGCGTTGATTTGATATGAAATGGCTTTTTTTCCTCGCATATCCACAAGATTCTGTTTTATGTCTTTATAAGTAATGAAATTAACAGACACTCTTTAATTTTTATATATGAATAACTTCAATTTTAATTCGTTTATAGAGACCTCATTTATTCATTTTTATTATTGCTATTTGGAAAGTATTAGCAGATCTAGTTGTTCTTTGTGTAGCTCTGAAGATAGAGATGAGCATCTTCAATAGCGATTAGGGCTTAAATATACATTTCTCGAGGGAATACACAATTTTATTGAATAATAATACGTTATCCTTCACTTCCAACATTCAATGACATTAGTTTTAATGGATCTTGATAGTATGTCAGTCATTCCCCACCCATGGGTTGGTTCTATTCTAACAGTAAAGATGAAATGGGAATAAAACATAACATAGTGATACTCTATCAAAACAGAATTATTACCTAAATGTAATTGAAGGTCTTTGACTTCTACAGTGTTTGATTTCCTGTGCTTAGCGAGCAAGCAAGCCGCAGTAATGGCTGAATCGACAAAGTCGTCTGCCATCTGTAGCAGCACATCCTCTACGTCTTCATCGAGCTGTTCGTTTGGATCGACTTCTCTCACAAGGTCTTGCAGCCTCATCCTTGTCAATATCTGAAAACAAATCAAATTATAATTATTGAACTTAACAGAGGCTAGAGGAGAATACTCAGTAAGTTTATGTACTAGTCCTTTTAGCAGATTTCCTTTAAGGGAAATCAGCTATTGAGGTGCTATTCATGACACGATTTTCGAAATTATTCTTCAAATGTCCATTGATTCTACCTAGGAGATGACGAAAATAAGGTCCGTTCAAAACTGTATATATATATATATATATATATATATATATATATAAATATATTTTTTTAATTTTTTTTTATATTTTCCTTTGCACATTACCCATGCACGAAGGGCGTTTATTTGCTACATGTACCATACTATTACAGTATATAACATGTATGTTCATAATACATCGTGTTTTGTATATAAGAAATGTTCATAAATTTGTTCTTGAAGTTGATAAAAGAAATAAATTAAACAGAAAAATAAAAATAAAAAAATAAACGAAAAAGAAAAAAAAATGAAAAACAAAAAAAAAAGATAAATAAATAACGTACATAATGAAAGAACAAACAATCAAAGTGATGAAAAATTAGTACGCATAATCATAAAATCAAAACAATCCAATAACATGTTAATTTCACTTCATTAAGAAAGTTATGCCACTTATTCTATTGCATTATTCTTGATGTAGGCGTTAAAAAGAAAGAGAAAAAAATGGAAGGAAGACTTAAATTATTATTCTTTAAGTAAGATGTTTAAGATGTCCGTTGTTTCTATTAATGTTTTAGAAAAATGCCTAAATACTAATGGGTATTTTTTAAACAAATACTTTGTAATTATTGGCCACTGGTCATTGTTTTTGATAAGTGTTTGTTGGAGTGTGTTTCGTAACTGTGTAGTCAGTGTGCAAGCATAGATGAGGAGTTCTATAGTCTGTTCACTCGTTCTGTCACAGGGGCAGTTTTTGTCATTTAATATTTTGAACCTATGTAAGTAAGATTTAGTAGTTCCGTGTCCAGTGAGTACTTGTGTCGAGTAAAAGTCAGTAGCAGTACAGGTGTTGAGGTATTCCTCAATATTTGGGATGAATGTTTTTAAATGCTTGCCTTTCTCTGTTTTGTCCCATCGCTCCTGCCACTGTTTTATTGTGTCCGTGCGTAACGTGTATTGTAGACTTTGTTTTGTTATGTTGGAGTATGTTATGGGAATGTTTTGGTCCTTGGATGCATTTTTTGCTAGCAAACGTTGTCCTGCATGATATATCAAGCGATTAGGATATTAAATTTAATAATATTATGAATGACAGTGTCTGAAAGTGAATACCTCAAGCAGCTTTATTTAGATGACATACTTAAACTCTAAGGACATACATTAGATAAACATATTAACATTTCATTACATTTCAAATAACCTCTCCCTTCACCCTTCAACTGGAGACCTGCTCCATCTGGCGGGCCGATCTGCGGCGCTAAACCATCCGGGGTGTCACCCAAATGTGTACAGAAAAATTCATTCAAATCGGTCAAGTCCTTGACAGCTGGGAGGAGTTCAGTGACATACACACCTATGCTAGAATTATATATATAAAGAAGATATAGATCTATTAGCCTGTTAACACTCTAGTGGTCACAATTTTTGCTTGATCGTTACCAAGCTCCATATTTAAACGTTTAACGTCAAAAGACGGATCATGTTCTTCAGCGACTGAAATCGCACCATTGGGAGGGGGGTTTAGAGGGGGAGAAATTTGAAAATTCGAAATATCTCTGTTACTATACGTCGGATCGAAAAAATGTATAGAATCAATCTTATAGCAAATTAAATGTACTATAAATATTGTTATATACATTTATTCCGTATCTTGAATATTAACCGAGATATTTGTATTTTTCAGCCTTCAGTAAACCCCCACTTCTACTTATGTTACATAAACAATACACGGTTATGTAATAAACCATCATTCGAAGCTTAAATACCAAATATTGTTTTCAAGAGACATTTATTAAACGAGATACATGCAAATATGTACTAGTGACCCCCCCCTTCTTCAGTTTTTGGACTACTTTATTTGATTGATTGAGATAAAAATTATTCTGATTCATTGTAAATCACAGTACTAGATATAGTAAATAGTTTTCAATCAAATTGATACGTTATATTCTGATATATTATAGTAATTGTTTTTGTTTCCGGTAAGAAGTTGGCAGAACTGTTTGTTCACATTTCAGATGCTTTCCGACGGGAGGTTTCTTATTATCGTTTGTATTTACTCACTTAATATTCGTGGTGGTGTCGCTTCATCGGTATGTAGATTTATCTATTGTTAAACTTCACGCGGGAAATCTGCTTAGTTTACACAGCCCTGTGTGACAGACTTTTGAGCTAGGCGCATACTAGCTAGTGTCCATTGATCAGTGAAAATGTTTCTCAATAATCTGCCCTTCCGCTGAATGCGCTTTTGCTTTTAAATAAAAGTTTTTGAACAAGAGTTTGTGAATGGAAGACCAATTTGTTGTTTCCTTGTACAAAATAAAGTAAGTATTGTAATCGTAGAAATTTTGGATCTCCAAATCTGAACAGAATTATTCATTTTGACTTTCCATGAACTCAAGTTTGACTAGTTTCAGCGTGACATCTGGGTGGAGGTGTATAGAGGGTGTGGAAATTTTTAAAAAAAGTGAATATCTCCATACGCATTGAGCAACAACAAAATTGTATAAAACCATTTTTGTTTATCATCAAGAAATCTGTAAATTAGGTTCTATGGCATTTTTTGATTTGATGCATTGGAACAAAGATATTGCACTTGTGGGTGGAGATGTGCAAGTGTATTCAATCAGAAGAAGTTAGATTTCAAAATATCTCCATTTTTAGGAGGCAGATTGAAAGCTTTTAAATAACCAATATAGTTGATACAGTAATAAAGTCCGTCACGCAGGGGCTGCGTAAACTAAGCAGATTTCCCACGTGAAGTTTTACAATAGAGAAATCTGCCTAATAACAACTGTTGTAGTAAGAAACCTCTAAACCTATTCACGAGGGACGAATAGTTACGAAAACAGCCACCAGAGCTCACGGCAGAAAGTCCGAACATAGACTACTGCCGCAGAATACAAATGCAAATATCTCAGTTAATATTCAAGATACAGAATAAATGTATAGAACAATATTTATAGTAAATTTAATTTGCAATAAGATTGATTCTGTAATCTTTTTCCATCCGACGTATAGTAACGGAGATATTTCGAATTTTCAAAAATCCTCCCCTCTAAACCCCCCCTCCCACTGGTCCGATTTCAGCCGTTAACGAACTTGATCTTTCTTTTTACATAAAACAACTAAATATCGAGTTTGGTAACGATCAAACAATAATTGCCACCGCTAGAGCAGTAACAGACAAATATATATAAATATATATATATATATATATATATATATATATATATATATATATATACAGTTTTGAACAGACCTCATTTACGTCATCTACTAGGTAGGATCGATGGACATTTGAAGAAAAATCTCGAAAATTCCGTCATGAGTACAACCTCAATAGCTGATTTCCCTTAGGGGAAATCTGCTAATACCAGGATGATTCACAGGTGTATACATTTTTTCACTAATTGATAAGCAAAGATTTGTAGTTTTGACTTTTGCCATATCTTCCATAAAATATTTTAAAAACATTATTTTAGTCAGTTTTCAATTACAATTTGATGAGAAAACAGCCATTTTTTTTATTTTCTATATTTTAACATAAATGAGTTAACCCAGGAAATTTGTAGTTTTATGAGGCTCTCTTTAACCCTGAGGCAACGTAGTACTTGGTCAGTGTGAGTATTCAGAGATGCGGGATAGTCTAGCCAAGAGGCCCACAAAATTATTTGTATCATAGACCACTTGCCTTGTTTTTCAGTTTTGCTGCTTAGCTAATATTCCATTTTTGAAAATTCAGTAACTTCAAATGTAATTTTACTTATGTCTAACTGTAGTAAGATGTAGAAGAAGAAAACAAACATTCATTTTTTATATTTATTGATGAAACCGAAATTATATTAAAATTAGTTTTCTCTTTGTTGCTCGGGAAACAAATGAATGCTTTTGTTTCTAATATTACTATTTATTTACTCTGAGTTGGTATTCTGGCAGGTGGAAGTGACTTCTAATGTAGGTAGGATGAAAAAATGTAGGCTACGCTTCCACTATAATAATTTAATAACACGGCAAAGCGCTTTCGATGCTGTGCATCATCGTCAGTGCCCTGTTGACACACACAATAATAGTTACAATTTTCTATAAAATATGTTAGGTACATATAACAAAAAACTTATTTTTCTTTGGACTAAAAACATATAAAATTTAACGTGGAACTAAATAAAATATAAAACATTTCAATCATCAACAGTTATTTTTAAAATTAGTTTGGTACAAGTAGACAGTTAAAGCTAACTGAAAGAAGCCCTATATGAACAAAGACGTTTTACAAAACAAAGAAGAGAAAGGGAGACAAAGGGGACTTACCGAAGGTTTTCGATGTTGACCTGTCGGCTCTTGGAGCTAGACTGGCTTTTCATTCCAGCTAGTTGAGGTAAAGAGGCTGTTGGAACAAATTTTAGGAGGATGTCTGCCCTCTAAAATTATATTTTATTTAGTTCCACGTTAAATTTTATATGGTTTTAGTCCAAAGAAAAATAAGTTTTTTGTTATATGTACCTAACATATTTTATAGAAAATTGTAACTATTATTGTGTGTGTCAACAGGGCACTGACGATGATGCACAGCATCGAAAGCGCTTTGCCGTGTTATTAAATTATTATAGTGGAAGCGTAGCCTACATTATTTCATCCTACCTACATTAGAAGTCACTTCCACCTGCCAGAATACCAACTCAGAATATGGAAGCCCGGCAAGCTCAACCTGGCATCAACCATTGGCACACTGTTACACGTAAGAAAATTGAAGATATAAAAATAATGGACACTGATAACCTCAAAAAATTATACATTAAGATCCACATAAAACACGGATTTGCATGTAAAAACGTGTATTTTAACCAAACCTGTGTTAGATTAAGAGTTTTCCCAACTTACGTAAATAATATGTTGTATAAATTAAGTATATCCGGACCTCTACTATTAAAATTTAAAAAGATTATACTCCGCCACGAATTAAAAAAATGGTACAGCATAAGAGATAATTTATATTTTTATTTAAACTTAATACAAAAGCATGTTAAGTCTAGAAGCAGTAATGATGAGTGGGATACGTTCACAGCCCAGGTTAAAAATATGCATTCAAAAAAGTTAGAATTAAAAGAATCTATTATAAATAAGAAAATCAACGCACTTAAAAAGCCGCTAACCAATCCGAGGCGACCATATAATAATGGTGTTCATCCTGTTAAAAATACCCCCCCGAATATCTCTCATAAGGACAAAATACGCGACACAGCTGAGAACGTAAACATATTCAAAACTGCTCCTAGACTAATAAATCTAAGTGACATTCAATTTTCGACTGAGGAGATCAAGATCTTTAACAAAGGACTGAAATATTGTCCCTCACTCCCTCCCCATAGAGAAGAAATGATCGAACTTATGGCGGCCATTGAATCTATTAACATTGACAGCCCAGAAATTCGAAAGGTAGGATTAGAAATTGAAAACTATCTTTATAATAAAGAATTCAAAAATTCATCGAAGTGTCGGGATTGGCCTGAAATTAATAAGTTAACAAAGAAAATTAAAGAAAACAATCTTATAGTTACTAAAGCAGACAAAGGCGCCACATGTGTAATAATGGATAGAAAAACATACGACGATAAAGTTTTAGAAGTTATCAGAGATTTAGGATGTGTTCAATTAGAATCGGATCCTACTAGAAAATACAATGAAGCTGCTAGGAAAGCTATAAAAAATGCACATAATCTCTTGAGTGAATCTGAAAGAAAATATGTGACACAAATGAACCCATTGCCCCCGCGCCTTTACTGCCTCCCTAAGACACACAAACAAGACATACCTTTACGCCCCATAGTCTCTTTCAATTCGGCACCCACTGAAAAATTAGTGAAAACTCTCACTTCAAAATTTATTAACATTGTAGAATTTAATCCTACCTACTCTATCAAAAACGATATGGAATTCGTCAAGAGAATTACAAACCCAGACAAACTCTTTCCGGAAGAGAGGATGTTATGAATATGTTCTCCAACACACCACCCTAAGATGTACTCTATGTATTTGATTCAATTTTCAAAATTAAAAATGTAAACCCTGTCATATCCCAGGAATTTTTAGATCTGCTTGCCCTTTGTTTGAATCAAAATTACTTCAAATTCCAAAATAAATTTTACACTTTATCCACGGGGTTGATCATGGGCTCTCCAATATCACCTCTTGTACCTAACCTATTTATGGAACACTTAGAGACAAAATATATCATGTCACCGACAAACCCATGTTTCAATTTAATTAACTTTTATGTTCGCTATGTGGATGACATATTCATAAGTTTCGAGGGTAGCGTAGACAAAGTCAATGACCTTTTAAATTATGTCAATGGCTGCCATAGATCTGTTAAGTTCACAGTAGAAGTTGAAAAAGAGGGCCTGTTAAATTTTCTTGATCTCCAAATAAGAAGAGAGGGGAGAAGTCATTCCTTTAGTATATACAGAAAACCTAGTACGAGTGACATCATGATACCCGCCGATTCCTACCACCACACTCAATATAAAATGTCGGGATTTACTTTTCTAATCGACCGCCTTCTCAATATCCCCCTATCTGAACAAGACTTCTACCAAGAATTATCCTTTATCAAATACTTGGCGCTCAAAAACGGATATACGGAGAACTTAGTCGACAGAATGTTGGAAAAACGTCTCCGAAGAAAAACCGAGATAGAGTTACAAATCACTCCCACCAACAAAAGGAATGATAATCCCGGCTACCCACTTAGCATCCCCTTCATTAAACCCCTCTCAGTGAAAATAGGCAACTTACTGGGAAAAGCAGGCATCAAGACGGCTTACCGGAGCAAGAAGACCCTCAAAAATCTCTTCCCCAACCCCAAAGATCCTGTTTCCGCTCTGGAGAAGTCTGGCGTCTATCGGATATCTTGCCATTCCTGTGAAGCTACATATGTAGGGCAGAGTGGCAGGAAGATAAAAACAAGGGTTAAAGAACATTTCACCACAAAAACAAGTGAAATGAAAAAACACCTAATGGCCGAAAATCATGACCAGGACTCTCTACAATTGGAAGTTTTGCACCACCTACCTAAGGGAAGGAAAATGGACAGGGTTGAGGGACTAGAGATTAGTTTGGACCTTCTAACGGCAAAGAATAACATTAATATTAAAGAGGATGTCTGCCCTCTAAAATTTGTTCCAACAGCCTCTTTACCTCAACTAGCTGGAATGAAAAGCCAGTCTAGCTCCAAGAGCCGACAGGTCAACATCGAAAACCTTCGGTAAGTCCCCTTTGTCTCCCTTTCTCTTCTTTGTCTTGTAAAACGTCTTTGTTCATATAGGGCTTCTTTCAGTTAGCTTTAACTGTCTACTTGTACCAACCTAATTTTAAAAATAACTGTTGATGATTGAAATGTTTTATATTTTATTTAGTTCCACGTTAAATTTTATATGTTTTTAGTCCAAAGAAAAATAAGTTTTTTGTTATATGTACCTAACATATTTTATAGAAAATTGTAACTATTATTGTGTGTGTCAACAGGGCACTGACGATGATGCACAGCATCGAAAGCGCTTTGCCGTGTTATTAAATTATTATAGTGGAAGCGTAGCCTACATTTTTTCATCCTACCTACATTATTTATTTACTGATGAATTAAACAAGTCGGTGCAAGTGAGTCTTCCTAATAGTTCGAGTTCAGACTGAGACAAGAATGGACAAGCGCTTCTCCTTTGCATAAGTGGGGTAAGTAGCACACACGTTTTTTATTTTTAAATTTCAGAATCCATTCGTTTTTCCTGTAGACTTGTTTCAAAGATAATTTCCTTGGCTACAACTTTTATATCAATGTATTTTTTAATGAATTGCACTGTTTCTGAAATAAAGATTTGTGCATTTTACGGCTAAAAGAAGCTTCAAATAAAAAAATTCACAGATATAAACTCGTTTTAGAAATTGATTTTCTGAAGAATCTGTCATAAAAAGTATGGCATTCCATTGGAAATTCCAAAGTTATGGCCGCATATATATATATATATATATATATATATATATATATATATATATATATATATATATATATATCTATATATATATAAAATTGTAACCTCTGTCTGTACATTGATTTTTTCCCCGAAATTTCACGATAACTTTTCGTTTCACATGTCATAGACACCATAACTGCATTTTGTTTCTTTGGTGTATGTTTCTTGTTTGTTTATTTGTTTGTTTGTTTGTTTGTTTATTTGTTTGTTTGTTTGTTACCTTTTCACGCATAAACGGCTGAACCGAATTTTATGAAACATGGTATGTATATTACTACTAACCCAACTTAGACTTTAGGCTATATTAAAATTCTCTGAGACGAACAGGAGTGGGGGTTATAAGGGAAGCCAGAAATTAAAAATAGCGATATTTCGTTTCCTATTAGTTTTTCGGCAAATATGAACATAACAAAAGTTGTTTATTTTGTTATTTAGAGTAACTTTTGTTATATACACTTTTTTCGTATACCGAAATATAAACGAGATATACGCTAAAACCTATAGCGGAAGTGAACAATTTTATTTGGGACAAAAGATCCAACCGAAATAAATAAAACTCGGCATATGTAATAGCACTAACGCTTTCATTATAACAAGCCATACCAACATTTCTAGGGACGGGCAAGAGTGGGGGTTATGAGGGATGCCAGAAATTAAAAATAGCAATATTTCGTTTCGTATTGGTTTCTTGGCAAATATGAACATAACAAAAGTTGTTTATTTTGTTATTTAGAGTAACTTTTGTTATATACACTTTTCTTTTATAACAAAGTATAAACGAGATATACGCTAAAAACTAAAGCGGGGGCAACTATTTTATTGGGCACTAGCGGTAGAACCGAACTTAACAACACTCGGTATGTAAATTAGCATTAATTCTTCCATGTTTATAAGCTATACTAAAAATTTTAGGTTCCAAGGGGAATGGGGGTTATGCGGGAGGCCTGAAATAAAAATTCGCGATATTTCATCGTCTATTTGGTTTTTGGCAATTGTGCACATAACATAAGTTGTTTACTTTTTAATTAGTGTAAATTTTGTTTTATAATTATTTTTTTTTGTAAAATAAGGTATGAAGCAAGTAATTTGCTTAGAAATATTGATATGCTCAACAATACATTCCAATATGAACTACCCAGGTATCTCACCTGGATAAGTTAATTCAAATCCATGTTAAAATTTTATCCTTAATAATTCAAAACTATGTTATTTTTTAACTCCAGTAACAGTTTGCACCAAATAAGGTATACTGCCCCCACCCTTCTCTCAGCGCATTTAATACATTATTTAATTAAAACGTGAAAAATATTTGAAACAGTTTTTAGAATTGTGAAAATAATGTAATATGATTTTTTAATATATTTGAATGTATTAGAGGATAGCTATCCAAAATGCATTGCAGGTTGGCAGCACTGAGGCTATGTAGGTGTCGAGCTACTTCCTTTGTCCTATCAGTTCTGCCGCTTCCCTTCCGACCTCATATTGGTCTATGTTTACATGTTAATTGATGCTTATAGCAATGTATTATTATTCTCAGGAATGTGAATTTCTTTAATTATCATAAATAAATAATTTACTAGAATAAACGCTAGGGAGGTGCACTCAGGTATTTCTGGTATTTATTAACTCTGCTCCGTTAATGTATTATGATATACTATACTGAAAACCAATATGAATACACAGTTTACAATCGAGACTTATGAAAGAGTGTTTTAATAGAGGCTATGACGTACCTAAAACAGCTGTCACCGTTGGACATTGTACCGCATGAAGGGAAAGAAACTTATTCATACATGGTTTGGAAGATAGAATACATTCTAGGATTATGAATTATATGGTCCATCACTTTATAAAAAAAAAACTACATACACAGAGGACGGAAAATATAAAAATATTGAGGACAATGAAGTCTTAAATAACAAATAATTATATTATTAACAAATCCACAGTAACGACGGGTATAAATTCTAAACACTGGGACAGGGAAATAAAAAAAATATTGTGGAAAGTAAAGCCTTGCCAAAAATATACCATCTTCATTCAGCCTCAAATGAATTCCCGGGCGAAGCCGGGTACCTTTGCTAGTATATATATAAAATTGTAACCTCTGTCTGTACATTGATTTTTTTCGCGAAATTTCACGATAACTTTTCGTTTCACATGTCATAGACACCATAACTGCATTTTGTTTCTTTCGTGTCTGTTTGTTTGTTTGTTTGTTTGTTTATTTGTTTGTTTGTTTGTTACCTTTTCACGCATAAACGGCTGAACCGAATTTTATGAAACTTGGTATGTATATTACTACTAGCCCAACTTAGACTTTAGGCTATATTAATATTCTCTAGGACAAACAGGAGTGGGGGTTATAAGGGAGGCCTGAAATTAAAAATAGCGATATTTCGTTTCCTATTGCTTTTTCAGCAAATATGCCCATAACAAAAGTTGTTTATTTTGTAATTTAGAGTAACTTTTGTTATATTCACTTTTGCCGTATACGGAAGTATAAATGAGTTATACGCTAAAAACTATAGCGGGAGTCCACAATTTTATTTGGCACAAAAGAATCAATCGAACTAAACCAAACTCGGTATGTGAATTAGCACTAAAGCCTTCCTTATAATAAGCCATACGAACATTTCTAGGGACGGGCAGGAGTGGGGGTTGTAAGGGAGGCCTGAAATTAATAATAGTGATATTTCGTTTCCTATTGCATTTTCGGCAAATATGCACATAACAAAAGTTGTTTATTTTGTTATTTAGAGAAACTTTTTTTATATGCACTATCGCCGTATACCGAAGTATAAAGGCGTTATACGCTAAAAATTATAGCGGGAGTCAACAATTTTATTTGGCACAAAAGACTCAACCGAACTAAACCAAACTCGGTATGTATATTTGCACTAACGCCTTCCTTATAATAAGCCATACCAACATTTCTAGGGACGGGCAGGAGTGGGGGTTATAAGGGAGGTCAGAAATTAAATATAGTGATTTCCTCTTGGGGTTTCGGCAAATATGCACATAACAAAAGTTGTTTATTTTGTTATTTAGAGAAATTTGCTCAACACTTCTTTTCAATATGAACTACCAGGTACCTCAAATGAAAAAAATGATTCAAATGTATGTCAATATTTTCTCATTAATAATTCAAATCTATGCTTAATGCACAGGAGACGGGAAATATGACAATATGGAGGACAGTGAAGTCTTACATAAAAAAATAATTTTATTATTAACAAATCCACAGCAATGACGGGTGTAGACCCTAAACACTGGGAAGGGTAAATGTCAAAATATTGTGCAAAGTAAAGCCTTGCCAAAAAAAATACCATAACCATTCAGCCTCAAATCAATTCCCGGGCGAAGCCGGGTATCTGATCTAGTATATATATATATATATAAAATTGTAACCTCTGTCTGTACATTGATTTTTTTCACGAAATTTCATGATAACTTTTCGTTTCACATGTCATAATAGACACCATAACTGCATTTTGTTTCTTTGGTGTCTGTTTGTTTGTTTGTTACCTTTTCACCCATAAACGGCTGAACCGAATTTTATGAAACTTGGTATGTATATTACTACGAACCCAACTTAGACTTTAGGCTATATTAATATCCTCTGAGACGAACAGGAGTGGGGGTTATAAGGGAAGCCAGAAATTAAAAATAGCGATATTTCGTTTCCTATTGGTTTTTCGGCAAATATGAACATAACAAAAGTTGTTTATTTTGTTATTTAGAGTTACTTTTGTTATATACACTTTTTTCGTATACCGAATAATAAACGAGATATACGCTAAAACCTAAAGCGGAAGCCAACAATTTTGTTGGGCACTAACGATTGAACCGAACTTAACAAAACTCTATATGTGAATTAGCATTAATTCTTCCATGATTATAAGATATATTAAAATTTTTAGGTCCAAACTGGAGTGGGGGTTATGAGGGAGGCCTGAAATGAAAAATTTGCAATATTCCGATTCCCATTGGTTTTTCAATAATTTTCTATAAAAAATACCATCATTAGTCAGTCAATGATGATTTCGCGGGCATCGCCAGGTACATTAGCTAGATTGTATATAAAAAATACGTACATTATGAATGATATTTAATTATAATAAATGCTATCCATGATTATGATTTGAATTATTCACGGTATGCCAAACAGTGGAGAGGGAATGATTAGAGACTTATTTTTATTTATTCTTCAATTCTAAAAATTTTTTTCCAACAAGTCGCCCAACTGATCCTAACGGGGAAAAATGCGCCTAGACGGGAAGTGCAGTTGAACACCTAGAAGCATAACCATAAACAAAATAGAATCTTTCCGCCTCAAATGATTTCCCGAGCGAAGCCTTGGAACCTTGGCTAGTATATATATATATATATATATATATATATATATATATATATATATATATATATATATATATATATATATATACACTGAATAAATGAGCATTGCCTTTAATATCTCACATGGAAAACCTTTGATTTCCGCCTAGGTAATAGGAATTTATTTAGTCTGAACTCTTTAAACAAATCCTCAGTCCCACCCTGGCTAGAAAAGGGATGTAACCTGTAGATAACCCATCCCAATTAGCCACAGTAGCAAAAAGGGGACATTAATAAATAAAATAATAATAAATACTGACTAAATATGCAAGGGTATATTATAGGTTAATGACTAACAGTTCTTGAGATTGAAAAAGGGACAAAGTAGGTATACATGTTATCCCAGGGAAGCTAAAAATGAAAAAAGTGAATCCCTTTGCCACCTTGAAGGGCACTGGAGCTTCTATAAAAAGCCAATATATGGCAACAGAAGAAGAGCTAAGATAGCTTGAAGGAACCGATCGCTAGACACACCAGACTATTATATCAGTCCATAGCAAATGGGACACGTCTTCCTCTAGATTGATATATCAGGAATTGAGTTTATCAACTAGTAGCTTTTTATAAGTTTTCACTCCTTATTCCAAATTTCCAAAAAATAAAAAAGCTTTTTCATAAGTATTCGCTCCCTATTTCAAATTTTAAAAAAAGATTGATTTTGTTTAAGGAAAAGATAAGTGATACCAAAAATAGATCTATTCAGTTTGAATGCTACTTGCATTATATGTATCATACTGTACATTTGAATATATGATTCGGATAACAATGAATAAAGAGATAATTTACCTGAGTTGGTTGATCCTGTGCAGGACTTGGGCTTGCTGTCGCCGAGTGGCTTTGAATATTCTGGTTTTGCTGTATGTGGTTCACAGTTACATTCTGATTCAAACCTTGAGTAAGGACAGTTTGTAAAGTTCCCATAACTGGAACCGAATTCACAATAGTGTGCTGTCCGGTATTGTTTGTAATAACTTGTGCAACATTATTGGGTAGAGACGTTTGCTGTTGTTGTTGTTGAATCTGCTGTTGCTGTTGCTGCTGAAGGTGTGACTGTTGCTGTTGATGGAGCTGCTGTTGCTGCTGCTGCTGGAGTTGCTGTTGCTGGAGCTGCTGTTGCTGCTGCTGTTGAAGTTGCTGCTGCTGCTGTTGAAGTTGTTGTTGCTGCTGCTGCTGCTGTAAATGCAACTGCTGTTGCTGTATTTGTTGCTGCTGCAATTGCTGCTGGTGTGGCTGAAGCTGCTGTGGGTGTTGCTGCAACTGCTGGTGGTGATGTTGCATCTGTTGATGTTGTTGTTGGGCTTCACTAGGTGAAACTACTGCAGGAACCTGGTTCTAAAAAAGGTAAGAAAATTAATGAATGAAAAAACACAGCCTCTATTTGCCCCAATAAATGTTTTAGTCACTTTTGTTTTAACGAAAAATGGTACTGAAAGAAGACTTGTTATTTCTCAAAAATCAAGCTACAGGAAAGCATTTAAAAAAAAAAACATCAATTTACATGGATTTTAAAATAAAGAAATAATTTAATTAATAACAGAATTGAGGAGCTGCAAAGAACTTCAGAGCCCAAGATTTGTATATCATGAAGAAATGGCACGAAGAAAAAAAGCAACATTTAGTTCCATTTATTGTTTTCCCCCATACCTCTCCTTCCTCCACCTAGAGAAAATCTACCTTCCACAACACAAGTTTGCAGTGACTGTAGGGTTCACCCTCTTAGCAGCATTACCATAACAGTGCTTTACTATCCCACCAAACCTTTCGGCATACCCCTATGCTAGGGGTGTGTTTGAACCCACAGTATATGCTGTCTACAGCGACGGCAGACTGCAACACCTAAGTACTATGACCATCCACAGTACCTCAAATGCAGTCCCAGCATAGACGCTCTGTGGACTCGCAAGTGTGCCTTACTAACACAACATAAGTAACTAACTTTCCCTGAAAGTTACTTAATTCATGCGGTGATTGCTAGCACAGCACTCCAAGAATCAAAACTCATATATCTCACCCTAGGAAGAATTATAAGCTGGTGTGAAGTAATGAAATAGGAGAGGAAATTATGAGGTGTTGAAAATAATAATGATGAAGCTAATAAAAGAAGGACCATAGGTTTTAATGTTTACCTAAATTCAAATGAGGGGATTTGAAAAAACACTTTTAAACCAAAAAATTATAAATATATATATATATATATATATATATATATATATATTTAATAATAACAGATCCAGAGGTGTTGAAAATAATAATAATGAAGCTAATAAAAGAAGGACCATAGGTTTTAATGTTTACCTAAATTCAAATGAGGGGATTTGAAAAAACACTTCTAAACCAAAAGATTATAAATATAAATATATATATATATTTAACAATAACAGATCCAGAGGTGTTTGGTGCAAAGAGAGAGCTCACACGGCATGTAATTAGGTACTTGAGTGAGAAAAATATAGGAAATTCATGAGCTCCCTCTATAGTAATTGCTGCACCAAACCGATAAGTGAGAGGGAGCATTAATGATAAACAGGCTGAAATTAACCCAATTGGACTAAAACATCATAATAGACAGGCTCAAAGCTGCCTTTCATCTGCACAGGGCACCATTAGCAGAGGAATGGTTTCGTATATGTATCAACACAAGGAGCTAAATCTGATAACTAGTCTAGATATAACTAAATACTCAGCAGCTCAATTATTCACCAGGAAATAATTATTATCTAGTGCTTAAAATTTATTGGGTAACTGAAGAAATCTTGTAATTGTTTTGTAACCTGATTTAAATTCAAATAATATTAAAAATCTGCTAAGAAAAACATGATTATAAAGCCCATCTGAAAAATAAGTACCATTAAAATGGCACCTCACAAGGGTTTTCTTCAGGAATGGGAATATGGATTACGAGCATGAGGAGAGAACACAATATTGCTGTGAAAATCCCTTCAAGTATTTTGCACAAGTGTTTTAGTATGTTTCATGAGGGGGAGGGGATAGAGCTGAAAGATCTCCAATATTATGAGCCGGGTCGAAAATCTCTATAAAACAATCTTGTTGCAAATTTATTTTTCTGCAACTATTGTTCTTTTCAAGTTTTCTGTAACTCAAATATTAACAGAATTATTTGCAATTTTTTGTTTGCAGCCTAAGGAATTACACAATGTTTGCAGTGTAAGGAATTACACAAATCTCACCATACCCTACAATATACATCCCTGTATTGTCTATGCACTTTTCCATTTTGTTTCTATTTGTTCATATTTTACACTTAAGTAGTCATTTTTTAATGCTCTTTAAACTATGCGATACTTTCTGTTTTTTTAGCTTATTTCTCTACCACTTTTTTTTTTGTTTTATACTATATTAACGAGACCAAGCAAAAATAATCGCAAGGGAAAATAAACTCACTTTTAAGAAATAACAAATCTTCAGCCAGATACATCTTAAAATGGCACCACATTGAATTGACTGCATACACATTTAGTCGAGAAACACATTGGACTTCAACAATACCACATACCGACCCAAAAAAAAAATACCATTCCCTTTCAACTCCACACAAAAGCTCAAAAAAAAAGTGTCGACAATAACAGCACATAAAGCATATATATATAAACAAAAGCAATGTAAAGAAACAGTCCCTTAAAATATTACACTTTACTGTCAAAGGAAAATAAAATCTGTAGCAGAGGGTATAGGTAAATACAGATCATCTGGGCTAGTTTAACCCATTAGTTACTCCGTATATCATGGGATACACTCCGATTCAAAATGGGATGGCATCCATTCCTAGATGGAAGGAGGGGGTCAAAGGGAGTAGTTAGTACCTCTTGAGGCAAGCAACTGCCTCCTTCATTCGTATCTCAGCTCTCTTGCCAATGAAACTTAGCTAGAACCAATATTATGCAATATTTAACATCCATATTAACTGTAGGCATATCTGTCAGTGCAGACCGTCATCACTAGCAGATGGTCGAATACAGTTGGCATTGTGCTCTAGATGCAAAGGCACCATCTTCAAGCTGTCTAGAGTTGTACTGAGTTAGTTGTCCGTTGGTCAGTAGGTTATGTATGTCTGTTCACCACCGTATTAGCTTGTTTACGTTTTAGTCTGAGTCTGTTTGGATACGTTACAACCATCAGCCAGTGACGACAGTCTGCACTGACAGATATGACTACACAATATCATCTATACTGGCAGTTCCAACTCTTCACTTGATTTATCCATATTAACATTTCCGGCCTATCTAGCACATTTCGCAACAACAATTTGCTTAAAGTAAGTAGAGTTCAACAAACGTAATAATTTCATAAACGGGAAAAACTTCTTTTGGGTTTCCAACTGAGATTTGATAATCAGCCCTGGGAGTGTCCACAAGCCTTGATTTTCTTTTATTGGGATCGATGCTAAATACAGCCTCCTCAGATAATTCTGAATCCAGGCATAGTTGCATTAATCTCTGCCAAGTTCCATTGTATATATATGAGCATAAGCTCCACGGCGATTCCCTCTAACAGCCATTTTAGATGTCTATGTAGGAGAACATATTTAAATATTCCTTTACAACTGTTGCAATTGGAAGTTTCTTCGTATCAGATTCAGATTTTTAGTTATTATTTACCGATCTCCTCTCCAGAGCTTCTATATCGATGTGTTGTCTAAAGGCTACTCCATTGTTTGTCATAATTTTGATCCAGTATTTGGTAGATTCGAGCTAACAGAACATACGTAAGACTTCAACTGAACTCCTGAACCATGTTTCTAAAGTTGAGATCGATGAGGGTACATGTAAATATGTTCTCGACACTCCTGGTAGAAGTGAGCCTTCTGGAATGGCTAGTAGGAGAGAATCGCTATGGAGCTTATCATCCTGACATGAGAAAGCTGTTCAAAGATTAACGCAACTACAACAACCCCTGGACAAATCCTAGGAGAAGATAATCAATGTTTGCATATACTCCCAGGTCTTTGGGAAACCTGCTCATGAAATCTCAGTTGCCATACTAAAAGCTGATCAAAAAAAAAATTTTTATTTTATAGGAATTCAATTTTAACTGGAATTTTACTTGTATCCAAAGATACACCTAGGAACTAATTATATATATATATATATATATATATATATATATATATATATATTATACATATATATTGCAGGCAAGAAATATTTGTTTAAAATTTTTTGAAAAATATTTCTAAACCCTAATAAAGAAAAAGAGATAAAATAAATTAATTTTGAGAAAAAAAATGTCTGGGCACTAATGGGTTAATGAAACTGCAATGGAGAAACTATTGGAAATTTTTAGAACTAAATATAATAAAAGCCAAAACTTAAGGGATTGTAACTCATATATTGTTCTCCCCACACACAACATTACAATTGAATCCATTACAAAAACCCAAGCTTTCCAATACCCAAAATGTCAGATGCAGACAAAATAAATATTATTCCCAAAGTATGTGCAAACGTATAAAGACATAAATAAGTGATGCCTTGTATAATAAAAATAAGCTTCATTTTAATTATCCATTGTTCCAGTTGTAATCAAAGTAAAACAACATTTTGTAATCGACGTTTCGAAGTATAGAAGATTGGAATGTTTTCTACCAACATTTCACTAGCTTCTTCAAGAAATTGTAATCTGAGAAGGAATGTTGGATCCCTTGTTGAATCTAAATGCACTCAGTATTTGATGAGCATCAGCAATACCAACTGTCAAAATGGAAAGGCATTGGTCTGTCTGTTTGTGATTCTATAGCCATTTCAGTCATTGGGTTAAAATATTATGCTCCAGGTTGTTCTTTTATACTTTTCCTGACCAGAAATTCTTTAAACTAATAATTAATAAAGAAATGGCGGAGCATGATTGTCTCTAATATATTGAGAACTAATAGAGGCAGAACATTGAAATTCGGACAAATGCTGTACCAAACACCAAATAACAGATTAAATTTTAATCTACTATATGACAACATTGTTAATATCCACAACAAAGGGGAGGTTGGGAAAAAAATGTCAACCCTATTATGTTTTGTATAATTTTTAGATCTTATGATAAAAAAATTGTTCGTTCTAAAATTTTCGTTTCCATTAAATAAAAACTGCCAAATAAAAAATTAAATTTATTTTGAAAATACTATTCAATGAATCATTAAATTTACTCGACCTGACATGCATGATAACGTTTCACTTTAGTTTTAAAAACTGAAAGTGGATGTTAGTTCAATGAAATAAACATTAAAATGGCATCCCACACAGCTATGGACTTGTGTGTAGTTCCTAACAAGTCCTTAAAAAAATTAAAGTCAAGTCTTAAGCTGTCGTCTATGTTGAAGTAAGTGAGTTTCCCCCACTTGACAATTCATTAGCTTGGTCTGCAAGTAGAAGTTGGTTCAGTTAAAAGTATTCTGTGCCCTTTTAGAGTTATTCAATTCTGCCTACAGGTGTTCTATTGTCGTTAATTCCTGACAAAAAAAAGTTAGTCAACAGTCTCAGGGATTCCTGTTATCAGACTTCAGCATCAAGCATAGAAAACAGAATGATCCCTAAAAATAGAGGACCAGACATGGAACTAAAATCCTGGTTAAAATAGCTCTGGTTATATGAATCAATAATTATAATATCTCATTCCATTTTATATATATTGTTTTATCTGACAGAAAATACTTAACAAATAAAACTCACTTTCATCTATAGCCCCTTATCTCAGAAGCTCTATATGTTTTGCTTTTCGGGAGTATAATATCAATTACAGCCACTCACATGACATTCCATTCAGAAAGCCATTTCAAAAACAACTGAAAATGTTTACATAGAAATGAACTGATGTTATATAAATTATATGCATTCATAAGAAATTTATTTCTGTATAATCTGCTGATTATATTTGTCAATTTTATATAGTTTTGATGTGGCTCTCTATGTAAAAAGAAGTATACTCAATCATGTGTTGGATTAAGTGATGTTAAACTCCAAAGAAAAATCTTCATGAGAAGCAAAATTTATAGAATGTATAAATAACAGAGTTGAGAAGAAAAGTGAACTTTATTTATTAATAATACTTTCATCTGTTTACAGCAATTACAGATATAAACCACCAGCCTTCATTCTCAGAATGGATATCCTTGAGGAAGCTAGGAATATGATTGGAAAAATGTTGGCAGAAAACATCATTATAGGGTGGAAAGCTAAAACATTTCAAAATCAAGATGAGACTCTTAAGTTCAAAGTCAAATTTCAACAGCACCACTCTAAATCCACCAAATTTTGATGGCACCCTAATTCAATTTTTTTTTTTCCAGAAAATGAGGTCCGTTCAAAACTATATATATATATATATATATATATATAAAATTGTAACCTCTGCCTGTACATTGATTTGTTTCACGATAACTTTTTGTTTCACATGTCATAGACACCATAACTGCATTTTGTTTCTTTCGTGTCTGTTTGTTTATTTGTTTGTTACCTTTTCACGCATAAACGGCTGAACCGAATTATATGAAACTTGGTATGTATATTACTACTAACCCAACTTAGACTTTAGGCTATATTAATATTCTCTGAGATGAACAGGAGTGGGGGTTATAAGAGAGGCCTGAAATTAAAAATAGCGATATTTCGTTTCCCATTGGTTTTTCGGCAAATATGCACATAACAAAAGTTGTTTATTTTGTTATTTAGAGTAACTTTTGTTATATACACTTTTTTCGTATACCGAATTATAAACGAGATATACGCTAAAACCTATAGCGGAAGTGAACAATTTTATTTGGGACAAAAGAACCAACCGAAATGAATAAAAATCGGTATGTGAATAAGCACTAACCCTTTCATTATAACAAGCCATACCAACATTTCTAGGGACGGGCAGGAGTGGGGGTTGTAAGGGAGGCCTGAATTTAAAAAATAGCGGCATTTCGTTTTCTATTCGTTTTTCGGCAAATATGAACCTAACAAAAGTTGTTTATTTTGTTATACAGAGAAATTTGCTCAACAATTCTTTTCAATATGAACTAACAGGTACCTCACCTGGAAAAATTAATTCAAATGTATGTAATATTTTGTCCTTAATAACTCAAATCTATGCATAATGCACAGGAAACGGGAAATAAGACAATATGGAGGACAGTGAAGTCTTACATAAAAAATTAATTTTATTATTAACAAATCCACAGAAACGACGGGTATGGACCCTAAACACTGGGACAGGGAAATGTCAAAATACTGTGCAAACTAAAGGCTTACCAAAAAAAAATACCATCATCATTCAGCCTCAAATGAATTCCCGAGTGACGCCGGGTATCTTAGCTAGTATATATATATATATATATATATATATATACATATGTTCGTTAACCCTCTAGTATTCACAATTTTTGTTTGTTTGTTACCAAACTTAATATATAAACGTTTTATGTAAATATAAAGATCAATTCATTAATGACTGAAATTTGAGTAGAAGGAATGGGAGTTTAGTGGGGGAGAGGGATTTCAAAATATCTCTGTTATTATACGTCGGATTAAAAAAAGTCCGTCACACAGGGACTGTGTTAGTTAAGCAGATTTCCTACATGTGCATAAGAGCAACATCTGGTATTTCAGCTTCAAAGAACGTCCTTCGTGACATAACAGCTTATTGTTAATATGACATGAGTAGGCAGGGGAGTTTGCTGAAGGCCTTAAACTAAAAAATGAAAATATGTTGGTTAATAATCAAGATAGTAAAAATACGCATATAAAAACATTCATACAGCATTTAATTTGTTAAAAGATTTGTACTATACACTTTTTCGATCCGACGTGTAACAACAGATATATTTCGAATTTTCGAAATTACCCTCTTCTAAGCCCTCCCCCGTCACCACTATCCAATTTCAGCTGTTAATGAACATTTTTTTTTAACTGACAAAACGTTTAAATATCCAGTTTGGTAACAACCAAACAAAAATTATGACTGCTAGAGTGTTAAAAGGCAAGTATATAAATCTATATATACTATTGAAGTCGTACTCATTACGTGATATTCAAAAAATGTCCACATATGTCCATCAATCCTTCCTGGGAGATGATGAAAATGAGGTCCGTTACAAAAATTGTATATATGTATAAACATTTTGAAGAGCCCTTATTTTCATCATCTCCTAAGCAGGATTGATGGACATTTTTCAAAATCGCATCATGAGTACAACCTCAATAGCTGATTTCCCTTGAGGGCAGCTATTGAGGTCGTACTCATGATGTTATTTTCAAAACATTTGCTCAAATGTCTATCGATCCTACCTAGTAGATGAAGAAAATGAGGTCCGTTCAAAACTATATAGGAGGAATTTCGAAATTCTTAATATTTCTGTTACTCTTCTATTACGATGATCAATACTATACTCAATTTTCTAACTGTTCCATGGAAACCAAAGATTATATGAGGTAATGGTTGAAGTCAGCCTTTGGGAAGAGAGGGAGTTCTATGAGGCGGATTGAAAAATTTTAAAAACCAATCAAGATGAAATTTCAATTTTCCACAACGATTGTTAGATACACGTTTTCTCCAACTCAAAAAATTAAACAAGTTTTTCGTATTTTTGTGGTTTCATCCTTTTGTAAAACCCCACTTACACAGCCGATTTTTTTTCATTAAGCACTTTGGTCACTAAACTAAGCTAATCTTTTAATTCCTGTTTACATAGGCTTCTTAGTGTGAGAGGAATAGAGTATAGATGGTGATAGGAGTTTCATAGACTTCCTTGCTGGGCTGAATTTTCTTCTTCTAATGGCTTTCTGTTCCAGCAGACCAGTTCACTATGCTAATTTTTGCTAGCTCTATGGCTACTTTCCTCAGGCTATACATTGGCAATGTTGTTCCGGATAGGTGATAGTCCGAGGTCTAAATGATTAGTGTGACCTATAGTCAGAACAACAGTGGCAATGTTTAGCTTGACAAAGATAGCCGTAGAACTAGCAAAATTTAGCACAGTGAAGCGTGACGAGAAAATTGCTGGAGCAGAAAGCCATTTGGAAAAGAAGAAATTAATATAATAATTAATGAACTGATAGGGTGATGATAGAAAATTTATTATTCGAAATTCAAAATATTTTGTATCCAATGTATTACTTAACGATGCTGTGTAAGGAAATGAAGTATAATTGATTTTGTTAAAGCAAACTAAAAAAACGTTGGTTAATCCTATTATTTATTTTTAACATTTAATTGAAATAAATAATTTCATTTCAATATGTGATCATCTGAAATAATATGTTTGAAGAGAGCTGAGATCAGTGCCAATTTAGTCTAGTTTGAGTAGTAGAAGTTCTTAAAGATCATAATTTTTAAAATATATTCTCACTATTTTGCCTCTAAAACCTACACCGCTTGCTTTTCCTTTAGCCCTGAAAACCAGACTGAAACATTGACAAAATAAATACTTCTTTCAAATGTTTTCAAAACCTAGCCGTCACTCTTACCTGAATTCTTTTTAATTTAACCACGTATATTATTTTATAAGTGAACCAATGGATTTTAGAATGGTGCTTTGTAATTTCAATATGAAAAATAGTGAATAGAAACACATATCAATGTTACAGTATTAATAATATCAAAATGCTTTATCCAGGAACAATGAAATTGTTAATAAGTGAAGCTTTGTGGGTTTCTATGAGTGAGAGCTACCAACAAACACATTTGTCTATATTTGTTATTTATTTGCTAATTGATGCTAGTCCAAAAGTTTCCATACAATCCCTTGTACGAATATGATCTAATAAAGTTTGCTATTCACACCACAAGTGCTTTGATTAACAAGTGCGAGTGGTGTCCCATACTATCATAGTGCAGTCTCTGTAAGGCCAATTCATTCTTACTTCATGAAAGAAATCCCTGAATTGTGGAAACCTTTCAACATGGTGTGGATAAGGCCACATCGAATTCATCCTGGATACATCCTGAATAAATGATAACAAAGCCATAAATTATAAACATTTTATATAAATTAAAGGAAATAAAACAAAGAGGAAATAAAAACGTAATAAATTAAACAAAATATGGTTCCAGGGTTGGGAAGAATTTTACAATAAAGCACGACTTCCTCAACATAGTCATTGAAAATAATTATTTTTCTTGTAACCAACTTTTAAATTTTAATGTTTCATCTATTCTTCAATTGGGGTTCAATGTGAATTAATTCATTGGTCTTAATACATTTGGAAAACCTTGAGTCATGGTTTCGATTCCCACATGTGCAATAGGAATTTATAGTGATGAACTCCCAAAATAAAATCCTTAGTTTCAGTTTGGCTAAAAAAGTAGTAACCTATGATAGCCTATCCCATTAGCTACAGTAGCATTATGTGGACATTAATATTTTTTTTTTTTAATTCTTTCTTTGAATTTAGAGAATAAAAAATATTCTTAAAAAAAGCAAAATATAAATATAATATTCTTTTCAAATAAAATCCTTAGTCCCACCCTGGCTAGAAAAGGGTGGTAATGAGTAGATAACCCATCCACAATTAGCCTTTGTTGCAGAAAGTGGGCATTATTTTTTTTTTTTTTTTCAAATGGGAAAAGAAGAACTTGTTTGAATAATTCATATCAGAATTAAGCCACAGGATTCCCCAAACAATATGTGTAGTTTCTTAAATTTGGCATTCAAACCCATTGAATTCAATCTTTTAGATAACCAACTACTTGGCCATTGTGAAACTTGTCAAACAAACTCAAAATTCTATAAAGTGGAAAGTGTAACATAACTCTAGATATGGAAGACACTAAATCAAGGCATTAAAAAGTCTGGAGGACTGCACGCCCATGCTCTACCATCCAACGGGCAGGGGAGTTGCAAGTGAGCTACGTGAATAAAACAGTAGTTCTTCTATTGGATCAAGTTCACATATTTCAATCAACATTACTAAGAAACATTAAAAGATACGCAGGTCATAATATAACATACATGAGTGGAATATAGAAAACTTGGCAATAAATGTGAGGGAGCATTGATTAATATGTAGTGTGGCTAAAAATTGTGCAAGCCCTGAATTATAATAGATATGTTTAACTCATAGATTTATGGGGAAATTGTTTCTATCTCCTACGAAACTTATTTATTTCCATGGAAGACTGAAGGGAGCACTTGAATTTAAGAAAATAGATGACATGATGGCTTTAAAAGCCCACTTCACTAGCATAACTTTTAGAGGTTGGCCACCAGTTTTTTGTTTTTTTTGGGGGGGGGGTAGCATAAATCCAACCCCACAATAATTATATTCAGTGCATAAATGTTTATTAATTACCTTTTGACAAAGGGGTGATTATTATTATAATAATTTGAATTTGGTTCATAAATTACCGTCATCCTTATGCTTAACAGATCTCTATTTGACAACAACTAATGCATCAGTTTTGACAAATTAATAATAAAAAAAAATTAAAAAGTTAAGATATCGATTTTAAAATAAGTGGATACTGAATTTTATAAAATGCATCTAATAAAACTAAAATCACAGTGAGCTTGATAATCAGACGGGAGCTCTGAAACATCAAGTTGGTAACAAGAACATTATTTTTCAAAATACCTTAGTCATAAAAGTGTACTTTAAAATAAAATGGTTATAAATAACTTGTGTGTGAAAATAAAATGTTGATGCTCCTTTCTAAAGAGATGAATAAACTAAAAGGCCTTCCACTATAACATTAGAAACCATCTAACATTTACAAATTACTTACAACATAGTTGTTCATCTCTCCATCTCCAGTGTGATTTGCTTGCTGAGATAAATTATCCATGTTTATTAAATTTATCCTGCAAAATATATAAGGAAATTAATTTTTTTTAAAAAAACTGTCCTAACTTCCAGAATTACAAAATTAAAACTTTATTGATTGCATGGAAATACGAAATATTTGTTATGGTAACCGATAAAAATTGTACGGTATATGACATGTCGAAGAGAGCAAATCATTGATAGAAAAGCTAAAAGATTATGCTAATGTTTCCGATTACGTACGGCCTAACTACTTGTCAAGTAATAAGACCAGCAAAGCCCAGTAACTAAAGACTGGTTACACCAACGGCAGGTTATACTATACTAACAGGGGCATCGATAGTTGGAGAAAAGGGCCTTCCAGTTTATGGAAATACTTACATTTTGAAGGACTTATAAAACTACAGTATTTAAAAAGTTAATTTCAGTAGCAAAACAAAGTGAACAAATATTCTATGTATGTGATTTATGGAGTGAGCAAGAGAGTGTTGCCAAATTGGACGTTTGGTTCCTCCAAGGGTCCTTTGTAGAGGTAAGGGCCAAGGGCTAACGGCTAATAGCTGGAGAATTTTTTTTCAAGGAGACAATAACACCTGCAGACTGTATAGCAGCCACACAAAACTATTACAATTATTTCCCTTAAAACGCCGGCTAGATATATCAAATCTAGTAGAACAGTAGCAAAACTTACATTCAAGCCGCTAAGCGATCTACTAAAAATTTTTAAATCAACAGAATACGAAAATTCATTTCAGGGAAAGAGCCTACTTTTGAGGGGGAGTGGTTTTTTCCGAGGTACATTTTAAAATAAGTAAAATAATTAGTATGGCGTTTAGACTATAAATTTACAATATTTATTATATATAAATTAACTATTAAAATTAATGCATGTTACTGATTTAAAAAAAAAGGTTTTAAGGTATAAAAAATACACCATTTAGTTGTACGTATGTTTGGGGGAAGCAACTGTCATTAAAAACAAGAAAAATAAAAATATAAAAAAGATATATTTTTTTCGTAGGGCATACAATCAAATATTTTTAAGAACGGTTATTGAATGCATAGAAGATGCACGTTAGTCTGTTTGGGGCTGTTCTCGGAATACAAAATTGTGAATGTTTCTTAGTTTATAATTTAAAAAATGCTATCCACTATTATGATTAATATTACCCACGATATTTTCAACAGACGGGTTCTTCAGGAAATATTTTTCTTTCATTCTTCAGGGCTAACAAATTTTATAAGTTCGCTTTAGTTGCCAAATATGCAGGTGTATGCCCTAGACATACAGACGGACAAATGTAAAAATATTGGCCATATTAAAGCCAAAAAAAAAAAATACTGTAATCATTCAGCCTCTCGTCGTTTTCCGACCCAAGCCGGGGATATCATTATAATAAAAGCCCGTCACGCACTAAGCAGATTGCCCACGTATGTATTTGCATTTATCTGCTAAAAGGAAGAGTTCAATGAGAACAATGTTTGGTATTCATGCTTGAAATAATGCGCTTCATAATATAACAGATGATTGTTAATATCGCATGAGTAGGAGTGGGGGGGTCGGGATTACTAAAGGCCAAAAACTATAAAATGCGTGTATCTCGGTTAATTATAAAGATAGTGAAAAAATGCACAGAGCAACATTTATAGAACATTAAATTTGCAATAAGATTGGATCTATAAGTTTTTTTTTTCGATCCGAACCATAGTAACAGAAATATTAAGAATTTCGAAATTCCTCCTATATAGTTTTGAACGGACCTCATTTTCGTCATTTCCTAGATAGGATCAATAGACATATGACATTTTTTGAAAATCGTGTCATGAGTACGATCTCAATAGCTCATTTTCCTTAAGGGAAATCTGCTAAAACGGACTTCTTTTAAAAGTGATGAAAATTTGTCTAGCTGACTTGATGATTTTATCAGGGAGCATTTCCAGTTGAGATACGTTGATTATTCTGTAAATTCGGTCTATTGCCTTATAGCTCATTGGTTTCTCCATAATCCATTTAATCAATGTACCCCATGAAAAAGAAATTTCTACGTATTTTGTGAATCTTCTGAATGTTTCTTGTCTAATTTGGTTTGTTCCTTGTTTCTTCTTCACTGGCCCACGGCGCCGCTTATTGCAAGTAATATTGCATGTGAGCCCAAATAGAAAATTTGCTATCGATTAATTCATAACGGGAGAAGATAATTTTAAATTCAATGTTTTAGCAAAATACTAAACATTACCTGAGGATTAATTGCGATAGAAACACACCGTTATTTTTGTTTAAACACACCTTTATCTCTGTTATCAACGCTTATCATTGCAGCTTGTCCGCTTTATTAATTTGACAGTTGTATACATTTATAGTTGGCTTTTCAAATTTGCTCCTCATGGGTTTACATGTATAATTTCCCAACTATAAGCGACATATTTTCGTCAAAATTGATACTTTCTACTGTAGAATGGCTGGCGGAAGGAGGAATTTAAATCGCTCTGGAGCCAAACATTCCTCCCTAAATGCTGAAGATGCTAAACCTAAGTAAGTCACATTTTATTTACTTTATTATTAATCTTATAGCTTTCATTTTCCCACAGCTCTTCTATTCACTGCAAAACAAAAACTTGCCAATATGTATAAACTACTTAGTGAAATATTTAAAAAAATATTATTTCTTTTTCATTTGTTTATTTTAATTATATTATGTACAATGTAAATGTAATATGATTAAAACCTTGTCAAATGTCATAGAGCATTTGCTGGAGAAACATATCCATTATGGAAAGTCAATAAAGGAAAATGAAATTAAAGGAGATAATCAAAACATAATTCAATGGTATTAGAACACACCTTCCATTTTTATGTGCAGCTAAATGGTTAATTTATTTAAAATGTATGTACCATAATATTGTTACATTACAACTAGCAGTTAGCAATACCCACTACAATTTTACTTGTAGGTCTATTTAACTGTGTTGTTATGGTGTCGTTCACAAATCAATCAGTAAACCTGGAGTCATGGGTTCAATTCCAGTGTGTGCAATAGGAATTTATGCCGTGATGAATTTATTTAATATGGAACCATGGCAAGAAAGGATGTTAACCTGTAGATAAAAAGTTTAAATTAATCGTTATAATGAAGTGGGAATTGATAAATGAAAGATTGATGAAATTTAAAAAATGACAATATAGCTATTGAAGTAATCTGTTCATGGGTTATGATTTAAATAAGTTGTCCTTAGTGGTAACATTTTTTTTATAGTATTGACATTCACAATAGGGTATCTACTCAACCCATTCAGCTTTATATTGAACCTCACTCATAGACACTGCTGTCCTCAACCCCACTCACTTTTGGTCTACACACATTCGGGTCTGTCCTCAACCCCACTCACTTGTGGTCTACACACATTCGGGTCTGTCCTCAACCCCACTCACTTGTGGTCTACACACATTCGGGTCTGTCCTCAACCCCACTCACTTGTGGTCTACACACATTCGGGTCTGTCCTCAACCCCACTCACTTGTGGTCTACACACATTCGGGTCTGTCCTCAACCCCACTCACTTTTGGTCTACACACATTCGGGTCTGTCCTCAACCCCACTCACTTTTGGTCTACACACATTCGGGTCTGTCCTCAACCCCACTCACTTTTGGTCTACACACATTCGGGTCTGTCCTCAACCCCACTCACTTTTGGTCTACACACATTCGGGTCTGTCCTCAACCCCACTCACTTTTGGTCTACACACATTCGGGTCTGTCCTCAACCCCACTCACTTTTGGTCTACACACATTCGGGTCTGTCCTCAACCCCACTCACTTTTGGTCTACACACATTCGGGTCTGTCCTCAACCCCACTCACTTGTGGTCTACACACATTCGGGTCTGTCCTCAACCCCACTCACTTGTGGTCTACACACATTCGGGTCTGTCCTCAACCCCACTCACTTGTGGTCTACACACATTCGGGTCTGTCCTCAACCCCACTCACTTGTGGTCTACACACATTCGGGTCTGTCCTCAACCCCACTCACTTGTGGTCTACACACATTCGGGTCTGTCCTCAACCCCACTCACTTTTGGTCTACACACATTCCGGTCTGTCCTCAACCCCACTCACTTTTGGTCTACACACATTCCGGTCTGTCCTCAACCCCACTCACTTTTGGTCTATACTCTATCTGACTTCATTCGGGTCTGTCCAAACCCCACTCACGTTTGGTCTACACACAGTCTCACTCACATTTGGGTTTATACAATCCCCGACACCATCTACCAAAACACATTTCAGTAAAATTTTAGTCTGTATACAGCCTAATGTACTTTTGGCCATATACACTATTAAGATTCAGGTCTATACACTGTACTTCGCAGCATGTATATACAGGGTGGGGCAAAAGGTATGAACCGGTTTTGTCTGGCTGGCGCTCAGCTTGTGGTGGTGGGGGGAAGGTGAGCTGGGCCTCGCTAAAGGCGTGGGAGGGTCTAGTTTTCAGTAGCAACCATGCCTTGGACGGGAGAGCATCGTGGAGAGAATTCCAGCAAATTCAACATTTTTCAGCAGTGACGAGGCCCATTTTCACCTGTGTGGAGCTAATGAAAACCCAAGGGAAATTCACCAGAGGCCACTTCACTACCCTAAAGTGACTGTATGGTGCGCAGTATCCCAGTTCGGGATTATTGATCCTTACTTTTTTGAGGAAAATGGGCGAACCATCACTGTCACTGCTGACCGTTATGTGACAATGTTAGAAGAGTTTTTTGAACCTCAGCTGGAAGAATTAAGTGAAGTGACTAATCTGGGGGACATTTGGTTCCAACAGGACGGGGCAACATCCCACACTGCTAGGATTTCAATGGAGAAATTGAGGCAAATGTTCCCCCTGCGCCTCGTCTCCGCGAGGGGTGACGTGGAGTGGCCTGCGCGCTCACCAGATTTGAGCATTTGTGACTTTTTCCTTTGGGGATACCTAAAGGAAAAGGTTTTTAAACATCGTCCACATACCCTGGAAGAACTTAAGGACAGAATCAGGGAGGAAGTTACGGCAATACCCATCGAAATGTGCACAAGAGCTGACGAAAACTTCAGAAATAGCCTTCAAGAGTATATTGCTGTTAACGGCCATCATCTTTCAGATACCATATTTAAAACTTTGTGTAAAAAACTAGTTTATGTACTGATTTATTAATTACAAAGATAATTTTGGTAAGTTGAGTTGTTTTACATCCCTTTAAAACCGATTCATACCTTTTGCCCCACTCGGTACTAATGTGCCTTACATAAAGTTTGTTTAGCTTACATTGCATTTTACACTCCTCCCTCACTTGAAGAATCTTCGGGGTGTTCTCTACAGACCAGTTGGCTGGGTACAGTCTCCTAGTCATAACTACCATCTTCTAAATTAGCACCATAGATTTCTCAGTGCACTCTCTTCAGGATAGATGCTATCTTATTACCATTATTGCTTTTAATATTATTGGTCTGAAAGCATTCCTATCACTTTCCCCCCAAAAAATTAAGATCCACTTTCTATCTGTAAGGTCTTCGACTGCAGTTGATTTCTGAATCGTAATGTTGTTATTTGAGTGCAGAGGATCATTCTAGGTTGATACAGACTACCATAGGTGCATCTGAAAGAACAAGGTCAGATATAATCTGCGTAAATATAAGGTGTTTTTGCTTAATTAGCAAAGAGTTGTTGTTGGACCAGACTAGATAATCTTCTCTGGAATATGTACCACCAATATATGCTATGAACCATTGGCATGTTTGGAGCAACTTGGCAATTGGGGGTGTTAAATCTCTGGGCAACCCAGCACATGACCTTCTTGGTCTAACTTCACTTTGACTAATTCATCATTAGTAGATGTTAAACACTCCTTCATCTAGGAATCACTCTTGGTTGAAGGTATTTTATTTTGTTGTTAAATACATTCTTGGTGTGCAGTCTTTCAAGTATTATTGTTGATATTTTTTATATTGCCAATATAATCACAATTCATCTAAATGTCTTACATTCATTGATATTTTTGTAAAAGCAACATAAGTATTAAATGCTTGAAAATCATTGTCACCATTATCAACAACATATTCATTCAAAGACCTGATATATGAATACTTATAGCATGAAGGTAATTGTTATATGAAGTTTTTTTTTAATTTACTTGTTAGATACTACAGTCCTTGAAGGACCTGGGGCTCTGCCCCTCCCTTTGTGGACATTACACACAACAGTTGCAAGTGAGGCTTTCCGAGCACTGGTGCCTCAACGTCCTTTTTTTTCTACTTTATAATGGTATTCAATATATTACATAATTAGTTTCTGTGAGTTAATTTTGTATGGGATAAATAAGGCTCAAGTTAAGTTTTGTTAATAACATTATAATTATTTTTCAGAGCCCTGGACAGAGCTAGCTCACCCAAGCACATGCCGATGCCTATTCTTCCACATGACAGTAATTTATTGTTTGAAGTTATAATGTTTATATACACGGGATCTGCCTTGTTCCTCCAGTTCCTTCATCTCTACAGAACAGTATGGTGGATTCCTGAGTCATATTCGTCTCAAGCAATGGCAAGTATCCAAAATCAGAATAGTATTCCTTTATTTTTACTTTAACCCTTTGAGTGGCTTCCCATTTTTCATTAAAATAATGAAGTTTGAACTGTTTAATTTCTATCAAACTATACAAAACCTATAGGCTTTTATTTCAATTATTGGGTTGTATATTTTTCTGGTGCTTAAAACACGAAGTTGGGGAAAAGAAAGTGAGGTAATGTCTCGACTTAACCTTGTGTTGACCAACTGGGAGAAATTCTCTGATCTCCTTATGGTGACCTTAGTTTGACATCTTTCTTGCTCTAAGCTGAGCAGAAGAATGTTCTGGCATAGGGATAACAAAATTACGGCTGGTACTCATTATCTGTGTTGGATGGCACTCCAGAAAATGAGTGGTACTGGGAAGTGCAAGAGTAAAGTTTGAAATGCTTACAGATAGAGATGACCATGGACAGGCAAAACAATCTTTTAAGGTGATATTTTTATTCGAAATAACTTCCATTAGCTTCAATAATTTTCTCCCAGTACCCAATAATTTTTTTTTATCCCTTGTTCAAACAAACTTGTTGATTTAACTACATCAAATCCTACTTCCTTATATTGATTTTCCATCCTTCTCCTCCAGCACTCCATCTAGCCATTTGATCCTGGCTCTTCTCCTACACCTTCTTCTCTACAGTACTCTCTGTGACAGGCAGGTTTTCCCGAACAACCTTATTTTATCAATCCTGATAATTATACTGCTCCCAAAAAATACATTAATTGCTTGTCTACTGGAAAGGAGCGTAGGATTTAAAGTCTATGTTTCTGAGGCATACATAAAGACAGGCTCCATAAATCTAAAGAATATCCGTGTGAATATTCTTACTCTGTGTGGAGATGGAGTTATTCCATAAAACAGAGCGTAATAGCCAATTAATTTTACATACCTTTATTGCATGAGCTTTCCAAATATTTAAAGGCTGCTATTTGCCTACAAACTGCATTTCAAATAGCTAGCCCCCCCCCCCCCCAATACTGGTATTTAATGCACCAAATTTGCAATTTTGGGCCAATAATTTTTAATTAAACACCTTAAGCTCATGCTTGTCTTTCTTTAGAGCTATGATGGCTTTGGACCCTTAGGCTGCATAGTTGTCTGTGAAGTGAGTATTTGACGATGCAGGATAGCCTAGAGCCTCGTTCTAGCACTGTCCTTATAATTCCATGTCTTCTATTTTTAACTCCACTAGTTCCAGGCTTTTCACCGAAAGACATATTTCCGTGTCTATTTTTTCTATTATCAGGATCCTCATTGTAATCCAAAGAAAAATCACCTTCACTTTTACTCACTCATGCAAAAAGTAACAAAATTTCTCAGAAAAAATTCTTTTTCCAAACATTTTGAAGCACCCAACTGTTAACGTGAAAAGCAAATAATATATTAACTAAAGATGCAAGGGTAAATTGCAGGTAATGATTAATGAACAGGGGGTATAAAGTGTATCCCAGTATAGAGACACTAAAAATGAGAGAAGTGAATCCCTATGCCATCTCAAGGACAATATAGCTTCTATAAAAAGTTAACAGATGGCAATAGAATAAGAACTAATATAATAGCTTGTACAAATCGAGTGCTAAATGCCCCGTACATTATTTATTTGTTTATATCAGTCCGTAGCAGTCTAAGGGTTAATCAATAAATTCGAAAATTGAGAATATTCATTTTGAAATATACAAATTTTAAAAAAAGATTCAATTGCTCTGAAAAAGTAGTGGTGATCTGGCTACTAGTGAGGTAAGTGGCCAATATCCTTTATTCAAGTCACATAATATTTTTTTTAAATCATCACCTGACTGGCAGTTTTCATGAAGAAATATAAGGCCTCTCTTATTAACTATAGCTGGAACTTCCTCATGGCATTTATCTATTTCTGGAGTGTAAGAAGCTCCCGTTATGTCTTCACCACTTAATTTTAAAATATGTATTTTAATGAATTGCAGGAGCCATGCTCCTTGGGTGGAATGGAGGTTTCCTATTAATCCAAGTGGCTCATCATTATCCAAACATTACTCTCTTCCTCTCCGATCATATAGCACCCATTTTTTTACTACAAGCTAGGAGACAATTACAAGGCATCTTACTAAAGCTTTTAATTCACTATCATATATGTTTGTTCCTGGCTTTCCACAAGATTCATTTTCTTAATTTCTGGATCAAAATGACAAATATACCTACAATCCATTCATATACTGTACCACCTTCAAAAGTCATATTGATGTTTCAAATGTCTTTGAAATTATTTTGCTTAAGTTTTTATTCATATATGATGTGTAGTTTTTCTGATACATTGATAGTATAAAATTATATGAACACTTCATTATTTATCAAGCTGAATGATAATGGATTATAATGACAGAGAAATGAGTAAATATTCATTCTTAAGTGTTTGTAAATATGAGATGAATTCTTACTTTAAAGATTTAATAAGATAAATAAACATGATATTTTGTCTGTAACCGAAGAATACCAATATAAAATGTTTCTGTTTAACTATTCAGTTTTATTATTTACCTACCCTTGTTTTAGTAACAGTTTTTAGCTCTATGAGTCTATATAAGAAGGGGGGATGTAGACGGAATGATGGGCTCCCACTCAAAGGCTAAATTTCAGTGAAATAGTATATTAGAGCTAATGTCCTCTTCCTATTTTTCAGAATTTCTATCTTATTGACCCTCATCTGGTAGGATTTATAATTACCATTTTAGTGAGAAGGTTGGTTTACAATCTTATTACGTACGTGATATTCCTATGGGCCCCTGCACCTCTTTGGACTCTACTCGAGCAATTGATTAGGCAAGTTCTACATTTATCTCCATTCTTTGTAAGTATTTGCCGAATCTCACTGAGGTGTACTCTTCAGTCTATGTCTCTATATTTTTCTACAACTCAGCAAAAAGGATTTTGTAGACGAATAATGTTGTAGGTCTTAAAGAAGTGTCATACAGGATATGAAACATGTAGGTTTGTCATGTATATGAAACAATTTGTAATTTCTTATTTAATTGGCCAGTGTCATCAAGTTCTCGATAAATGATCTAACTTTATTTTTATAAAACCATCAGTAACAGTGATGTTTGATGTAAACGCCCATTCCTTTTACTCCATCTAAACCATAAAATAATGGGCTTCCTCTTTATACAAATATTAATCATGTTCATGTTTTTAATGTAACTCATAATTTATATTGGCTCGACAAAATCAATCGAGTGAAATACTGAAGGAAGTAATTTAATGACCTTTAAAAATTCACTTGATGAATTATAAGGTGTTTATTTCTGTAAAGGTTGTTCTGCCTCTTAAAATATTCATCATTTTCTTTGTATACTCATTCCCTTTTATTTATCCCCAATATTCCTTGTTATCTTCTCTCTTAAAGCAAGAAAATTTGTATTTTCCTGCAATTATGCTTTTGTGGTGGATTCGGCATATATTAATTTCACATGAATTTGCATGTTAATATCACTAGATAAATTGCTTTCTCATTAATTTTTTGTAAATTTAAAAATTCCATCCTCAGTTTTTTTTAGCAGATTTCCCTTATATATATATATATATATATTTATATATACATATATATATATACACACACACACACACACACACACACACACACACATATATTTTTGTCTGTTACCGCTGTAGCAGTCGCAATTATTGTTTAATCATTATAAAACTCGATATTTAGTTGTTTTATGTAAAAAGAAAGATCAAGTTCGTTAACAGCTGAAATCGGACCAGGGGGAGAGAGGGTTTAGAGGGGGAGGATTTTCGAAAATTCGAAATATCTCCGTTACTATACGTCGGATCGAAATATTGTATAGAACCAATCTTATTGCAAATTAAATACACTATAATTATTGTTATATACATTTGTTCTCTATCTTGAATATTAACCGAGATATTTGCATTTTTCAGTTTTCAGCCTTCTGCAAACCCCCACATCTACTCATGTTACATAAACAGTACTCTATTATATTATAAGCCACATTATTTGAAGCTTTAATTCCAAATTTCCAAATTGTTCTCATTGAACTTTTATGTTCTGAGATAAATGCAAATACGTGCGCATGTGGTAAATCTTAATTTACGTAGCCCCTGAGTGACGGACTTTTTTGTTTTCACATTAACATCCGATTATAGTATAGATATTAGATAAAATGTCTACTTTCATTAGACCTAATAAAATAATCTTAAGTAACCCAAGTTATTTCCCTTTATACAAATACAGAAAATGCCTTAATTCTGTTCAGGTATTTTCTTATTATACCATTAATAATTGTAACTGGAAGTTGAAATTCAAAGTTTGAACTTCAATCTCTGTTTAGTTTCCATTTAGTACTAAAAAATCAAACGTAGACACCATATGACTTACTTGAATCCTATTAAATTATATTCAAAATTTTTGTTCAACTTCATTTATGATTATTTCTTCTTTATACAATATCTCCATTCTTTTAATTTATAGGCCTTATTATGGTAAACAAAATGTCTCTTATGCAGGGGGTTGTGTAAACTAAGCCGACTTCCCAACTGCTGAAATGACAAACTAATAGTGCCATCTCACCATATATTCTCTATTTCTAGTTCAAATTTGATGAGTAGTTGTGGAGGATTATTGTAGGCTTAAAACAAGAAAATAATAATAATTCCTTAAACTTTTTTTTAGTTACAAGAAAATATGTAGAACATCAATTGTAGAGCACCAATAGTTTATACAACAACAAGATATAAGATTGGTTCTATTACATTTTTCGATCCGACTCATAATAACAGAGATATTTTGAATTTTCAGATCTGCCCCCTACTAAAAGTTTTGCTCGATAGTTTGTGGGGGTATTTCTGGGCCGCATAATATTGCAACATATGTTTAAGACACTAGCTGTACTTAACATGTGATCTATGTATAACATCGGCTCTTTCCAACAGGCTCCACACCAATAGTTTTCGTGTATAATTAATACCATTAGAATTGGATGTATTTTCCAACCTGAGTCATTTGGCCAATTTCATGATGAAAATATGTAAAGAAAACATAGCGTTTGGAATAATTATTGCAATCCTAAAACATTATTACTCCCTCTAGACCCTTTTACTCTCTTCTCCTCCCCTTCTGGAATACTCCCCATATTTCCATTTGCGAGGTTGGCACTTATGAAAATATATAGTAAACACAATTTACTTTTATTCATTTATTTATATTCTAAAACAAATAGTTACAAAGACTTTACCAAATCTGTGTTTTGACTTTCAAGTTGTCACTCATAGTATTAGAAATTGGCTTCCTATTACTTATGTAGCATATTAGATTTTAAAAAGAAATTCCAACAAATATTATATTTTGTTAAATAGACACATTATTGGCATGGTAAACTTCAGTCAATATTAAATCACTCCCTACTAATGCAGAGTACAAGAATTTGAGGTGATACTATTCCTATGCGTTGCAATATTCTCTAGCATTAGTTGGGCTTACTGTTCTTTGGTAATTATAATTGTAATTTTCAATCAAGAGTTCAATGTAAATTGCTGCAGGGTGGATGACAATTTAAAAAAAAAAAAAAAAAAAAAAAAAAAAAAAAGAGATGGACAATTTTTTTCTCATTTTTAAATTAAAAGATTTTTTCTTGAATATAACTCTAGCCATCAATTTCTTCTCAATGGTCCTTGTTACTTCAAGAGAGGCCAAGGCTATTCCGTCTATCAGATAGTCTGCCGGAGAGCCTTTAATTTTAAGATTAAAGTCTGTTATTTTTACCCATTGTTCATTTGATAATTAGCCTTCAAGAATTATATTTTAACGATCTGGAACAAAAAATTTGCAATAATTAATTGCACATGGTCTTTTGACACTTGTCTCTTTTATTTACGAATAAGTCTTGATTAATTTTATTTGTTGGTAAATGTTTTTTTAGGCTATTTCTGCTCGGGCTAGTGATGACTTGCCTGATTTGGTGTGCATTCCACGTTATGAGGTCGCAGCCTCCCGTCAACATTTTCTATCTGTGTTACCCGTAAGCATTACTCTATTCTCCTATATTTTACTTTTAATACTTGATTTACTTCTTTCTACATTATTTGCCTGTCCTTTATAATAGATGACGCTTGGTTTCCAGGAACATAACTCTATGTTATACCTTTATGAAAGAATGGACAAGCTCAGTCAAGTTTTTTTTTTCATGATTCAATCCTTAGTTTTCTGGGAAAACAATTCTTTTTAGAGAACCTCATGTTTTTTTTTTCTAATTTTTTATTACCAAATTCAGTGTTGTGTGGAAAATTAAAAAGTCGTCTTGCAGAAGCTGGATTATTAAGAATTTTCCTTAGGAGTCTAGAATTTAAGGGATGTATTTTAGTTATAAATCACAATCCTTAAACTGTTGTCTAGTCGATTGTCAGACAGTTAAGACCAAATTATAGTGTAATAATGATGACAGGTATAAAGTGAAGAAGTTACAATTGTGCAATACAATTACTAAACACAAATTATACAATTACTAATAAAAGCACTCAAAAAATAATAATAAAAATACATTTATCATACATCTATGGCCAACGTGTGATAAATATGCTATGCTTATGCAGTCCCTGCTTGACTTAATTTTTTAATACACTTTTATTTAATATTACATACAATTGATGTCTTTGGATATTGAACATGTTTTCATATTTCTGGCTGACTATTCTCTAGAGATACTTGTGACGAATTCGTCTGAGGCTGAGGAGTTGTGTTCCTATTGAGATGTATAGCCTGCCTTAACCAGCGTTGTACATGGAGCCTCTCCTTCCAGCTATCTCGACTATTTTCTCAGCCGCCTATTCCCTTGTGATTCTTTTCTTCATTGTTTATAATAGTGTTCTAAGTGGACTGATGAGCTTCCAAAGATTAATTAACTTAATCTATATCCAACTTCACTGTCAATGTTGTTTGGGAATTTCACTATCTCTATTGCTTCTCATACAATTCTTTCCTGGTATCGATCAACTTCTGCCTACATTTCATCAAATTTGAAGTGAAGGTTGCCAAAACTCTTCAGTCCGAAACTTTTTCACACTTTTGTCATGTTTTCTGACCCTTGTGTTGATTGACATGCCTGCCTGCCCAATGTATTCCGAGCGACAGGAGCAAAGTACACTGTACTCTCCTGGTATTTCAGTATGGAGCTGATCCTTCATACTTGGTATCATAAGTCAAATGTTTCTCTAAGAAGGACCATAGAACTCTATGATTATTCTTTTATATATATACTTTCAATATAGATTTTTTTAAAAGAACTTTACGGAAAACATATTTGAAAACAAAGCTCACTTTTAATAAACTATTTTCTAACATTTATTACTATTTTTAATTTTATTTTATTCACTGTCTTAATTCCCTAATTTTTATTTTCAGTATTTCTGTCTATTTCATACTTTTTGGCTTCAATATAAGCCCTTTTTTCGACGTGACATCAGTCCCATCAGAAGATGATGAGTGCAAAAACAAAGTAGTAGGTGTGTATTTACCTCTACATACATGTTTATAGCTTGTTATGATTTTTAATAAATATGTTTTAATAAATCATAAATTAATGTTAAAATCAAAGTATACCAACTCTAATTGTGCATAGGAATATAAAATCAAAATAAATTTTATAATTTAAGTATTTTTTATATGAGTTGGCTGACCTAAATTGAGACACTGTTTGGTTATGAAGCATTTTATAAAATACAACTATTATAAGGAAGATTGATTAAAAAAGTATATATGACATTTATAAATGGCCACATATGTCCGACACCCCCCCCCCTGCCAATCCCACTTTTCATTTTTCATATTTATAAAAAATAAGGAATAATCTCTAAAAACACTACCAAAAGTGCATGCAATAAAAAATAATCCTAAATACATAAATTTAAAATTGGTAGTCTAAGGGTTAAGTCGTCCTGTGCCTCCTCTCTGGCCCTAAGTAGGCTTATCCAACACTTTTATATTGGGTGTTTAAATTAATATGTTGCAATTTTTTTTTCAATCAAAAATTGTTTTTTCTGCTTTTGGATCATTCCCATGGCATTCAGACGTTTCCTGACTTTTGAAAAATCAACCTCCAATAATTCAGTCAAATCTTGAAGTGTTTGTTACTGATCTTAATCAAGCATCTAATTCTTCTTCTTAAAATCACCACTTTTAAACCAAGTAAACCACTTCCTATACTTGTGCTCCGCTAGAGAAAGCACTCCACAAAAATTCAATGTCTGATTTTCTGTCTAATTTAGGAGGGATAAGTTTTTTTTTTTTTCGTTTTTAGACCATTCTAAGAAAAATGGTTTCAAAATTGAAAATCATATATTTGATAAAGTAAAATGATTAATCAATTATACTTCAACCGAATGACGCACTAAAAACAAAGCCCATTGAAAGTAGTATTACCGGGAGGAGTCACACTATCATTTGGAAAATGCCACTCTTGAGAAAATGCTATGAACTAATTCATGTAGCCAATAACATCAGATATGGAACTGTGTAGGTAATATTCTTTGCTGTTTGGGTAACTCTCTGTGTATATTCCCTTTTGATACTTGCCCCACACAGAAAAAAGTGACTGACCTATCTAATGTTTAAACAATAGAGCAATATGAATTATAGTTTAGAAATCTTGATGAAATAATTAGTTTGCCAACAATAAATTACATACTCATGTTTTGTAATAAACTATGAATGGCCATCAAATTCTGAGCATGTCTTGTGGTCACAGAGTATGAATTCTTAAGCATTGATTACCACTTTTTTACTATTATGGTTAACTATAAGAAATGAAGCCCTAATAAGCACAGATTTTCCATGTGAGTTAAGGAATTGACCTATCTTAATGAACTTGAGAAGCATAGAGTCATGAGTTCAATTCCCATGTGGGTAATAGATATTTATTTATTGACAAACTCCCTAAATAAAATCCTTAGTCACATCCTGGCTGGAAAAGGGTAGATAAATAATAATGAATATAACATAAGTATACATATGTAATAAGGCTGAAGGCAAATAAAGATTATGTAAAGTGAGCCATGTCTACACAAACCCTACTTCACCCTAATCCTTTTAAAAAAAAAATTCAAATCCATTGTTTGGGCATTTCATGCTTCACTAATTAATTTTTAGAAATTCTTATCCAAATGGTTGAGCATTTTTGTGAAGGATGTGTTTATGTGAAATAGGAAGACCACTTCACAGCTGCTCTTCGATTCCGAATGCAATAAGAGAAGAAGTTGACGCATTAAGAAGTGACTTCAATTGCCGGATGAAACAGATCCTCTTCAGTTCTATGATGAATGCATACTACGCTGGTTTCATCCCATGCTGCTTCGCCCAGGTATCTCATCAATCAATCTGTTCTTCATCTTCAATCAAATAAGCACATCCTTATTCATGGGACGTATGCTTAAGTCATGAATAGTAAAACATATTTGGAAAATAGCATATTGTATATATAAATGAATCATAATAAAAAAAAATTCAAAATCATTATTTATTAGTGAAAGATGCCTGGCATTGCTCAAGACTGCACTATTAACAGTTATGGATTTGTAAGCTTGCTATCACTTTTATCTGCAACTTTAGTCTTAATTTTTATTATTGCTGTAGGATTAAGTGGCTTTTAATGTGGTTGTTCAAATGTCATTCGCCTAAAGCTCTTTTGACAATAGTCAGTTTGACAAAATGTCTTTAGACTCATGTTGTTGATGAATCATCATATGACAAAAATTATATACAACATAATCCATCTTACTACACTGAAACATGACAAGGTTTAACAGCCAGCATTACAGTTTCAAATCCCAGTTTTCAATGCAGGCAGGCTAGTTTGATGTAGTTTGTTTCCATCTTTCGGATCTCTTCAGATAGGCGTGTGTGAGCTCTAAAGCCTAGGACAAAGTTGAGTAAACAGAAAAGATTAGGGTGTGTCACTCAGTGTATTGGCTTTTAATAATTCAAAGAGTGTCAATTTGGGTTTTGGACCAGCTGATCCCAAGCTGGTTATGCTTTAAGTAAAACTCATTCTCAGTTTACAAATGTGTATAATCATGTTACATTGATCACCTACTGTAATATTATATCAAACATTTACAGAAATATATCACTTTCATTTACGGAATACTACCATTGAAGACAGTATAGGCTGGGGAGGTATTTAAACAGACACAAAATTACTAGTTTATTCTGTTAGAGTTATAAATATCTTATTAAAGAAGAGTTCTAAATCTTGGGATCAGGTTTATTAACCTATCCATTTAATGTAGCAGTGCTTGGGTTTAGAGTTACAATATTAGCCTATGATTGAGGGGTGATGAATCTTGGATTTGGGTTCAGTAGCTAACCAAAGAATTATGAATATCAGAGCTTGGGTTGGGAGTTGTATAGTTTGAATGAAGAGCTACAGGGGATGGGCTTCAGTTAGAGGCCTTGCCTATGAATGGGGCTAATGTATCTTGGATTTGAAGTTTTGTAGCTAACTAATGAATTAGGGGCAATAGAGCTTGGTTTAGATTTAGAACTCTAGCCAATAAATATGGATTAATTGAGAATGGGTTTGTGGTGAGTATCCCCGGTGATGAATGAATGCTGAGAGAGGTTGCCTGAAGTATAGTGAGTAACCTCCTCTAGTCTATATCTTCACTGATTGTATTCCATTTTGATTTCAGAGCTACCTTTACTACGATGTGTATTGGGCTACCCAGCATCTAGCATTTATTTGGCTCGGCTGCTTCACTATGTACTTAGTCCACTGCTACCCTGTCAAGTAAGTAACTTCCTAGATTGGAATCATCAGAAAAGTGATTAATCGTCAGATACTGTTTAGAAAGAATATCTGGCTTAGTTTTAACAAGGTTATTTGAGGCATTTAGTATCAAAACAGTTCAATCCTCTAAATGATTTAGTTTTTGTGTCATTCGAATTAGTTTTGATCCTGCTACTACTTGATGTTTCTGAAGGATTCAGTTCAATAATTAAAAAAAAAAAAAAAAAAAAAGCTCAATCCAAATTGTTTTAATTTATAACTATTTTGGTGATAACTATGTTTGTAAAACAATTGCTATTTTTTAGAAGATTTCCGTTTAGTGCAAAAATGAGGTCCATTCAAAATTGTGTGGGTGTGGGGGCGCGTGTGCATGTTTGTAGATTTCTCTTCAGGGATATTAATTTCAAAAATCACAATTAATATTCTAGATAGAGAGAACGTATTATGAAATAAAAATTTATAGTGAATAGAAATTGTTCACTTATAGAAATTGTTCATATATATATATATATATATATATATATATATATATATATAAAATTGTAACCTGTGTCTGTACATTGATTTTTTTCACGAAATTTCACGATAACTTTTTGTTTCACATGTCATAGACACCATAACTGTATTTTGTTTCTTTGGTATCTGTTTGTTTGTTTGTTACCTTTTCACCCATAAACGGCTGAACCGAATTTTATGAAACTTAGTATGTATATTACTACTAACCCAACTTAGACTTTAGGCTATATTATTATCCTCTGAGACAAACAGGAGTGGGGTTTATAAGGGAAGCCTGAGATTAAAAGTAGCGATATTTCGTTTCCTATTGGTTTTTTGGCAAATATGAACATAACAAAAGTTGTTTATTTTGTTATTTAGAGTAACTTTTGTTATATACACTTTTTTTGAATACCAAATTATAAACAAGATATACGCTAAAACCTATAGCGGAAGTGAACAATTTTATTTTGGACAAAAGACCCAACAGAAATAAATAAAACTCGGTATGTGTATTAGCACTAATGCTTTCATTATAACAAGCCATACCAACATTTCTAGGGACGGGCAGGAGTGGGGGTTGTAAGAGAGGCCTGAATTTAAAAATAGCTGTATTTTGTTATTTATAATAACTTTTGTCATATTCATTTTTGTCTTTTAACAAAGTATAAACGAGATATACACTATAAACTAAAGCGGGAGTCAACTATTTCGTTGGGCGCTAACGATTAAACCGAACTTAAAAAAACTCGGTATATTCATTAGCATTAATTCTTCCATGATTATAAGCTATATTAAAATTTTTAGGTTAGAACGGGAGTGGGGGTTTAAAGGGAGGCCTGAAATAAAAATTCGCGATATATCATTGTCTATTTGTTTTTCGACAAACATGCACATAACAAAAGTTGTTTACTTTGTTATTTAGATTAACTTTTGTTTTATATATTTCTCCAGGAACATGTGTGGAGCAAGTAAAGAAATATTGATATGCTCAACTATTCATTCCAATTTGAACTATGAGGTACCTCTCCTGGAAAAACTAATTCAAACCTATGTTAATATTTTGTCCTTAATAACTGAAATCTATCCATAACGCACAGGAGACAGGAAATATGACAATTTGGAGGACAGTAAAGACTTACATAAATAATTAATTTTATTATTAACAAATGCCAACAACGGGTATTAACCCTAAATACTGGAAAGGGTAAATGTCAAAATACTGTGCGAAGTAAAGCCTTGCCAAAAAAATACCATCACTATTCAGCCTCGAATGAATTCCCGGGTGAAGCCGGGCATCTAAGCTAGTATATACATATATGTGTATGTGTGTGTTTATACATATATTTTGGACTATCTCATTTTCACATGCACCCATTCAAAGAATTTTGAATGGGCCTCATTTTCATCTCCTAGGTAGGATAGATGGACATTTGATGAAACTTTTCACAAACTGTGTCACGATTACAACTTCAATAGCTGATTTCCCTTAAGAGAAATCTTCTCCAAGCAAGTAGGAAGCTCGCTTTTTGACTTCTAGATTGAAAAAAATTCTGTCTATTTTTAAAATCTCTAACAATGGGCCTGGCGTCTGTTCAACTGTGGAGTAGGGCAAACATTCTTACTATTACCTGTAGATACACATTCTTTTCTTAGGGAACAATCATAGAGGCCAGAATTGGAGGGTGGAAATTTCAAATAAAATAAACATATAACCAGTCTACAGAATGAGGTATAATGAGAAAGTTTATTATAGCTCAAAGTACAATGGCATGCCAGCTCATCTCATAGAATTCGGCTCGGTGAAGTCAAAAACCTTCAGTTCAGTATGCAACGGAAAAGTGGTATTTGTTTTAAGTATATTTAAAATTTATAATTCGGGTAGTTTTGATAATAAACGCCTCAATTGAAAGCTCAGGATTTCCAAACCTTAGTCAGAACCAGAACAAACTGAGTTAATTTGTACTCTGTTTTGTAGAGGGTATGTGAATCTCAGAAATACATGATTACGGAAGTTCTATTCATATTAGACACCTTGAACTTTGCATCAGTGTTTTTTTTACAGGTACCATAATTTCTAAAATATTTAAAGTAATTTTACTTATTGTTATTTTATGTTATTATTTAGCAGAAAAAGTTGTATTGACTGTATTAATGTTATATGATTGATAAGGTTTTCGTGTTGCAGCTACTGTGATACGCTCCACAGGGCTGCCCTCCACCTCGGAAGGTGGATAAAGGTCGAAGGACGTGCCTGCCATCTCCCTTCGCATCCGTAAGTTACACATTATCTTTAACTCATCTCTGTTTTTGTTTCTTTATTTCATTTTTTTTGTTATTTTATGTATTTTAATGAAAGGGCAGTTGTCTTGTGCTTGCATTCAATATACTCTGTACTAGCAGGATGAGTGTATTACGATATGAAATATATATTGTAGGAAGCTGTCTGTAGAAATGCTCTTTGGAAGCTGAAAAATGAAAATTCCACAACCTTATCACTTACAAAGGAAATTAAGGAAGGGAAGTTCACCGACAATCAACGCTTATCAAAATTAAATAAATATTTATTCATTCAAAATCAAATGATCGAATATTTATCAAGATCAAATATTTATTCATTCAAAAAATGATCAAGCAAATATTATTAAATATATTTAAACCTAGAGGGGCATCTTTTAAAATTATAAAATGAGAAAGTCATAACTATAACTGCGTTACAATGATTTTTACTTAACTTTAAGAAGGCTTTTTCTGTACAGACCATACTTACGTATATGTTATACTGATTAGTGAATTTCCAATGGCTAGGATCTTGCCTCCAAGAATAGACTAAGGAACTCCTGTTTGACTTAACGTCTTATATATACCCTCAGCCCCAGTGGAATTTGCACCAGCCAATCAAAATGATCTTAAACCTATTTATTGTCGTAGTTCATCTTGCAAAATTTTTCCTCCGTTACTGAGTCAGATGGAAAAATTGTATATAAACAACCTTGTTGTGCAAATTTAATGTTCTATTAGTGTTTTTCTTTATTTTGAATACTAACCAAGGTTTTTTTAATGTTTATCCTTAGGAAAATTCATATCTCTGTTATGATGAGTCATATCAAACATTTTATTGAAATAATCTTGTTAAACTCTCTCTAGATGCTCTATATTTCTTCTATACATTATTTTGTAGCTCAAATGTTAAGCAAGTCATTCTTTGTTGTTTTCAGCCTTCAGCAAACGACCATTACTACTCATAAGAAATAGAGAATATATGTTGACACGGGATCAGTCGTGTGTCATACCAGCACATGGGAAAATGCTTAGTTTTGCAGCCCCTGTGTAACGGACTTTTTTTTTACCTGTCTCTTCTACTATTGTGATTTTCACTTTGGGCTCCTGAGCCACTAAACATGGCTGAAATTTCCTCTTTACATAGAATTCTTATTTTTTTTTCTTCCAGATGGGCTGACTCAATAGTTTGGCAGCAGGGAGCTCTTGTCAAATACTGCAAGGAGTTCTATAAAGCCGAAGGGATTTCCAATGCAGCTGAACCAGGCAACAGCAACCACTTGAGATTCTATGTGAGAACCACTTTCACAAATTTGCATTTAAGAATACTTTTCAAATATTCCAATAACGCATCAGTTATATTAGTTCTTGTAGCAATAACATCACAACATTTAAATCAATGTAGTAAGCCTTTGCTTTTTGTTATTATCTCAATAATAAACCTAATAATCAAATTTACTTCAGAATAGTGCACAGTTAAAGGAAAATTGTGGTGTTGGGTACTTGAATTAATTTGTAGTGATTTCTCATAGATGGCGCAACTAGTGGGCTTTTCCAATTGATGGCATGACTCCTACTCTATGTAATCCAACTCCCATTGACCTTTGTTTTTAGTGTAAGTCGTTAAGTTGACTAACTAATCATTTTACTTTATCAAATGTGTCTAAATTCGTACCGGATAAAGTGTTTGGCGGGGAGTCCTTCTTCCATTACTTCTTCACTATTTGAATATTAAGGATGTTTTTTGTACTTTTTTTTTTCTTTTAGTTCTCAGCCTCCATTTTAATTACATTGGCTTATAATTAGTGTACTGTTCTAGCATCTGCTTAACTTAAGCAGCACCTGCATGACGGACTTTTTTTATATTCTAAGTTAACTTCTGCACATAAATTAGTAATCCATCAGAGATCATTTAAGCTTTTGTATTTTTGCAGGCCCTCTTCTACAACCCATCGTTCCTGCTCTGCTCGCTGGTGGGCCTCCAGCTGTCACTAGTTATACTCCAGATGATTATATTAGTAAGGACTTCGGAGTGGTACAAACTATTTTCTATCTCTCTCCTACTCTTCGCCAATCACTACCCACTCTTCAAACTGACGAGGGATTACCTCATATGCTGGAAAGTTTACAAGGCTGAGCTGTTGATACAGGACAAAACTAACGGTGGTTGATAATTGGTTCTTTATCGTAATGAGACTATTTGTTCGATATCTAAAATGTTGAGACTGATTAATCATTACTTCGTGTAGGTTTATAGTGAATTGTACAGTCGTACCCACCCGTTTCGTTACCACAGCTACGGTTTTGCCTTCCTCAAGAAGTATGTACATTACCTATAACACTTAAGTAGTAGGGAGAATTTGTGTTCTGAGAAATGTTTTTTTATTTTGATTTTGGGCTAAAAATAAATATCAGTAAAGTTGAATTGTAAAGTCCAAACATTTCAAAATCAGGTTATTTATTTTTTAATATATCTTCTATAATTGTTGAAAAGATTACTCAATTAAGACAATTTTTTTGATTATACTCCACAATTTACACAAGTCGTTTATAAATTTATGGCCTTTTTAACTCTTTATTATGAAGAGCCTAAATCATTTCACTTCAGTGTCCTTCTTTCATAGTACTCCGGAAAATCACATCTTCATTGTGATTTAGGCCCTTGAAACTAGTGGCATATTAATTATTAAACATTTATGATTAGGATGATGGTATTAATTAGAAAATAACAAAATCGAAAAATTTTCTTTATTAACTTTATCTACAATTTTAGGAGATATTTCTGTTGCTGTTTTGAAACTTCTTATGTAAGCTAAAATCAGATATGTAATATTGGTGTTAGAAACAGTATTCATATTATGTCCTTTGTATCCCAAATATCTGTGTTTCATAAAGTAATTACTGAATAAAGTAATTGTAAACTAACAAAAAAACAAATCAGGCAAGTATTCTATAGGAATTTGAATCAGGATGAATCAACAATGTTTACATTGAAAAATAAAGTACAAAGGAAATAATATTAGAAATATGCCATAGTGGTGTGTCTCTTTTCATATTACTATACCCACCCAAATCCACAAGATGCTTGATGTCTTCAAAATAAGATATTTTGAACTTCCATGATGCGCACAGGGGAGTAAATTCAGACAGTGGTTTCCCGTTGCCTTTTGTCCTAGTCAGTATTACAAAATTTAGCCTCTGTGCCACAGATAGAGCCATTACCTTAGTTAGCCCAAGCCTGCCTATATCATTCCTACAAAGCAGACTCCCTCATCCAAGGACTGCAGTGTAGGTATCTCTTCATGACTTGCAAAATATATCATTGGTTTTTGTAGGTGATGTAGAAAGTCCACACTTTGTCGCATATGTTGTTAAAGATGAGAAGGGTTTTAGAGGATGCTATGTTCTGGAGTCTATTGGACGAGTGTCTCAAGATGCTATTACTACCATTGGCCAAGCATTTAATTTGCTTCAAATTCAATTATCAAGAATTAGCATACACATCTTCAATGGTCTCACGCGAAACCACAGATAGCTGATCATAAGGATAATGATGATCTCCCTGAAAAAGTACCAAATAATGTTGGAACAATCCAATATTTCTAGCCTAGCCCCTTCTATTAATGAGAAAAAGTAAAATTGAAGTGTCCACATTGATTTTTGACATATGACTGGTGTAATACTTTGCCTGAATGTCATTACCATTCAATAGTACGATCGAATGACACTTTTTGTATTGTGTTTGATGTATAGTTGTTGCTTATAAGCCTCGTTTGGTGTGTTCACTGCCTCAGCCTTGCGGCTCTCTTGTTCAAATTGTATTAATTTGACCTGTAAATATTGTACAATACATATTTATAACAATTTGTGTCTATTCTTACTCCTCTTCCTATTTCATATCACAAAAAATCTTGTCATTCTTCTTCGACGAGTTACCTTCATTTGTGATTAGTTAGATTTATTTTTAGTAAAGGTGCTGAAACAGTGGCATATTGACCAAGGAACATACAGGGTGATTGTCAATAAAGTAATTAATTTCAAGTTCAAGAGATATTTTATTTACTGCCTCTGCCTCCAATATTCAAAGATATAATTTTTGTAGTAATTTTCAGGAAATGGGCAATCTCTTAGAATAATGTTTTTATTTTATTTGATAAGGGATTTCAGAATACAGGAAAAATAAAAAAACAATTTTGAATAATAACATTTAACCATGGAAAAGCTCCAATATGTAGAAAATATTTGGATCCCGAACAGTTGACTTCTAGTTATCACCTTACTCTAGTTTGTATTTGTGTATGTAAGTCTAATGTTTTTATTGTATTACTAGCTAAGGTACCCAGCTTCGCTCGGGGAAATCATTAGAGGCTGAATATTGAGAGTATTTTTATAGCAAGGCATATTCATAGTATTCAATGTGTACAATTATACTTCCTGTCTGGGCGTATTATTTTTCCATAAGGGTAACTGTGGGGACTTATAGAATAGAAAATTTAATTAAAAAGAGTAAATGAAAATGAGTTCCCAATCAATCCCTCTCTACTGTTTGACACACCGTGAATAATTCAAATCATGTTCATGGATAGCATTTATTATAATGAACTAGTATCTATAATGCACATATTTTCTGCCAAACCCACTCCGAGCACACATAGTTTAGAAATAGTTGGTTATAAGTAGAAGAAATTCCAATAGTGCCAACATTTAACAGGAAATTAGTTAATACTGTGTGGGCCTCTGTGCGACTTTCCCTTCCGCTTGAGATTTATAAACCTCACTAATCCAAATTATACATAGAACTACCATATAAGCCGAAAAACAATATTATTGCGCCTATATAAAATAAACATTAATTAGTACTAATACAATTGGTTAGCACTAGTACTAGTACATAATTGGTTACCCCCGCTATAGTTTTAGCGTATACCTCGTTTATACTTTGTTAAACAACAAAAGTTATTCTAAATAACAAATAAAAACCTTCTGTAATGGGCATGAGATAACATGATTCCCGGATAACCCCCCCTCCCCCGTGTCGTCCACAGAAATGTTAACATAGCTTATTTTCATGGAGGGGAGGATGCTAATTCACATACCAAGTTTTGTTTAATTCGGTTGTTCTTTGCACCCAATAAAATTGTTGACTTCTGCTATATGATTTAGCATATATCTCGTTTATACTTCAGTATATGAAAAAAGTATATATAACAAAAGCTACTTTAAATAACACCATAAGCAACGTATGTTACATGCATCTGTTGAAAAACCTATGGGAAACGGAATATCACAATTTTTCTTGAAAGACTGAAGTTATATTTATATCGATAGTTAGCACATTCCAGAAACTCAATCGGTCTCCATTACTGTAAATAAAAAAGTCGGTCACGCAGATGCTGCGTAAACTAAACAGATTTCCCAAGTGCTGGTATAACACTCTTTTGATCTAATATCACAAAATATTCCCTATTTCTATGTAAAAACAGATGAAGGCTGAAAACAAAAATGTAAGAATAACTCTCCGAGTACTTGAGTTATGAACAAATGAATAGCGCAACAATTGAAGAGCATCGATAGTTTAACAAGATTGCACTTATAACATTTTATGATCTAACTCATAATAAAAAACAGTATTTTGTATGTCTCTATATATTTATAATTTTGAACGGACTTCATTTTCATCATCTCCTAGATAGGATCGATAGAAATTTTTCAAAAATTGCATCATGAGTACAACCTCAATAGCTGATTATGCTTAAGGGATATATGCTAATATGTGTGTGGAAAATCTGTTAGTTTTGTCTCTGGGCATTCCACAGATTGACAAGTTGTGCATAAGGAATGAGTTTATTGTTATGGTCTGTCTACATGACAAGACTTTCATGTTCATCATCTTCAAATAAGATTTCATGCTCCTGACACAAAAATGTATATTTGATCAATATCATACTCAACATTGAACTGATTCTTGTAATATTAAAGATCATATTCATTAATGGATGGAATCATACCACGAAGAGTTATGGGTGGATATGAATATTAACCTTTTACACGCCATTGTTCCAGAAGTGGAACATATTTTAAACAATTTTTTCGACCAACTTAATTATTATTTTTTTTGCAAAAACAATTTTTTCCCATCAAAACAAAGATTGAAATATTTTTTTAAATTTTTTTCAATAAAGATTTCATCACTTTTAGTTTGGTAAAAAAAAGTTAAAGTTTATGATTTTTCAATGTCAAGAGGCGTCTTGATTATTTTTTTTCGTTTTAATTCTGTAGCAATAAAATTTAATTTTAATACCGATTTAATTAATTGTGATAGATTACTGAATATAATGCATTGTAGAAAATGTAAATAAAAAAATGGTAAAAATCAGTTTTACTTATTATAAATTTAATGTTCCACATATGGAACAATGGCAGCTTCACGCTATAGAAATGATCGTTCTATTCATTGTTTCCTACGTTGTTTTCTTCGTACAAAACTGAACACGAAAATTCATGGAACTACTAATTGCTTTTCTAAGATCTTCAATTTTTGTTATAACTCCTTAGCGATAGAGAAAATCTGCGTATTTTTTTTTAGTTTCTTAGAACACATATTATTGGAAATACTACGCCAAACATCCTTTGGTGTAGTTATCTCAGTTATTACTGTGTTCTTGTCGTAACCGCATCGCGTTTCTTTCTCTTATTTTATTATAGTTTAAGTATTTTATTCGTGGATTTTTTTTTTAAATTATCTATAACTAAAAATGGAAAAAATATTTCGTACCGTGGAAGAAGCAGTGGAATATTTGGACTACCTAAAATCGTTGAGTGATCCTGAATCGGGAAACAGTTCAGATGAAGAAATAGATATTTGCCAGCTTCCTCCTGACGAAAACGAACGCCTAACAGATAAAGAAGACATCGACGAAAATTGTTTGGAGCAAGTCATTCCCGAGGATGTTTGTGGGCAAGTAGCTTTATTTATAAAAAAAATAGTACTGATAAAAATTATACTTCAGACGATCGACCTTCTTCCTCCCAAGACAAGCCTGTTTCTTCCTTCGACCAACCTTCTTCTTCTACTACTCATAATAAAAAACGGAAACGGACTAAAACTTCTCCCAAAACACCCGCTCCTAAAGCAACGAAGAATACCATCCCTCCTAGCAGGCGAAAGACAGATGGACATTATATAATTTCGGCTTCCCAAGGAAGGTGTGTTCATTGTGGCACCAACACGAAATATCTATGCAAAGAATGCCAGAAACGCATTCATATTGATTGTTTTCCGCAATATCACGGATTTTAAATCTTAAATTTGCAGAACAAAATTGTTTGATTCCGTATTCTTATTGTTCATAGGCATTTTTTTATTATTTTACAAACAGTTTCAATGTTTTATTACAATATAATAACAATTTTTACTTTTTTTAATATTAATAAAAACAACATTATTCTTATTGTATCGAACATTCTAATGAAAGTATTAAGAAAAAGTTTGTTTTTCTTTGCATAACCTGAACCTGCCAATGTTCCACTTCTGGAACAAGTTGGAAAACCACCAAAAAAAGGTGGTTTTTTTTTTTTTTTTTTTTTTTTTTTTTTTTTTTTTTTTTTTTTTTTTTGTATTAACTATTTAAACTGAAACATGTTGAGACCAATATCGGAGAAAAAAAAAAAATTTTTACTGGAATCACAGAGCGGCATGTAAAAGGTTAAGGGAAATCTGCAGAAACAAGAGCTATAATTCTATTACAAAGGTAGACACAGTGATCATTTATTTTTGTTTATAAATTCTGCTGTTGTCCCATCAAGTCCTAGCTCCCCTCTCACAACTAGCACATAAAATACAGCCTTCTTACTTTTTCGCTCTCCTGTTATGGGAATCTTTATTCTTTTTCTTCTTACCTACTCTCCACCTATCCTATCTTCTTCTTTCCTTTTCTTACTATCCCTCACCTTCCACCTGGCACCGCCAGATACCAGGTCAACTCCCAGCAAACTATCGCTCTTACAACACCAACTTTTCCCAACCACTCCTTATAGTAGAGCGCATCGCTCAGTACAAGGAGACTACCAGCTCAAACCCACGTAGGGCTTACAAGGTCCTACATTTTCTTGTTTCACATTCTCTTTATGAGGTAATCTGGACTCTGATAAAATAAAAATAAAAAAAAAAAAAAAAAAAAAAAAAAAAAAATCAAGTCCTAGAGTTCTAATTATTTAGAGTTTATATATATATATATATATATATATATATATATATATATATATATATATATATATATATATAAAATCTAATTTCATTGAGTCATTATCAACACTATTTAAAATTTCTTGTTTTGTTTGTGGCTTATTTAAGTCCTCAGTAACTTTTAATAAAATTGTCCAGTGAGATTGATTTCGTGTATTCTGACTTTTCTTTAGTATAGTAATTAAAAGTGAATAATTTTCAAAAAAAAAAAAATATGGAGACTCAGATTAGCCATGTGGGTTAAGGCACTCACATGATAAACCTAGAGTGGCAAGTTCCATTCTCACCTGGACAAAGGAATTTATTTAGTGACAGAATTCATTAAATAAATTCCTGAGTCCCACCCTGGCTAGAAAAGGGTGGCAACCTGTCCCAATTAGCCTTAGTTGCAAAAAGTGGTCATTGAAGTGAAATAAGGCCGTTGAGGTGTTGTTTCATACATGCCCTGTTCTACTGGAACCATATATTCGCTATCGTGTTCCCAATCAAGATGCCATTCTACCTTAGACCACCCCTTAACCTCTTGTGTAGTGGCAACTCTTACCACCATCGATACCTACGTTTATATTATAAATAGTAAATATACTACCGTGCCACTGATGGTCTTTTGTAACTATCGAATCTGTTCCAGATAGATCTTTTACTATTAAAAGAGGAAACTTAGGTTTATATTTATAATTTAAACATGGTACATCTTTTTGGTCTAGTACATTAAAAACATTTGTGACGTAAGGTCGACATGACCTGTATCACATTTAAATGAATCATTATCTGAATCGTGTGGAAGCATGGATAAAATTGAAGAGACCTTATAGTCCAAAGACTAGTTGGAAATTCGGATTTAAATTTGCTTGAGGCTATTTTCGATCCCCACAAACGTGTTACAATTCTAGACATATCTGATTGCTCTATAGTAGCATATGCAGGATTCATTGGAGTAGTGGCATTAGCTGTACCACCCCCGGTGCCGAAGTAAATATTTATGATTTGAGTCCAATGGAACTTATACCGAATAATGTTTGCTGATTATTAGTATGTCCGGATAAAGTTGTAGCAGTATCAAAACTACACCTAATACCTTTTGGAGTTATTTTTATAGATACCTCCTCTATATACATTCCACGAGGCAGATTATCGGATTCCTGAGGTGATAAGATAAAAAGGTAGAAAATCTACTGGAACTAATGCTAAAGGATAATGTAATAAAAATGATTTATGTTTAGCAGTTATATTTTCAAACATATGAAATTGATAACCCCACGTTTGAAATAAATGGCCATGTTTAATAGTCCAGGAATTACTAGATATTGTAGGAGTCAATAAATTTATTTTAAAAAATTAAGTAAATTTTACAGAAAGATTATTTGTAAGCCCATACCCGATGGATCGATATTGCTACAGTATTCCTTCCAGTTTATTTTTTTGTATGGTATGCTTATACTTAAGGCGATGCTTAATATATAATTATTTCCTTAATTTCAGTTTTTAATTTTTGGGGTTTATGAATTCTTATATGAAATAACCAAGTGTACTAATTATTTCCTGTTTCTTCTTAGAGCTTAATTTATCATTCTTGATGTTTTTAAGATTAAAGAAAGTTCAATACATTTTGAATATTTTAAGCTACTCGGAAAGATATAATTCTGTAATTAACATACAATAGCTAATTAGTAGCCACTGTTACAGATATTGAGGAAATAAATTTGCTTTATGGATAGTTTTTATAAGTTTAGATAAAAGAGTTGAGAGTATCTATAGCTAGCTACCTGTTTTAAACCTAATAGCAAATTAGGTGTTTTTAGTAAATGGTTTTATTTTGGTGTATATACTTCAACGCAATTTTTCAATTTTTGAAGGTGGTTCAGATTTTACAACAGTCTGGATTAGAGAAAGCTCACTGTGTAGCACCCCTCTCTGAGCGTGGTCTCATTTGATTTATCAGGATTTCCTAAATCGATGGTTAACAAAGTTTACACTGTATGGGGATAGAGTGAAAACAAAAATGCATAAGTAAAAGAAGTATATTTTTAACATGTTAAAAACATTATGATCGGGAGTTAGGTCCCCTCCTTCTTCCGAACGTCTGGACGACATTAACAAATCGTCTGTTGTACTGGATACGCCTCTTTGCACGACCTGTCTTCTTTTTCTTCTTTTCCATTTTCTCTACCTGAAATGGAAAGTATGTAATGCCAGATGGATTTAATATTTTTTTTTTTCAAATATTAACATATATTTTAATCTAACTAAGACTGTTAGACATTACTTAAAGGTAGAGAATATATATGTAGAAAGTTAAAATGAAAAAAATGTAGTCGAAGATGTGAGGATTTGAATCATTAAATGGTAGATACAGATGCTGCCTACAATTTCTTTCTTAACTGTATCAGGACTAAGTATCACCAATCAGTAAGAGAGTGATTGGGGTTGCAAGTCCTGCATTTCATATTGCACAAACAGATATTATGCCAAAGTTATAAGTGATATCCACTCATTACTAAGTATTTTTGTGCATGTTTTATTATCAATATATATTACAAATATGAAATATTTCAGCTTCATTTATAGGATTTAATATACTAACAATACTTAAGTCATACACCCTCCACTTTTAATATTAATTGTAATTAGAATTTTGTGAAAAATTCTCAAGTCATTAACTGCTCCTAGGAAAAGCCAGATAAATTCCCTTAGCTATGCAGAGGCTTTAACTGCTGGATTTAAAGCTAACAGGCAATGCCTAAATACATATGGCCTACATTGGTCCCAAGAATGATTCTAAACACACAGCAAGGAACAATCAAATTTCATAGAAATATGATCCAAAACTAAAACAATAAAAGATATATTTATCAAATTATAGAGCATAAACGGTTTATTTTTTTTAGTTTAATGCATTGTCTGTATATGTTAACTTGTATTTAGACATATTTTGAAAGTTAAGTAATCCAAGTGTTTAAGATTAATAAGGGCTTGATGTGGACAGTAATGAAATCCATAAACCTGAATCACATGCATGCTATTCCAGTATTAGCTAGCACAAATAAGATTCCCTATCTGAAATTAATACAATTTACAATTTTAAGGGGGAGGGGAGAGTGGCACGGAAAGTTGGGACACCATGTACATGTAGAAAGATTAAAAAAAAAAATTTAGTTGGAAGACGTAAAGATTGAATTACTGAAAGAAGTTGTATCAGGACTAAGTATCGCCAATCAGTAAGAGAGTGATTGGGGTTGCAAGTCCTGCATTTCATATTGCACAAACAGATATTACGCCAAAGTTATAAGTGATATCCACTCATTACTAAGCATTTATTGTGCGTCCTCTATTAACTCCTTGAGTGCCAAGTACCCACCAGTGGTCATTCTTTGAATTATGCAGTGGACCCTGTGCTGATGGGTGGGCATTCCGTAAGTGACACAAAATGACCAAGTCCATTAAAAAATAAAGGTTACAGTCTGGGAACAAGTCTAAGATTTATCAGTACTAAATGTATATAAAACGTGCACACAGACTCGAAATATAATACGTAGAGTGAGCACAGGTGGGCACATTGTCACGTCAACAAGATTCAATAATGTACACCAGCGATCATTCGCCCCCCCCCCCAAAAAAATGTAAGTGTCCACTGGTGGGCACATGGCACTCAATGTTTTAATATGCATTACAAAAATGTGAAACATTTCAGCTTCCACTCTAGAATTGATTACACTAACAATACATTCTCATACACTCTGGATGTACAAAATACACTCTCTATTCTTATTACTAATGGAAATTAGAACAAGTCATTTATTGCTCCTAGGAAGACTATTTCTTCTATTTCTATGCTTATTCTAACATAGCAAGAAAATAAAACAAATTATCTGTTAGTGCACATGAATCACAGTTGGATGTGGAAACACATCGCTGTCTTAATATGGCAAAGAACGTCATGTACGCACTAGTTTTTTTTCTATTTCTAGCACCTCAGTCTTCTAGCCAATTCTCTATTTGAAACACCATACATCTCAAACAGGCATTTATAGTCAAAAGCCACACTTCTTATGTCTTGAAACACATAACAAACTTATGTGAGGCCTGTGTGTCAAACTCCTAGACATTTCTCTATGGGAACCGTCCATGTCCATACTATATGAAAACAGTCTCGCAGAGGTGTTAACTAAACAGATTTCCCATGTGCTTCATGTATTTACATTTATCTCAAGGTGTAAAAGTTCAACGAGAACAACATTTGGTATTTAGGCTTTAAGTAAAGTGCTTCCTAATATAACAGCTCATTGTTAATATGACATGTGCAGGAATAGGAAGTTACTAAAGGCCGAAAACTGAGAAGTGCAATTATATCGGTTAAAATGTTGTGAGCGCGACCCCAAATTCAAATTTCATGCTAATGGCGCAAAAAAAAAAATGTTTTTGTTTTCTTCATATTTTATTTCATTGAGAGATTTTATTTATCAGAAAAATAGAAAAAATAAAAATCTGGCTATTATTTTCCGAGAAAAAAAATTTAAAGTGAATTAATTTAAAATACTTACGTGAAATCTAAGAAATCCAAAACACGAACTTTTTTGTATTGAAAAAATTGTAAGCTCAAGGCGCAACTCTGTAATTTATTCCATGAAGAAACGAAGTAGAAGCTAAGTGGTGGGCGCTAGTAAAAGGGCTCAAAGATGAGTAAAAGTGCGTAGGAAGGTTGCCCGCCGGCGGGCAATGCGCCTGGGGGAAAGTACTATTTGCCCGCCGGCAGGCACCTTAGCACTCCATGTGTTAATAATCAAGATAGTGAAAAAATGTACATAACAACATTTATAGAACATTGCATTTGCAATAAGATGGGTTCTATACAATTTTTCAATCCAACACATAATAACAGAGATATTAATTTTTGAAATTCCCCTCTCAGCCATTACTGAACTTGATCTTTATTTTAACATATGTTTAAATATCAAATTTGGTAATGATAAGAAAAATTACGACTGCCAGAGCGTTTAACAGATATATACAAAATTATCAACGGAGCTCATTTTCATCATCTCCTAGGTAGGATTGATGGACATTTGAGGACATTTTTTAAAAATCGCATCACGAGTACGATCTCAATAGCTGATTTCACTTAAGGTAAATCTGCTAAAACACCCATTGTAGTAGTAGAACCCATAACACATCCTCACACTCTCATTGCCCTATGTTAAAAATATTCCAGTGTCTCGGGCTGCTAGCCTGTATGTCCCATTATCATGTATATTCCCATCTCACACCTCTAATTTCTACTCCTTCCCACATCATATTGTCCATGTTTGTCCCATATGTTTCATTCATATAGCCTACTGAAATTGTATATTGTTAACACGTTTTTATAAATTATATGGTTCAATTCCTGAAATTACCTTTGGGGTTTGGCCTTTTACTTTTCCAGCTCGTGCCAAGGATCCGTGGACTTTACCTAAAATGATATAAAACAATAATAAAATGATTGTCTTCCATATAGTTGCACATAAAATATTAAAATAAAATAGGCAATGATTTTGAATATAAGAGGTGTTGCGTCTAAACCTGAAATAGGCTACAATCAGGGGCAAACCCCTTTATTATTTGCAGTTACCTGCTTCCAAACTTAAAGAAATGAATTTCTACAAGGTAAAATAGGATTTTTAAACAAATAAAATGCTTTATTGATTTTTTTCTAAAAACACAGGTTGAAAATTCAACAATTACAATTGAGAGCAGGTTGCATATTACAGACTTGCAACCAACCAAATGACTACATTGTTGGTAAAATTTAACTGTCGGAGATGGTGTAAAGGTTGTAAAGATGGTAAAACCAGTTGTCAGACTCCTAGTTTACAGGAAAACTGTGATTGACTGAAGAGAAATGTTGGAGCAGAAAATTGCCATTATAAAATAGAGGGCTAGAAGAATCATTAAGAAAGTTAATATACCCAAGTATATTGGGTGCATACAATATACCGAATATTGTATTACAACAGGATGTTTTTCTTAATAACTATCTTTAAAATACTCCTTTAGACACTTAATATATATATTCATGAAGCTGGTTATTTCTTGTTCTTCAAAATGTGAAGCGCTGTTAGGGTATAAAAAGGAGGAATTGACAGGGTCTTAGAATCAGTCAAATAGAGCAGTCACAGATGTGACAATTGCCAGCTGAGAAAATTTTTTTCTGTTATAGTGAAATTTAAGTTATCCTTATTACTATCATTTTACGCCTGTCTCCCATGGGTTTGATTATGTGAATTAATATTTATGTAATTATTCAAATTGAAATTCATAAACTGTGTTGGTATTCTGGCTGGCGGAAGTGACTTCTAATGTAGGTAAGATGAAAGAATTGGCTACGCTTCCACTAGTAACAATTTATTAAAACGGCAGAGCGCTTTCCAGAGCTCCAAGAACCGTCAACATCGAGGACCTTCGGGCAATGACGATGATGCACTGCATCGAAAGTGCCCTGCCGTTATAATAAGTTGTTACAGAGGAAGCGTAGCCAATTCTTTCATCCTACCTACATTAGAAATTTATAAAGTTAAGACAAAACAGATAATCAAAAGTAAACATGAGGGTTGAACAGAATGTAAGGAGCTATTAACAATGGTTAATAACAAATGATGAGTACGAAAGCTAGAACTTACCTCCGAGAAGAGGTACAGTCAGATCAAGATTGTGGCTGTCTAGCTGAGAGACGAGGATGTCATCTGAGAGAGGAACTCCACCACAGGCCAGCCTAGTCAACTCATGAGGAACCTGCTCCAATCCAGACACACGCTCCTAAAACAAAAACCACCTTTCAATTTATATCCGAGTCCCATGGCTTCCTAAACCTTCAAAGTATACAAGCTTTCCTCCGAAAAGCACATTAGGCTACCCATATATATTAACAGTGGATAACACTACAGTACGTGAAAATTAAATTAAAGGAATGCATTGACAAAAGATAAAATTTTATTTATTTTATAAAATGATCCGTATATTTATTATTCCATTCATATAAAAAGTGACTTTTACTACAAAATTTTTGGGACTTCAGAACTATGATAGCAGATATCTGGATGAATTTATTATTATATGAATGTTTATTGCCAAAACATTATACAATTTAGTATTAAGGGTGTGATGGATGGCAAATTTGCATTAGTACATTTTTTTAAGAAAAAAAAAAGAAGAAATAAGTGAAACGAAAAACACTAACAGTTTGACACATTAACAGCATGCAGTTAGAACATAAGAATTAATTTTACAATAATAACTGAAGGAAGTAAAAAACAAAATATTTACTTAAATTTAATAATTATAGAATTTGGATTTTTTTTGTTTTTGAAGTAAAGATTTTCAAATAAGAATGTAATTAATTCAAATGAGTAAGTATATTTGTCTATCTCATGAGAAAGAGAAACATGGTTTTTCTGGCTTAAATGTGAATAATGCCTTCCAAAATACTATCTTTAATTTTAGTATGTAATAAACGGACGAGAAATAAAATTATCCTTATAAAATGGTATTTTTATATTTATGTATATTAGGTTATTTTAGTTTACCAAGAGAGTTAAATCTTCTGAAGAACAAGCTATTGTTGCTGTTTAGAACTGGGAATTTATTATGTAAAACTATTGAAATAATATAGAATGTGGTAACTTGTTAAATATGAAAGGAAAGATAAACATCTATATTGATCCTGAAAATATGAATATTCAAAGAACACTTCAAAATATACCACAACAGGTATATATAGGACAAAAATCACTTGCATAGACCATCTGAGGCAACCCTCCTCAGCATTATCGTCCAAGATCAATTGAATGAAACAACAGCTCAAAATTAATTGTTTTCTCGTTTATTTTTCTGAGATGCCCAATGAAGGTAAAGTGGAGGAATAAAAACTCAGATAGTTCTAACAAAGGCTTATTTCGAATATACATTTAAAACAGGAAACATGAACTAATAAAATGTAGCAACAAGCCCTAATATTAAACAACAATATTACTTGAAGGCAAAATTTAATTTAATTTATTTTTGTAGAGAGAAATTGAAGGTTCTAATAATCACTAATGCGAGGCAAATGGAAAAAAGACTGTAGCATCATCCACATGGCCTTAACTAACCTTAATCACTGCTAAGCTCTCGTCCCCATTGCACTCAAGCATGTGAGTTTCTTGCCCACGAATAAAGAGGACTTTCTTATCCATCTGAAACATTACAATATTCATAAGCTATTAATTGAGAATTTGAAATCTAAATCAAACAAACCATGAATAGTGTCACGCTCAATCGAAAGCATGTCATGAATTTGACAAACATCAAATAAACAAGTGTTAAATATATCAAATCGAACAAAATTAAATTTATTCAAGAATTAACAACTTTACCTGGTCGAGAATCATTTTTGATATAATGTTTATTACTAGTACAAAAGAAGCAGAAATATACAATTGCTGGCTGCTAAGAAAATGGCAGCTGCACTCTCGGCGTCCTATATCATACACTTGAATAATGAAATATTTAAAAAAAAAAAAAACTGCAGTTAGCGAAATTAATATTTGTTTTATTAAAAACATAAAGTATTAAAACTATATAACATTACATTAAAATAAATAATTTTGCTTAAATTATTATTCTTTTAAGCTCTTTCACCTACTTACTATATAGAATACGCGAAAGTAACTAATGTTTCAAAATTTCATAACTTTATTTTATATACTAATATACAAAGTATTCATAATAAAATGTAAAGAAGTAAACAATGAATAACTTTCATTTGAAAAGAGTTGTGATTGATAACATTGCAAAACCAAAGAGGTAAGCGTTTTCTACGACTCAGGAATGGAGGAGTGACGTCATTTACACTCCTGGTATAATCATCCTTTTCATTCCATTTAGTAATAAAAAAGTCTGAACTATGTAGATTTCCCACGTGCTAGAATGTCAAATTGGTCTGATCTTATCACTATCTATAGTCCATTTCTCCATAGAATGAAGAACGCTGTGGCAAGTTGTTGTTTTCTCTATCAGAGCCATGGTCGAGAATTGGACTAGAAATAAGAACATTTATTTTGACCCCCAAACGATCATAAATTCGTTCGGAAGCCGTTAAATGATTTACCAAGAAACATAATGACTGTGCAGAAAGAATGTTTTTAGCAAGTAATGGAAATAAGGTGTTTGCATATGCTTTTATCAGTACAATATTTAATTACGACGTGAAAACATTTGTTGTTTTCAGCCCCTCGTGGACGGGTAGCAGCTATACTAGACATATATTAATCCAAACTCTATATTTCCACATAAACTATTTTTATCAACGTCGGTTTACACAGTTATTGCTTATGCATAATTTGCAGCTGAAACCGAAAGGGTTTGAGTACATGAAGATACCAAATTCACCATTGTATGTTTGTAAGTTAAATTACGTAAATATACGTCCAATGTGACGGCGGGTAGAGGGTCAGAGTGATCCTTTCCTAGCCCAATCCGTCTCACCATAGGCTGGTGTGTAGAAAATTAAAAAGAAAATATATATACAAAAAAAAATGCCGGGTTGTTGATAAACATTAAATTATATTGTACTTATTTCGACAAATAAGAGTATTGTTAAATATATGTTTATAAATACACATGCTTATAAATAAATGAAATAAATTAAACTCTACTGAATTATAAAGGTACATTAAGAATTAACTCCTAATTCCAAATATTAAAAAAAAGGGTTATTTGAATAATTGAATGATGTTATTTCATTAAAAGAAGAAAAAAAGAAAGAAATTAAATAACATTCCTAAACGGTCTTGGACCTTGAATAATTTTCCTTTTTTAAATTAGATAAAATTACTTATATTATATACATATATAATCTACAATAGAAAGATGATGATCGCCTTGAGCAAAGTCGATTCAATGAGGAAGAAGAAACTCACAGTCTTGGTGAAGGCGGGGGAGGAATCAGGTACCTGATACTTGATTTAAATGGCATTCCACCATTTTTCTTCCGCGACGGCCGTCCTGGAACTGCTGGGCTCCAAGAAGAATGTTCCAAATGTGGAAAAGTCTTGAGCGCGTTGAAGACGTTCTTGGAACGGGAGGACGCTGGAGAGTTCTGGCTGGAGACTGCAGTTGGCTTGGCCGGTAGAACAACAGACTCTTGACGCACGTCGCTTGTCATCAGCTGGCTGCCGATACGTGCCGAGCGATCCCGACTACTGCCGATTATCGCCATTCACTACTTAATAAACTAAATACCTATATTATTTATACTTATAACTTACAATTAATAAATATAAATTTTTACATTATGTGTTGGCCACAACATCCAACCATTATGTTATTTATTAACACCCACTTTATTATACTAAATTTAATTCGGGCGGATTATTTATAAGTTACGCCCCTGTTCTAGCCAGGGTGGGATTAAGAATTGTTTGATTTAACGAGCTCATCATTGAATAATTCCTGAGTGAGAATCGAACTTATGTTGCTAGGTTAGCCAAGGGAGGTTAAGACCAAGTCTGAAAGGTATCCCGGGGCCCCTCTATCCGTAATTGGACAGACCATAAAAGAAAGTCAGTTCAATTCATATTGAAATTAAAAACTTTATTAAAGTCTGTATTCTAGCCAACAAATTTATTATGTGCTAGCTAAGGTACCCGGCTTCGCTCGGGAAATCATTAGAAGCATAATGATGACGGTATATTTTTGGCAAGGCTTTAATGTGTACAATATTTTTACGTTAAGTGGTTACTATTCAATCCCAATTCGTTGTTCAAAACATTATTGGTCACAAATATCTTGTTAGTGGATAGCATTTTTTTTTTATTATAAACTTAGTAATATTCACAATTTCTATTCCCAAAAAGAGCCGCAAACGCATCGAATATATCTGTTTTATGTATCTAATAGCAATTCTTAAACATTTTCTATTGTATGCCCGACGAAGAAAGTTAGTATTCTAGTTATTTCTTCGAATGCTTCATATTCTCTGTTATGTGGGCTTTTTCCTGGAAAGGGGTAAGGAATTCTTTCCCTCCAATAACCGTTGGTGTCCAATAAATTGTTGACCCCCGCTTTGATTTTTAGCGTTTATCTCGTTTTTACTTCGTTATACGAGTGTACATAACGCATTTTACTCTAAATAACAAAGTAACATTGTTGGTTACGTGTGCGTCTGTCGAAAAACAAATCGAAAATGAAATAGCTAATTTTTAATTCAAGATCTCCCTTGTAACCCCCACTCCTGTTCCTGCCTAGACATTTTGACACTTTCACCGACACACCGGTCTGAGAGGCCGGTAGAGATTTTCATGTTTTATGTATTTGGTAAACCTCCTAGTATTGGCGGGCTCTCCACTTCATTAGCTGTGTGTCTGTCCTTCCTCTACACTCAGGAAGTGTTTTGGGTTAGTTTGCCAACGGCATTCGACCTTGACTAGGTATTGTTGGTTTTGTTACGGTCTCGTGTACCTCTTGTTTCGGATAACAGGCTTCGTAATGCTGGTCTAAGATATGGGGTAATTCGGTTTTCGTATGTCGTGATGTTGTGTACCTTTCATTATAGCTTGTAAAGGACACTTTGCTCGTATTCTTTTCGTGTGTGTTTTACATAGTATATGATTTGCTATGGAGCCTTCCACGAGCCATGGACCAATAAAACGCTCATCGTCACGATCTATATATCGAACGGATGACAGTGATTTCAATGAAAGGATTAAAAATGACAATAATAGATTAAATGTGATACAAGTTATTCAAACAATAAATAAAAAGCCCGTCACGCAGGGGCTGCGTAAACTAAGCAGATTTCCCTCGGGACGTTTAGTAATAGATAAATATACATACTGCTAACACAACAACACCGTGAATAAATACAAACGGAGAAGAAATGTTTCATCAATTTCAATAACCTGCCGACAGGAAGCGTTAGGTTAGAAATGTAAAAAAACGGGTCGTCCCGGCTCACACCGGAAAGAAAAACAATTACTGAAATATATCAGAATATAACACATTATTTTATTGAGAGCTATTTACTATATCTAGTACTGTAATTAATAATGAGTCAGAATAATTGTTATCTCAATCAATAAAATTTTAGTAGTTCAAAACTTTAAGATGGGGGGGGGGGGTCGCCAGCGCATATTTGCATGTATCTCGTATAATAAATTTTGGTATTTAAACTTCCAATAATGTGATTTATTATGTAGCAGAGTATTGTTTACGTAACATGAGTAGAAGTGGCGGTTTGCTGAAAACTGAATAAATAAAAATAACGAATTTGTTGTTGGTAATTACTATTAACCCTTCCAGGCCTGTGTGACCGGATGATTCGGTTTACGTCACGGAATTCATGTTTCTGTAAGTGTTAATACAGCTCATAATCAGGGAGACGTTAATACTAAATTACATACGGAGTTTCATTGAGTTCGGTTGTCTTTTATGCCCTTTAACAATTGTTACTCCCGCTTTAGTTTTTAGTGTGTATCTCGTGTAAAAAACGTTATACGACAAAAGTGTATGTAACAAACAGTGGCGGCCCGCGTATAGGCACTGTGGAACTGCAGCACCCCCAATTCCCACTTGATATTATCTATAACATTTAATATAATGAGCCTTTTTTCTTTAATTCTTTCTTTATACTTGTATAATATATAATCCTTAAGCTTAATGCAGTAACCATCCCCCAGTTTATGAAAAAAGATACAAAAATCTTTGTATGGAACTGTCCGCTTCACAGTTCCAGTGGCGGGGTGTTTGACTGTTGTGCGCATATGCACACAGGAAGCTCCAGGCGAAGCTGCAAGGGATATAGAGCACTGTCGTTCCTGCAGTGCCAACCCTGGCGTGCTAAGGCTAAACATTTCCTGGAGGAGCACCCCCACTAATTTTAGCTACGAGCCGCCACTGGTAACAAAAGTAACTTTAAATAACAAAATAAACAACTTTCGTTATGTGCATATTTGCCGAAAAACCCAATAACGCTATTTTTAATTTCGGACCTCCCTAATAACCCCCACTCCTGTTCGTCTGATAGAATATTATTATAGCCTATAGGCTAAGTTGGGTTAATAGTAATATACGTACCAAGTTTCTTAAAATTCGGTTCTGCCGTTTTAATAGGCCGCTGAAAAGCACGTGAACTGGCAACTAACAGATACCTATTTCAAATTACAGATATCATGTCATGTGAAATAAATAAGTATATTGAAATTCAATTCCATGTGAAAAGAAAAGGAATCAAAAGTTTTTTGAGAAACAAAAATCAATATACAGACCGAGGTTACATTTATGCATATATATTTCTTTTCTATATTTTTAATCCTTGAGATATAAAATTATCAGCGTTTGCCTTTATTATTAATAGATAAAATTCTGAGTTATGTAGTTGTGCATGAGAATGCCCCCCTCTAGACTTAGCCGTGAGAGGTAGTAGAGGCGAGAAGTAGTCTGGCTGAGGCAGGCCGAAGCAGAGATGAAGGATTAGCGGGATGTCAAGGGTCTCCCCTCCAGAGGATGTCGAATATGACTGATTATAATCTTTTTTTTTTTTTTTTATCTGAGGCCCTTTCAAATTTATACCACGGCTCGTCAAATACGCAGGCCGCCAAGCCATGCGAGGTGGTACGGACAGTTCCCCTCCTGCTGAACTGAGAGTTCCATTATAAGGGGGGTCTGTAGACTTGGTGAGGGTGTAAATGTAACTCATAGGTAGGTTGCCCGGCAACGGGCAGTTGCCGGGAGGGATTGTAACTGATTATAATCCTTCGCGTCGGGGTCCTTATATAGGGCTAAGCCAGGGTTGAACTTTGATCGCGCCGATCTAAATACGCTCAAAAAGAGTATTCAACGAGAATTATTATCGAAATTCATCCGTATTATTAATTAGTGTATCACCGTTAAGAGCTATGAATGTTATAAAAATCCATCGGCGTTATCTACGATAACTCCAAATTGGATATAACTTATTTAAAGGTAAAAACTAGACATTTAAGCATTCATAAATAATAATCTTAATGTGCTCTGTGCTGGGATTACTCAGAATATAAAATATATAGTCATTTATGATGGATTTATGTAATGCAATGTCAATTTCATTAGACATTCTAAAAGCGTGATTTTATGAACCTGAATCCAATTAAGGACCATTGGTTTGGGCGGTTTCATTACACTTCGGACCTCTCCTACAAGTTTGATAATAATGACTTGCTGCAATCCCCCCCCCCCCCCACAAAAACATCGAAGGCAGTAATTTATTTAGCGAGTATATAACCTTTCAGAAAATATGAATAGTACATCTGTGATTAAGGTGGTCAATTTAGTAATGACGACTTTTATTTCAAATCATCAAACACAATATTTCGTATCGTAAAGGGACATACCTTAATGAAAATTCTTTAAATAGGAAAAATGACGTCACATCAAGTGCATGGAGGTAGAAGAGAATCGACTCCGGGGAAGTAGAGTACTAGCTTCTGGGTGGGGGAAGGGGCTGCTAGAAAACAATCTTGAAAATGATGCTGAGGTGGAGCGTTCTGTTATCAAACCTTTCAAAGCCCAAAGTCCAGTCTTGTACATAAGAAGATTTCCAGTGATCTTGTATGTTTCATCAAATTGTTTTGGTTCTAAATATGAACTACATCGTAAAGGGCAGCTTCAAATATGCCGGCTCTTTCGCCGCTATCTTTAGGACTTTATTCGACTTTTTTTTCAGTATCATTGGAAAGATTATTTTGAAGTTTCTACATCACATTTATAGCCTGCTTTTAGCTGTGAATAGTTGTGTAAATAGCAGTTTCTTTTATTTAGAGTCATTAAGGACAAATTACAAGACTGAGAAGTTGAGTGATGAAACATTGATCAAGAGTGAAGTTGTGTTTTTCCAAAAAATTCCTCAACATATTGCTTTAATAGTTAGTAGTGAATCTCCTTCCTATAAAGACTTTGTTAAGATTATCAAATGGAGTATTGCGGCTGGAGTATCACATGTAAGCTTCTATGACCATCATAATGGTAAGTGAATTGATCGAATTCTTTTTGAAGTGACAGATTTTAGTTCCTGTCATTTGTAGAATCTTGGTGATCACCGAGATTAAGGTTATTAATTAGTATCAAAGGTGCCCTAATTACTTTAACTGAATTGCAGGTATTGATAGCGAAGAACTGTTTGAATACATCTGTAAGCATGGCAAGCAATACATTCCTGCTATTAGATGGGGTAAATCATTTCCCGAAGACATCAAAAGACGCTCAAAGAGTCATATAAATGGTAACTGGTCTCAGTACTATCTAATTATTTTCTCTGCCTCTTCTAACTAATAATGCTAATGGTCTTTGTTTATTGTTGCCACACCCATTACTTAGTACATCTGATTATTTTTAAGGTCACTTACAACTCTTTGTTAACTTTGTTTGTCTCTGCTCTCATTTTCAAAGTTGGAAAATTAATTATCTAGGACTAAACTTCATCTAAGTATTCATTAAGTTGTTAAGGGCTCTTAAGATACATTTCTGCTTTTCATCTCTCTCCTTTTTTTATTCCTATTATTTTTTTTTTTTATTTTTTTTACAAATTTTGTGTCTACAATTATTTTTAGGCTGAAAAGATAAAAATTAATAATAGGACATATCCTTAAATGAAGAAGATTTATACATCTAGTGGTTATATTAAGTATATAATAAATTTATTCTTGCTGTAGATTGGTTTTGGGAAGTCATATTTGATATATAAAACATAAAACACAATTTTTCTTCAAATTTATTGGAAAAAATTAAAACTAGGAACATTTAAAGCTAAAGACTTTGAAAACTGTTCAAACCTTAAAAATTGTATCGTATTTTATAATGAAAAATAGATATTAGAACAAAAAAAAAAATAGGGATGCATGACAATTTTACCTGTTCACAGCAGTTTTTATTCACATCCATAAACAAATGTATAAAATATATGTGTGTATGTGTCTATATATATATATATATATATATATATATATATATATATATATATATATTCACATTTGTGTTGATGTTTTCGACCAGGTTATATTTATATATGATGTTGTTATTGTGTTTTGCAGTTTTGGTCAATGTTGGTGAAAAAATCTTAATTTCGAGAATATATATTTTCTCTTCTTCATGGCAAGAGTAAAGATACTTAAAAACTATTCTACATAACGTATTGCACTTATGGTTACATGAGGAATACAATCTTTAGTTTTGCCCCGTAATATTGGCACAAACTAAGATTTTTTCACCAACATTGACCAAAACTCCAAAAAACAATATCAACACCATATATATAAAGATAAATGCCATCTTTAATTTTATATGAATGTTCAAATATAGGATTTGATAATGATCAGATAAAAATTGAAACTTTGGTGAAAGTGTAGTTTAGCCCCACCCTTGGTGGCGCACTTTTCAAAAGCACGACTGCAGCCATTTTGTTTTTCTAACTTTATCTTTTTTAACACTTTAGACTTTAGTGATCGCATTCAAAAATTTCCAAAATACGCCATCGGTGGTTTACACCAAGAGTGGGGACTTTAATTTTAACTTAATTTTTTTTTAACTCACCTAATTTGTTGGATCCTTAGAGAGTGACGAAACAAGATGCCGTACGGTTGGGACTAAACCACACTTCACCTGAAACTTTTATTGAATTATTACCAAACTCTACATTTAGAGTTCTCATATAAATGTAAATATCAAGTTAAAAAGGAGTAGGGTGTTTTAGAGAGGGGTAAAATATAAAGTTTTATAAAGTTACATTGCCGATCCATTTGCTACAATGGTTTTCATACACTGGGCCAAAAAACTGTTAATCTCTCTCTTTAATAATATAGTTTTTGGAGAATTAAAAAAATAAAAGATTATTGACAACAATTGATATTTAATGTAAATAATTATATTTTACAAAAAAATTTAAACAATTAAACATATATTATAGAAACGAAAAGCAAAATGGCATTATTCAAAGAAGTATCCATATAATTATAATATTTATAGAGTACTAGAAAGAAGGTAACTTTATTTCCTCCCTCTTGTCACAAAAAATTCTATCAGATGACTTAAAAAAATGTATATAACAACATTTGCAATGCGATTAACTCTATACATTTACAAGGAGCTCAGGTTAGCCTTGTGAATTAAAGCGTTGGCTTTAATCTCACAAGGTAAACCTAGAGTGGCGAGTTCGATTCCTGCCTGGGCAATAGGAATTTATTCAGTGAAAAACTCATTATATAAAATTATACGTATGGGGAATTAAAAAAAGCTTGTCTGTAAAGTTATTCTCCAATAACATATTTATATTTATTTATATATATATATATATATATATATATATATATATATATATATATATATATATATATTTATATATATTCCAATTTGTTTAACCATATTTCCCTCAAGGGAAATCTCTAAATATGAAATTTCAACATTCTAAGACTTTTATATATGTACGTACATAACATAGTACGTCTCATAGTCATAAGGGGTCCAGGTGGACCTGCTACGCCTGCTCAAAATTATATTTTATATATATATATATATATATATATATATATATATATATAAAATATACATATACACGCATATACCACATACTTACACACTTATAATAAGTAAGTTACTTTTTGTCTACACTAGAATTTATCTAGAAACTAGAAATAATTTATAAGGCAAAACAATGTTTGCCGGGTCATCTAGTATGTGTATATATATATATATATATATATATATATATATATATATATATATATATATATTTGTCTGTTACTGCTCCGGCAATCACAACTTTTGTTTTACCAAACCCAAATATTTAAATATTCTATGTAAAACTAAAGATCAAGTTCGTTAACTGAAATGAAAGCAGTGGGGGTGAGGTGTTTTAGATGGGATTTCAAAAGTTCAAAATATCTTAGTTTTTATTGGTGGGAACTAAATGTTGTATCGAACCAATCTTATTGTAAATTTAATGTTCTTTAAATACTGTTATATACATTTTTTCTCTGTGTTGAACATTAACTGAGATATTTGTATTTTTTCATTTTCACCCGAGAGTAAATTCCCACGTTTAGTAATTGCACTTTAAACGAATATATCATGAAATGTTTTATTCCAAGCTTAAATACCCAATTTTTTTCAACAAATCTTTACTAGATGAGACATGCAAATATGTTGTGTGATGATGCCATCAATTATGATTTTGTAAACCGTCCACTTCTACTCATCTGATTTTTATTTGGAAATAGAGGATGTTAGGTTAGGTCAGATGAGTAGTATGTCATGTCAGCACTTAGGAAATCCGCTTAGTTTACACAACCTCTTGTGTGATGGACTTTTATTACTTATGCTTTCCTTGTTTTTTGATTTGTATTAATTAGGCACTTTTCCTGGTACTTTCCTGTTATCTGGTACCTCCGAAAAAATTCTTTCCTGTTATCTGGTACCTGTGAAAAAATTAATCAAACAATAACAACAAACATTGATTAATCAAATTAATCAAACAAAAACAACAAACATTTATTACTCAAATTAATCAAACAATAACAACAAAAAATGATTACATCTGAGTTTCGGGTGGCCAGAAGTCACGAATTGCTTCTAACAGTGCTTCGAAAACATCGAAATCACCGACCAGCTTGCGCCACATAAACTCTGCCAAATAAGACTCCAAATGATGGCCCAGGAATAGAAGAAGCGGACGGCTGTGACGAATGACAAGCGTGAGCCCACAAACCAATTACCGTTACGGATGGCGACCTTCTTGCGGCAAGAGTTGACGTTGCATTTCCAGTAGATGCTTGTGCTGAAGTAAAGCTCATCTTATGATTGTTCGGACAAATTCGTTCGGCTGGCAAGATACCCTTTTCTTGGAGGAACGTGACGGCCTCCTCTTCGGTACGTGGCAAGTCAAAAATCTTCATGCTAAGCAACAAATAATCAAAATATCGGCTGGTTCCTATAAACAGCTCGGTACGTGGCAAGTCAAAAATCTACATGCTAAGCAACAAATAATCAAAATATCAGCTGGTTCCTATAAACAGCTGATTTAAAACATTCAGCAAGCTACATAAACAAGGTGGAGAAAGACAAAAAAAAGTTAGTTTGCAGGTACCAGATAACAGGAAAGAATTTTTTCGCAGGTACCAGATAACAGGAAAGTACCCTTTTCCTTTTGTCTTACAGATTTCATCTTGAATATCAGAAATAGTCCCTACTTCTTTAAATGTATTTCTAATTTCATTTGGATAATCGATGAAATAAAGTACCTGTACGTGGTAGTTTAATTTGTGTATTTCAAGTATTTTCATGACTCTCTCAAGTGAATGAATTTGGTTCTAATCTCCTCTGATAGTCAGAATAATAGTTGTGAAAGGAAGTTGGTTGTGTTTTTATAATTGGTTGGGAAGTTGTTAATCATGGAAAACCATGACATCTTGCACATGGGAAAATCTGATCATAAATAATCCACAACATTCTATTTGCAATTATGTTATTGCCCTTCAATGGCCTCGGTTCTATTCCCTCAATTTGCATTATAGTCGTGTTGTGTAATGAAAATGCAGATTTGGTGAAGTCTGTGTGAAACAGTGTTCTAAGATACGATAAGATCATTAGCATGCAAATGAGATGTTAATGTTTTACGAATAAATTATACTCTCTATGTTTGACTATCCTATGCTTCCTTTTCTATGTTTCACTCCCCCCCCCCTTCTCTCCCCTCTCTCTCTCTCTCTCTCTCTCTCTCTCTCTCTCTATATATATATATATATATATATATATATATATATATATAAAATTGTAACCTCTGTCTGTACATTGATTTTTTTCACGAAATTTCACGATAACTTTTCGTTTCACATGTCATAGACACCATATCTGCATTTTGTTTCTTTCGTGTATGTTTGTTTGTTACCTTTTCACCCATAAACGGCTGAACCGAATTTTATGAAACTTGGTATGTATATTACTACTAACCCAACTTAGACTTTAGGCTATATTAATTTTCTCTGAGACGAACAGGAGTGGGGGTTATAAGCGAAGCCTGAAATTAAAAATAGCGATATTTTGTTTTCTATTGGTTTTTAGGTAAATATGCACATAACAAAAGTTGTTTATTTTGTTATTTAGAGTAACTTTTTTTATATACACTTTTGTCGTATACCAAAGTTTAAATGCGTTATACGCTAAAAATTAGTGCGGGAGTCAACAATATTATTTGCCAAAAAAGACTCAACCGAACTAAATAAAACTCGGTATGTGTATTAGCAGTGAGGCCTTCATTATAATAAGCCATACCAACATTTCTATGGATTGGCAGGAGTGGGGGTTATAAGGAAGCCTGAAATTAAAAATAGCGATATTTTGTTTCCTATTGGTTTTTCCGCAAATATGCACATAACAAAAGTTGTTTATTTTGTTATTTGGAGTAACTTTTGTTATATACAATTTTGTCGTATACCTAAGTATAAATGAGTTATACATTAAAACTTTAGCGGGCACTAACGGCTGAACCGAACTTAACAAAACTCGGTATGTCAATTAGCATTAATTCTTCAATGATTATAAGTTATATTAACATTTTTAGGTTCGAACGGGAGGGGGGTTAAAAGGGAGGCCTGAAATAAAAATTCACCATATTTACATGTATAAGAGACGGAAAATATAAAAATATCGAAGACTGTGAAGCCTTATCGAACAAATAATTCTATTATTAGCAAATCCACGGCAAAGATGGGTATCAATCCTAAACACTGGGACGGGTAAATGTCAAAATATTGTGCAATGTAAAGCCTGCTAAAAAGTACCATCACCATTCAGCCTCAAATGAATTCCCGGGCGAAGCCGGGTATCTGAGCTAGTATATATATATATATATATATATATATATATATATATAAAATTGTAACCTCTGTCTGTACATTGATTTTTTTCACGAAATTTCACGATAACTTTGCGTTTCATATGTCATAGACACCATAACTGCATTTTGTTTCTTTCGTGTATGTTTGTTTGTTACCTTTTCACGCATAAACGGCTGAACCGAATCTTATGAATCTTGGTATGTATATTACTTCTAACCCAACTTAGACTTTAAGGTAGGCCTGAAATTAAAAATAGATATTTCGTTTCCTATTGGTTTTTCGGCAAATATGTCCATCACAGAAGGTGTTTATTTTTTTATTTAAAATAACTTTTGTTATATACACTTTTTTCGTATACTGAATTATAAACGAGATATACGCTAAAACCTATAGCGGAAGTGAACAATTTTATTTGGGACAAAAGAGCCAACCGAAATAAATAAAACTTGGTATGTGTATTAGTACTCGCGCCTTCCTTATAATAAGCCATACTAAGATTTGTAGGGACGGGCAGGAGTGGGGGATATAAGGATAAGGAGGGCTGAAATTAAATATAGTGATATTTCGTGTCCTATTGGGGTTTCGGCAAATATGCACATAACAAAAGTTGTTTATTTTGTTATTTAGAGAAACTTTTGTTATATACACTATCATCGTATACCGAAGTATAAAGGCGGTATACGCTAAAAATTATAGCGGGAGTCAAACTTTTATTTGGCACAAAAGAATCAACCGAACTAAATAAAACTCTGTACGTGTATTAGGACTAATGCCTTCATTATAACAAGCCATACTAACATTTCTAGGGACGGGCAGGAGTTGTAAGGGAGGTCTGAAATAAAAGCGGTATTTCGTTTTTTATTGGTTTTTCTGCAAATAAGCACATGCCAAAAGTTGTTTATTTTGTTATTTAGAGAAATTTTTATATATATAATATATTTATATATATATATATATATATATATATATATTATAGAAATTTCACGATAATTTCGTTTCGCATAAGACCAACCGAACTGAACCGAATTTAATATTTCAATTAATACTAATTCTTTAATTAGAATAGGCTATATTAATATTTCAGAGACGAACAGGAGTGGGGGTTATAAGGGAGGCCTGAAACTAAAAACGGTGATATTTCGTTTCCTATTGTTTTTCGGCAAAAATGCACATGTCAATAGCTGTTTATTTTGTTATTTAGATTAACTTTTGTCATATACACTATCGTCGTATATTGAAGTATAAAGGCGTTATACGCTAAAAATTATAGCGGGAGTCAACAATTTTATTTGGCACAAGACTCAACCGAACTACAAACTCAGTATGTGTATTGCACTAACGCTTCCTTATAATACATACGCCTTATAAGCCATACTATTTCTAGGGACGGGCAGGAGGTGGGGGTTGTAAGGGAGGCCTGAAATTAATAATTGTGATTTCCTATTGGGGTTTCGGCAAATATGCACATAACAAAAGTTGTTTATTTTGTTATTTAGAGAAATTTGCTCAACACTTCTTTTCAATATGAACTACCAGGTACCTCACACACACACACACACACACACACACACACACATATATATATATATATATATATATATATATATATATATATATAAGAATAATTTATATTTTAATAATATAGATAATAATTCAGAATAATTTATATTTTAATAATTCAAATTTTAGTAGTTCAAGAACTAAAGAATGGAGGGAGGGGTATCAACAGAACTTATTTGCATATATCTCACAAAGTAAAAGTTTACCACGAGTCTAAACCAATTTCATGAGATCCGGACAGTTACGAAAACAGCCGTTTTTGGCTGTTTCCGTGGAACAATACCGACAATAGCCAATCTCATCTTGTCTGTTATCCCCACACACTTAATAAAACTGCAAATATCTTGGTTAATATTCAAGATAGAGAATAAATGTACATAACAATATTTATACTAAATTTAATTTGCAGTAAGATTAGTTCTGTACAAGTTTTCAATCCGACGTGTAGTAATGGAGATATTTCGAATTTTCAATAATCCTCCCCTCCAAACCCCCTCCCTCAATAACCCGATGTCAGCCATTAGCGAACTTGATCTATATTTTTACATGAAACGCTGAAATATCGAGTTTGATAATGATCAAACTAAAATTATGATCGCTTAAGCTTTAACAGACAAATATAAATATATATATATATATATATATATATATATATACACAAGTTTGAATGGACCTCATTTTCCTCATCTCCTGGGTAGAATCGATCGACATTCGAAGAAAGGTTTTGAAAATCACATCATAAGTATGACCTCAATAGCTGATTTCCCTTAAAGGAAATCTGCTTAAAAAAATATGATTAACAAAAAGAAATGATGGGACCCCCTCCCCAGGGGACGAGGCCATGAAAGACAGTCATCCCTCGAGGGATTTCTTTAACCCAAGAGCATTCTTGTGGCAGTATTTTGTTTTTACCTTTCCACTACTTTGAAAAAAGACGTACTTTGTGAATATTTGATTTATATAACAGTACATTCTTGCAGTCAACACAACATCTCTTCCTCTTTAAATCTTATATTTTACATCCAATATACAAATATGTTGTGCTGTTGGTGAAGCGCACCATTAAGTGAACTTTATTTGCCAAAATCTTTTAAAAAGTTTATAATGTTTGCTATTATACTATTACTTATATGCCCTTTTCATTGAATACTATAAATCTGGAAATTGTACATGTTAATATATATATTACATAATAAGTATTGACCACAATAGCTGAACTAAATTTTATAAAACTGCATGAGTATTACCAGTAGCCCAAATTAGACATTAGGCTTTTCTCATATTCTTTAAAGGGACAGGAGAACTAAAATGAAAAATCGTTATATTTCGTTTTCTATTAGATTTTGGGAAATGTGCACATGACAAAAGTTATTTATTTTGATATTTAGAGTAATTGTTTTCTATGCAGTTTTGATGTATAACAAAATATACACATGATTATTTTAGTAACTTTTGTTATATACATTTTTAGCAGATTTCCCTTAAGGGAAATCAGCTATTGAGGTCGTACTCATGACCGCGATTTTCGAAAAATTTCTTCTAATGTCCATCGATTCTAGTAGATGAAGAAAATTATATATACTTTATGTAAAAAGAAAGATCTAATTTGTTAATGGCTATAATCCAACTAGTGGAAGGGGGGGGGTTAGGGAGGGAGGAATTTAAACAATTCTTAATATCTCCTTTATTATGCGTCGAATTGAAAAATTGTATAGAATCAATCTTAGTGCAAGTGTTATTTTCTATAAATGTTGTGATGTACATTTTTTCACTATCTTGATTATTTACCCAGATATTTTCATTTTACAGTTTTCGGCCTTCAGTACACCCCCCCCCTCTCCTACTCATGTGTTATTAGCAATAAGCTATTATATTATGAAGCACATTATTTGAAGCATAAATACCAAATATTGTTCTCGTAAAAATTTTTACTTTTTGAGATAAATGCGAATACATGGCACATGTAGGAAATCTGCTTAGTTTATGAAGCCCCTGCGTGACAGGCGTTTCATCATATGACAATGTATAAAACAAGTAATGCCCCAAAATATTGCTTTAGAATACTATAATGTCCTGAGTGTCGATTCACCACGTGTATGTATAAAACACTTTAATTTCAATATAGGGATGATTGGAGGTGAGAAATTATTTGATTATAATAGAATTAATGATATCCGTCCCACTGTAAGGTTTGTGTCACCCATGTTTTGAGGGGGATTACACAGACTTATTTGTTATTTGCTCCTGCCCCCCTCCCTCTCACTCCTGACCACATATTGATTTATGCTTACATGCCATTAAACGTTTTTACTTTTAATCAACAGTTATGTTTCATATTGGCCATGGTGTTTGAACCGTGATTAGGGAATGGTTAGGAATTTATTCACATTTGTTTCTTGAGTCTCTAAAAAATTCCACAAATTTGCTAAAGTTACTTGAAAGTATAAAAGTATTGTGCCTAATGAAGCCTTCCTTTGAAGCCTTAATTTTCCTGAGCAAAATTGGATACTTCAGCTAATATATATATATATATATATATATATATATATATATATATATATATATATATATATATATATATATATATATATATTGTTACATAGCTATGTATATATCTCCTAAAAAAGGGTGGTAACCTGTAGATACCCTGTCCCGGTTAGCCATAGTAGCATAAAGTAGATGTAAATAATAATAAACAAACAAACATATATGTCCTACGTAACGACTTCTGAGATGTCTAAAAATAATTGATATTTTGTGTGTTGGCAGGCTATAGCTGGAAACCCATTGTGAGTATCCATGTTGTGAGGAGCAGTCACTGGGAGGAGCAAGTGTTTGACTCCATTCATGAGCTGAAGGAGGATTCTAGCTGTGATAGAATAGATGTAAAACTCATCGATTCCGTATTTAGGAAGAAGTTCCTCGCTCCAGACCCCGACCTCTGCCTCGTTCCAGGCAATCACCTATCCTTCTTCGGCTTCCCTCCTTGGCATCTCCGCATTACTCAAATCCAGTAAGTATCATAATCTTTCTCTTATTTATATTATAATTACTGTTCAATGTTTTAAAATGAAGCTTAAGGGCTCAGGTTAGCCATGTGTGTAAAAGCGTTGGCCTTAATCTCACATGGTAAAACCTAGAGTGGCAAGTTCATTAGGAAGCTATTGGAAGCCTGGAAAATAGGAATTTATTTAGTGACAAACTCATTAAATAAAATCGTTAGTCCTACCCTACCTAGAAAAGGGTAATAATTAGCCATAGTAACAAATATAAAGTCCGTCACGCAGGGGGCAGCGTAAACTAAGCAGATTTCCCTCGTGAAGGTTGAATGAACGAATGAATTTAGCCTTTATTATAAAGAGTAATGAAATTAATATATACATGATTATAAGGTACAAAATACAAATACACTAATAAACAATATTTCTTACATACTTTAAATTTATAAAACAACTTATGTTTTACTCTTTATAGGCCTTCCCCAAAGGGAGTACGGTCTAACTTCCCGGAGTGAGCAACTCTATTGGGAAGTGGAGTTGGGCATTAGAGAGTGCCAATTGTCTTTGTCTTGAGCTAACCTTGCCCAGTTGGGGCCGATAGTATTTTTGAATACATCTCTCCATTTTGTTGGCTGTCTCCCTTTACTTCTTTTCCAGTTATATGGCGTCCAGTCTGTGAGTCTTCGTGACCATCTCTCGTCCCTGCAGCGCATTAAGTGTCCAGCCCTCTTCCATTTTAGTATTTGTATGAATAAGTTGACATCCCTGAAGTTCGTTTGTCTTCTTATTTCCGTGCACCTCACCTTATCCTTTTTCTTTATATGAAGCACACTTCTTTCAGTTGCATGTTGCTAGATATTCACTTTGTTAGCCTGAGCATTGGTGAGGGACCAAGCCTGAGATTCGTAGGTAACTATTGGCATCACACAACTGCCAAAGATTAGTTTTTAAGGTCAAAGATTTCGTATTTGCTTTTCAATATAAAATTGAGGCTCCAGTATTTTTTCCATCCAAGTGAGAGTCTTCTCTGGATTTCCTTATTCGTGCTATCTTTGAAGGATACCTGGCCTAAGTATATGTAATCATCAACACAACATAAAGTGTTATTGTTGATTGTTATTGTTTCTTGTATACTGTTGTGGTCATGATTTTTGTCTTAGAGTAGTTTGGTTCTAGGCCGACTGCTTGACATTTTCTGAACACTTCCTCCATCATTCCTGACAGTTCCTCGGCACTAGTGGAAAACAGAACCACATCATCGGCAAATTCAATCTTGTTTAGCTTGGTACCATTTATTTCGATCCCCTTGTTCCTCCACTTTAGGCATCTGAGAGCCTTCTCCAGCGTACATATAAATAAATCAGGTGATAGATTATCTCCTTGCTTTACTCCTTTTCTCACTGGGAATAATGGCCCACTTCTTTATGCAACAATATAGGACTGGTTGTTCCGATACATTTCTTCTATTATTCGAATGTAAATGCCTTCGACACAAATCTCTTTCAAGGCTTCTATCAAGCTACTATGATTTACAGAGTCAAATGCTTTCCGGAAGTCTATAAAACATAGCTACACTGGAATATTATATTCCCTAGCTTTTTCTATTAATTGCCTCATAGAATGTAAATGGTCTATTACAGAAAACCCTTTACGAAACCCTGCCTGATCTGGTGTTAGTGAATCCGATATTGTCTGTGTGATTCGTTTCTTCAGGACTCCTGAAAAGATTTTTGATATAGTCGAGCATAAGGATATTGGCCTGTAATTGTCTATTAAATGTCTATCGCCTTTTTTATGTAATAAGATTATTTTGGTGTTTTTCCTTTCTGCTGGGATGATTCCATGCTCTAGGATAAGATTGAATATCTCACAAAGTTCTGTGGCTATTATCTCTCCTCCAGTTTTTAATAGGTCGTTATCCCATCTGGGCCTGGACTTTTATTGGGGTTTAAATTTTTTAGCACTGACATAATTTCATCTCTGAGAGTACTTAAAAGTTTCTTGTGACTGGTAGTAGGGGGGTCTTGTAACCAAAGGAAGGGGGGGGGGTCAACAGAACGTTTTTGCATATATCTCACAAAGTAAAAGTTCAATGAAAACAATATTTGGTATTTGGGCTTCAATTAATATCTTTTATTATATAACAGAGAATTATTTATGTAACACAAGTAGAAGTGGGGGTTTACTGAAGGCTGAAAACTGAAAAATACAAATATCTTTGTTAATATTAGATATGAAGATCATGATGGCAACAGAACAGAAAGAAAACTTTATTGCTCTGAAATCTACCTTAACAATAATTTCTTCACTTTATACCTGTTAAAATTTATTAATTTCTTTTAATTATCTCACTTTATTAGACTTATCCAGAGTTATCTAAGGCTACTTCCATAACTACTTGTCTATCCAGTCACCCTCATTTTAATATTAGACCATTGAAAATAAATTGTATCATGGAGCCAATGCATGACTAATAATCTTCTGATTTATAACTTAATGGTTTATTACACTGGTATGGGGTGTTTAGTTTAGCATTTCTATTCATTGTCCGTTGGCCAGATAAAGTCTAATAATTGAATTTAATTTTGGCCATACATTTATACAAAGTTTTTAGTATTGTAGCTCACCTCTACTTCTTAAATAGCGATCACAATGCAAAGCTTAATACCATGGGCCCATGTAATTAATTCAGTGTTAGGCTAGCGGTAAAGAGGTAATTGTCTGCTCAAAATAAACATTTTGATGCAGTAGGGGAGAGTGGGGTACTATGTCACAAGTTCTCGAGTGGAATTATAATACCAAACTAACACTCCTCAAACTGCTAACCGTTGACAAAGACAGTCTGAGTCACGCCCAATGTCTGCTATTATCTTGAACAAATGTTTAAGTCTTTCATTGCCAAAAGTAAATTAGTTATTTATTTGTGATTTTCTCTACGGATACTAGTTCTTTAAGGTAATTCTTGGGATGTTTGGAAAATAATGCAGGATACAAAAGATAATAAGGTAAGATGTTTACCGCTGTCGCATTTTGCTACTTGCCAATAATTCATTCTTTTCTAAGATGCTAAAGTGTGATTTTTGTTTAGTTTTATTTTATGAGTTTAGAGTCTCAAGGCAATTGGAAATGTGAAAAAACTTGAATGTTGGGTTCCTCACGCATTAAACGACTTCCAAAAATATGAGCAAAATGAAATTAGTGCCGCACTTCTTTGCAAAACAACAATCAAACATTTCTGTCCATAATTGTTACGTGTGATGGAAAGTGGGTCCTCTATGATAATAGTAGACAGTGGCTCAACAAAGGAGAAGCTTCCAAAGCCTCGACCTCATCAAGAAAAGGTGATGGCTACTGTTTGCCGGGCTTTATTTGGTTTGATTCACTACAGTTTTTGAATCCTGACAAAACCAGCAATGTTGAATTGTCCTGTAACCAAATTGATTGAGCTTTGGCTATGACTCTGCCTTACTTTCACCAACTGATTACTATTTTTTAGACACCTAGACCACTTTTACAAAATTAAATAATTATTGATTAACGAGCCTTAGAAAATTAGTTTTCTGATTTATAAATTCTAAGGATTCTAAATTCTATTCAGAGGGTATGGAAAATCTGCCAACAAATTGGCAGAAATGAATTGAATGTAATAGAGAATATTTTGATTTATAAAACAGGCATAAATCTTTTTTTTTTCTTTCTTTTAAAACCAGAATCTAGCATTATTTCCTGGTCAACCAAATTTATAATATACTCGTACTTTCACAATCTTTAATTTGTTTACATCAGAATGATATATTTTGATTAGGTCACTAAAATCATTGGTGTGGTAAGCTTTAAAAATGTCATTTGAAATAAACATTTGTGAATTATTTGATTTTATTGTTTAAGAATTCATTGTTTTAAAAATGTGAATTAAATTTATTTATTTTCTTCTTTTTTTTTTTCAGGGAAATATCAACTCATCACAACATTTCGCTTCGCTGTTTCCTAGACATGCTATGGAAGTATAATAAATGTGAACAAAGATATGGGAAATGACTTTATTATTTATTTAAAGATTGTAAATATCTAAAAATATATTTATGTAAAGGTTATGGCATTAAATTATTATAATTTATAAGATAACACATTCTTTACTTCCAAAGTATCCACTCACAGCCCTTTACTTTACTTTTTCCGTCTGTGCTCTATTTTCCCATCGCCAACAGTTTTACTAACTTTATGTTTAAATTTTTTTTCTTTTACATTTTTTTTACAAAGTAAAAGAATTATTGAAATCATAAATATTTTTAGTCTTCAGATTCAACTGAATATTCCATTTTGAACCTCCTTGTACCAATTTCAACTATACTGCTCAAAAATGAATAGTGATATTGGTTATTTTTTCTTATCCTATTAATTTTAATTAAATCGACCTTGTATTAAATTAATTTTTATGGGTGAAAAAAGACAATAATTTCTAATAAATATTAATGCTATTTATAATTTAAAAAAAAATAAAAATGCTAGGCCCCATAAATACCACAAAACAGCCAATATTCCTATTCATTTTTGAGCATTATAGTTTTGGCATGACGTCTTCCTATCATAAATAACAAATGGCAGGTCTTCGAATGTTGAAATATCGTATTTTGAATTGTTGTAACGTCTAGTTGTTCACCTCCCACTTTTGATTGAAAGTGACTAAGGGAGAGGAGGGGTTTAGAGAGGGAGAAAAATAAAAATTCCAATTTCTTCATACTTTGAGGTCTAAAAATTTTGTAAAGGATTTTTTTTTTTACCATGAAAAGGTCTGTAAATTATGTTCTATAATATTTTTCAACTGATGCATTAGAATAGAGATCACACAGTTTTGTACAATATATATTTTAGTTAATTTAATAGGAGTATGAGGAATTCATGAGGTGTCCACATCAGATTTTTTCCTTTTTAGTTTTGCTGTTTTTTTTTTGTGCATAAGAGATGTCTCTAAATAAGTTTTGGCGACAGAGGTATTCTGTACTCTTTACAAAAATTACTTCCTTTTAGCAGATTTCCCTTAAGGGAAATCAGCTATTAAAGTTGTACTCATGACGGAATTTTCGATTTTTTTCTTCAAATCTCCATCGATCCTACCTAGGAGATGACGAAAATGAGGTCCGTTCAAAACTGTATATATATATATATATATATATATATATATATATATATATATATATATATCTCATATGCCATATCAATCTATCTATATATTTGGCTGTTACCGTTCTAGCGGTCGCAATTTTTTTGTAATCGTTACCAAACTCGATATTTAGTCGTTTTATGTAAAAACAAAGATCAAGTTCGTTAACGGCTGAAATCGGACCAGGGGGAGGGGGGGTTTTCGGGAGGAAGAATTTTGAAAATTCGAAATATCTCTGTTCCTGTACGTCGGATCGAAAAAGTGTATAGAATCAATCTTATTGAAAATTAAATACACTATAAATGATGTTATATACATTTATTCTCTATCTTGAATATTAACCGAGATATTTACATTTTTCAGTTTTCAGCCTTCAGTAAACCCCCACTTCTACTTGTGTTACATAAATAATTCTCTGTTATATAATAAAATATATTAATTGAAGCCCAAATACCAAATATTGTTTTCATTGAACTTTTACTTTGTGAGATATATGCAAAAACGTTCTGTCGACCCGCCTTCCTTTGGTTTTGGATTACTAAAATTTGAGTGACTGAGATAAAACTGATTCTGATTCATTACAAATTACACCACTAGCTATAGTAAATTGTTTTCAATAAAATTAATATGATATATTCAAATATATTTCATTAATTGTTTGTCTTTCCGGTCTATGTATGCAGCACTACGAGGTTGGCTTGCCTGTTTGTTTACAATTCAGCCTTGTATTGTACATTTACTGAGCATTCACGGTAGTGTTACCTGTATGTATATTTATCTATTGTAAATCTTCATGTGGGAAATCTGCTTAGTTTACGCAGCCCCTGCGTGACGGACTTTTTTCTCCTACCTTCATTCTTACAAACAAAGCAATCCCTTAAAAGTCTTCCTTTTTATTTTCTTCAGAAATGATGCCCAAGAAGTGTTTTAGTGTTATTACGATGAAATTTCTCTAAAAGAACTTTTTTGTAGGTGGTTTCTGTGTCTAGTATGAGTAAAGAAAACTGTAATTTATATAAAAAGAAACAATGAACAAACTATTCTGTTATGTGTAAACTAAGCAAGCACATGTTCCACGTGCTGGGATGATACAGATTACATTATGTTACTTTTAATCCTCTATTTCTCTTAGTTAGAATCCTGTGTAAGCAGGACTCCAAATTAGAAGAAGAAGAATTTGAGGTAGTACCTTCTTCAAATATATCTTAGACATGAGAAGCTGGCTGATAGCTTTAAGTGACAATGGTTGTTCACTGAAGGCTAAAGTCACATAATGTACAAATACCTTAGTTAATATTTGAGTTAGAGAAAAGGGTCTAGAACAATATTTATTTTACATTACTTTGCTAATGAGTTTGATTACATAACGTTTTTTGATCTGACATATAATAGATGATTTTATGTTTCATTCCTGTTCTGAACTCCTACTTTACGATCGCACACCCACCCCTGCCTCGCCCCCACCCCCCAGTAAACTCCAAAATACTCTTCTCACCCCTATTGCACACTTACCAAGAATTCTCCCTTTATGTCCTAATAAAACAACACACTTAAAACATTTGAGCCAATCAAAAGGAGGGCAGTTTATATATGAGATGAGGGCTTTGTCCAAGTCGTCTAAGGGAGGCAATAAAGGTGTATACCCTCCCTCTCTTGGTCTGATTTAAGCCAGTAACAAAACTTGTCCTTTAATTTTACTCAAAAACATTTAAATGCCAACTTCAATAATAATTATAGAATATTCAATGAAACCCATATTGAAAACTGTAAAGTATTATTTTATCAAAAATAATGAAAAAAAACTCACAATTCTGCAACACTCAACAGAAACTTTATTATTTTATAAAAGATATTTCTGTACATTTGACTCAGCTATACTTAATTGAATATTAAATTGAACACTGTTGATGACGTGTAGGTACACCAGTCTGATCTAGTTGCAACAAAGTAATCTATTTGAACTCTGTGAAATCTATTTATCTATGTTATCCAATGGGTCTAACACCTGCCGATGACCATACTCCTGAGACATACACTCTCCATTGGAGTCCATTTTCATCTACCCTCCATGTCAATGTTTCTCTCTTCCAATATGGCATGTTGTATATGTCTGGTTGGTAGCTCATGGTAATTGTGAATGGTCCGTGAAGAAGATACAATGGTATCTTCCTTCCCAAGTTATTCTCAGGAGGGCCGATAGTCTGCTTGACACGATATCCATTCTCATCAGCAAGCCAGGTGACTATAACCAGTTGGCCTTCCGGAGACGTGTAAGAGTATGATCCTCCTGCCACTCGTTCTCCTTCTCTGAACTTAGGAAACCCTCCTTCTTTTACAGAGATCCCATTGGGTGTTTCGTAACTGTAATATTAAGAATAATATGATTATTTATGACCAAAGTCATAACAAATAAAACTCGAAAATTCGTTATGATTGACGTGTTACTTCCAAATGCCTCCTGTGACCATCATCCCCAGAGTATGGTTGGGGACTTCATTGATGGATAGTTTACTTACTATTCTACATAGGAAAGGGGTTACAATCAAGGATTACATTTTATTTATCTCATAGGAATGTCGAATGGTTATCAATAAACCATGGTTACGAGATTTGTCAAATGAAAATTTCAACAAGACTGGGAAAGAAGAATTAAAAAAAAAGAATGAAATATTTTATTCTAGAAGCTATCTTAGGAGGATCACTGGCCATCATGGGGGTCAGACATGAGTATTTTTATGAGCAATGCCTTGTAATACAAAATGAACTTGAAATATACAAGTGGTGCTCGCTCGGGTTCTTATGTGGGACAGACAGGCCAGGTTGAAGTAGGGTTACCTTTTTAAGGAACAAAATAATGCTCTCCCTCAATTTTTTTTCTTTTTAAACCTGAATCGTCGAGAGAGGATAGAAATTAAACTTGACAAACATCCTTCTGATAGTAATTTAAAATCAGAGTGTTTGGAGACCTAAACACTCTGTATTAGCATCGGGTAGCGTGTTATCATGCCCTGTGTTAGCCACAGTCTCCTGTTATCTTGTTGCCTGTTACCATCGTGTCGTGTGCTGTCTTGCAATCAAGGTACAACTCCTAATGCACCCACCACAATGTGTCCTGTTCATGATCAAGTGTAAGATAAGCCTTCAAAGAGAAAAAAATAACTACCAAACCACAATTTTCTGTTCACAATAATTTATTATTCCATTCCAAAGGCAATTTTAACACAGCTTCAATAATCATAAAGCAGAATCTATCTATATATATATATATATATATATATATATATATATATATATATATATATATATATAAAATTGTAACCTCTGTCTGTACATTGATTTTTTTCGCGAAATTTCACGATAACTTTTCGTTTCACTTGTCATAGACACCATATCTGCATTTTGTTTCTTTCGTGTATGTTTGTTTGTTTGTTACCTTTTCACGCATAAACGGCTGAACCGAATTTTATGAAACTTGGTATGTATATTACTACTAACCCAACTTAGACTTTAGGCTATATTAATTTTCTCTGAGACGAACAGGAGTGGGGGTTATAAGGGAAGTCTGAAATTAAAAATAGCGATATTTCGTTTTCTATTGGTTTTTCGGCAAATATGCACATAACAAAAGTTGTTTATTTTGTTATTTCGAGTCTTTTGTTATATACACTTTTGTCGTATACCGAAGTTTAAATGCGTTATACGCTAAAAATTATAGCGGGAGTCAACAATATTATTTGCCAAAAAAGACTCAACCGAACTAAATAAAACTCGGTATGTGTATTAGCAGTGAGGCCTTCATTATAATAAGCCATACCAACATTTCTATGGACGGGCAGGAGTGGGGGTTATAAGGGAAGCCTGAAATTAAAAATAGCGATATTTCGTTTCCTATTGGTTTTTCCGCAAACATAAACATAACAAAAGTTGTTTATTTTGTTATTTGGAGTAACCTTTGTTATATACACTTTTGTCGTATACCTAAGTATAAATGAGTTATACGTTAAAACCTTAGCGGGCACTAACGGCTGAACCGAACTTAACAAATCTCGGTATGTCAATTAGCATTAATTCTTCCATGATTATAAGTTATATTAAAATTTTTAGGTTCGAACGGGAGGGGGGTTATAAGGGAGGCCTGAAATAAAAATTCACCATATTTACATGTATAAGAGACGGGAAATATAAAAATAGCGAAGACTGTGAAGAATTATCGAACAAATAATTCTATTATTAGCAAATCACCGGCAACGACGGGTATCAATCCTAAACACTGGGACGGGTAAATGTCAAAATTTTGTGCAATGTAAAGCCTGCTAAAAAATACCATCACCATTCAGCCTCAAATGAATTCCCGGGCGAAGCCGGGTATCTGAGCTAGTCTATATATATAATTGTAACCTCTGTCTGTACATTGATTTTTTTCACGATAACTTTTCGTTTCACATGTCATAGACACCATAACTGCATTTTGTTTCTTTGGTGTCTGTTTGTTTGTTTGTTTGTTACCTTTTCACGCATAAACGGCTGAACCGAATTTTATGAAACTTGGTACGTATATTACTACTAACCCAACTTAGACTATAGGCTATATTAATATCCTCTGAGACGAACAGCAGTGGGGGTTATAAGGGTAGGCTGAAATTAAAAATAGCAATATTTCGTATCCTAATGCATTTTTGGCAATTATGCACATGACAAAAGTGGTTTATTTTGTTATTTGGAGTAACTTTTGTTATATACACTTTTGTCGTATACCTAAGTATATATGAGTTATACGCTAAAAACTACCGCGGAAGTCTACAATTTTATTTGGCACAAAAACTCAACCGAACTAAACCAAACTCGGTATGTGAATTAGCACTAATGCCTTCCTTATAATATGCCATACTAACATTTCTAGGGACAGGCAGGAGTGGGGGTTATAAGGGAGGCCTGAAATTAAAAATAGTGATATTTCGTTTCTTATTTGTTTTTCCGGAGATATGCATATACCAAAATTGTTTATTTTGTTATTTAGAGTAACTTTTGTTATATTCACTTTTGTTTTATAACAAAGTATAACCGAGGTATCCACCCAAAACTAAAGCGGGAGCCAACTATTTTATTGGGCACTGACGGTTGAATCGAATTTAACAAAACTCGGTATGTGAATTATCATTAATTCTTCAAAGATTATAAGCCATATTAAAATGTTTAGGATGAAACAGGAGTGGGGGTTATATGGGAGGCATGAAATTAAAAATAGCGATATTTCGTTTCGCATTGATTTTTCAGTAAATATGCACAAAACAAAAGTTGTTTAGTTTGTTATTTAGAGTAACTTTTTTTATGTACACTTTTGTCGTATGTATTAGTATAAACGAGATAAAAGCTAAACCCTATAGCGGAAGTCAACAATTTTATTGGGCTCAAGAAACAACCGAATTAAACAAAACTCGGTATGTGAATTAGCATCCTCTCCTCCATCAAAATAAACTAGGTTAACATTTCTGTGGATGACTCGGGGGGGGGGGGGTTATCCGGGAAGTATGTTATCTCATGCACATTACAGAAGGTTTTTATTTGTTATTTAGAATAACTTTTGATGTATCCACTTTTGTCGTTTAACAAAATATAAACGAGGTATTCGCTAAAACTATAGCGGGGGTAACCAATTGTATTAGTATTAAGTAATGTTTATTTGTTATAAGCGTAATAATGTTGTTTTTCGACTGAAATGGTAGTTCTATGTCTAATTCGTATTAGTGAGGTTATAAATCTCAAGCGGAAGGGAAAGTCGCACGGAGGCCTGCCCACACAGTTAATTGTATTAACTTATTTCCTGTTAAATGCTGGCACTATTGGAATTTCTTTCTACTTATAACCGACTATTTCTAAACTATGAGTGCTCGGAATGAGTTTGACAGAAAATATGTGCATTATAGATACTAGTTCATTATAATAAACCAGCTGCTATCCATGATCATGATTTTAATTATTCACGGTGTGTCAAACAGTAGAGAGGGATTGATTGGAAACTCATTTTCATTTACTCTTTTTAATTAAATTTTCTATTCTATAAGTCCCCACAGTTACCCTTATGGGAAAATAATACGCCCAGACAGGAAGTATAATATTACACATTGAAGCCTTGCTGTAAAAATACCCTCAAGATTCAGCCTCTAATGATTTCCCGAGCGAAGCCGGGTACCTTAGCTAGTAATTTAATAAAATCGTTTATTCAGTTACTTTTTTCATTTATGAGTGTAATTTTAAACTATTTTCTCATTTCAATATCATGTAATTTCATTATACATATATAATGTTTTTTATTATTTATTTGGTATATGCCCCACATGGAAGGTGATTGGCAGTATCACTGTTTAGGGGCCATTAGAATAATATGTTTATCCCTTCATGTAAACCTTGATGTACTTTATTTATGTAGTATGGAATATATTCCTTAAACATCTGAGTTTTTCTCACATCCGTACTTTGCCTATTTGAATATAAACTGTGTATACTTCGACGTGAAAATTCATATTCATCAATATCTCCGTTAGTTATCGAAAAAAATGTAAATAATTATATTTAGAACACCAATTTTGGTCCTAAACTACTTTACATTTATAAATTTCGAAATTTTGACTTGCGCCAGACTATTCGTGTCTCATGTAATATGCCTTAATAGAATTGAGAAATTGTTTTTTATGTATCAATGGACTGAGTATTGCTAATATAAACGATTTGATACTTTACACCTTATACATTCACCTAACGTTTGCTAAAGAATGCCAGAACATATCAGCTAAGATGATACAATCGTTTTATTTCGACGGCAAACTAGATTTATTTGATCCCAAGAATCATAACAAATTTTGTAATACTCATACAACAGACATTCCACATGCTAAAAACTATAGTTAAAGCGTTTACCTTAATCTCGTATGTTAAACCAAGAGAGGCGAGTTCCATCCCCACCTGGGCAATAAGAATTTATTTAGTGACCAACTAATAAAGAAAATCCTTAGTCCCACCTTGGCAAATTATATGATTTATAAATATTGTTCTATGCATATTTTCTGTATCATGAATATTAACAGAGATATTTGGATTTTTTTAGTTTTCATGTTAAACTAACAATACTTGGTTATGTAATAAAGCACATTATTCGAAGCTTAAATACCAGATATTGTTTCCCAGAGAACTTTATTATACGAAATAGATGCAAATATGTTCTTGTGACCCCTCCCCCATTTTAAATTCTTGGACGACTAAAATTTGATTGATTGAGATAATAATTATTCTGATTCATTATAAATTACAGTACTAGGTATAGTACATAGTTTTCAATAAAATGAATATGTTATATTCTGATATGTTTCAGTTATTGTTTTTCTTTTCGGTGAGCTGCTGGTAGACCTGTTTGTTTACATTTGAGACTCTTCTCGCGGCAGGAGAAACATTTCTTATTACCGTTTGTATTTATTCATTTAATATTTACGGCGGTGATGTGTTAGCTGTATGCAGACTTATCTATTATTAATTTTTACGAGGGAAATCTGCTTAGAATACCCACCCAGCACCTGCGTGACGGACGTTTTGAGTTTTGTTGACCACCAGAACCAGCTAGGGAACAGTGCTATACCTCCCGCCATATAATTCCAACTAGGTCAACGTCAGGTCAAGACATCTCTGCCAAAGAGGTCCAAGACATCAAGAGAGCCATTAACTATCATTATTATTATTTTTTTAACAAGACATTAGAAACATTTAATTGACATGTTTATTAATAGATTATTTTATTCTGAAATCGAATTTTATTTGTTTATTTTTATATTGATACAATAGAATAGGTTTGGTTTGAACACACCTTTTTTTTAGGGGGGGGGGGGTCTTTTGTAGTTAGATCCTTTTTCCTCTCCATCATACTCTAACAATATCAATTAGTTTCGGCAAGAGAGTAAGTCTAATTATAAATTCGTCTAAATGCTTAAACCTCGGGTAAAACACGTGAATGACAGCACTTACATTTGTTACAGGACATATTTTATTATTAATAAATGGGACGGGACGATTTTGTGTATCCAATCTTCATATTTCCACGGGAAACAATTTCTATCTCAGCCCATCAACGATGGGTAACAAGGCTAGTTGATAATAAGGAAGGAACATTCCTGAGTTAAATATTTAATAACTTATTTACACTTTACAAGAGAGGATGAATTTATGAATTTCAGGAGGAGGGGGTATCGTTTTTGGGGTGGTTACATGCCTGGGCTGCCACCTTAGTTGAGTACATCATCAACAGCCAGGAAGCCCTGCTTGATTCCCAGCCAATAAGAAATATATATATATATATACACACACACACACACACACATAGGTGAGGGTTTACGATTTTATAAAATTGGATAATATTACACTGTTAATTACCTGAAATTGTAAGAACCTGTGCTATTATATAAAACCTTAAACAGGTCGTATTTGCTGTCATCCTTCGGACTGGTTCCATTATCTTGGCGTCCAATCCTTGTCAACATGTCTCTCGATCCAAGCGAGGAACCATTGCAACTGGAGAATATTTCAAGGACGAGTAGAAACAACTAAAAACAATTGATTTAAATAAATAGTTCATAACTTAGTATTTTAATGAGTGAATCTGTAATGTTATTCAAGTAAAAATGCATTGTAAGTTGGGGTTCATCAAGGGGGCCCCTCTTATTCATGTATTAGCTAAGGTACCCGGTGATGCCCGGGAAATCATTGTTGACTAAATAATGATGGAATTTCTATAGCAAGGCTTCAATGTGTACTACCATGCACTTTCCGTCTGGGCGAATAGTTTAGACGTAAAGGCTAATGTGGGCAACTTATAGAATAGAAATTTTAGTTTTGCAGAATAAATGAAATTGTAGGAACCAAAATCAATCCCTCTCCACTGTTTGATAAACCATGAATAATTCAAATCATAATCATGGATATTATTTGTTATAATCTTGTCAAAAATCAATCCAAACACACTTTGTTTAAGCATAGTTATATACTTAAAATTATATACGTAATAGTAAATGTGAGCACATAGTAACTCCAATAATGAGAACATTTCACAGAAACTAAGTCAATACAATTAACAGTGATAGCAACTTCCGCTCCCTCGTGAGGGTTAGCAACACTTTTATTTCAATTATTTAATCAAAATATTAAACGATTCGAATGTTCTAATAATTGATATACCTGGTGAAAATAAATAACAGTGGCAGCGTTAAAATAATTTAATTTACATTGAAAAAGCGAGCTGAGAGGAGGAGATCGTTCTCTCCCTGCACCACGATTAACCCAAAGCAGGTCTCCAAGCATTAGTTAAGAAGAAAACACCAAATGTTATTTGGACACACTGGATGCTTCACAGAGCAGCTCTAGTGGCAACAAATATAAGTGAGGAACTTAATGACATTTTTACAAAAGTTATAAAAATTATAAATTATATTAAGAACAGTCCCTTGAGAGCTAGGCTATTTGCAATATTGTGTGTAGATATGGAAGCTGATTATACTTCACTTCTATATTATTGTGAAGTTCGCTGGCTATCTCGAGCAAAAATGATAAAGAGAGTGTTTGAACTTAAAGAATAAATAGCAACTTTTTTCGAAGAAAATCAACATGAAGACGCACATTTGTGGAACAATGAAAATTTTATTGTTAAAATTGCTTATATTGTGGAAATATTTGGAAAATTGAGCAGTTTGAATAAAACAATGCAGGGACCACAAATGCACCCACTTGTTCAAAAAGATAAAGTTAACGCATTCATTAAAAAGTTGAAATTATGGAAATCAAATTTAAAAAAGAATGAGTTGGATATGTTTTCAATTTTAAAAGATTTTTGGGCCACAGCGAATTTTAAAGCAACCAAACAAATTTTTATTGAACACTTAAATGGTTTAGAGCTGCTTTTTTTAAAATTATTCCAAAGATCTTGATTCTCAAAGTTTTTGTGGGCTCAGAATCCATTTTAATTTATAGATAATACTGATGACGAATTCGGGCTGACAACCATCGAAACCAAAAATTGATGGAATTGTCATGCGATAGCACACTGAAACAAAAGTTTCAAAACAAAACAATAATTCAGTTTTGCATGAAAACTTAGTGAAGAGTATAAAGTTTTGTATGACAAAGCATTGCTAGTGCTTCTACCGTTCGTAACAAGTTATTTGTGTGAAACAGGATTTTCGGCAATGGCAGCAATGAAAAGCAAATATCGAAGCAGATTAGTAGTAGAACAGGAGATACGAGTAGCACTGTCCACACTAGCACCAAGATTTGATAAACTTTGTGCCAATAAACAGCAACAATACTCTCATTAACTTTTGATGTCGTAGATGTTTAACATTCGCATAAAAAATCAAAATCTTGTTTATTATACAACGCACCAACTGTAAGTGAATTAAAGTTTTCTAGTTTTGTTGTAATAAAGTTTTTACTATTTAAATTTTAAAACGTGTTTACTATACTATCATATATACATATATAATGTATATGTTCATGTATATTAAAATAATAATAAAATGGGGAGGCGTACAAAATAGTATATTTCGTACCAAGGGCCAAAAGTGGGCGTTTGCCGGCCCAAGATATTTTTTGACCGAGACGTAGTCGAGGTAATGAAAGTTCGAGGGCCGGCAAAAGCACTTTGGCCCGAGGCACGAACGCTATTTTTCACTATACTACAATAAATATTAATATGATATAACATTAATCAAAAACATGATTTTCTTTTGGTTAAGTGTACCTCTTTGTTAGAAGGTTATCTTGTGGTTATCTTTGTATACTCTTCGTAAACTTTGTATACTCTTCGTCATACCTATCTTTTGATTTTGCTGGTAACAAATCTGCCATGATTTCTTTTGCTCTTCTATTTATAGATTCTGATATATTATTAGCCATAATTACTAGATAACTAAGCAATAATACGAGCAAAACATACTAATATAATGTATATAATGAAATGAATGAATTAAAATAATAAACAGCTGATTTTGCGACCCTAGGGCGTAATATTCATTTTCGGCCCTAGGGCGGCCAAGTGTAGCTTCCGGACCGCAAATTAGGTGTGTAAAACAGGTGATTACATCGTAGTATGGTGAAAAAATGTTTTCTTTCGGGGAGGCGTAGTAGCGTAAAGGTTGGAAACCACTGTCTTAGGGGGTAATGGTACTGTGACAAAGGGAAAGCTTCAAGAACAAGCACATATACTCGCTTTTGAGGAATATTATTTATTTTACAATCATAATAAAACTAGTAGGCATGCCAATAATACAATGATAAAATTACTCGCTAACTGTTAATATACTAGGAACTGGAACAACAACTTATTAGCTACTCAAACATGCAATTATAAAATAAGTGGTTAACTGAAACTTGGGCTACTAGCATGTATCATAGTTCAACAAGTCATAAATACTACGGGGATATTTTGTGGATTGAGGAATTCTCCCAGCAACTCACAACACTTCGGAGAACATAAAATCTCATACTTTTCATATTGAAGACTAGCCAGATAATAATATTAATGGACACGTAGTTCTAAATATTTTGACAGAAAAGAGACTATCATGAAATTCCTTTACACCAAATCAAGAAGAAATAATTGAAAAGTCCGTCACTCTGGGTAATGCAGCCCCCCAGAAGTTTTTCATTTTCGTCCTCTTAGATCTCTCCTTCTCCTGAGTCATATTAGCAGATTTTCCTTAGGAACATAGCAATATCAACTTCTAAAAATCACCCCCAGCATTTTCCGTTACACAGCAGTTGTCTTAATAACACTAAATACCCAGAACATGCGTTAACCTTACTTCGTTAAAAAAAAAAAAAATCATATTAATCTCAAGACCAAAACTCACCACATACATTCTTCTTGAGAAAGTATCAATCGAAACTACGCTTTTGAAGAAGGCTAGAAGATTGGTGAGGATATTTGTAGATCTAACCTTTTATGAGCGAATCTGTCGACACGACCTTCAAAGGTAGTAATCATGAGGTAATACAGCCAGAAGGATTCTCCAGGAAATTGCTGAATCTAAATAGCAACATGCAATGCAACCTCTGTGGTTCAATGGCCAGGTAATGGTTCCATTATGAATCCCGTATTTTTAACAGATTTCCTTCAAGGGAAATCAGCTATTGAGGTTGTACTCATTACGCGATTTTCCAAAAATGTCCATCGATTCTACTCAGGAGATGACGAAAATGAAGTCCGTTCAAACACTATATATATATATATATATATATATATATATATATATATATATATATATATATATATATATATATAGCGGTCACAATTTTTGTTTAATCGTTACCAAACTCGGCATTTAATCATTTTATGTAAAAAGAAAGATCGAGTTCGTTAATGGCTGAAATCGGACGAATGGGAAGGGGAATTTCCAAAATTCGAAATATCTCCGTTATTATGAGTCGCATTGAAAAATTGTATAGAACCAATCTTATTGCAAATGTATTGATCGATAAATGTTGTTATGTACGTTTTTGTTCTATCATGATTATTAACCGATATATTTGCATTTTTTAGTTTTCGGTCTTCAGTAAACCCCCAATCCTACTCATGTCTTACTAAGAGGGCGAAAATAAAGAACTCCAAATTTCTCTGTATTGTAGGAGATACAACAAATTTTTATGAGACCGTTTTCTTGACCATAAAACCAATAAAATAACCTTAAGTTTTTCAGAAGAAAAAAAAACGTACGTAAAAGCAATTATTGAAAATCAAATTTGCAACAAAACTAATTATATAAAATGTTTTGATAATACCGATATTTTGAATTTTTTATTCTTCCTAAACGTCCGGAGCCAATAAAGAATTCTTCATAAAATGTTGATATAGCTTGGTAAAGATCAAACAAAAATTGCGACCAATGAAGCATGAACGTTTATATATTTGTGTATTTGGGAGATAAGGGGGGAATATTAACAACCGTTTGTAATTTCGAACACAAAAATCAAGATTTTACTAAAACGATAAAAAATTAATATATTATTGTTATTTATTAATGTCCACATTTTGTAAATAGTTATCTACAGGTTACCACCCTTTCCTAACCAGAAACTAAGAGTTTTATGTAATGCGTTCATCACTAAATAAACTCCTATTGCGAATCGAACTCGGCTCTCTAGGTTCACCACGGGAGATAAAAGGCAACGTTTTAACTCACACGGTTAATCTGAGCCCCAATTAAGATATTAAAAAATAATTAATATATTAAATCAATAATGGCGTATTTCCTTACACCAAGGATTACATAAGTGACAGGAAGGACATTTATAACGCGTTAATAAAAATAAACCTTTGTGACTCAAGGATGTGAATAACTCGAGGCCGTTATTGCTTACGACCATTTATTACTTAGAACCATGGTATACCATCCCATTCTTATCTATCTCTGGTCCTTGTCCACTTCAGACTAGAAAGCGAAATTGATATTCAATTTTCGGGTAGATATATCAGCCAGGAATACAGTCCCTGTGCACTGCGTTCAACCTACATTATTATGGGGAGGTTTATACTCAGTTAAACTGGAATAAAATCGGGGAATCCAACCGATATGGAGTTTGTAATTGTGACATGCGTTGAGGGGAAATTAAAAACTTTTCACACAATTCTTGCAATATCAAGAAGTACCCCTTGCTGTGCTTCTTTTATAAATTCTGTCGGCAGATTTAAATTCATGGTGCCTGCTATTGTGGTTTTTGGCACGAGTACATTTGAACTTACTATAATAATAGCCGTAACTATGGCAGATTTCAGTTTGTATACTTCTTTGAGCTCAATAGCTTATTATTAATATTTTCTCAATTTTTCGACATAGGATTTTCAAATATTCTCACCATTGGGTACTGCAATGTCAATAATATCGGCAGTCATATTGATCTTGTCAATAATAAGAATATCCGGGTTGTTATGGTGCACAGTATGGCCAGTTATATCAGATTATTATTATTTGTTAACGTCCATTTCGTGCCACTGAGACTGATCGCGACGGGTTATCTATAGGTCACCACCCGTTGATTAACTAGGAACCTCTTATCAGTATCTGATCAAATCTATGGTTTAAGGACAAGCTAAATCCCTGGACCAGTCAGATAGGAGTCCTTAGTGACTGGGGCAATGGTTCAACTTACCATTGTCAACATTTAGGTTATAGAAATAAAACAAGTCAAAAGTATCTTGCAATTTCAACTATGAAACACATTATGAATGGTAGAACTAATCATGTCCTTAATTTACCTCCTATTTGTACAGAGTTTTGTGAAAGTTACGAAACATCAAGAATAATAATTAAACCCACAAGTGCTCCAAAGACAGATGGTTACTGAAGAAATCCTTGAAAACTCTATCCAATGGGTCTTACACCTGCGGCTGACCATGCGGCGGACAAGTATGCTATCCATCTGAGACCATTCTCATCTACATTCCACATTAACGTTTCTTGCATCCAATATGGTAAATTGTATAAAGATGGTTGATAATCCATAACTAAAGAGAATGGACCATGAAAAAGATCTAATGGATTTCTGTTTCCTAGTATGTCCTGAGGCCGTCCTATCCTGGTTTTGGCGCGATATCCATTCTCATCGGCTATCCAGGTGACTATAACCAGTTGGCCTTCCGGAGATGTGTAAGAGTATGCTCCTCCTGCTACTCGTTCTCCTTCTTTGAACTTAGGAAACCCTCCTTCTTTGACTGAGATTCCGTTCGGTGTTTCGTAACTGTAAAAGGACAAATAATATAAGTATTTAAGTAAAAATGTTACGATAACTAATACAAAAAAAATTGAAAATCCGCTACGACTGCCATCGTCCTATAGCTTTCGTCATGATCCTCGTCATTTTGGTGGATAGTCTTCCTTCTGTTCTCCATAGCACTAAGGAACATGATTAAAAATTACAGATTATCCATCAAATAAGAATGATAGACACAATGCAAACCTTAAAATGTATTAAGCATGGTTGCAAGAGTTGTCAAGTGAATATAAGTGGACTAAAAGTGTCTGAAAAAGAAAAAAAAATTAATGTGATCGCAAAATAGAAGTTTTTTATTCTATTTACCTTTTGAGTATTACTGAAAATAAATAGCGTTGCCTTGAGTATTGGTATTAGAACTCTTTGTGTTGGGCTTCTTATGTAGGACAAACTGGCCGCGATATTAAAGTGAACATACCAAATTAAGCACGAAAAAAGGACTGTTTTTCTAATCAGTCTCTCCTCTCACCATAGCCGTACTAACCGACACAAGACTCAAGCAGTAGATGACCGTACAGAACAGAAGATTACAGACAAGGTATAACATAGGATGTAGGTGGCGTAGCGATCGCCGTCCGACACGGCATCACTCACAGAATAGACCCCATAATAGCTGCACATGGCCTATACTACCTGCTCAGACTCCAAGTAAAACTTAACAAACAGCCCACTGACTGGCCATTATGTATCGAAGAACAGAAGGACATCTCTGATTCTTCGGACTAGCTCTGAAAGAAACTTCAGTGAGACTGACAACACTTACTCATAGGTATCCTCAACGCTAGACATACTGCCTGGCACAACACTAGATGTGACAAACTGGGTAATTTGAAATCCACACGCCCACTCACAGTAATACACCCAGGCAGTCACACCTTCCAGTAAAGTGGGAACCACAATTCCCAATCGACAATATACTTACTATGTACGAGACCCTTTGTGGGTACTGTCGGAAATCCATATACACACAACCAAACTACATAATATGGACTCCACTCACTACTGGATACAGAATCTGTATTATAGTACTACTACTGTATACAGTCTAATGTATCTATATTACAGATGCATTAGACACTACAATCACACAATTCACAAAAGTCATTGAACTTTCAACGGCCACCCGCATACCCAAGTTCGAGCCAACGCCACTCGGTTTCAGACATCCGCTAGGTCACATCATGGGACTCATTAAGCAGAGGAGCAACATACAAAACATTACAGACCAATAAATCTAATGTCCCACCTCTCTAAGATATTTGAGAAGATAATTCCCAACTGCCTTAAAGAGTAGATGGATAGATGGAGTTTAATCCCTGCCGAAAATTTGGTTTCAACTCAAGACACCGAGCCGAACACCAACTAGTAAGGTTCTGATCACACAAACAACATGGACATGAACGTTCTTTTTGTCGTTATCCTACAAAGAGGTAGAACACTTCAGAGAAAGCTCTCAGGAAGCTAGAAGTATATCTAGCGAAACGTTGGTCAAAAATATGAAGACAGTCCGTACACGGAGACCACCATAGTAATAATGACAATGACCGTGGAAGTCTACGAGTATATGTATGTATATCTATATAAAACCCTGATTTTAAGGTTTGTCTGATTTTAGCAGATTTCCCTTGAGGGAAATCAGCTATTGAGGTCGTACTCATGACGCGAGTTTCGAAAAATTTCTTCAAATGTCCATCGATTCTACCCAGGAGATGACAAAAATGAGGTCCGTTCAAAATTATATATATATATATATATATATATATATATATATATATATATATATACAGTAGAGCGTCGTTTATCCGAACTAATTGTGATCGCGCACGTTCGGATAATCGATTTGTTCGGATAACTAGTTTTTTTTTAAAAAAAATAGGATAATTGTATAAAACACTTTGTATTCATCATTACAATTACATATTAAAATACATACTTCCGACGCGCATGAACTGTTGTCTAAAACTGACCTGCAAAAAGAGTGGGAGAGGCGGAAGGGCTGACATCCCGCGTTTCCAGCCGCGGAGTAGACTTCCATTTCAGGGAAACAGAAAGAAGCTCTGATTCCCCGAACGGTAGGGCTCAGTCAGTCCCGCGAACACAAAAGGAGGGAACCCAGGCTTTTCCGTTCTGCTAAAAAGTTATTTACGCTCTAAACAGGGCATTGCTTCAAAGAATACATATTCTTGAAATTTTCAACTTCTTCATTCCGTATATAATACAGCATGCAAATTGAAATATGTAGTTAAAAAAAAAAAAAAAAAAAACTTTCCAAAGCGCGTTCGGATAATTGACGTTTCGGATAATTGACGTTCGGATAAACGACGCTCTACTGTATATATATATATATATATATATATATATATATATATATATATATATATATATATATATATATAAATTTGTCTGTTAACGCTCTAGCGGTCGCAATTTTTGTTTGATCGTTACCAAACTCGGAATTTAATCGTTTTATGTAAAAAGAAAGATCAAGTTCGTTAATGGCTGAAATCGGACCAGTGGGAGGAGAGGGTTTAGAGGGGGGATTTTCGGAAAATTCGAAATATCTCTGTTATTATGCGTCGGATCGAAAAATTGTATAGAATCAATCTTATTGCAAATTAAATGTACTATAAATATTGTTCTATACATTTATTCTGTATCTTGAATATTAACCGAGATATTTGCATTTATATTCTGTGTGTGGTCGGCAGGAGTCGGCTATGTTCCGGACTTTCAGCCGAGAGCTCTGGCGGACGTTTCCGTAATTATTCGTCCTCGTGAATAGGTTTAGAGATCCCTTACTACTACAGTTGTTATTGGACAGATTTCTCTATTGTAAAACTTCACGTGGGAAATCTGCTTAGTTTACGCAGCCCCTGCGTGACGGACTTTTCTATTTAAATTTGATAGAGATGAATTGTTTTCGCGTCCCAGACCATTATAAGTACTGACAACGAAATTGAGAATCTTATATGTATGTCTTTCCGTTTGACGCTTTATCACTCAAAAACGGATCAAAATAATTCTATGGGCTTTTATATTTGTGAGTCAACTATCGCATGAAAAATGTATATATATATATATATATATATATATATATATATATATATATATAGAGAGAGAGAGAGAGAGAGAGAGAGAAATAATAGTTAAGTTATTAGTTACCTGAAATTGTAAGAGCCAGTGTCATTATATAAAAGCTTATATTTCTCGGTTTTACCGCCAGTGTCCTGATTGGTGTTATTATTCTGATAATCTTCATTGTAATCATTCTGATTGTCGTCATTATGCTGATAGTCATCACTGTAATCATTCTGATTGTCGTCATTATGCTGATAGTCATCACTGTAATCATTCTGATTGTTGTCATTATACTGATAGTCATCACTGTAATCATTCTGATTGTTGTCATTATACTGATAGTCATCACTGTAATCATTCTGGTTGTTGTCATTATACTGATAGTCTCCACTGTAATCATTCTGGTTGTTGTCATTATACTGATAGTCTCCACTGTAATCGTTTTGATTGGTGTCATTATCTTGGGGCTTTATACTTGACATGTCTCTCGAACCAATAGCACCACCATCGCAACTGGAGAATATTTCAAGAATGAGTAAAAATAACTGAAACAAATATTTTAAATAAATATAAAAAAATATATACATATATATGATTAATATGCTATTTCAATGGATTGCTAATATTATTCGGTTTCACTTTCGCAAAATGTATGTCAAAATTCACATTAGGCGTGCTGACCAAGGTTCTCTCCTATCGTATCTTATACGTACCTTGGGTTCTCTCAATAAGCACTCGCTCAAGACTAGAGAGAAATCAGTTTATCTGGCCAGGAAGGTAAACTACTACCTCTCGCCAAGGAGGATTAAGCTGATGCCTTGATTCGCATTTACAAGGAGGTTTAAAGGTGGTGTTATAGTGACGTCACGGAGTCACAGCCACGACAATATTACTCACGTTGTATCTGAGCTCTCAAACAAGTTAAAAACCTCCGGCGCTACCAACATTACAATATTCAACTTTTCCGAGGTAGTTTCTCAAAACAGTGGCCTAGTGTAGTGTTTCCCCCCGCCATCGAGTTCTGTTTCACTCTGGCTTTTTCAGTGACTCCAGCCACGCATCGGCTGCGTAAACTAAGCAGATTTCCCGCGTTCTGAAATGGCAATGATCTATTTCACCATATATTCTCTACTCCTAAGTCAAAATTCCATGAGTAGTTGTGGGGGCTTACTCTTTGGCTGAAAGGAAGAAAGTACTAATCTGTGGCAGCTCGCGTGTAGGCACTGTGGAACTGCAGCACCCCCAATTTCCACTTGATATTATATATAACATTCAATATAATGAGCCTTTTTCTTTAAACCTTTCTTTATACTTGTATAATATATAATCCTTAAGCTTAATGCAGTAACCATCCCCCAGTTTATGAAAAAAGATACAAAAATCTTTGTATGGAACTGTGAGCTGTACAGTTCCAGCAGCGAGGTGTTTGACCGTTGTCACACTGGAAGCTCCAGGCGAAGCTCCACAAGGGATATAGAGCACTGTCGTTCCCGCAGTGCCGACCCTGGCGTGCTAAGGCTAAACATTTTCTGGAGCAGCACCCCCACTAATTTTAGCTACGAGCTGCCACTGGTACTAATAGCTCGATTAATATTTCAGTAAGAAGACAATGCATAGAACAACAATTATAGGACATCAATAGTATAACATGATGGCTCTAAAATATGTTGCCACTCATAATAAGGGACATATTTCGAATTCCTCAAAACCCCCTGTTACGGCACCTCATCTCCATACAGCATAACCTTCACCTTTTAGGTTACAAGCCAAGGCGAGCTTCGGCGACAGTGTTGGCCGACAGGAACTTATAACGTCAATTGGGAATATATATATATATATATATATATATATATATATATTATTGAAAAGGCATTGAAAAAAATAACCTTTGCTGGTGGAAGGACCCTTTGCTCAGTGTGTCACCGGCATTGTATGCATAGTGTATCCTTTCTCGAGCCTGTTTTAGCAGATTTCCCTTAAGGGAAAACAGCTATTGAGGTTGTACTCATAAAATGTCCATCGATCCTACCCCGAAAGTGACGAAAATGAGGCCCGTTCAAAATAGTATCTATCTATCTATATATATATATATATATATATATATATATATATATATATATATATATATGTGTGTGTGTGTGTCTGTTACCGCTCTAGCGGTCACAATTTTTGACTTATCGTTACCAAACTTGATATATAATCGTTTTATACAAAAAGAAAGATCAAGTTCGTTAATGTCTGAAATCGGTGGGGGGGGGGTTAGAGGGGGAGAATTTCGAAAATTCGTAATACCTCCGTTATTATGCGTCGTATCGAAAAATTGTATAGGGACGATACCGAGATATTTGCATTTTTATTAAATCTGGGCGGCTGACGGAAGTCTTTCCCGCCAAAAGCTAGGTCGACCGTTTCATTAACTGCTCGGCCCTCGTGAAATTTCTCTATTGTAAAAGGTCACGTGGGAAATCTGCTTAGTTTACGCAGCCCCTGCGTGACGGACTTTTTATTTTAACGTTCTATTATTCAATCTACATTCTACTCCTTCACCCCCCTATTCCTGGTCCTATCTCAGCCATTGACAAATATTAACTTTAGAGTTGCATCAAAGGGTTAAATGTGGAGTATGGTATTGATGAAATAAACATTTTAGAGTCACGAAACAGGAAAATTGCGCCATTACACTAAGTATTTGCAAGCAGTTTACTTAAGGTTAATAATGCAGTTATACGTTGTTTTAAACTTCGTCGCTGGGAGCTTATTTCAGTTGTCTTTTGCGGCATATCTCCAGCGGTGTCTATAGTGTTGTGGCCCATGATATTTCGCCGGTCTTCCAACCGGCTTCTTCTGGTGGTCATGCTTTGTGCGTGCTTGTGGCAGCTGTTGAGGAAGATGCGGTATCAAGAGCTGCCACAAGCACGCACAAAACAGGACCACCAGAAGAAGCCGGTTGGAAGACCGGCGAAATATCGTGGGACACCACACTATAGACACCGCTGGAGATATGCCGCAAAAGACAACTGAAATAATACAGTTATTAAAATATATGCATAACGACATTTATTTGGCATCAAATTTTCAATAATATTGGTTCTATACAATTATTTCGGTACGACATATAATAACGGAGATATTTCAAACTTTGTTTAAAATACCGTCTTTAAACCCTTCATCCTTGGCCCGAATTTACACCATGATCTTTAGTTTTTATATATCTTTAAACGTTTATGCATCGAGTTTGGGAACGATGAAACAAAATGTAGGTAGATGAAAGAAGTGGCTACGCTTTCACTGTAACAAGGAATTATCATTTACCTACATTAGAAGTCGCTTCCACCTGCCAGAATACCAACTCAGAAGGTCAAACAAAAATAATCCCTTAAGGGAAATTTACATTTAAATTGTTTTTCGTTGTGCTATTTTATTAATGATATCTAATAAAAAAAGACTGATAATTTGTATTTTATTTTTGTGAATTATGTTAAGATTTGTTGTATAAAATGTTGCAAATATCTCGGTTAATAATCAAGATAGTGAAAAAGCGTACAAAGCAACATTTATAGTAAATTAAATTTGCATTAAGATTTTTTCTATACAAATTTTGATGCGACTTATAGTAACAGAGATATTTCGAATTTTGGAAAATCCTCCCTCTAAACCCCCCTCCCTCCTATTCTTCCGATTTCAGGCATTAACGAGCTTGATCTTCCTTTTTACATAAAAGGATTAAATATCGAGTTGGGTAGCGATCAAAAGAAAATTTTAAACGCAACTCATTTTCGACATCTCCAGTTTAGGACGAATAGACATTTGAAGATATTTTTCTAAAATCACGTCATGAGTATTACCTCAATAGCTGATTTCAGCCAACCTCTCAGAGCCGAATAGATAGATAGAAATATTCTTGACCGGAAGAAAAATTACCGATACCGAAGAATATCTGAATGTAGTATATTAATTTGATTGAAAACTATTTACAATATCAAGTACTGTAATTTATAATGAATCTCGGGGCTCAGGTTAGCCATGTGAGCTAAAGCGTTGCCTTTAATCTCACATGGTAATCCTAGAGTGACGAGTTCGATTCTTGCCTGGGCAAAGGAAATTATTTAGTGACGAAATTCATTAAATAACATCCTAAATCGCACTCTGCCTAGAAAAGGGTGGTAACCTGTAGATAACCCGTCCCGATTAGCCTGAGTTGCAAAACGTGGACGTTAATAACTAATAATAATATAATGAATCAGTATATCTTTTATTTCAATCACTCTAATTTTAGTAGTCCAAGAGCAAAACACGGGGAGGGGGGGGGTGGTCGACCAAGAACATATTTGCATGTATGTCTTGTATAATATAGGACTCTTGAAACAATATTTAGTATTTAACCTTGGAATGAAGTGGTTCATGACGTAACAGCGTATTGTTAATGTGACATGACGTAGAAGTAGTGGTTTACTGTTGGCTGAAAATTATACAGTAGTACTAGATATAATAAATTGTTTTCAATAAAACTAATATATCATATTCAAATATATTTCAGTAATTGTTTTTCTTTCCGATCAAGAATATTTCTATCTATATATTTAGCTCTCAGAGGTTGGTAGACCTGTTTGTTTTCAATTCAGACGCTTTCCGTTGTGAAGGTTATTAAAATGTAAATTGGCTGAGATTTTTCGTCATCATTTGTTCACTTAATATTCACGGTGGTGTTTAGTGTCGCAAGTATGTAGATTTATCTACTTTAAAACTTTCTGCTGGAAATCTGCTTAGTTTACGCAGCTCCTGTGGGAAGGGCTTTTTCAGATTTTTCGAAGGTACTAAAATCATGAATGACCGACATAAACTGACAGTTAAACAACTAACTCGAATTATTTGAGGACTACAGACTCACCATAAACATTGTTTGTGAAAATCGAAGAAACTGCAATGAGGCTTAATCATTTGAGAAGAGGAACAAGACTGAAGAGGATGTTTTGTTCAGTTAAGCTTTTATGGAGGGACGCAGGTATGACCCTGAGGGCTGCGAGTCATGATGTAATATGGAAGGATTCTCCAGGAAAGTTATTGAGGAAAAGGCAACGCTCAGTTTTGTGGACAGATAATGCGTGCATTATGGATATTGTACATTTAGTAATCAAAATAATGGGCGAGCACTGTAGAACGGACATAGACCGGAGTACAGGGCAATGGCGGGGTGACCAACACTACACTCAGCGGATAAGGAAATCCGCTATTGAGGCTCGAGGTGTGTTTCGATAATCTTTGTCAATCCTACCTCAGAAATGTGTTGTTTTAGCAGATTTCCCTTAAGGGGATTTTTGAAAAATTTCTTCAAATGTTCATCAATTCAAAATTATTTATATATATGTGTGTGTGCGTGTATGCGTTACGCTGAAACACCGAAATTTGGCGTATGTCGACATTCTCTGACTTCGGTCTTTGACCGTAACATATATATATATATATATATATATATATATATATATATATATTTCTATATTTCTTTTAACATAGTTACCAAACTCGACATTTTTTCGTTTCATTCAAAAAGAATGATTCAGTTCGTTAATGGCTGAAATCGGACCGGTGGGAGGGGGGGGGTTAGAGGGAGGAATTTCGAAAAAATTTTCCGTTATTATACGTCAGATTGACAAAGTGTATAGGACTAATCTTATTGCAACTTAAATTTACATACCCCCTTTCTATAGTTACATTTTCATTTATATATAATGTTCATTACCCTTATGTTTCCATATCTTACAATATCGTTTGCTTCATATCACCTTATATGCTTCAAAAATCATTTGCCAAAGTTCACTCTTTTTCCGTTTGTTGTTGTTCTTTGTCTTTTTTTTTTTGCACTTCACTTTTTAATGACACTTTAATAAAGAATAAATCGCCTGCGTTGCGGAACTCATTTAAGTAAATAAATAAAAAAAATACTATAAATATATATATTTATACTCTATCTTAAATGTTAACCGAGATATTTGCATTTTTATTAAGTGTGTGCGGATAACGGACGAGATGAGATCGGCTATTGTCGATTTTGATCGTGAGATTTAGCCGAAAGTTAGTTCGGCCATTTCCCTAACTGTTTAGTTCTCGTGAAATTGGCTTAGAGACTGGTGAAGCTTCTACTATGTGAGATATATATAATTATTCATTATAAATCACAGTACTAGATATTGTAAATAGGTGACAATAAAATTAATATGTTATGTTCAGATATATTTAAGTAATTGTGTTTCTTTCAGGTGAAGAATATGTCTATCAGTCTGTTCAGCTCTGAGTGGTTGGCAGGCTTGTTTGTTTACAAGTCAGAAGCGGTTTCCGTTGGGAGATTATTAAAATTAACTGAAAGATTTCTCATTACCTTTTGTATTTACTCACAGTGGTGTTAAGTGTACCCAGTATGCACATTTCTCTATTACCATATAAAACTTCCAAACTTCCCGTGGGAAATATGCTGAGTTTACGCAGCCCTTGCGTGACGGACTTTTCTTTTTCCTTTTGAGTCCCAACAAATCATCATATTAATAAAAAATCCGTCGCTAGGGTTCTGCGTAAACTAACCCCGGGGTGGGGGCTACTAAGGGCTGAAAACGTAAATAACACAATATCAAAATCATTGAACAGTCTCTGTGCAAATGCTTTTTAAAATAACCCACACTTACAGATTTACACATAAATAAAAACAAATAGAAAACCCTAAATATTAAGATTTTTTATAGTACAGTGAAAATCTTATTGACTCTCCCATTTACCCACATAGACAACTCTCCATGCTACCATGGAAAATGAACAACTTAAAGAGCTATATCTGATTTTCAAAATTCAAAAAACGAAATTTTAGTCAATTACTTGTAAAAAACATACTTCTACTTACTGACTTCAACCACAAATACACAGATTCTACCCACATACACGGTTGGATCCAAAACTGCAAAAGGTACTGGTGCAGCGGCTATTGTAGGAGATGATGCATATGAAATAACTCTACCTAATAATAGGAGTATATACACTCCTGAATTGCATGCCATACTCTTGGGACTGGCACACTTACAGGCTACAACACATGGCATTACTATATATTCTGATTCATCAAGTTGGTTACTTTCCTTCAAAAACATTTACAACACTCATCCCTTAATTACTCAGAACAAATTTCAAAATTAAAGACAAAAGTAACAATGATTTGTGTTCCTGGGTATGAAAAGTCCCTCACGCAGGGGCTGCGTAAACTAAGCAGATTTCCCACGTGAAGTTTTGCAATAGAGAAATCTGCCTAATAATAACAGTAGTAGCAAGGAATCTCTAGACATAGGTCTAGAATAGTCACGACTGACGAATAGTTACGGAAACGGTCGCACTAGCTCTCGGCGGAAAGTCCCGAACATGGCCGACTCCTGCCGACCACACACACAATACAAATGCAAATATCTCGGTTAATATTCAAGATACAGAATAAATGTATATAACAATATTTATAGTAAATTTAATTTGCAGTACGATTGATTCTATGCAATGTTTCGATCCGATGCATAATAACGGAGATATTTCGAATTTTCAAAGATCTAAACCCCCCTCCCCCGGGTCCGATTTCAGCCATTAACGAACTTGATCTTTCTTTTTACATAAAACGCTTAAATATGAAGTTTGGTAACGATCAAACAAAAATTGCGACCGCTAGAGCGTTAACAGACATATATATAATTTTGAACGGACCTCATTTTCGTCCTCTCCTAGGTAGGATCGATGGACATTTGAGGAAACTCGCGTCATGAGTACGACCTGAATAGCTGAAACTTCGGACGTACATCGACGTGGACAAACTCGCCAAACATGCAACCCAGAGACAATTTTCTGACTTTAAGTTACTGACCCTACCAGACTCACATTTAAAAAGTCCGTCACGCAGGGGCTGCGTAAACTAAGCAGATTTCCCACGTGAAGTTTTACAATAGAGAAATCTGCCTAATAACAGCTGTAGTAGTAAGTAACCTCTAAACCTACGAATAATTACAAAAACGGCCGCCAGAGCTCACGGCGGAAAGTCCGAACATAGCCACTGCTGCCGAGCACATGCAGAATACAAATGCAAATATCTATTCAAATAGAGAATAAATGTATATAACAATATTTAAGTAAATTTAATTTGCAATAAGATTGATTATAATATTTTTCGATCCGACGTATATTATTTGTACCCCTCCTCTAAACCCCCCTCCCACTGGTCGATTTCAGCCATTAACGAACTTGATCTCTCTTTTTACGTAACGCTTAAAATAAAGTTTGGTAACGATTAAGTATATATAATTTTGAACGACCTCATTTTCGACTGGTAGGATCGATCATTTAAATTATAATTGAGTACGACCTCAATAGCTGATTTCCTTAAGATCTCTAAAAGTCCGTCACGCAGGGGTAAACTAAGCAGATTCCCACGGATCAAAAGAGAAATCTGCCTAATAACAACGCCTCTAAACCTATTCGAATAGTTACAGAAACGCCGCCATCTCGGCGAAAGGCCGAACAGCCCAATTCATCTCTCTCTTGCTCCCCATTTTCGATCCAACGCATAATAACAGAGAATATTTCGACTTTTCGAAATCGATTTCAGCCATTAACGAACTTGATCTTCCTTTTTACATAAAACGATTAAATTCCGAGTTTGGTAACGATCAAACAAAAATTGCGGCCGCTAGAGCGGTAACAGACATATATATACAGATATACTCGTAGACTTCCACGGTCTTGGTCATTAATACTATTAAGGTCTTCGGGTCTTGACCGTGTCTTCATATTGGTTGCCAACGTTTCGCTAGACATGCTGCTAGCTTCCTCAGGGCTATCTCTGAGACTCAATATGAAGACACGGTCAAGACCCGAAGACCTTAATAGTATTAATATATATACAGTTTTGAACGGACCTCATTTTCGTCATCACTAGGTAGGATCGATGGACATTTGAAGAAAAATTTCGAAAATTCCGTCATGAGTACAACCTCAATAGCTGATTTCCCTTAAGGGAAACCTGCTAAAAGTCCGTCACGCTGGGGCTGCGTAAACTTTCAGATTTCTCTTGTAGTTTTGTTACAGATAAATCAACAGTTAACATCCCCCTCAATATTAAGTGAATATAAGTATTTTTTAATATTTATTCATTTATTTGCAACAATATATATAAATATTACAAGCAAATGATATGAATGATAACAATCGGCTTGATTATTGACTTGAGGTGGGAAGTTGTCCATTGACAATACACACACTGGAGTTATACTGTGCACTACACAAGAAGATCTCTGGGTCACTTACGCTTCAGACGTCGTCTTGGCTTTTCTGAAATATGGGTGGATGAAAGTGATTCGACTAAAGGATTAGGATGTGCGGGAAGGAGAGAGTGGAATTTCTGATATCGGGATTTTGTTAGGCTATGGACAAAAGGAATGTTGAGGTCATAATGGAGAGTTACGTAAAATGGGGAACCTGTAATTTTGCTGAGTATTCTGGATTGGAGGGTTTGGATTTTGTAGGAATTTTAAGCTTTAGTGGAACCCCAAAGTTCAAGTCCGTATATTGGTCTGAGTACTGTCGTATAACTCAATCGTTTGTTATGTAGTGATAGTTTAGATCCGTTGTCAAGTAGTCTTAGCAGAAGTCTGTACCTTCGATTCAGTTCTTGTCTTTTAGCAGATTTCCCTTAAGGACAAATCTGCTCAGTTAACGTAGCTCCTGCAAGACGGACTTCTTAATCTGATGCGAGGTTTCCAAGTTAGTCGCTTGTCTATTGTGAGTCCTAGATACCTAATTTGAGATTTTTGAGGAAGTAGTACGCCATTGAGTGTAACTGGAGGGCAAATGGAACGTCGGAGGGTAAATGTTACATGGCTTGATTTGCTGCTGTTGACCTTGATCCTCCATTGAGTCAGCCATGATTCTAGCAGAGCTAGGAGCTCTTGTAGAGATGCGGATGCCATATTTGGGTCTGAGTTGGAAGTCAAGGTTGCAGTATCATCTGCATACGTGAGAAGGGAAGTTTCGGGATGTGATGGGATGTATACAGACGGTAATGAGAAATATACGGGAAGTGACTGAACATACAGGACTGCCAAACTCTCAGAGCTGAACAGAGAGAGAGAGAAATATTCTTCCCCGGAAAGAAAAACAGTAACTGAAATATATCTGAACATAACATATTTATTTAATTAAAAACTACTTACTATATCTAGTACTCAAATTTATTATGAAACAGAATAATTTTTTTCTCAATCATTCAAATTTTAATAGTCCAAGAATTTAAGAGGTGGAGTGACTCAACAGAATATATTTGCTTGTCTCTCGTATAATAAAAGTCTTTTGAAAACAACATTTGGTTTTTAACCTTTGAATTAAGTGGTTCACGACATAACAGCTTATTGTTAAAACGACATGTGTAGGAGTGAGGGTTTACAATTGGCCGAAAACTGAAATACAGAAATATCTTGGCTAATATTTAATATAGAGGAAACATGTATATAACAACATACAAAGAACATTATTCTTATTCATTTGCAATAAGATTGATTATATACCATTATTTCGATCCGACACGTAATAACGGAGATATTATGAGTTTTCGAAATTCCCCCCTCTAAAACCACCTTCTCTCCATCCGATTTCAGCCGTTAACGAACTTGATCTTTCTTTTTATTTAAAACGATTATATATCAAGTTTGGTAACGATAAGACACAAATTGCTAGTGGACAAATATATATATTGAACGGACCTCATTTTCGTCATCTACTAGGTAGGATCGATGGATATTTGAAGAAAAATTTCGGAAATCACGTCATGAGTACACCTCTATAGCCGATGTCTTCTAAAAAGAGGATTATTGTGTGCTGGAGTAACTGGAGTGTTTATATTTGGAGGGGAGAGCACAGTTGTTCCCTCTTACCACTGACCTCTGACCCTGCGATTGCTGGAATATGATTATATCCAACAGTGGATATGTGCCAAGGTCGTTCGGAGTATTCCTGGAGTCATCATATACCTGCCTGACAGAGCTGTATCAAACACCTGTTCAAATTGTGTAAACCATCACTGTAGTTCATTATGGGCATCGCTACCCTGCATTTTAGCAGATTTCCCCCAAGGGAACGAAATTTAAACGTTTTATGTAAAAATAAAGATCAAGTTCCTTAATGGCTGAAATCGGACTAGTAGGATGAGGAAGGGGGTTTAAAGGGGAGGATTTTCGAAATATCTCCGTTACTATAAGTCGGATCGAAAAATTGTATAAGATATATGCATTTTTATTAAGTGTGTGCGGATAATGGACGAGATGAGATCTGCTAACTTCGGTTCTAGTCGTGAGTTTCCGTCAAAAGCTAGTTCGGCCGTTTCCTTAACTGCTCGACTCTCGTGAAATTTCTCTATTGTAGAACTTCACATGGGAAATCTGCTTAGTTTACGCAGCCCCTGCGTGATGGACTTTTTTAAGTAGTTTTAGTGGTCTAAATATAGTGTCTGAGCTGGTTTTGAGCTGTTCGTTTATAATGTCTCCGTTAAATGTCCGTTGTTTATAGATCTCCATGTTTTCTAGTATGTCTAATCTCCGCCCTTTTGCTTGCCTGTGTGGGAGTTTCATACTGTCGGCTATATTTGTGGGGTCGTGACAAGTCTCGTTTATGTAATTTGAATGACCTTTGTTCAGGTTTTCCATTCATTCTATCTATAACACAATAATAAATATCCATTTAAATTATTTAATCACTAGCTTTTGTACCCCGGGGAAATATTTAGAGACTGAGTAATGAAGATATTTGTTATTGAAGGATTCACAGGACAATATTTTTATTTTACCTTAAGGCAGCCCCAGCGTGACGGACTTTTAGCAGGTTTCCCTTAGGGAAATCAGCTATTGAGGTTGTACTCATGACGGAATTTTTGAAATTTTTCTTCAAATGTCCATCGATCCTACCCAGGAGATGACGAAAATGATGTCCGTTCAAAACTGTATATATATATCTATATATGTATATATATATATATATATATTTGTCTGTTACCGCTCTAGTGGTCGCAATTTTTGTTTGATCATTACCAAACTCGATATTTAATTTAATTTACGTAAAAAGAAAGATCAAGGCTGAAATCGGACCAGTGGGAGGGGGGGGTTTAGAGGGGAGGATTTTCGATATATCTCCGTTACTATACGCCGGACTGAAAAATTGTACAGAATCAATTTTATTGCAAATTAAATTTACTATAAATATTGTTATATACATTTATTCTCTATCTTGAATATTAACCGAGATATTTTCATTTTTCAGTTTTCAGCAAACCGCCACTTCTACTCATGTTACGTAAACAATACTCTGCTACATAATAAATCACTTTATTGGAAGTTTAAATACCAAAAATTGTATTCAAGAGACCTTTATTATACCAGATACATGCAAATATGCCCTGGTGACCCCCCCCCCCCTCATCTTAAAGTTTTGGACTACTAAAATTTTATTGATTGAGATAACAATTATTCTGACTCATTATTAATTACAGTACTAGATATAGTAAATAGTTCTCAATAAAATTAATGTGTTATATTCTGATATATTTCAGTAATTGTTTTTCTTTCCGGTGTGAGGCGGGCCGACCCGTTTGTTTACATTTCTAACCTAACGCTTCCTGTCGGCAGGTTATTGAAATTTGATGAAACATTTTTATTTCCGTTTGTATCTATTCATGGTGGTGTTGTGTTAAAGTATGTACATTTATCTATTACTAAACTTCACGAGGAAAAATTGTTTAGTTTACGCAGCCCCTGCGTGACGGACTTTTTTTTATTAAGAACGTTACAGTCTGCGAGAACAGTAACTTCGCCGGAGGGAAAAAATGATATGGTGAGATTTACTTTCGTTGATCTTTTTGCGCCAAGCATTGCACCATTTATCGATCTCGGTTAGGTGGAGTTGGAGATTCTTTGAAGCAGTAATAGGATCGGGATCGGATGAAAGGATTGTTGTGTCATCTGCATAGGTAGCTAGGAGAGTTGTCGGTGATGTGTATGTCTGATGTGTATATGAGATACAGTAGTGGCCCTAGGCCACTGCCCTGGGGAACTCCTGCATCCACAGGATAGTAATCTTAGTATTCATTTGCTGAAAAGGAGGACGTATGGTTCTTCCTCGTCGGGTCTTGGTGTTTCATGAAGGCTGGTCTGCTTCTGTAGTGGAAGCATTTTCAAATGTATTCTCAGGAAGTTTGGATTGTCTCCTGATCCAACACTGTCTCCGGAAGCCCACCTTGGCTTGCAACTTTCCTCTGGCTTGACAGTTGTTGGGCAAGGTTATGCTGAATTGACCATTCGAGATTAAGGTCGACGCCTTAACTGACATGGACAACCTGAGCCCCTATTATATTATTAGTAGTACAAAGCGTACGTTAATATATAACATTTAATAAGAAATGTTACCGTTGACTAAGAAAAAACAGTGAATAGGAATCAGCTGCTCATGTATTTACTAGTTTGGGATCGAAAGAACGCAAGGTTTTATTGTACGACGAAATACCTCATCACCATCAGTAAATAATTAATAATGTAAATATTCTTTTTATGATAAACTTCGAAACCACCTTTTTATTCTGTGAATCTACCAACTGAGGTAACGAAAATGAGAGTTGTTTGAAATAGTAGATATTTTTTTTTATATTAAAGCTGTCTGTTTTTATTCCTATTTTTGTCAGTAGTTTTCTTACAAAAAATATATTTTAAAATCCCGAGTATTACTACTTACTTCCTTAGGAATTTAGGGCAGAGAAATCAAAAGGATGGTTTAACCTGAATGATTCTTATTTGATTCTAGGTAAATTCTAAGAGATACAACAACAAAGGCTATATTTGTTATGTTTATAAGTCTTTTATGCTTTTTGCGTTACTACTCTTGGCTTAGACAGTTCTTTAATTCTTTTAGATATCTTAAAGGCGTTTTTTGTAGCCTTTTTCTTAGTCTTAGGGCGTTTAGAATTTATATCATGTTCTATTTTCTGTTTGAACAATTCCCGCTCATCTAGTTTGACATGCTGCTGGTAGGGTGGCATTGATTTCCTGGGTATGTTGGCTGCTCTGCTCCCAGCTGCACTAACCTTCCTGTGGATATCGAACATGGCTGACCAGCAGGGCACAGGTCTCAACCTCATTGCCTCTACTTTCCTAGCTTCTGCAAGCAGTTTGATTCTTTCCGAGCATATAGCCTTCAGGGAAGCTCTCTTCACTATGAACGCGTCCTTTTTGCTGATGGCTTCTCTTAATTTGGGCTTAGCTAGCTCATTTATTCTGCTGCTAGCTGAAAACGAAAATTAATATTAATGTTGAGAGTTTAGTGCATCGGATCGAATATTTGTATAGAATCAATATTATTGCAAAAGTAATGCTCTACAAATATTGTTATGTACGTTTTTTCATTATCTTGATTATTAAGCGAGATATTTGCATTTTTTAGTTTTCAGCCTTCAATAAACCCCCACTCCTACTGATGTCTTATTAACAATAAGCTGTTGTATTATGAATAACCTTATTTAAAGCTCCGGAAAATTTCGAAGTTCGAACAAGGCAAACAAAAAGACGTCTGTTCTTGAGTAAGATTAATCAAAACAGGAGGAACGAAAAAAGTCCGTCACGCAGGGGCTGCGTAAACTAAGCAGATTTCCCACGTGAAGTTTTACAATAGAGAAATCTGCCTAATAACAACTGTAGTAGTAAGAAACCTCTAAACCTAAAACATTATTTAGGGCGTAACAACCCAGTAGTTTCTAGCCCCAAAAAACAGTTGACCTAACCTCTAAACCTATTCACGAGGGACGAATAGTTATAGAAACGGCCGTCAGAGCTCTCGCCGGAAAGTTCGAACATAGCCTACTGGTGACCACACGCAGAATACAAATGCAAATATCTCGGTTAATATTCAAGATACAGAATAAATGTATAGAACAATATTTATAGTAAATTTACTTTGCAATAAGATTTATTCTATACAATTTTACGATCTGACGCATAATAACGGAGATATTTTGAATTTTCATAAATCCCCCCTCCCACTGGTCCGATTTCAGCCATTAACGAACTTGATCTTCCTTTTTACATAAAACGATTGAATTCCGAGTTTTTTAAAGATCAAACAAGAATTGCGACCGCTAGAGCGTTAACAGACAAATATATATATATATATATATAATTTTGAACGGACCTCATTTTCGTCATCTCTTGGGTAGGATCGATGGACATTTGAAGAAATTTTTCGAAACTCGCATCATGAGTACGACCTCAATAGCTGATTTCCCTCAAGGGAAATCTGCTAAAAATCATGAACGAGCGTTTATCACATTACCTATACACGAAAAACGTATTCCACACGAATCAAATCGGCTTCACTGTTCAAAATATTTCTTCAGATGAAATACACCAAACACTTAATTTCATTAAAACAGCACTAACACAAAAACAACATGTTCTCATTTCACTAGACTTGGAGAGTGCATTTGATAATGTTGGCCTTCTATCCTCTTCTCTCTCCTAATAAAGAATCCCAAAAATTTATACGAACTTGTCTTTTCATATTTCAATAATCGCCAAACGTCTTTAATTACAACCAACTTATAGATTACTAAAACTCAAACCAGAAGAACACCTCAAGGTTCAAGCTGTTCTCCACTTCTATGGAACATAATTATTGATGAATTATTACGTTTAATTAGCATGAAACACACAATTATCAACGCGTTATTAGATGATATTATAGTTATATGAAATCAAGGTTGCTGGTCAGGCACAAACCATATTTAACTTTATACTAGACGTCACTGAAAAATGGGCCCATAAAAACAGATTGAAATTCAATAAGACAAATCATCCTACACATTATTTAATAGATCAGGGACTGCTTGCTCTATCATTTGACATCAGGTTAAAAGGACAAAAAGTCCGTCACGCAGGGGCTGCGTAAACTAAGCAGATTTCCCACGTGAAGTTTTACAATAGAGAAATCTGCCTAATAATAACCTATTCTCACGAGGACGAATAGTTAGTGAAACGGCCACACTAGCGCTAGTGCGCTCGGCGGAAACTCCCGAACATAGCCGAACACACTCACAATACAAATCCAAATATCTCGGTTAATATTAAAGATACAGAATAAATGTATAGAATAATATTTATAGTAAATTTAATTTGCAATAAGATTGGTTCTATACAATTTTTTGATCCGACGTATGGTAACGGAGATATTTCGAATTTTCAAAAATCCCCCCTCTAAACCCCCCCTCCCACTTGTCCGATTTCAGCCATTAACGAACTTGATCTTCCTTTTTACATAAAACGATTAAATTCTGAGTTTTGTAACGATCAAACAAAAATTGTGACCGCTAGAGCGTTAACAGACAAATATATATATATATATATATATATATATATATATATATATATATATATATATATATATATAAATTTGAACGGACCTCATTTTCGTCATCTCCTGGGTAGGATCGATGGACATTTGAAGAAATTTTTCGAAACTTGCGTCATAGTACGACCTCAATAGCTGATTTCCCTTAAGGGAAATCTGCTAAAAAACTAATCAAGCAAATAGAATACTAGAGAATAATGTTTGACAATAAACTAACTTGGAACTCCCACACTCATCTTCTTTGAAACAAAAGTACTTGGGTTAAAGCACACATTGAAGCACACACATCGAAAACGAGTTTGTAGATAAAATTTGCAAAAGACGCCTCAAGAAGTGAAATCACACCTATTCAATCCCTGCAAATTTCACAACATCACATAAAATACGTACTACGCACACATTAAAACATTGGTAACGTTTATAACTAAGTGTTGCTCTGCCTGTGATTGTCCACCTATCTTGCCAATGTTTTAATGTGTATGTAGTACGTATTTTATGTGATGTTGTGAAATTTGCAGGGATTGAATAGGTGTGATTTCACTTCTTGAGGCGTCTTTTGCAAATTTTATCTACAAGGACATTACACGTTATCTTAATACGCCTTTTGTTTGGGTTTATATATTTTCAAATTATTATTTATACTTTATTTATTTAATTTAATGATTACAATAATTGGACAGTCTTCTTTAACGTGCATGTTATATACAAATAATGTATGGTACATGCAGGAAATAAACCCCCTTTGTACATATATATATATATATATATATATATATATATATATATATATATATATATATATATAAAACCAACAAACAATTTTGGATGGAGGACTCCTCTTGAGCCGAACAGTAGCCCCATAACTGTCCAGTCTTGGATTTCGTATTTCTTTATGAAATAGGGGCAACAAGGTTCATATATGCCTTTCTTCTCCTGGTCCACCTCGTCTGCTTGCTTTTTGTTAATCTCAAAACGGACAGTAGGATCCAGAATTAAGCCCCAAATATATATATATATATATATATATATATATATGTGTGTGTGTGTGTGTGTGTGTGTGTGTGTGTGTGTGTGTGTATATGTATACTCTACTACAGATGGAACTACACCAAAAATTACTCAGTAAACTGAAGTTGAAAATATGTGCTGCTTTAATCCTCACCAAGGGAGAAATTTAGTTCACCAGTTCGCTACCACTGTCGTGGGTATTGTGGATTAGGAACACATTCGTTTAGCACCCCTCAGGATTACTAAAGACTTTGACCCTCTTAGAAAAGCTGGACTCCGGTAAACTGACCTTCGACTCTAGGTACAAGGAGGCCCGTCAGTCTATTAAAGACAAGTCATTCCAGATCCTGCTTGGTTAACGGAGGGTTGAGCGTCTATATTAGAGTCAGGGAGTAAGGTCCCCTGGGGGAGAAGGGTGGGGAGGCCCTACTAACGCCTCTCAGCCAATCAGAAGACTGCGACGTTGCAGATTTTTCTGTCCAAAGGAATAATTACTAGGCATACCCTGTAGATACAACAACATTATAACATGTTATTACATATCAAAATAATAACATATATTAAGTTTGTTTATTATTAAATATAACATATTGTATATTTTGAGCTTTAACATCGTAGTTAGCTTTTGAAAGACATATTTTTTCCATACAAAAGCAGTTAAAGGATTAATTTTTTTTTTTTCACTTTGAAAACTGTTAGGAATTCAGAACTTATGAACCTTTCCTTTCATTTTTGGTACTTTTTCTTTTAAACATTTTTCTATAATAAATGTTTTTAAAAACATTTAGTATCTTTTTTGTATTACAAATCATATTTTTCTTCAAAGCTTTGTAAATTCGAAAATACTTGTTACTTTTCTATACAATAGATGCCATTGTATCAGATATTTAATCAAGAAAAATAAAATATTGGTTTTATGTTTATAAAGCCATTGGAACTACGAAAAAATATGTGAGAAATATGAAAACGTCATAGAATCCTCAGCGGGAGGGTAGATCTGGCAAGATGGGGGATGGTCTACTACCCTCGCCGCGGGACCTTACTCCCTGACTCTACTATAGTTTATCATCACCATATAAAGCACTGGTAGCTAATCCCCTAGAACTGGTTTAAGATTTCCAAGATCTACAATGGCAAAGTATATGCATTTTAAATTACCTTTATACTTGAGAGCTGCTTTAGGTATTTGGAAAGGCTCATATTTCATGTCCTTTACAGCGTCCTGAGGTAACGGTTTTGGTTCTGCCAGTGCAATGATTCTAACTGAGACTGGACGTTTTTTGAATTTCTTTGCTACCTGCAAGTTGTAACGTTGACCACTTTTGTCAAGGATTAATTCATTAAAGATATATAAAATAATTTACTATTTTGTATATTCGGTGAAGTAAATGACTCCGATTCTTCTCTGCGGTAACCGAGTGTCAACTTCAGAAAATATGCCAGTTTTCTAACCATTTAAATAAAAGGGCTGCGTAAACTTAAGTAATTTCCCACCTGCTGGTATGACACATTAGTGATCTCATCTCATAATATATTCTTTTTTCTAAATCAAAATCAAATGTGAAATGGGGTTTATTGCTGACAAAAAGGTCTCTGCGATTAGCTCCATTAATATTCGAGTTTCGAAAAATAGCAATCATAGAACAACAATTGTGGAGCATCAATAATTTTAAAAGATTGGTCCTAAAACATTTTTCGATCCGTCTCCGAATTACGGAGAAATTTTAGCAGATTTCCCTTGAGGGAAATCAGCTAGTGAGGTTGTACTCATGACGGAATTTTCGAAATTTTTCTTCAAATGTCCATCGATCCTACCTAGTAGATGACGAAAATGAGGTCCGTTCAAAACTGTATATATATATTTTTTTGTCTGTTACCACTCTAGCGGTCGCAATTTTTGTTTGATCGTTACCAAACTCGATATTTAGTCGTTTTATGTAAAAAAAAGATCAAGTTCGTTAACTACTGAAATCGGACCAGTGGGAGGAGGGGAGGGGGGTTTAGAGGGGAGGATTTTCGAAAATTCGAAATATCTCCGTTACCATACGTCGGATCGAAAAATTGTACAGAACTAATCTTATTGCAAATTCAATTTTCTATAAATATTGTTATATACATTTATTCTCTATCTCGAATATTAACCGAGATATTTGCATTTTTATTAAATCTGGGCGACTAACGGACGAAATGACTTTTTCGCCAAAAGCTAGTTCGGCCGTTTCATTAACTGCTCGGCTCTCGTGAAATTTATATATTGTAAAACCACATGGGAAATCTGCTTAGTTTACGCAGCCCCTGCGTGACGGACTTTTGAATTTCCCCCACTCCACATCCAATTTCAGCCATTAACAAATATAATCTTTAATGACGAATAAAACAGTTATAGAGTATGGCATTATTCAATAAATAAATATTTTTGCGCCCAGAACGTGAAATCTGAAATTTTGACGTCATCGTTCAACGTATTTGCATGTTTTGCACCTCATATAATTAGTGTCCTTTAAAAATGATACTTATATGGTCTTGGAATAAAACGTTGCATGATATATAGGCCTAATGTTAACGTGCGATGACTGGAAGCGGCGCACACTGGAGCGATCCTTCAGTAATGTTGGACATTGGGGGAAAAAATAAAAGTTTTAATTTGGGATTTTGATTGTATTGTTAGTACCACATAAACCCTTTTCAATTGAGCAGATTGATTTTTAGCCATATTATTGCAATGGTTTTTACATAATGCCTGGTTATAATTGCTATGTTAAAAAAGCCTTGGCTTATTAAATTCGTCGTGAACTCTTATTTCATTTTATAAATTATTGTTGCTTCCAGTACACATTAAGGGTATTATAACAAATCAAAAACTGGCACAAAAGGTTTTCACAAAAAAAAAAAAATTAGAGGAATTTTAACCTCTAATTTTTTTTTTTTTTTTTACATCGAGATGAAATTAATTTTATTTAATTAAATTCGCAAATCGCTTGTATTTGCTTGAAAAAATACCAATTGGCATGCTTTTAGGAGTATATTGTCTTATTCACAACGTCGTCAGATCTTGCCTAAACTTGCCTATTCATTAAATATTTTACTTTTAGTGTTAACACTTTCGGTGCGGAAGACGTATTATACCTCCCGCAGACCTTATAAAAAACATTTGAAATTTTAGAAATGTTAGATATTCTTCCAGCTTTCAAATTCTCATTATTAAATTGAATACATAGATTTTTTTTAAAATTTCTATTCTAGATATATTTTTGTTTACAATTTTAGTATTGCGTTTGTGAACTTCAATTTATTAAAAAAATAAAAATTTATAAAACATATGTTGATATTATGTGTCTACAAATCACATTTCTCTACTTAGTAAGCGATACATTATCTGTATGTACACATTTAAAATTCATCCTACCGTTATATCGTATCTGGCAAAATTGCTGAACAGGCAGTTGAATAGAGCATTCGATGTGCTTTAAAATGACACCAGAATCAATATTCTAGGAGCAGTAGAAACGGAGATATTAATGAATGTCCGGCTTACCTTATCACTCGCTCCAGTGTGCGCCGGTTCACTGGAATGCTGAAAATGTAACGTTGTCATTATTGATATTTGAGGAGAAAACGTGAAAATTAAATTAATAATTAACGTCCCCTTTTTGCAACTAAGGCTAATTGGGACGGGTTATCTACAGGTTACCACCCTTTTCTAGCCAGGGTGGGACTTATGGATTTTATTTAGTGAATTCCGTCACTATATAAATTCCTCTGCCCAGGCGAGAATCGAACTCGCCACTCTAGGTTTACCATGTGAGATTAAGGTCAACGCTTTAACTCGCATGGCTAACCTAAGCCACAACAATACTAATAGAAAATTCAGTTTTCAATTAGATTGATATATACATTTTGTTGACCCTACTCATTATAAAGGACATTTTTTGAATTTTCTATTATCTCCTCCCGCCTCAACCAGCCGTTAACGGACTAGATCTTTAGCTTTACATCTAAAGCATAAAATGAGTTTTAGAAGCGATTCCACAAAACTTTTACATCACTTTTACTGTTCATGTTGCTGGGCATTTGTGTCCTTGGTGAATATGACTGGATGATATTTTGAAGCCCATCATTATATTTCTCTCTGTGAAACCATTTGTATTTCATTGCGTCAACGATTAGTATTTAATAACATTTTTGAATAGACCTCATTTTAGCAGATTTCCTTAAGGGAATTCAGCTATTGAGGTTGTACTCATGACGCGATTTTCGAAATTTTTCTTCAAATGTCCATCGATCCTACCCAGGAGATGACGAAAATGAGGTCCGTTCAAAGCTGTATATATATATATATATATATATATATATATATATATATATATACTAGCTCAGATACCCGGCTTCGCCCGGGGATTGATTTGAGGCTGAATGGTGATGGTATTTTTTTTGGCAAGGCTTTACTTTGCACAATATTTTGACATTTACCCGGCCCAGTGTTTAGGGTTAATACCCGTCGTCCAGTGGAATTGTTAATAATAAAATTATCTGTTATTTAAGTCTTCAATCTCCTCAATAGTTTTATATTTCCCGTCTCCTGTGCATGTAGTTTTGTTTATAACATAATGAAAAGTATAATTCATAATCGTAGAAAGTCTTCTGTCTTCCAAACCATGTCTGAATAAAAGTTCCTTTCCCTTGATGCGGTACAAAGCTTAATGGTGACAGCGGTTTTAGGTACGTCATAACCGCTATTAAAAATACTCTTTTGTAAACTGTATATTGATGTTCATTATAGTATATCAGACATGAACGGGGCAGAGTTCATAAAATTCAGAAATTAACTGGGTGACATCTCCCCTGCGTTCATCTTTTCAAATTATTTTACTTATGATAATTAAAGAAATTCACATTCGGGAGAATAACACAACATTGCTATAAGCATCAATTAACATGTAAACATAGACCTTTATGAGGTCGGAGGGGAAGCGCAGAGAACTGGATAGGACAATGGAAGTAGCTTGACACCTCCCTATGCCCAGTGCTGCCAACACATTTAGAAATTATCAATCCTGTAACTACATGAAATTATATGAACAAAATCAGATTTACATTTTCTTCACAATACTAAAAAACTGTTTGTTTCAAATATTTTTCACGTTCATAATTAAATAAAGTATTAAATGACACATAGGGAAAACCGGCGTTTCTCATGAACTAATAGTTTGGTATATGAGAATTGGGGGGGGGGAGGTCTGTATACTTTACTTTGTTTGCAATCTGTTGTTTAGCGTTAAATAATAACATAGATTTGCATTATTAAGGATAAAATTTTAAAACAATAGCTCAAATACCCGGCTTCGACTCGGGAATTCATTTGAGGCTGAATTGTGATGGTATATTTTTGGCAAGGCTTTATTTTGCAACAATATTTTTGACAATTTAACCCCCCCCTTCCCAGTGTTTAGCGGGTAAAACCCGTCGTTTCTGGGGATTTGTTAATAATTCAAATTAATTTTTTTTGTAAGTCTGCACTGTCCTGCATATTGTCATAGTTTCCGTTTTGTGAGCATTATGCCATAGATTTGAATTATTAAGGAGAAAATATTGACATACATTTGAATGACATTTTTTCAGGACGTGAGGTACCTGGTTAGTTTCACTATTGAAAAGAAGTGTTGAGCAAAATTCTCTAATCATAACAAAATAAACAAACAATCAAACAAACGACAACCAAAGAAACAAAATGTAGTTATGGTGTCTCTGACATGTGAAACGAAAAGTTATTTGAAATTCGCGAAAAAAAATCAATGTACAGACAGAGGGTTACAATTTTATTATATATATATATATATATTTATATATATAATATATATATTTATACTAGCTCAGATACCCAGCTTCGCCCGGGATTCATTTGAGGCTGAATGGTGATGGTATTTTTTAGCAGGCTTTACATTGCACCAATATTTTGACATTTAACGTCCCAGTGTTTCGGCTTGTTACCGTCTTTGCCGTGGAATTTGCTATAATAGAATTATTTTTCGATATGGCTTCACTGAGTCTTCGATTTTTTGCATATTTCCCGTTTTTTACATGTAAATATGGAAATGACTATTATTAATTTCAGGCCTCCCTTATAACCCCCACTCCCGTTCGAATCATAAAAATTTTAATTTAAATTATAATCATGGAAGGAATTAATGCTAATAGACATACTGAGTGTTTTAGTTAAGTTCGGTTCAGCCGTTAGTGCCAAATAAAATTGTTGACTCCCGCTATACGTTTTAACGTATAACTTCATTTTACTTAGGTATATGACAAAATAAAAAAAAGTGTATATGACTAAAAGTTACTCCAAATAACAAGATAAACAAACTTTTGTTATGTTATATTTGCGAGAAAAACCAATAGGAAATGGAAATAGCGCTATTTTTAATTTCAGGCTTCCCTTCTAACCCCCACTCCTGCCCGTCCATAGAAATGTTGGTATGGGCTTATTATAATGAAGGCTCAACTGCTAATACACATACCGACTTGTTTTTAGTTCGGTTGCGTCTTTTGTGCCAAATAATATTGTGGACTCCCGCTATAATTTTAGCGTATACCGCATTTCAAACTTCGGTATACGACAAAAGTGTATATAAACAAAGTTACTATAAATAAACAAAAAAAACAACTTTTGTTATGTGCATATTTGCGCCCCGAATAAACCAATAGGCATCGAAATATCGCTATTTTTAATTGTTTCAGGCTTCCCTTATAAAAAGACCCCCACCCGAAACTCCTGTTTCGTCTCAGAGGAAATTAATATAGCTAAAGTTCTAAGTTGGGTTAGTAGTAATATACATACCATGTAGTTTCATAAAATTCGGTTCAGTCCGTTTTCCGTTTATGCGTTGAAAAGGTATCATAACAAACACAAACAAACAAACAAACACGGGAGACGAAAGAAACAAAATGCAGTTTTTAGTTATGGTGTCTATGCACAGGTTTGAAAACGGAAAAAGTTATCGTGAAATTTCGCGAAGGAAACGAAACATAAAATGAAATCAACTGTAACAGACATGGTTACAATTTTAGCAGATATATATAGGGCAAAATCAGCTATTGAGGTCGATATTCATGAACGCGTTTTTTCGAAAACTTTCTGCGCAAATGTCACATCGATCCTACCCAGGAGAAGATGAACGGAACGGAAAATGAGGTCCGTTCAAAATTTTATATATATATATCTATATATATATATCTATATATATATAAAATTGTAACCTCTGTCTGTACATTGATTTTTTTCGCGAAATTTCACGATAACTTTTCGTTTCACATGTCATAGACACCATAACTGCATTTTGTTTCTTTCGTGTATGTTTGTTTGTTTGTTTGTTTGTTTGTTTGTTTGTTTGTTTGTTTGTTACCTTTTCACGCATAAACGGCTGAACCGAATTTTATGAAACTTGGTATGTATATTACTACTAGCCCAACTTAGACTTTAGGCTATGTTAATATTCTCTGAGACGAACAGGAGTGGGGGTTATAAGGGAGGCCTGAAATTAAAAATAGCGATATTTCGTTTTCTATTGGTTTTTCGGTACATATGCACATAACAAAAGTTGTTTTTTTTGTTATTTAGAGTAACTTTTGTTATATACACTTTTGTCGTATACCGAAGTTTAAATGCGTTATACGCTAAAAATTATAGCGGGAGTCAACAATATTATTTGCCAAAAAAGCCTCAACCAAACTAAATAAAACTCGGTATGTGTATTAGCAGTGAGGCCTTCATTATAATAAGCCATACCAACATTTTAATGGACGGGCAGGATTGGGGGTAATAAGGGAAACCTGAAATTAAAAATAGCGATATTTCGTTTCCTATTGGTTTTTCCGCAAATATAAACATAACAAAAGTTGTTTATTTTGTTATTTGGAGTAACTTTTGTTATATACACTTTTGTCGTATACCTAAGTATAAATGAGTTATACGTAACTTTAGCGGGCACTAACGGCACTAAAAACTGAACCGAACTTAACAAAACTCGGTATGTGAATTAGCATTAATTCTTCCATGATTATAAGTTATATTACAATTTTTAGGTTCGAACGGAGGGGGGTTATAAGGGTGGCCTGAAATAAAAATTCACCATATTTACATGTATAAGAGACGGGAAATATAAAAATATCGAAGACTGTGAAGAATTATCGAACAAATAATTCTATTATTAGCAAATCACCGGCAACGACGGGTATCAATTCTAAACACTGGGACGGGTAAATGTCAAAATATTGTGCAATGTAAAGCCTGCTAAAAAATACCATCACCATTCAGCCCCAAATGAATTCCCGGGCGAAGCCGGGTATCTGAGCTAGTATATATATAAAATTGTAACCTCTGTCTGTACATTGATTTTTTTTCGCGAAATTTCACGATAACTTTTCGTTTCACATGTCATAGACACCATAACTGCATTTTGTTTCTTTGGTGTCTGTTTGTTTGTTTGTTTGTTTGTTTATTTGTTTGTTTGTTTGTTACCTTTTCACGCATAAACGGCTGAACCGAATTTTATGAAACTTGGTATGTATATTACAACTAACCCAACTTAGACTTTAGGCTATATTAATATCCTCTGAGACAAACAGGAGTGGGGGTTATAAGGGAGGCCTGAAATTAAAAATAGCGATATTTCGTTTCCTATTGCTTTTTTAGCAAATATGCCCATAACAAAAGTTGTTTATTTTGTAATTTAGAGTAACTTTTGTTATATGCACTTTTGCCGTATACGGAAGTATAAATGAGTAATACGCTAAAAACTATAGCGGAAGTCAACAATTTTACTTGGCACAAAAGACTCAACCGAACTAAACCAAACTCGCTATGTGAATTAGTATTAACGATTTCCTTATAATAAGCCATACTAACATTTCTAGGGACGGGCAGGAGTGGGGGTTATAAGGGAGGCCTGAAATTAAAAATAGCGATATTTCGTTTCCTATTGCTTTTTCAGCAAATATGCACATAACAAAAGTTGTTTATTTTGTTATTTAGAGTAACTTTTATTATATGCACTTTTGCCGTATACGGGAGTATAAATGAGTTATACGCTAAAAACTATAGCGGGAGTCAACAATTTATTAGGCACAAAAGACTCAACCAAACTACACCAAACTCGGTATGTGAATTAGTACTAACGCCTTCCTTATAATAAGCCATACTAACATTTCTAGGGACAGGCAGGAGTGGGGGTTATAAGAGAGGTCTGAAATTAAAAATAGTGATATTTCGTTTCCTATTGGGGTTTCGGCAAATATGTACATAACAAAAGTTGTTTATTTTCTTATTTAGAGAAACTTTTGTTATATACAATATCGTCGTATACCGAAGTATAAAGGCGTTATACACTAAAAATTATACCGGGAGTCAACAATTTTATTGGGCACTAACGTACTTAACAAAGCTCGGTATGTCAATTAGCATTAATTCTTCCATGATTATAAGTTATATTAAGATTTTTAGGTTCGAACGAGAGGGGGGTTATAAGCAAGGCCTGAAATAAAAATTCACCTTATTTACATGTATAAGAGACGGGAAATATAAAAATATCGAAGACAGTGAAGACTTATCGAACAAATATTCTATTATTAGCAAATCACCGGCAACGACGGGTATCAATCCTAAACACTGGGACGAGTAAATGTCAAAATATTGTGCAATGTAAAGCCTGCTAAAAAGTACCATCATCATTCAGCCTCAAATGAATTCCCGGGCGAAGCCGGGTATCTGAGCTAGTATATATATAAAATTGTAACCTCTGTCTGTACATTGAGTTTTTTCGCGAAATTTCACGATAACTTTTCGTTTCACATGTCATAGACACCATATCTGCATTTTGTTTCTTTCGTGTATGTTTGTTTGTTTGTTTGTTTGTTTGTTTGTTACCTTTTCACGCATAAACGGCTGAACCGAATTTTATGAAACTTGGTATGTATATTACTACTAACCCAACTTAGACTTTAGGCTATATTAATTTTCTTTGAGACGAACAGGAGTGGGGGTTATAAGGGAAGCCTGAAATTAAAAATAGCGATATTTCGTTTTCTATTGGTTTTTCGGCAAATATGCACATAACAATAGTTGTTTATTTTGTTATTTAGAGTAACTTCTGTTATATACACTTTTGTCGTATACCGAAGTTTAAATGTGTTATACGCTAAAAATTATAGCGGGAGTCAACAATATTATTTGCCAAAAAAGACTCAACCGAACTAAATAAAACTCGGTATGTGTATTAACGGTGAGGCCTTCATTATAATAAGCCATACCAACATTTCTATGGACGGGCAGGAGTGGGGGTTATAAGGGATGCCTGAAATTAAAAATAGCGATATTTCGTTTCCTATTGGTTTTTCCGCAAATATAAACATAACAAAAGTTGTTTATTTTGTTATTTGGATTAACTTTTCTTTATACACTTTTGCCGTATACCTAAGAAAAAAAATGAGTTGTACGTTAAAACTTTACCGGGCACTAACGGCTGAACGGAACTTAACAAAACTCGGTATGTTAATTAGCATTAATTCTTCCATGATAATAAGTTATATTAAAATTTTTAGGTTCGAACGGGAGGGGGGTTATAAGGGAGGCCTGAAATAAAAATTCACCATATTTACATGTATAAGAGACGGGAAATATAAAAATATCGAAGACTGTGAAGAATGATCGAACAAATAATTCTATTATTAGCAAATCCACGGCAACGACGGGTATCAATCCTAAACACTGGGACGGGTAAATGTCAAAATATTGAGCAATGTAAAGCCTGCTAAAAATTACCATCACCATTCAGCCTCAAATGAATTCCCGGGCGAAGCCGGGTATCTGAGCTAGTATATATATATGTCTGTTACCGCTCTAGCGGTCGCAATTTTTGTTTAATCGTTACCAAACTTTATATTTAATCGTTATCTTTAAAAAGAAAGATCAAGTTCGTTAATGGCTGAAATCGGACCAGTGTGGGGGGGGTTTAGAGGTGGGGGATTTAAGAAAATTCGAAATATCTCCGTTAATATACATTGGATCGAAACATTGTATAGAATTAATCTTATTGCAAATTAAATTTACTATAAATATTGTTCTATACATTTATTCTGTATCTTGAATATTAACCGAGATATTTGCATTTGTATTGTGTGTGGGGTCGAAAGGAGTGGGCTATGCGAGAGCTCTGGCGGCCGGCCGTTGCCGTAACTATTCGTCCCTCGTGTATAGGTTTAGAGATTCCTCACTACTGCCGTTGTTATTAGGCTGATTTCTCTATTGTAATACTTCGCGTGGGAAACCTGCTTAGTTTACGCAGCCCCTGCGTGACGGACTTTTTCTCCTTCGAAGGATCGATGGACTTTTGAGGACGTTTTCAGAAAATTGTATCATTATAGATGATTTCTGCTAACGGAGATCAGGCAAAAGATTTGTTTGGTTTTTATTAATGATATCATCTAAGAAAAAGTCCGTCACGCAGGGGCTGCGTAAACTAAGCAGATTTCCCACGAGAAGTTTTACAATAGGGAAATCTGCCTAATAACAACTGTAGTAGTAAGAAACCTCTAAAGCTAAAACATTATTTAGGGCGTAATAGCCCATTAGTTTCTAGCCCCAAAACACAGTTAACCTAACCTCTAAACCTATTCACGAGGGACGAATAGTTATAGAAACGGCCGCCAGAGCTCTCGGCGGAAACATAGCCTACTGGTGACCACACGCAGAATACAAATGCAAATATCTCGGTTAATATTCAAGATACAGAATAAATGTATAGAACAATATTTATAGTAAATTTAATTTGCAATAAGATATATTCTATACAATTTTTCGATCCGACGCATAATAACGGAGATATTGTGAATTTTCAAAAATCCCCCCTCTAAACCCCCCCCTCCCACTGGTCCGATTTCAGCCATTAACGAACTTGATCTTTCTTTTTAAATATAACGATTAAATATAAAGTTTGGTAACGATTATACAAAAATTGCAACCGCTAGAGCGGTAACATACAAATATATATATCTATATATATACTAGCTCAGATACCCGGCTTCGCCCGGGAATTCATTTGAGGCTGAATGGTGATGGTATTTTTTAGCAGGCTTTACTTTGCACAATATTTTGACATTTACCCGTCCCAGTGTTTAGGATTGATACCCATCTTTGCCGTGGATTTGCTAATAATAGAATTATTTGTTCGATAAGGCTTCACAGTCTTCGATATTTTTATGTTTCCCGTCTCTTATACATGTAAATATGGTGAATTTTTATTTCAGGCCTCCCTTTTAACCCCCCTCCCGTTCGAACTTAAAAAATTTTAATATAACTTATAATCATGAAAGAATTAATGCTTATTGACATACCGAGTTTTGTTAAGTTCGGTTCAGCCGTTAGTGCCCGCTAAAGTTTTAACGTATAACTCATTTATACTTAGGTATACGACAAAAGTGTATATAACAAAAGTTACTCCAAATAACAAAATAAACAACTTTTGTTATGTTTATATTCACCGAAAATGCAATAGGAAACGAAATATCGCTATTTTTAATTTCAGGCTTCCCCTATAACCCCCACTCCTCCCCGTCCATAGAAATGTTGGTATGGCTTATTATAATGAAGGCCTCACTGCTAATACACATACCGAGTTTTATTTAGTTCGGTTGAGTCTTTTTTGGCAAATAATATTGTTGACTCCCGCTATAATTTTTAGCGTATAAGGCATTTAAACTTCGGTAACCACAAAAGTGTATATAACAAAAGTTACTCTAAATAACAAAATAAACAACTTTTGTTATGTGCATATTTACCGAAAAACCAATAGAAAACGAAATATCGCTATTTTTAATTTCAGGCTTCCCTTATAACCCCCACTCCTGTTCGTCTCAGAGAAAATTAATATAGCCTAAAGTCTAAGTTGGGTTAGTAGTAATATACATACCAAGTTTCATAAAATTCGGTCCAGCCGTTTATGCGTGAAAAGGTAACAAACAAACAAACAAACAAACAAACAAACAAACAAACAAACAAACAAACAAACAAACAAACATACACGAAAGAAACAAAATGCAGATATGGTGTCTATGACATGTGAAACGAAAAGTTATCGTGAAATGTCGCGAAAAAAATCAATGTACAGACAGAGGTTACAATTTTATATATATACTAGCTCAGATACCCGGCTTCGCCCGGGAATTCATTTGAGGCTGAATGGTGATGGTATTTTTTAGCAGGCTTTACATTGCACAATATTTTGACATTTACCCGTCCCAGTGTTTAGAATTGATACCCGTCGTTGCCGGTGATTTGCTAATAATAGAATTATTTGTTCGATAATTCTTCACAGTCTTCGATATTTTTATATTTCCCGTCTCTTATACATGTAAATATGGTGAATTTTTGTTTCAGGCCTCCCTTATAACCCCCCTCCCGTTCGAACCTAAAAAATTGTAATATAACTTATAATCATGGAAGAATTAATGCTAATTCACATAACGAGTTTTGTTAAGTTCGGTTCAGCCGTTAGTGCCCGCTAAAGTTACGTATAACTCATTTATACTTAGGTATACGACAAAAGTGTATATAACAAAAGTTACTCCAAATAACAAAATAAACAACTTTTGTTATGTTTATATTTGCGGAAAAACCAATAGGAAACGAAATATCGCTATTTTTAATTTCAGGTTCCCCTTATAACCCCCCACTCCTGCCCGTCCATTAAAATGTTGGTATGGCTTATTATAATGAAGGCCTCACTGCTAATACACATACCGAGTTTTATTTAGTTTGGTTTGAGGCTTTTTTGGCAAATAATATTGTTGACTCCCGCTATAATTTTTAGCGTATAAGGCATTTAAACTTCGGTATACGACAAAAGTGTATATAACAAAAGTTACTTTAAATAACTTTTGTTATGTGCAATATTGCCGAAAAAATCAATAGAAAACAAAATATCGCTATTTTTAATTTCAGGCCTCCCTTATAACCCCCACTCCTGTTCGTCTCAGAGAATATTAACATAGCCTAAAGTCTAAGCTGGGCTAGTAGTAATATACATACCAAGTTTCATAAAATTCGGTTCAGCCGTTTATGCGTTGTGGAAAAGGTAACAAACAAACAAACAAAAACAAACAAACAAACAAACCAAACAAACAAAACAAACAAACAAACAAACAAACATACACGAAAGAAACAAAATGCAGATATGGTGTCTATGACATGTGAAACGAAAAGTTATCGTGAAATTTCGCGAAAAAAATCAATGTACAGACAGAGGTTACAATTTTATATATATATAGATAGATATATATATATATATATTTTTGAACGGACCTCATTTTCGTCATCTCCTGGGTAGGATCGATGGACATTTGAAGAAAAATTTCGTAAATCGCATTATGAGAACGACCGCAATAACTGATTTTCCTTAAGGGAAATCTGCTAAAATGGTACTAAAATTGATAATCTAGTCTGTTTGTCCGTCCCACCGTTTGTTACTCGATCACTTAATTACGGCTCAGAATATTTCAATAGACCTTTATATCTGAGAGCCTCTTGTCCCAAGCTACAACATTGGCTCTATACAAATTCGAATTTCCAATTAGGAGTAAGAGGGGGGTTACTTTGTTATGAAAATACTTCCGATTTCCCGCCCTTAAATAGACTTAATTCGTTTTCCAAGGATATGCATTAATAGAATTGAGAGACAAGACTATAAAGAACGAATTGAGTTTAGACTACATTTTGTAGAACTGTGAAATTTTTATAGTTATCAAGAACTTAAAATATTGCCACTGTGGTGTATTTTATAATCAGTGGGGGTTTACTTGGAAGGCATAACTCATATGTTGTCATTTGGGAATTGTTTTTAAAATTCTTGACTTCCATGTTTTGTATTTATGAGATTTTCATGAGAATGCCTTGAGAAAATTGTAAAATATTATATATATTTGTAGAAAAAACAAAACAATTTCGCCATTCAACGAGAGTGAGGTTTTAATTGGAATAACCTTAATTATAGGTATATCCATGGGAAAATATTTTTATATCAGCTCACACCTGTGGATAACAGATATGATATAACAGTAAAATACCCAGATAGAATTGTAACCTTTTTTTGCACCGAATGAAAAGACGAAGGAATCGTAATGTTTTGAAAGGTAATATAATTTATTTTATCACATGACAAATAATAAAATCGTCGATATTCGTCCATAAAGTTCCTTATTTCATGCTTAAAATATAATTTAATTGCAATTTGATGACATTAAATGGATTTTATAGTGCTTACGGTAAATTAATTTTTATATTTCCACGGGAAACCATTTCTATTGCAACGGCGGGTAACACAGATAGTTTATTAATAGAAATTTATCGTGCAGCAGACCTTGACCATTGTTTAGTTGTTGAACCAATGAAAAGTTTTATTTCCTCTTTAGGACAGTTTTTTCCAATAATTCACGTTATTATGAGTAATTAATTACCTGGCCTCCTCTGCTCCCCTTTTCATCAAGGTTCTTGTTACTTGTTTCACCATCATTATCTTCTTTAAAATCCTGGAATTATATTTGAGACCATTAATCCAATACTATATATATATATATATATATATTGCTGCTGAAAGCACATTATACATAAGTGTAATGGTAGGGAGCCAATCCTTTTAATAACACGCTGATGACAACATCTCACATTCTCAATTTCCAGTCTTATAATGGAATTCGATGTAAGCACAGCAAATATAAGCAGAGTGTTGCGATTGAGCAAAGCAGCCCCCGAATGAACCAGCGCTGGCGCTTTGAGGTCCCTGGAGCATGCAAGGCATTGACCATCATCTTTAGGCAGAAAATGCATGATGAAGCATCAACCTAGCATGTCTTATAATGAATGGAATTCGATATAAGCAGAGTGTTGCGAATGAGCAAAGCAGCCCCCGAATGAACCAGCGCTGGCGCTTTGAGGTCCCTGGAGCATGCAAGGCATTGACCATCATCTTTAGGCAGAAAATGCATGATGAAGCATCAACCTAGCATGTCTTATAATGGAATTCGATATAAGCAGAGTGTTGCGAATGAGCAAAGCGCCACCGAATGAACCAGCGCTTTGAGGTTCCTGGAGCAAGCAAGGAATTGACCATCATCTATAGGCAGAAAATGTATGATGAAGCATCAACCTAGCATGTCTTATAATGGAATTCGATATAAGCAGAGTGTTGCGAATGAGCAAAGCGCTACCGAATGAACCAGCGCTTTGAGGTTCCTGGAGCATGCAAGGCACTGACCATCATCTTTAGGCAGAAAATGCATGATGAAGCATCAACCTAGCATGTCTTATAATAAATGGAATTCGATATAAGCAGAGTGTTGCGAATGAGCAAAGCAGCCCCCGAATGAACCAGCGCTTTGAGGTCCCTGGAGCATGCAAGGCATTGACCATCATCTTTAGGCAGAAAATGCATGATGAAGCATCAACCTAGCATGTCTTATAATGAATGGAATTCGATATAAGCAGAGTGTTGCGAATGAGCAAAGCGCCACCGAATGAACCAGCGCTGGCGCTTTGAGGTCCCTGGAGCATGCAAGGCATTGACCATCATCTATAGGCAGAAAATGTATGATGAAGCATCAACCTAGCATGTCTTATAATGTAATTCGATATACGCTGAGTGTTGCGATTGAGCAAAGCAGCCTGCGAATGAACCAGCGCTTTGAGGTTCCTGGACCAAGCAAGGCATTGACCATCATTTATAGGCAGAAAATGCATGATGAAGCATCAACCTAGCATGTCTTATAATGGAATTCGATATAAGCAGAGTGTTGCGAATGAGCAAAGCGCCACCGAATGAACCAGCGCTTTGAGGTTCCTGGAGCAAGCAAGGAATTGACCATCATCTATAGGCAGAAAATGTATGATGAAGCATCAACCTAGCATGTCTTATAATGGAATTCGATATAAGCAGAGTGTTGCGAATGAGCAAAGCGCTACCGAATGAACCAGCGCTTTGAGGTCCCTGGAGCATGCAAGGCATTGACCATCATCTATAGGCAGAAAATGCATGAGGAAGCATCAACCTCGCATGTCTTATAATGGAATTCGATATAAGCAGAGTGTTGCGAATGAGCAAAGCGCTACCGAATGAACCAGCGCTTTGAGGTTCCTGGAGCAAGCAAGGCATTGACCATCATCTATAGGCAGAAATTGAATGATGAAGCATCAACTTAGCATGTCTTATAATGGAATTCGATATATGCAGAGTGTTGCGAATGAGCAAAGCGCCACCGAATGAACCAGCGCTTTGAGGTCCCTGGAGCATGCAAGGCATTGACCATCATCTATAGGCAGAAAATGCATGATGAAGCATTAATCTAGCATGTCTTATAATGGAATTCGATATAAGCAGAGTGTTGCGAATGAGCAAAGCGCCACAAAATGAACCATCGCTTTGAGGTTCCTGGAGCAAACAAGGCATTGACCATCATCTATAGGCAGAAAATGCATGATGAAGCATCAATCTAGCATGTCTTATAATGGAATTCGATATAAGCAGAGTGTTGCGAATGAAAAAAACAGCCACCAAATGAACCATCGCTTTGAGGTTCCTGGAGCAAACAAGGCATTGACCATCATCTATAGGCAGAAAATGCATGATGAAGCATCAACCTAGCATGTCTTATAATGGAATTCGATATAAGCAGAGTGTTGCGAATGAGCAAAGCGCTACCGAATGAACCAGCGCTTTGAGGTTCCTGGAGCAAGCAAGGCATTGACCATCATCTATAGGCAGATATGCATGATGAAGCATCAACCTAGCATGTCTTATAATGGAATTCGATATAAGCAGGTTCCTGGAGCAAACAAGGCATTCGCATAATGGCTTCTTGAGGGATAGTTGTGTGACAATAATGCTGGAAAAGTTTTTGGAGAATTAATGTTTGTTGTCATTTGCGAATAGTGCTATTAGCATTTCTTTTTTAATTTTATATTTATGAGTGAATATTCTGTTACTTTGCACTTCTGTTTGCATTTTCTTCTAGGGATTCCCAAAATGTCTGATGTTACTAATGTCTAGAAAGACAAAATACAAATAATTCCGTTATTGTTACTGTAATTGTACAAAGATAGGGTAATTAACTTTTTCGACCCGACGCACATTCCAGCCTATTAAAAAGATTTTATATTTTCACATTTCTGTAATCACACTCTCACCCTCTTCCAATTTCTTCCTTTACGAACATGAGCTTCAGTTTCATCTGAAACACTTAAATAGCGAGCTTGGTAATGATCAAGCAAACATTTCTACAGCAAATGACAAATTCACATATCTGTTTGGCTATTACATCTTTGGCGGCTTGGGCTAATAGTGACATCCAGATAACCCATCATACTGACATCCGAAATAGGAAATGGAGCCAACTCAGCCAAATAATTTGTGATGGAAACATTCGCAGGCGAAAGGATGTCAAACACTCGGTATTTTGCAGGTTTGCGGCACTGCTGGGAGTGTTGAAGGTGGCAACAAAAGACGTTCATATGTGGGACTCTTGTATGGGTAGATTTTTGTGAGAACCAGTAACGCATCGTTGATACTCGTATAATTGATAATAGTGTTGCGAAAACTGCAACAAAAATTCAAAAATTAAAAAGAGTTAATCAAGTATTTATGAAGTTCGAAGTAAATGAAAGTAACCGATCGATGGAAGGGCTGTTGGCGCCACGAATGTTCTCGGTGAAGCCCTTCTGGGATCTAGGCCAGTCTGGGTCCTTTCTCTTTAATCCCGCCGTCTTTAAAAGCGGCCCAGCTCACCGGACAGCTAGTTAGTTCTCAGTTCTCTTAATAGTGATTACCAGTGCGTTCAGTGCAGCTTTAGTGAACAGAGCATTTTAGTTTAAGGGCCGTACACTGTTTTACATGAAGATCAGTGCAGTGCCGTATTTTTGTGAAGATCAGTGCATTGCCGTGTTTTGTAATCTTCAATGATTCGCGGGATCGTGAGTTATTGTACTGTGGAATAAGACGTGAAGTTATCAGTGCATACTGTGACTAGTATTGTGTGCAGTGCATTGTCCAATAAATTGTTCAGTGATAAATGATAAAAACTCTAAAGTTTATTTTTTTTATTTTACAATCCAAAAGAACTCTAATAATTAACGTTTCTTATTTTTGTAATAAACATAACAATATATAATGTCGACATCGATAGAATGACGCAGAGGACATAGATAATTCTAATCAAATATCATTCACTTTGTATACTTAAGAGTAGTAAGTAACTTAAGTAGTAGTCGGTTCATGAGCTATGGCATTTTCAGTATTTCAAGAACAAATTTTAGATTACAAAGTATATATGTCATTAAATTCAGCAAATAAATATCGAATTCTCTGTATATTTTTTAGATTGGTGAATTAGTTGTGGGCTATTAGGTCTCTCATATTTTCCATTTTCCATGCTTTGAGACAAAATAGTTGTTTTGCAATGAAAAGATTGAAATGTTAAAAATATAAGCCATTGTAGCATTGGTTTGGCTCTCTTTCCTTCCTTTTTATAAAAAAATAAATCTGTAATACCTGCTTCACTTGCTCCTCTGGCTCACTTTCGTCCCTGCTTGAGTCATCTGCAGAGTTTGCATCCAGGTGGGAAATGCTAACACTCTCTCCTCCCGGAGTGCCCTGCAATAGCCACATTTCGTCAACTCCAGTGCATAAATGTATATTAGATTACAATGTCAAGATCCAAGAGTCGGCTATAAAGACTGGAATATCTGGTATATCGCATCGAAAATGTTGGAATGTGTTCGAAATTAAAAAAAGTCCGTCATACAGGGACTGCGTAAACTAAGCAGATTTTCCACTTATTGGAATGACACACTAGTGATCAAGTCTCAACACATATTCGGAATGAACAACAGAAAATACGAATTACTCGCTTAATGTTTCATACGAAAATATGCACGGACAAACAATTGTAGAGCAGCCGTATTTTAGCAAGATTGGTTGTAAACATTTTTCGATCCGACTCAACGAAACTCATATATAATGACTTTTTGAATTCCAACAGACAAATACACCCAGACACACACACACACACACGCCTTATTTTTAGCAGATTTCCCTTAAGGGAAATCAGCTATTGAGGTCTTACCTACTCATGACGCGAGTTTCGAAAAATTTCTTCAAATGTCAATCGATCCTACCCAGGAGATGACGAAAATGAGGTCCGTTCAAAATTTTATATATATATATATATATTTGTCTGTTAACGCTTTAGCGGTCGCAATTTTTGTTTGATCGTTACCAAACTTCCTGGTCCTGGATGGCTGAAATCAGTCCAGTGGGAGGGGGGGCTTAGAGGGGGGATTTTCGGAAAATTCGAAATATCTTCGTTACTACAAGTCGGAGCGAAAACGTATATAGAATCAATATTATTGCAAATTAAATTTACTATAAATTTTGTTCTATACATTTATTCTCTATCTTGAATATTAACCGAGATATTTGCATTTTTATTAAATTTGGGCCGATAACGGGTTTTTGAATTTCCCGCCAAAACCTAGTTCGGCCCTTTGCCGTAACTGCCGGGCTCTTGTATGGAGATTTCTCTATTGTATTACTTCACGTGGGATATCTGCTTAGTTTACGCATCACCTGCGTGACGGACTTTTGTTATCCAGCAGGTAGGATAGATAAACATTTTAGGAAATTTTTCGAAAATCGCGTCATGAGTATGACGAATAGTTGATTTCCCCTTAAGGGAGTCTGCTAAAAGAAACTGCGGTTCCAAGTTCTCCTCGACTACTATCTTTTGAATGGAAGTTCTGAAGGATTTTTGAAGTAGCCAACTTGTAGATATTTATTGCGGCATTTTGCAAGTTGTGATTTCGCTGTCATTGAAAATAGAACGGGATAGTGCCCCAAAATGAGCAACTTAAGGCAGATGCCTGATTCAAATCCATATCACTTGAGGAATTGTCAGCAGCGTTGGATAACCATCTATCGACAATAGGAACACTCCTGGGAGTGAGTGAGAAGAATGGTGAGTACCATCCGATTTGAAAGATAGAGACATTGAAAGGTAAGAAAATGTTGATTCAACGAAAAGAAAGAGGTTTTTTTTTTTGTGTGTGTGACTGGCGATTGAAACGGATTTACTACACAAATCTCGATTGCAGACTAGCGTGGGTGAACCAGATTCATTGACACCAGGTCAGCTGCTGAAAGTATCAGTTCCCAACATATGGAACTTCAACTAATGCGGCTGAATGCTGAAGTTTGGTTAGTGGCATACGACAACGAAAACCACACGTTGGGCAACTCATCCTCCTCCACGAAGGGACGAATTGTGAGATCCTATCCACCCGCCGTTTTCTCGAAGGATGGCCGAACATGCAGTTGGCAGGGCTTCACTTCATATGGCAGCATACAATAATGCGATGCGCTTTGAAGATGATATAAAATGGCAATGAACTACATATATTTTACTACAACGAAATATGAAACCGTGCTACATTCACAGAGGTACGAAAAGGAGCACAATATGTCACAGATGGCGAATTTCTTTTTAAACATTGACAGTGATGCACTCAGAATGAAATATGCAGACATGCGACTTTGTACCAAGGAGAGGATTAAGCTATCGTATCACTAAATGTCTCATATGTAGCTTACATTCCTTCTCTTGTTCTCATTTGTCTCTGCTGTATCTGCTGTTTGCGCAGTTTCCGGGTGGCTTTAAAATAACTCTAGATAGTTCCATGGGAAAATTCATGGCGAGTTTTAACTAAATATTTGAGATACCTACCTTAGAATAAAATAAATAAAAGTCCGGTTAACTTAGTAGATTTACACGGGAAAATTTACAAGAGATTAATTTATATAAAGGTAACACTACCGTGAATGTTAATTGATTAAGTACAAACGGAAATGAGAAACATTTCAGTCAATTTACAATGCAAGTTAATAATCTCTACAACGGAAAGCGGCTGAATAGTAAAGAAACAGGCCAGCCAACCTTGTAGCGCTGAATAGATAGATAGACCGGAAAGACAAACAACTAACGAAATATATCGGAATTTAACATACTAATTTTATTGAAAACAATTTACTAAAGCTAGTTAGAATCAAAATCGGTTTTATCTCACACTTAAATTTTAGTAATTCAAGAACTAAAAAAAGGGGGGGGGTCAACAGAGCGTATTTGCATATATCTTACAAAATAAAAGTTCAATGAAATCTATATTTAGTATTTAGCCTTGTAATGAAGTGTTTCATGATATAACAGCTTATTATTAATATGGCACTAGTAGGAGTGGGGGTTTACTGAAAGCGAAAACTAAAAAATCCAAATATCTCGGTTAATACTCATTATACAGAAAATATGTAAGAAACAATATTATAGTAAATTTAATATGCAATAAGATTGTTTCTAAGGAATTTTTCGATCCGACGTATAGTAACAGAGATATTTTAAATTTTCACAATTCCTCCCCTCTAACCCCCCTCCCCTGGCCCGATTTCAGCCCTTAACGAACTTGATCTTTCTTTCTACATAAAACGAATAAATATCGAGTTTGCTAACGATTAAACATTAATTACGACTTCTAGAGTGGTAACACACATACACACACACATATATCATCATCTCCTGGGTAGGATCGATGGACATTTGAAGGAAAATTTCGAAAATCGCGTCATGAGTACAACCTCAATAGCTGATTTCCCTCAGGGGAAATCTGCTAAAACCGTAAGTATCCTCATTTCCCAGTCTGAAGTAAGATTATAGTAATTTCTTAATGGAAATAACGATACAATTTATTTACATTTGTACCTTTCTCTGAAAATCCAGCATTTTCATTTTCAATAATTTCTTCTCTTCTTCCTTGGCAATCCCATCACTCGAATGTGGTTTCAAAAAATTGATCAATTTATTTTTCTTAAGATTCTTTCGACCCATTATTGTTTTAGGTTTCTCCCTAAAAACGCATTGTTATTATTTAAAAATATTAATGTGTTCAGGATTTTTTTCTGAATTAATAAAATATTCCTTTGAAATATTAAAATATAGAGTTGATAAATTCTGTCTCTCCTTTCTGGTAGTTGTATTAGGGTCCTTAGAAGAAAATGTCTGTCCTGGAAATAAACGGATATAAGCGAGAGCGTGAGGATACTAAAACAAATTCATTCCTTAGGAGTACACTGCTAAGTGTAGGAGTAAATAAAGTAGGACCCTTCACAAAATAGCGCATTCATTGTTAAATATTAACATCCACATTTTGAAAAAGCATTTCAGAGATTGTTGTTGCTGGATGTACTTGGTGTAACCTCCAACTGTAGGAGATATTCTATCGAGAACGACAGTTACTTTCTAAATGCAACTACACCTCCTGTAGGTAATATTTCGCCCAGACCAAGAGCGCTGCAGCCATTGTAGAGAAAGAACGAGCTATGAAGGCACAACAACAAGTGTCGAAAACCCTTCGTAATGGCTGGTTGAATAACAAGTTAGTCTCCTTCTTGAAGTTTCATTCTAAGGCCTCAGTACCTTTGGAGTCTAAGGCTTCCATATTTTAAGATGGATAGCCGAGAAAGAAGTATTGTCTTACTTTTAGCAGATTCCCCTTAAGGGAGTATTGAAATCATACCCATAAAGTGATTTTCGAAACTTTTCTGAAAATGTCCATCGATGCAACCCAGGAGATGAAACAAAAGTCCGTCACGCAGGGGCTGCGTAAACTAAGCAGATTTCCCACGTGAAGTTTTACAATAGAGAAATCTGCCTAATAATAACAGTAGTAGTAACCTATTCTCACGAGGACGAATAGTTAGTAAAACGGCCACACTAGCGCTCGGCGGAAACTCCCGAACATAGCCGACCACACTCAAAATACAAAAGCAAATATCTCGGTTAATATTAAAGATACAGAATAAATGTATAGAACAATATTTATAGTAAATTAAATCAGTAATTAGTAATTAGTAATTTGCAATAAGATTAGTTCTATACAAGTTTTTGATCCGACGTATGGTAACGGAGATATTTCGAATTTTCGAAAATCCCCCCTCTAAACCCCCCCTCCCACTGGTCCGATTTCAGCCATTAACGAACTTGATCTTCCTTTTTACATAAAACGATTAAATACCGAGTTTAGTGACGATTAAACAAAAATTGCGACCACTAGAGCGTTAACAGACAAATATATCTATCTATCTATCTATCTATCTATCTATCTATCTATCTATCTATCTATCTATCTATCTATCTATCTATCTATATATATATATATATATATATATATATATATATATATATATATATAATTTTGAACGGACCTCATTTTCGTCATCTCCTGGGTAGGATCGATGGACATTTGAAGATAATTTTCGAAATTCGCATCATGAGTACGACCTCAATAGCTGATTTCCCTTAAGGGAAATCTGCTAAAAGGAGGTCCGTTCAAAATTATATATATATATATATATATATATATATTTGTCTGTTAACGCTCTAGCGGTCGCAATTTTTGTGTTACCAAACTCGATATATAATCGTTTTATGTAAAAAGAAATATCAAATTCGCTAATGGTTGACATTGGACCAGTAGGAGGGGGGGGGGGTTAGGAGGGGAGGATTTTCGAAATATCTTCGTTACTACAAGTCGGAGCGAAAACTTATATAGAATAAATCTTATTGAAAATTAAATATACTATAAATATTGTTATATACTTTTATTCTCTATTTTGAACATTAACCAAGATATTTGCATTTTATAGGAATTGTCCCACGGTAACAGCCGAAAACTAGTTTTCGGCTGTTTCTGTAGACTCGTGTAAGCTTTTACTTTGTGAGATATATGCAAATATATTCTGTTGATACCCCCCCCCCTCTTCGTTAGTTCATGGACTACTAAAATTTTAGTTATTAAAATATAAATTATTCTGATTCATTATAAATTGCAGTACTTGATATAGTAAATAGTTGCAATAAAGTGAACATGTTGTATTCAGATATATATCAGTATTTGTTGTTCTTCACCGTGAAGAATATGACTATCTATCTGTTCAGCTCTGAGTGGTTGGCAACCTATTTGTTTATAATTCAGAAGCCGTTTCCGTTGGGAGCTTATTAAAATTAACTGAAAGATTTCTCATTACCGTTTGTATTTACTCATGGTGGTGGTAAGTGTTAGCAGTATGCAGATTTCTGTATTGTAAAACTTGACGTGGGAAATCTGCTAAGTTTACGCCACCCCTGTGTGACGGGCTTTTTCATTTGAACGAGGTTAATCAACTGAAAGCATCAAGTTGAAAACTACAAGAGACCAAAATTGTTGGAGAGCTAACTTGCAGTATCTTCAATTGATTGACAACTTATTGACATCAGCTATAGTATGTACCCTTGATTGGATTGATTTTACCATGGTGTAATATCAATGTTTTGAGAGTCGTTATACTTATGTATCCATGATACCTTATCTAAAAATGTGTGTTTTATCCAATCTACTTGTCTTGTCCGGTTCAAGGAACGGAGCCCTTGCTATGAGCCATGAGTCCTCGTCGGAGCGAAGTAGGTTTCACGAAACAAAAGTTGCTTACTTTACGCTAGGTTGAGCAGAGCTTTCCAAAAGGTTATGAAGAAAGTTAGATAATGTTTAGCAATTAAGGTGCAATTTCTGTTTGTGAAAACTGGTAGTTTATTGATTATGGAGTGATATTCAGGGGGTTTCGTTGTTGGATTTGAGGTGGGAGCAGTTGGACCTCCTTTTGACTTGAGCAATCTGTTTCAAATGCAAACAGCCGGCAATGATCGGTAAGGTTCGTTCAAAGCACATCTGCTAGAGCTAAATGGGCATCATGCAGACCACACACTAGAACATCAGGCAACACTAGAAGTCTTGCACTAGTGCCTGCCTATTATGACGTGAGGCCAAAAGCCACCTAGTCTTTGCCTATTATATCAGATAATTGTAACAAATACCTTTTTTTGGTAACCATTCCGCCGTTATTTTTTTCTGCACTAGCTTTGATTGATTACAGTGAAAATGTTGGCTTAAAGAATTAAAAATCGCCCTTTGAACTTCAAACCACCCTAATCTACGACATAAATAGGTAATATACTACTTAAATGGACATATGTTATATCTCCATTTCAATTATTATTATTTATTAACGTCCACGTTTTGTTACTATGGCTAATTGGAACGGGTTATCTACGTTTAGTAAAAAAAATAAAATTAATTACTACAATAATCCTTTAATAAAATTGTCTTTGTAACTGCTTATTGATTCAGTGGCCGCCTTGGAGACATTAATTAGTGAAGCCACCCTTTTCAAGATTAAAGGAAATAAATCCGAACAACTGTATATTATATATATAGTAGCCAAGGTACCCGGCTTCGCTCGGGAAATCATTTGAGACGGAAAGATTTTATTTTGTTTTTGGCAATGCTTCTATGTGTAGAACTGCTCTTCCCGTCTAGGCGCACATTTCCCCGTAAGGGTCCCTTGGGCGACTTATGGAAAAAAAATTTTAGGTTTGAAGAATAAATGAAAATATGTCTCTAATCATTCCCTCTCCACTGTTTGGCACACCGTGAATAATTCAAATCATAATCATGGATAGCATTTATTATAATTAAATATCATCTATAATGTACGTATTTTGTATATACGATCTAGCTAATATACCCGACAATGCCCGGGAAATCATCGTAGACTGACTAATGATTGTATTTTTATAGAAAATCGTTGAAAAACCAATTGGAATCGGCATATCACAATTTTTCATTTCAGGCCTCCCTCATAACCCCCACTCCCGTTTGGACCTAAAAATTTTAATATATCTTATAATCATGGAGGAATTAATGCTAATTCATATTCCGAGTTTTTTTTAAGTTCGATAGTTAGTGTCCAACAATATTGTTGGATCCCGCTCTAGTTTTTAGTAAATATCTCGTTTATACTTTGTTATACGACAGAAATGAATATAACAAAAGTTATTTTAAAGAACAAAATAAACAACTTGTGTCATGTTCATATATGCAGAAAAACCAATAGAAAACGAAATACCGCTATTTTTAATTTCAGGCCTCCCTTACAACCCCCACTCCTGCCCGTCACTAGAAATGTTAGTATAGCTTATTATAACAAAGGCGTTAGTGCTAATATGCATATCGAGTTTTATTGAGTTCGGTTGAGTCTTTTGTGTCAAATACAATTATTCACTTCCGCTATAGGTTTTTTTTTTTTTCTGAGTCCCAGCGAAACCTCTTAAAATAACAAAAAAGAAAGAAAAACTAGCAAAACGGCAGGTGTAGGTAACACCTAGGCTACGCCATGAGCCCCCTTGTGCTATACCAGGGGTATCATTATAAGGGGAGGTTTCGCTATAGGTTTTAGCGTATGACGCCTTTATACTTCGGTATACAACGAAAGTGTATATAACAAAATATTCTCTAAATAACAACATTAACAACTTTTGTTATGCACATATTTGCCAAAAAACCAATAGGAAACGAAATACCGCTATTTTTAAATTCAGGCCTTCCTTGCAACCCCCATTCCTGGCCGTCCCTAGAAATGTTGGTATGGCTTATTATGATGAATGCGTTAGCGCTAATACACATACCGAGTTTTATTTAGTTTGGTTGAGTCTTTTGTGTCAAATACAATTATTCACTCCCGCTATAGGTTTTAGCGTATATCTCGTTTATAATTCGGTATACGTAAAAAGTGTATATAACAAAAGTTACTCTAAGTAAGAACATTTACAACTTTTGCCATGTTCATATTTGCCGAAAAACGAATAGAAAACGAAATATGTACCGCTTTTTTAAAATTCAGATCTCCCTTACAACCCCCACTCCTGCTCGTCCCTAGAAATGTTGGTATGGCTTATTATAATAAAGGCAGGATGAAATAATGTAGGCTACGCTTCCACTATAATAATTTAATAACACGGCAAAGCGCTTTCGATGCTGTGCATCATCGTCAGTGCCCTGTTGACACACACAATAATAGTTACAATTTACTATAAAATAGGTACATATAACAAAAAACTTATTTTTCTTTGGGCTAAAAACATATGCTAAAAACATATAAAATTTAACGTGGGACCAAATAAAATATAAAACATTTCAATAATTAACAGTTATTTTTTATTAGGTGTTTTTTCATTTCACTTGTTTTTGTGGTGAAATGTTCTTTAACTCTTGTTTTTATTTTATAGAATACCAACTCAGAATATAATAAAGGCGTTAGTGTCAATACACATACCGAGTTAGTTTGATTGAGTCAAATAAAATTGTTCACTTCCGCTATAGGTTTTAACGTATATGTCGTTTATAATTCGGCATACGAAAAAAGTATATATAACAAAAGTTACTTTAAATAACAAAATTAACAACTTTTGTTATGTTCATATTTGCCGAAAAACTAATAGGAAACGAAATATCGCTATTCTTAAATTCAAGCTTCCCTCATAACCCCCACTCCTGTTCGTTTCACAGAAAATTAATATAACCATTGATTAATTGTCTCCATTGCAGGTTTAATTATAAATGTTGTTATATATGTTTTTTTATTCACTATCTTGATATTATTACATTTTATAGTTTTCAGTAAGCCCCAATCCTACTCATGTAATATTAGGTAAGCTGTATCATGAACTCCTTTATTGGAAGAAATACCAAATACTTTGTTTTATTACGTCACCATTTAAGATTGTACATTCTTCACTCGAAAATGCCTATTTGTTCTATATCATACTCGATATTTAACTATTTATTAGTTAATAGCTGAAATCAGGGTACTTGTGTATTATATCCACCACATTAGTTCCTCTAGTTCCACGCTGGAATGCACTACTGAAGTGCGACACTAGCTCTCTCAGGCTAATGAGGTTATCTTTTGTCATAGTTGCGTTTGCTGTTTAGTGTTTCTTATTCCTTTAAAAATGCCTCTTTGGGATTTGCCGACTACTGAAGAAGACGCTGTTAAATATTTACAAGAGAGGAATATTTTGGCTATCAGAAGAAAGTGTTCTAAATCACATTGTATGAAACATTATAGTGGAAAAAAAAAAGTCTTTTTTGGAAGTGTAATGTAAGAAAGTGTGGTGAGCAAGTCGGCGTTCGGATTGGCACTTGGTTCGAAGGAAGTAAAATTCCATTTTGTTATGCATTGAACCATATTTGGTAGAATTCATATGGCGACAGCACCATGGGAAAGGAAATGGAGACACATTTCAGTCCAATTTAAATTGCATTTCCGCACATTTCCCGCCTAAATGTGAATAAAATGTTTTATTTTTAAAAATTGTGTTTTCTTTTATTTATCATTATAATTCCGTAGAAGGTTATAAGGTAAGTATAACCTCCCTTGCGGGCAATGAATCGTACTACTTAAAACAGTAGCGTGGAACTAAAATGTGTTACACAAGTACCGAAATCAGTTCTATAATAGAGATGGGAGTTAGAAAATTAGGGTGTTATATCATGAACCTCATTATGTTGATCTTAGATGCTAAATATTGCTTTTAAGAGACCTTTATTATACATGCAAATTCGTTGCATGATGAGGTCATCAATTAAGATTATATATTCTAACCGGAAAATGTTTATTTGATCTGTACCGTGCACGATATTTAACCCTTTCTTTCACCACTAAAGGTCATATTTGTTATAAAAAATATAAAATGTTGTACAGCCAATTCTATTGTTGATGCTCTACAATTGCAGTTCTATGCATTTTTTCTTTTTTAAAAATATCAATCAATTCGTACATAGAGGCTTTCAGGCTGAATATGTGTTGAGATGAGCTCACTAGTGTCTTATACTAGGACGTGGGAAATCTTAGTTTACGCAGCCCCTGCGTGATAAACCTTTTCTAGTTTTGTTGACCAGAACGCAGGTGAACGGTAACTCAGTCTTACAAAACAGTAAGCATAACTTACAGGTGGATGGCTGGCTAGAGTTGCTTTACTTCTTATTCTTATATTGCTTACTCACAATGAAGTTGTCATAAGATCCAAAGAGGTTTACATGTAATATATACCTCTTTACTCAACTCTTTGGACAGGCTTGAGTAAATGGAAGGTTATATATTTATTGTTATGTTTAATTTAGCACTTCACTGGTGATTTTCCTTTTATTAAAATGTCTCGTGCTTTGCTAAGGCATTTTATAAATATTCCTAAGCGCGTAAAGTTTCAAACCAGAGTTGGTTCACTGTTACATGTGAATGACAACTCACAAATTAGGTTGTATACTTCCGAAAGAAAACCCCAAGACAAACAAGTGGCGCCTTATCAAGGTTTTTTAACTATAAAGAACAAAAATAAGGAGAGTTATTTAGAAATGATTGAAATTTTTTTGGCACGTGACAAGTACAGATCTGGTCATGTTGAGTTTATTTACTCTGCTTTAAAGCATATGAAAGAATTTGGCGTTGATAAAGACCTAGAAGTGTACAAGAAATTAATTGATGTGTTCCCAAAAGGAAAACTTATCCCCAAAAATTTTATCCAAGCCGAATTCATGCACTACCCTAAGCACCAACAGTGTGCTATTGACCTGTTGGAGCAAATGGAAGAAAATGGTAAATAGAGATTGATATCTCACTACTATAAATAATAATATGTTCTCTAGAACTCTTTATGGGTCATTTGATACAAAAGATATTCGGAATATGGAAAGTTGGTGTTATTAAACATCTTGGGCATTTCAGACATTAATATTATTATGGTAAGAATAAGAATAATTGGTTATATTTTATTTTATTTTATCATAAAAAAGGATAAACACCTTACATGGTGGAAAGGCTATTTAATATTACCACAACTTAAAAATGATGTGCTCAATATTCACATTATTATGGAATTATGGTATATCACCTACCTTCATAAACATATTCTCTAAAGATGTATACAATTAATAAAATAATAATAGAAATTCGAATTTGATCCGTTAAAATCTAAAATCGAGCATTGAAACTATAAATTTATGATGTTTTCAGAATGTGGCTTGTAAGAATTATTAATATTCTGTTCTATTTGTATTTGGTAAAGTGAGATAAGTTGATTTCAAAAGAATCTCAGAGATAAATTTAGAGTTGGACTTTTGGATAGCTTTAGGTTGTGGGTAATGATTCACACTTGTGCATGGGAATTTATTTGGTAGAGGCCTCTCTAATTAAAATCCTCAGGTCCACCATAGCTAGAAAAGAGTGGTAACCTGGAGTAACTTATTCCAATAAGCCCAGGGTTTTCTGAAGCCTGAAAACTATAAAAGTCAATATGTTATTAGATTGTTTCAATTTTTCCTTATTATGCGTACTAATTTTTCATCACTTTGATTGTTTATTCTTTTGTTATATATATTATTTGTATTTTTTTGTTTAGTTTCTCTTTTTATTTTATTTTATTAACAAATTTATGAACTACATTTCTTGTGTACAAAATCATGATGTATTATGAACATAAATGTTATATACTATAGTAGTATGGTCCATGTAGTAAATAAACACCCTTTGTGCATGCTTAATGTGCAAAGGAAAATTTTATATTTATATATCTATATACGTATATATATATAAAATTGTAACCTCTGTTTGTACATTGATTTTTTTCTCGAAATTTCACGATAACATTTCGTTTCACATGTCATAGACACCATAACTGCATTTTGTTTCTTTGGTGTGTGTTTGTTTGTTTGTTACCTTTTCATGCATAAACGACTGAACTGAATTTTATGAAACTTGGTATGTATATTACTACTAGCCCAACATAGACTTCAGGCTATATTATTATTCTCTAAGACGAACAGGAGTGGGGGTTATAAGGAAGGGCAGAAATTAAAAATAGCGATATTTCTTTCCTATTGCATTTTCAGCAATTATGCACATAATAAAAGTTGTTTATTTTGTTATTTGGAGTAACTTTTGTAATATACACTTTTGTCGTACACTTAAGCATAAATGAGTTATACGTTAAAAACAACTGCGGAAGTCAACAATTTTATTTGGTACAAAAACTCAACCGAACTAAACCAAACTCGGTATGTGTATTAATACTAACGATTTCCTTATAATAAGCCATACTAACATTTCTAGGGACGGGCAGGGGTGGGGGTTATAAGGGAGGCCTGAAATTAAAAATAGTGATATTTCGTTTCCTATTGCTTTTTCAGCAAATATGCACATAACAAAAGTTGTTTATTTTGTAATTTAGAGTAACTTTTGTTATATGCACTTTTGCCGTATACGGAAGTATAAATGAGTTATACGCTAAAAACTATAGCGGGAGTCCACAATTTTATTTATCACAAAAGACTCAACCGAACTAAACCAAACTCGCAATGGGAATTAATACTAACGATTTCCTTATAATAAGCCATACTAACATTTCTAGGGACGGGCAGGAGTGGGGGTTATAAAAGAGGCCTGAAATTAAAAATAGCGATATTTCGTTTCCTATTGCTTTTTCAGAAAATATGCACATAACAAAAGTTGTTTATTTTGTTATTTAGAGTAACTTTTGTTATAAGCACATTTTCCGTGTACGGAAACATAAATGAGTTATACGCTATAAACTATAGCGGGAGTCCACAATTTTATTTGGCACTTAAGACACAACCGAATTAAACCAAACTCGGTATGTGATTTAGTACTAACGCCTTCATTATAATAAGCTATACTAACATTTCTAGGGACGGGCACGAGTGGGGGTTATAAGGAAAGCCTGAAATTAATAATATTTATATTTCGTTTCCTATTACATTTTCGGCAAATATGCACATAACAAAAGTTGTTTATTTTGTTATTTAGAGAAACTTTTTTTTATATACACTATCATCGTATACCGAAGTATAAAGGCGTTATACGCTAAAAATTATAGCGGGAGACAACAATTTTATTTGGTACAAAAGACTCAACCGAACTAAATAAAACACTCAGTATGTGTATTAGCACTAACGCCTTCCATATAATAATCCATACTAACATTTCTAGGGACGGACAGGAGTGGGGGTTATAAGGGAGGCCTGAAATTAATAATAATGATTTCCTATTGTGGTTTCGGCAAATATGCACATAACAAAAGTTGTTTATTTTCTTATTTAGAGAAATTTGCTCAACAATTCTTTGGAACTACCAGGAACCTCACTGGGAAAAATTAATTCAAATGTATGTTAATATTTTGTGCTTAATAATTCAAATCTATGCATAATGCACAGGAAACGGGAAATATGACAATATGGAGGACAGTGAAGTCTTACATAAAAAAATAATTTTATTATTAACAAATGCCAACAACGGGTATTAACCCTACACACTGGAACGGGTAAATGTCAAAATATTGTGCAAAGTAGAGCCTTGCCAAAAAAAACCATCATCATTCAGCCTCAAATGAATTCCCAAGAGAAGCCGGGTATCTGAGCTAGTATATAGCAATATATATATATATATATATATGAACTAGCTAATGTGCCCGGCTTCATTAGAGGCAGAATGATTACAGAATTTTTGTTTGGCAAAGCTTTTATGTGCATAATATTTTTACATCTCCTTTTATCAATTTTTTAGCTCTGAAGATTAATTATAATCATGGATTGCATTTATTCATAGTTATTGAGAACCATTACGGAGGTAGCATTGATAGGGAAATATTTAGGCAGAACAATGAGTGTGAATATTTATTTACTGCGAGGCTGTCTGAGTTTTTACTTTTATTACATTGTACAGCTTTGTCAGACGAAACATTAAGTGGTTACTATTCAATCCCCATTCGTAATTCAAAACATTATTGGTAACAAATATCATATTAGTGGTTAGTATTTTTTTTTTATTATAAAAAGTTCACAATTTGTATTCCTAAATGCAGCACCAAACACATCAAATATACTTACTTTATGTATTTAATTACTATTCTTAAAAATATTTTTGAAATATCAAAATAAAAAACTTTTGTTATGTGTGTGTTTGCTAAAAAACCAATAGAAAACAAAATAGAGCAATTTTTCATTTCAGGCATTCCTTATAACCCCCACTCCTGTTTGTACCTAAAAATTTAATAAACTTATAATCAGGGAGGTATTAATAATAAATCACATACAGAGTTGTTTTTTCAAAATTCCTCCCCTCTAACCCCTTCATATTTATGTATAATGTATAAAACATTTATATATTGAGTTTGGTAATGATTAAACAAAAATTGCGACCACTAGAACTGTAACAGACAAACATATATATATATATAGCAAATTTTAAACGGACCTCATTTTCATCATCTAATAGGTAGGATCAATGGGCATTTGAGAAAATTTTTCGAAAATCGTGTCATGAGCACAACCTAAAAATTGTTGATATCGTTTCAATTTCATGTGAAAGAAAAATTATTGTAAAATTTGGAGAAAAAAAAGTCAATATCTAGAAAGAGGCTATTTTATGTGTGTGTGTGCATTTAACCGAAAAAATGTCTGTATGAAAAAGTTTTTCCTTCTATTTTGTTAGCTGTTGAATGCTATTGTAGGAGTTATGCCCGACTGGGAGATGCAGGAGCAACTGATTAATGTGTTTGGGAGTCGAGGCTACCCTGTGCGCAGGTACTGGAGGATGATGTACTGGATGCCCAAATTCAGGAATGCATCTCCTTGGCCACTCCCCGCCGATCTACCATCTGACACGCTGCAATTGGCAAAGCTAGCCATCGCTAGAATGACTAGTGTAGACCCTACTACTGAAATCACTGTGTTCAATGTGAGTATTTTACAACCTCTCTCATTATGCCTAAGGTAATTCTAATGTTGAGGGCCTTGCTGTAAGAATGATATAAGTGATCTGTATCACAATCATTTGGTGATATAACATTAAGTAATTCCGCCATTGCCCTTTACCATTTGTAAATAGTCCATCTGCAGGGGCTGACCCCCTAGACTCCCACTATAAATGGTTTATTTCTAAATAAATATACTATGATTAGAAGTAGGGCCTTATTGAAGGCAGAAAACAAGAAGGACAAATAATTCGCTTAATATTTGAGTTAAGAAATATTAGGAACCACAATAGTAGTGTATAATGGGTTAACAGGAATGGTTCTATAACAATTTAAAATCTGTCTCATAATAATGGTGATATTTTGAATTTTAGAATCCCCCCTTTCCTATTCCTGGTACAATTTTAGCCATTAATGAATATGATCTTTAGTGTTAACTGGTACAGTTATAATATTGAACATGGTATTGATGAAATAAACGTTTCTGAGACATACTCTGAAGCTCAACTAGTAAAAATCTGTTGATAACAATATTTTGTTTGTGAATAAGATGTTTCATGATATATTGGCATATTGTTGACTAAAAGTGGGGGTTTACTAAAGCCTGAAAACTTAAAAATTCCAAATATCTTAGTTAATATTCAAGACAGAGAAATGCATATAACAACATTTATATCACATTAAATGTATTATTTATTAGATTGGTAAAATACTATTTTTTGATCTGATTGATAATTGCAGGGATATTTAAAATTTTCAAAATTACCTCTTCTAACCCCCCACTGCTCTGATTTCAGTTAATGAACGTGGTCTTTAGTTTTATATAAAATGTTTTAAAATATTATGTTTGCCAATGATCGAACATGAATTGTGATTGCTTGAGCTGACGTTTTTGTTCACGCACACGCGTGTGTGCATCTGCAAGTAAACATTTGTGTACGTATATATATTTCTAAATTTGCATCATGAGTACAGCCTTAATAAGAGTTTTTGAAGTGGGTGAGGGTGTAATAAACCGAGGATTTATTGTGATGATTTCATTTACCCGTCGGATTAGTGGTAAAATCGCTAAGACCTCCGACTCATCATTTTAATGTTGGAGGGTTTGGCACTGGTTTGATTATTATAGTACAATATTTACTTATTTATACAGACTAATAAGGCAATCTGAATAATAATGGGTAAGGAGCTAAACAAAATATTTAAATAAGTCGATTTAATATTTATCGTGATTAAAATTAAGATTTCAAGTAAAAATTAAAAGTATAAAGAACTAAATTATATTTGTGGTAAATTAAAATGAATAGAGCAACATTAGAGGACATAATTTGTACAATAACATTGGTTATATTAGACTTCATATTTGAGATTCTATATTTTATCCGTCTCTATGACGCAGCTGTGGTCAATTTTTGGTTATTAACAAATGTCTTTCAACATTACATGAAATATTTAAATGTAGAAATTCTAATAAAAGTTTTGTTTGAACATTGTTGTAACTAACACATACAAATGCTCATGAGCACTTACACTCACACAACCCACAACTAATATTACAAATATTACCTAATGTTACACAATGAGTGTATCATTTACTTTTAGAACCTTATGATTCAGGGTTATTTAAACAAACAGAAATATAAAATAAAATTCAGAATTGCATTTGAATATATTATAAGTATTTTTATTTTCAATTGATATCACTCAAAAAGCAATGCTGATTTCTCTTATCCTATATAACACCACCAAAAATCACCTGCTATTCTATTTACATAACATACATTTTCTTTTCTTAGTAGTTTAACTGTTTTATATGTTTCAGACAAAAGAGATAGCCGATTCTCTGGAAGAAACTTGGATAGTAAGCGGGCAGAGTGGGATCCAGCGAGATCTGATCTCACAGCTGGGGGAGGGGAGCACACTCTATGTCGAAGGAGGCTTCCGTCTCTGGATGCGTGACAAGGCTGTCACCTATTTCACTCTCTACACACAACACTTCAGGAACTTCCCCGAACTTGATACTGACGGTACCTACTTTTATATTTTAACATTAAATTTGGAAAAATAAATCTCCCTTTAAAAATATCTCTATCATGCAGGAATTGTGTAATTAGTGGTCCCCATTAAGGGAAGTCAGCTATTGAGGTTGTCGTCATAACACAATTTTCAAAATATTTCTTAAAATATTTATCAATCTTAACCAAAAATGGTGAAAGTAAGGTCTGTTCAAAACAATATATATATATATATATATATATACTAGCTAAGGTACCCGGCGATGCCCGGAAATCATTGTTGACTTACTAATGATGGTATTTTGATAGCAAGACTTCAATGTGTACAATTACACTTCCATCCAAGACGTAATGGTTTTCCGAAATAGCCAACCCTGAAGGGTAACTTCAGGGGATTGACATAATAGAAATTTTAGTTTTGAAGAATAAATGAAAATATGTTCCTAATCTATCCCTTTACACTTTTTGACTCACCTTTTTTCAATACTCGTAATTCAAACCATAATCATGGGTAGCATTTATTACAATTAAATATCATCTATAATGAACATATTTCCTTTCAAAAGCCAATCCGAGCTCATATAACATTAGGCAAAGTTTTTGCACGTAAGATTATATTTGTAATAGTGAATCACACTGGAAACTACTTTCAGTAATGCCAGACGGGAAATTAGTAAACTCAATTATCTAGTAAGGCTCCATTCATCTTCCGCTCCCGCATGCCTTCTCAAAATTCTTCTACTTAAATTATTGATTCAAAACATTATTTTAATAATTTATCTACTGGATGGAATTAAATAATAGAGGTACCCTGAAAATATCATATCATATACGCATATTGTTTTTTTTTTTAATGACATTACCATTAACGTTTAATTATTATGATAGCACATATTTGTTTCAATAACATCAAGGTACATTATACAAATTAAATAATGGAAATGCTCTTATAGTTTATATTTCTATTGGAAATAAATAACAAAGCTATTTTCTAGGAAAAATAAATAAATGAGGAGGGGGTGACGAAGATTTATACCTCACTAATCCGAATCATACTTTGAACTATCATATAAGACGAAAACATAACATCATTTGTCATAGTATTCATTTATTAAAACCCCTTAAATGAGTACTAATATAATTATTGACTCCCGTTTAGCGTATATCCCGTGTTTACTTCATTTTACGACAAAAGTGAATGCACACATAAGATACTCTAAATAACAAAGTAAACCACTTTTGTTATGTGCATGTTTGCCGAAAAACAAATAGAAAATAGAATAGCTGATTTCCCTTCAGGGAAATCTGCTAAAAACCGAGTTTTTCATTTCAGCCTCTCTTATAAGCCCCACTCCCCTTTGAACCTAAAATTTTTAATATAGCTTATAATCATGGAAGAATTAATGCTAATTCACACACCGAGTTTTGCTAAGTTCGGTTCAATCGTTAGTGCCCAACAAAATTGTTGGCTCCCACTTTAGATTTTAGTGTATATCTCGTTTATACTTTTCTATACGACAAAAGTGAATAAAACAAAAGTTACTTTAAATAGAAAAATAAACTACTTTTGTTATGTTCATATTTGCCGAAAAAGCAATAGGAAACGAAATATAGCTATTTTTAAATTCAGGACTACCTTATAACCCCCACTCCTGCCCGTCCCTAGAAATGTTAGTATGGCTTATTATAAGGAAAGCGTTAGTGCTAATACACATACTGAGTGTTTTATTTAGTTCGATTGAGTCTTTTGTGCCAAATAAAATTGTTGTCTCCCGCTATAATTTTTAGCGTATAACTCATTTATGCTTCCGTATACGGCAAAAGTGCATATACAAAAGTTACTCTAAATAACACAATAAACAACTTTTGTTATGTGCATATTTGCTGAAAAAGCAATAGAAAACGAAATATCACTATTTTTAATTTCAGGCCTCCCTTATAACCCCCACTCCTGCCCGTCCCTAGAAATGTTAGTATGGCTTATTATAATGAAGGCGTTAGTACTAATTCACATACCGAGTTTGGTTTAATTCGGTTTAGTCTTTAGTGCCAAATAAAATTGTGGACTCCCGCTTTAGTTTATAGCGTATAACTCATTTATGCTTCCGTATATGTCAAAAGTGAATATAACAAAAGTTACTTTAAATTACAAATTAAACAACTTTAGTTATGTGCATATTTGCTGAAAAAGCAATAGGAATCGAAATATCGCTATTTTTAATTTCAGACCTCCCTTATAACCCCCACTCCTGTTCGTCTTAGAGAATATTAATATAGCCTAAAGTCTAAGTTGGGCTAGTAGTAATATACATACCAAGTTTCATAAAATTCGGTTCAGCCGTTTATGCGTGAAAAGGTAACAAACAAACAAACAAATAAACAAACAAACAAACAAACAAACAAACAAACAGACACGAAAGAAACAAAATGTAGTTATGGTGTCTATGACATGTGAAACGAAAAGTTATCGTGAAATTTCGCGAAAAAAATCAATGTACAGACAGAGGTTACAATTTTATATATATATATATATATATATATATATATATATATATATATATATAGAGTAGAGTCCCGATTATCCGAGTCCCAATTATCCGAGTTCCGTGTTAACCGAGGTTCTCAAGGAGGTATGTACATAGCGAGGTAGTGCAATCAAACAGAAGACTGTAAAGGACTTCTTTAAAGAATCTTAATCATTAATGTAATTTTCATCATTCTATATTAAGGTATGTTTAGCTGTCTTCTGTTTTTTATTTTTTGTTGTTCAACATAACATTTGCAATAATTTTTAGTGTAAAAGAAAGTGGATTTCGTTCATAAAGATATTTTAAAAACATATGTAATTACATACAAAGCTTGCTTTTGTCTCCTCATAGCTCATAAACTTTTATTTTCTTCATCTCAAATGTTATTAAGCTGTTTTATTATTCCATCCGTGTTATCCGAGATCTTTCTTATCCGAGGTAATCCTGGTCCACATTAACTCGGTTAATCGAGACTCTACTGTATATATATATATATATATATATATATATATATATATATATATATAAATATATATAATATATAGAAGTTCCATATAAAATTTCCTTGTTAGTTAAACAAGTGATTTACATAACCTTGAAGGTCGAAGCCAGCATTTTAAATGACATGTTCAAAGGTGAAAATATATTAATAACATGGATACCTATCATACCGACAGATGTGCCAATTCAATTCAAATGAATTCAGTTTCCGATTAGATTGGCATTTGCAATGACAATCAACAAATCCCAAGGCCATACAATGTCTATTTGTGGCTTAGATTATAGTACACCATGTTTTTCACACGGGCAATTGTACGTAGCATGCTCTCGAGTGGGTAAACCATCCAGTTTGTTGGTGCTTGATAAAGATGGGCTAACAAAAAATATTGTTCACACTATAGCATTAAAAGATTGATGTTTGTTAGTGTTACTGTCTTAAATAATATGTGATATGTAATTTTAAGAAATAAACTATAATAACTTAAAAATAATATTGGTTGGCGTTTGTTATTTTTAAATTCCCTTATCGTTCAAAGCACTCCATGGCTATTTCACGCATATACCTCATACATACACACTTATAATAAGTAAGTTACTTTTTGTCTACACTAGAATTTATCTAGAAACTAGAAATAATTTATAAGGCAAATCAACGTTTGCCGGGTCCACTAGTATATATATAGTTATGTTTATTACTCACTTATTGCACAGTACAATAACTCTCGATCACTGAATTTCACAAAAACATGGCACTGCCCTGTTCTTCACAAAGAAAACTGCACTCCAGTGTTCTTTATACAAACAAGGTACTACACTGTTCTTTACATAAACATGGCACTGCCCTGTTCTTCACAAAGAAAACTGCACTGCAGTGTTCTTTATACAAACAAGGTACTACACTGTTCTTTACATAAACATGGCACTGCCCTGTTCTTCACAAAGAAAACTGCACTGCAGTGTTCTTTATACAAACAAGGTACTACACTGTTTCTTTACATAAACATGGCACTGCCCTGTTCTTCACAAAGAAAACTGCACTCCAGTGTTCTTCTTTATACAAACACGGTACTACACTGTTCTTTACATAAACATGGCACTGCCCTGTTCTTCACAAAGAAAACTGCACTCCAGTGTTCTTTATACAAACAAGGTACTACACTGTTCTTTACATAAACATGGCACTGCCCTGTTCTTCACAAAGAAAACTGCACTCCAGTGTTCTTTATACAAACAAGGTACTACACTGTTCTTTACATAAACATGGCACTGCCCTGTTCTTCACAAAGAAAACTGCACTCCAGTGTTCTTTATACAAACAAGGTACTACACTGTTCTTTACATAAACATGGCACTGCCCTGTTCTTCACAAAGAAAACTGCACTCCAGTGTTCTTTATACAAACAAGGTACTACACTGTTCTTTACATAAACATGGCACTGCCCTGTTCTTCACAAAGAAAACTGCACTGCAGTGTTCTTTATACAAACAAGGTACTACACTGTTCTTTACATAAACATGGCACTGCCCTGTTCTTCACAAAGAAAACTGCACTCCAGTGTTCTTTATACAAACGAGGTACTACACTGTTCTTTACATAAACATGGCACTGCCCGTTTCTTCACAAAGAAAACTGCACTCCAGTGTTCTTTATACAAACAAGGTACTACACTGTTCTTTACATAAACATGGCACTGCCCTGTTCTTCACAAAGAAAACTGCACTCCAGTGTTCTTTATACAAACAAGGTACTACACTGTTCTTTACATAAACATGGCACTGCCCTGTTCTTCACAAAGAAAACTGCACTCCAGTGTTCTTTCTACACAGAGGGTACTACACCTGTTCTTTACATAAACATGGCACTGCCCTGTTCTTCACAAAGAAAACTGCACTGCAGTGTTCTTTATACAAACAAGGTACTACACTGTTCTTTACATAAACATGGCACTGCCCTGTTCTTCACAAAGAAAACTGCACTCCAGTGTTCTTTATACAAACAAGGTACTACACTGTTCTTTACATAAACATGGCACTGCCCTGTTCTTCACAAAGAAAACTGCACTCCAGTGTTCTTTATACAAACAAGGTACTACACTGTTCTTTACATAAACATGGCACTGCCCTGTTCTTCACAAAGAAAACTGCACTCCAGTGTTCTTTATACAAACAAGGTACTACACTGTTCTTTACATAAACATGGCACTGCCCTGTTCTTCACAAAGAAAACTGCACTCCAGTGTTCTTTATACAAACAAGGTACTACACTGTTCTTTACATAAACATGGCACTGCCCTGTTCTTCACAAAGAAAACTGCACTCCAGTGTTCTTTATACAAACAAGGTACTACACTGTTCTTTACATAAACATGGAACTACACTGTTCTTTACATAAACATGGCACTGCCCTGTTCTTCACAAAGAAAACTGCACTCCAGTGTTCTTTATACAAACAAGGTACTACACTGTTCTTTACATAAACATGGCACTTCCCTGTTCTTCACAAAGAAAACTGCACTGCAGTGTTCTTTATACAAACAAGGTACTACACTGTTCTTTACATAAACATGGCACTGCCCTGTTCTTCACAAAGAAAACTGCACTCCAGTGTTCTTTATACAAACAAGGTACTACACTGTTCTGTACATAAACATGGCACTTCCCTGTTCTTCACAAAAGAAAACTGCACTCCAGTGTTCTTTATACAAACAAGGTACTACACTGTTCTTTACATAAACATGGCACTGCCCTGTTCTTCACAAAGAAAACTGCACTCCAGTGTTCTTTATACAAACAAAGTACTACACTGTTCTTTACATAAACATGGCACTTCACTGCCCTGTTCTTCACAAAGAAAACTGCACTGCAGTGTTCTTTATACAAACAAAGTACTACACTGTTCTTTACATAAACATGGCACTGCCCTGTTCTTCACAAAGAAAACTGCACTCCAGTGTTCTTTATACAAACAAAGTACTACACTGTTCTTTACATAAACATGGCACTGCCCTGTTCTTCACAAAGAAAACTGCACTGCAGTGTTCTTTATACAAACAAGGTACTACACTGTTCTTTACATAAACATGGCACTGCCCTGTTCTTCACAAAGAAAACTGCACTCCAGTGTTCTTTATACAAACAAAGTACTACACTGTTCTTTACATAAACATGGCACTGCCCTGTTCTTCACAAAGAAAACTGCACTCCAGTGTTCTTTATACAAACAAGGTACTACACTGTTCTTTACATAAACATGGCACTGCCCTGTTCTTCACAAAGAAAACTGCACTCCAGTGTTCTTTATACAAACAAGGTACTACACTGTTCTTTACATAAACATGGCACTACACTGTTCTTTACATAAACATGGCACTGCCCTGTTCTTCACAAAGAAAACTGCACTGCAGTGTTCTTTATACAAACAAAGTACTACACTGTTCTTTACATAAACATGGCACTGCCCTGTTCTTCACAAAGAAAACTGCACTCCAGTGTTCTTTATACAAACAAGGTACTACACTGTTCTTTACATAAACATGGCACTGCCCTGTTCTTCACAAAGAAAACTGCACTGCAGTGTTCTTTATACAAACAAGGTACTACACTGTTCTTTACATAAACATGGCACTGCCCTGTTCTTCACAAAGAAAACTGCACTGCAGTGTTCTTTATACAAACAAGGTACTACACTGTTCTTTACATAAACATGGCACTGCCCTGTTCTTCACAAAGAAAACTGCACTCCAGTGTTCTTTATACAAACAAGGTACTACACTGTTCTTTACATAAACATGGCACTACACTGTTCTTTACATAAACATGGCACTGCCCTGTTCTTCACAAAGAAAACTGCACTCCAGTGTTCTTTATACAAACAAGGTACTACACTGTTCTTTACATAAACATGGCACTGCCCTGTTCTTCACAAAGAAAACTGCACTCCAGTGTTCTTTATACAAACAAGGTACTACACTGTTCTTTACATAAACATGGCACTGCCCTGTTCTTCACAAAGAAAACTGCACTCCAGTGTTCTTTATACAAACAAGGTACTACACTGTTCTTTACATAAACTGTTCTTTACACAAACATGGCACTGCCCTGTTCTTCACAAAGAAAACTGCACTCCAGTGTTCTTTATACAAACAAGGTACTACACTGTTCTTTACATAAACATGGCACTGCCCTGTTCTTCACAAAGAAAACTGCACTCCAGTGTTCTTTATACAAACAAGGTACTACACTGTTCTTTACATAAACATGGCACTGCCCTGTTCTTCACAAAGAAAACTGCACTCCAGTGTTCTTTATACAAACAAGGTACTACACTGTTCTTTACATAAACATGGCACTGCCCTGTTCTTCACAAAGAAAACTGCACTGCAGTGTTCTTTATACAAACAAAGTACTACACTGTTCTTTACATAAACATGGCACTGCCCTGTTCTTCACAAAGAAAACTGCACTGCAGTGTTCTTTATACAAACAAGGTACTACACTGTTCTTTACATAAACATGGCACTGCCCTGTTCTTCACAAAGAAAACTGCACTGCAGTGTTCTTTATACAAACAAGGTACTACACTGTTCTTTACATAAACATGGCACTGCCCTGTTCTTCACAAAGAAAACTGCACTCCAGTGTTCTTTATACAAACAAGGTACTACACTGTTCTTTACATAAACATGGCACTGCCCTGTTCTTCACAAAGAAAACTGCACTCCAGTGTTCTTTATACAAACAAGGTACTACACTGTTCTTTACATAAACATGGCACTGCCCTGTTCTTCACATAGAAAACTGCACTCCAGTGTTCTTTATACAAACAAGGTACTACACTGTTCTTTACATAAACATGGCACTGCCCTGTTCTTCACAAAGAAAACTGCACTCCAGTGTTCTTTATACAAACAAGGTACTACACTGTTCTTTACATAAACATGGCACTGCCCTGTTCTTCACAAAGAAAACTGCACTCCAGTGTTCTTTATACAAACAAGGTACTACACTGTTCTTTACATAAACATGGCACTGCCCTGTTCTTCACAAAGAAAACTGCACTCCAGTGTTCTTTATACAAACAAGGTACTACACTGTTCTTTACATAAACATGGCACTGCCCTGTTCTTCACAAAGAAAACTGCACTGCAGTGTTCTTTATACAAACAAGGTACTACACTGTTCTTTACATAAACATGGCACTGCCCTGTTCTTCACAAAGAAAACTGCACTGCAGTGTTCTTTATACAAACAAGGTACTACACTGTTCTTTACATAAACATGGCACTGCCCTGTTCTTCACAAAGAAAACTGCACTCCAGTGTTCTTTATACAAACGAGGTACTACACTGTTCTTTACATAAACATGGCACTGCCCTGTTCTTCACATAGAAAACTGCACTCCAGTGTTCTTTATACAAACAAGGTACTACACTGTTCTTTACATAAACATGGCACTGCCCTGTTCTTCACAAAGAAAACTGCACTCCAGTGTTCTTTATACAAACAAGGTACTACACTGTTCTTTACATAAACATGGCACTGCCCTGTTCTTCACAAAGAAAACTGCACTCCAGTGTTCTTTATACAAACAAGGTACTACACTGTTCTTTACATAAACATGGCACTGCCCTGTTCTTCACAAAGAAAACTGCACTCCAGTGTTCTTTATACAAACAAAGTACTACACTGTTCTTTACATAAACATGGCACTACACTGTTCTTTACATAAACATGGCACCGCGCCAAAACAAATGCATTGTTCACTAAAGCTGCACTAAACACACTGTTATTCACTTTAAGAGAACTGAGAACAAGCTGGCTGTCTTTTTTTTTTTTATCTGAGATCCAGTTTTCAGAAAAGGATATTGGCTAGGAGACATTGCATCACATTTTGGCTGTTCCTTCTGTTTCATTAGGAATGCATATGTTAGGTAGGAATAGCCTAACCCAATTTGTGTAATAATTACTTGCTCCTCTCGTGTAAATGTAATATTTCTTTCTTTCCATGGATTGTAGGTTTAAGTTTGTTGTCCTCCTGTAACCAGTCTTGTGATTCTTGATAGAAAAAAGTTTTAACTTATATGAACACCACAAATACAATTATAATAAATTACTATATTTGAATACCAATGCAGTTGTTAGAAAATAATAAGGATAATTTATGTACAACTGTTTTCAATATTATAATAAATTATTTATTAACATTTTAATGTATTTTATTTCAACCACCATCTACATCATTGAAAACATTTTTATATATTTAATGTTCAACTAGACTCGTTAACATTTTAATGGGCACTATGGGTACTGTTCCAAATTAGTAACTTCAAGTATACATACACATATACATTTATGAATTTAAGAGCTCACCATTGGATTTTCTGTGTGCACAACCAAGGTATTGTGACAAAAAGGAAGTATGATGCACTTTATATAATTTCAGCAGACTGCTGTGAATCAGATATCTTCAAATTATAGGCATATAGGATCCAGCACTGAGCGTTCTGGTATACCTGGAGAACAAGAGGCTCCTGAAGACCTGCTTTTTCTTGTCGTTCTTTGTTGCCGTGGGGTGCTGGTTCGGGGAAATTCCCCATCATTTTTTAGGTCTGCAAAAATCTGTTTTCTCTACTCATGCAGGAATAATTGAAAATGATGTGTTAATAAATATTTAAGTATCTGTTTTTCATGATGAACATATTCCACATCAGCGCTTATATTGAAATGATGGTGAACTACCAGCTCTTACATGCTTTTTGGCTCACGAATTGGCAATTTCAAATTGGATATATCCTCTTTTATATTTATGATTTCTTAAAATGTACATATTACAATATATTTTTGTATAGATATCAAATTTTGCTCTGTCTCAAATGATAGCCTAAACCAATCTAATTATTAATAATATCTGCTGTCGTCATTAATATTTCTGACATCACCTATATATATATATATATATATATATATATATATATATATATGTGTGTGTGTGTGTGTGTGTGTGTGTGTGTGTGTGTGTGTGTGTGTGTGTGTGTATTTGTTTGTTTACCGCTCTAGCAGAGATAAGTTTTGTTGGATCATGCAAAACTCAATATATAACTGTAAAACGAGAGATCAAGTTCACTGATGGCTAAAAATTGGAGCAGGAGGAGGGGAGGGACAAAAAATTCGAAATATCTTCGTATTATGAATTGGATTGAAAAATGTTTTTCTATCAAATTGAAAAAAAATGTACTTTTTCAATACCTTCTCTATGGTTAACCAATCAATATAAAACAAAAGATAAAATTTGTTCATGGTCATAATGAGACTAGGAGGGGGGGGGGGAGGTTTCGAAGAGGGCCAAAATAAAAAAATTGAAATATCACTCTTATTATGGATCATATCAAATCTATCTTATTGTATCAATGAAGTGTTTTTATAATTATGTTAATTTTCCAGATGTGAGCAGGCTGTTAGAAAGGAGAATGGTGCCTAAGAGGACGGTTCACGAAAACGATGAAACTGTAGTATTAGGGGTCGCATCATCAGGGACTTCATCGCCTGACTCTATGCTCTCATGGATTCGTGCTTTGACTCTCTCTTCTCCAAAACTTGCTCACTTACAGGTTTTATTTAGGGTTTCACAAGATACTACCAAATCTAAAATTATTGATTCCTTGTCTGAACCTGTTGGGAAAATTGATGAGACATAAATTAATTTATGTAATTTGAGTATTTGTTATTGTGTAATGGTTTTTAAAATAAACTTTATTTATTCGACTCTGTATCCTGCTCCTCCGCCTCTCTTACAACACATTTGCTTTAATGTTGCATTTCCTTTGGTATAATATTTTAGGAATTCGGTTGCTTTTAAATATACACGTGTTTGGATAAGTCAATGAAGAATACCTACAAGGAATGACTCTGAAATCAGTTCCAGCAATAGACCTATGAAGAGGTTTAGAAGAACATTGAATGAATTGAAATGTGAGATGCTGGGGTAGCAATCGGTAAAGGGAAGAAACCTCTGGCTTAAGGGGGGTTCATTGAAAGCGGAAAAAATCCAAATATCTTGGTATATAACATAAATATGTATATAACAATATTTATTATAGGTAATTTAATTTGCAATAAGATTAATTATATATAATAATATATGCTATATAATTTTTTGATCCAACTTATAGCAACGGAGATATTTCCAATTTTCAAAATTCCCTCTGCTAAACCCCCCCTCCCACTGGTCCGATTTCAGCTATTAACGAACTTGGTCTTCCTTTTTATATAAAACGATTAAATATGGAGTTTGGTAACGATCAAACAAAAATTGTGACCCCTAGAGCTTTGAAATATATATATATGTATATATATATATATATATATATATATATATATATATATATATATATATATATATACATACTACCTAAGGTACCCGGCTTCGATCGGGAAATCATTAGAGGCTGAATATTGAGGGTAGCAAAGCTTCAATGTGTTTAATTATACTTCCATTTTGGGCCTATTATTTTTCCATAAGGGCCAGGTAATTGTAGAGGGCTTATAGAATAGAAATTTGAATTAAAAAGAGTAAATGAGAATGAGTTCCCAATAAATCCCGCTCTACTGATTGACACACTTTGAATAATTCAAATCATTATCACGGATGCAATTTATTATAATTAAATAGTATCTATAATGCACATATTTTCTGCTAAACCCACTCTGGGCACACATACTTCAAAAATAGTCGGTTGTAAGTAGATGTCAACATATAGGAGGAAATAAGCTACTATATACCAGAATTAAAGAGTTTGATTCCCCAGAACTTCCGCTATCACTCCTTGTATAAATTCAGTGTGACTTTGTTTAAAAATTACGTAATAATAATTGAATAATGAAATTGTTCACATAGTTTTCATTTCCATTGGAAATAAATAGCGTTATTTCCTAGTGAAAATAAATATTAAAGGAGGTGGGGGGGGGCTGCAGAGATTTATAACCATTAATTTGTACTAAAACAATTGGTTTCTCCTGCTATAGTTTTATCATATATCTCGCTTGTACTTTGTTAAACGACAAAAGTGTGTATAATAAAAGTTATTTTATTATTATTATTTATTAACGTCCACTTTTTGCAACTCAGGCTAATTGGGACGGGTTATCTACAGGTTACCGCCCTTTTCTAGCCAGGGTGGGATTTTAGTATGTTATTTAATGAATTTCGTCACTAAATAATTTCCTTTGCCCAGGCGAGAATCGAACTTGCCACTCTAGGTTTGCCATGTGAGATAAAGGTCAACGCTTTAACTCGCATGGCTAACCTGAGCCCCTAAAGTTATTTTAAATAACAAACTAAAAACCTTCAGCAATGTGCATGAGATAATAGGCTTCTCAGAACCCCCCCCCTTTTTGTCCATAGAATTGCTGACAGCTAATTTTCATGGAGGAGTGGATGCTAATTCACATACCAAGTTTTGTTTAATTAGGTTGTCTTTTAGGCCCAATAAAATTATTGACTTCCACTATAGGTTTTAGTGTATATCTCGTTTTTACTTTGGTATATGAAAAAAGTACATATAACAAAAGTTACTTTAAATAAAACAATGGACAACTTTTGTTACTTACATCTGTTGAAAAATCAATGGGAAACGGAATATCGCAATTGTTTATTTCAGGCCTCCCTCATAACCCCACTCCCGTTTGGACCAAAAATTTTAATATAGCTTATAACCATGGAAGAATTAATGTTAATTCACGTACGGAGTTTTGTTTAGTTTGGTTGGGTCTTTGGTACCAAATAAAATTGTTGATTCCCGTTATAGTTTTTAGCGTATAACTCATTTATACTTCCGCATACAACAAAAGTGAATATTATAAAAGTTACTTTAAATAAAAAAATAAACAACATTTGTCATGTGCATATTAGTAGAAAACCCAAAAGAAAACGAAATATCGCTATTCTTAATTTCAGGCTTCCCTTACAACCCCCTCCTGCCCTTCCCTAGAAATATTGGTATGGCCTATTATAATGAAGACGTTAGTGCTAATACAAATACCGAGTTTTATTTAGTTTGGTTGAGTGTTTTATGCCAAATAAAATTGTTGACTCACGCTATATGTTTAGCGTATTTACATTTTGGTATATAACAAATGTTACTCTAAATAGCAAAATAAACAACTTTTGTTATGCGCACATTTGCCAAAAACCAATAGGAAACGAAATATCGCTATTTTTTATTTCCCTATAACCCCCACTCCTGTTAGTCTCAGAGAATATTAATATAGCCTAAAGTCTAAGTTGGGTTAGTACTCATAGGCATACCAAGTTTCATAAAATTCAGTTTAGCTGTGTATGCGTGAAAAGGAAACAAACTAACAGACACCACTGAATCAATATGCAGTTATGGTGTCTATGACATGTGAAACAAAAAGTTATCCTGAGAAAAATCAATGTACAGACAAAGGTTACAATTTTATATATATATATATATATATATATAAATTAATTTTGAACGGACCTCATGCTCGTCATCTCCTGGGTAGGATTGATGGACATTTGAGGAAATTTTTCAAAAATTGTGTCATGAGTACGACCTCAATAGCTGATTTCCCTTAAGGGAAATCTGCTAAAATGGAAGGACATAAGACAGAATTCTCAAAGAAAAACACTAATTACTTTCAATGAATACTTCAAAAAGAGGAGAAGTACAAAAACATTATATCATGCTGCATTATTAGCTTTTTTTTTTTTTTTTTTTTTTTTTTTAAGGTGCCAAGATTTTATTGATTTCACCAGGGTCACAGAACATGTAAGAGTTTGAAAAAGTAGTAGAACATTTTCGGCAACCCAGCCAAGACATCAAATTGGTGGAAGTCAAGTTTCTTGCTAAAGTTGATTAATACTAGGAAAACGTCATGCATGAGGGAATAGTAAAATACATAAGTAACATCAGCAGAGAAGATGACTATAATAGATTTAGCAATCCTATATAACTGCAAAATATTTGGTTTATCTAAATCTCAACTAACCCCTCAACAATGCCGGTGGCCTAGAACCTCAAATAAAAAAAAAATAATGTTTATAATCTTAACATATTTATGAGCCAATAAATAAATTGTTTCATAATTGTTGAATGATAAATGTCTTATAAAATATTTTATTAGACAATAGATAGATAGATAAAATTTTATTACTCTCTTACAATAGACAATGTGCTATAATTTTCCTAATAACAATAGTGTTACTTATTTCAAAACAATGAACTAATTGTTTTAACTTAATTGCATCTATCAATATACATCAAAGGTCAATAAAAACAATTAAAATTGAAGGACACCCCAATATTTATATAAAAAAGGAAGACTAGAGCTTGGATGACAAACTCCTCTAGGATTCGGCGGTTCATCTCTATATCTATCTCCATCAGGTGAGTCCTCATTCTAATAAACATAAATGTTGCTAACTCATAACTTATTTATATATTTTACCAAAACAAATATTGTAATAATATCTACGCTTGCTATTTCAATTTATGTTAATTACTTCAAATTAAAGTAGGAGTATAAAAATTTATAACTCACACTTTTATACTTGTTACACTTGTCCTGTTTGCAATATGTAATAATTGCTTAGTATAAAGATTATTGTAGTTCTTATTGAAATAACTGAAATCAATATTTTCTTTTATTTGTTTTATTTTGGACATGTTTCAAGGGGTTTGAGAAATGACATTCTATAATAATAAATGATTATTTCAGAGACATAAAGACACACTTCGTAATTTTCCTTTCATGACCTTTATAGTATGTTAATTAAATAATACTCTAGTGTAATTAGAATTTGAATATCTTATAAGAGATTAATTATCTTAATACAATTTCAAATGCAGATATGTTTTTTTTTTCAAAGTTCAATTTAAATTCTGTCACCATTTTTTTTCCCTTTTGTTTATATTGTATGATAATAAAACATAAATGAACGCAGTAAGGTTGCCCAATCCAAATCAGGATATCCTACTTAAGTAAAAGACTTCTTAATTAATAGACAATAGTTTAGTCCAAAAAAAGGTACCCTTACCTTATGGATTTTCCACTTTCACTGCATCGCAGAATACTTTTGAGTATTTGGGTCTGTTCGAAAAAAATCTATTGTTTGTGAATTCCAATAGGAATTTACATCCTTGATTATTATTGTACTCCCCAAGAAAGAAGGATGAACGAAAATGACTAACATATTGTAGTAAATAAACATAGAAAAATAGATATATAATAAAATGATATGAAAAAAAAAAAAAATTAACAAAATGCTTTCAAGACATTTTCAGAATAAAAAAATAAATATAAAGATCAAATATACAATTTAAAATATTTATTGAACTTTTGTGAGTATTAATTTGTTGAACTTAACATAGCTATTACTCATTTTAGAACAATTTAATCTGGATGAAAGTAATATTCGTCAATGTTGTATGCACTGTCTATATTTAATCTTGGGCTAGTGTGGGATCACTCAGGTCCGTGTTGTTTATACCAATGAGCACTATAAACAAAATTCTTTACTCTTTAAAAAAATACAAATAAGTAAATGTCGCATTCTTGTTGAAATCATCATTCAAAACCTTAAAATGAGTTCCTACTATTTATAATCCGTTGAAATCCTTACCCAAACTGCATTAGATCTGTGATGTTCCCATATTTGTTCAAGTAACTCTCAAACCATGGCCAATTAAGGATCAAATGATCCAAGTTCATTATGAGAGGATGTGATCTCCTTTCATCTACCTTTGGAACTCTCCACCAACTTTTTTACAAGCCACAGTTCACCATTCAGATGATATACACGGTTCTGAAGTTAGTAACAATCTCTGAGTAGATGAGTGAATGCTTAAGGAGGAAACATGTTACAATTCCTGTTTGTAGTAATGCGCCAACACCGAACTCTCCAAGGGGTTTTGCTTTTAGTATATATCGTGTTAGTCGCTTTACCAAGCAAGGGCTGCCAGGTCTAATTTAGTATGGAGAGAATGGTTAATTTAGTAGCGATGAGAGAGTCACCCAGCATTCCCTGAGGAGGTTCCTCAAATGGCTAGGAGGCTACTTCTACGCTAATGTATTTAAAGACTTAGTGAGTGATTCAGTAAGGAAGTCATCCTGAGTCAGATGCTGATCTCCACCCCCCCCCCCCCCTGGAGAAGCTCAGTCAGTAAGGATGGCTCATCCTGAGTACCAGTAGATAATATATACTGATGAGGAAGTACCGTTCGTAGCACTCCATTGACAGAAGTGACAAAACTACTAGATGCTCAGCAATGGGTTAATGCAGTTGAGCTTAGCAGGGAAATGGCACACCTCAAATTTAGTTATAATAAAAATAGATTTAATTATTTAATAATATTGTTAGCAACACTGATCAACTAAGCATAACCTTCCATCAGCAGTTAGTGCAGATTATGTTTGGTTGCTACATACTAATTGTTTTGCACTTCGTTTCTTATCATAAGTTTTGCTATGAATACATAGAAATTCAGTATGAGCCTGAAATAATTTACTATAGATAACCTGTGGACTAGGTTTTATTAGACAAAAATGTGCCACATGTTAACTCTACTAAATCACACTCTACACTAAATGAGGTTTGGTTAAATAACATGTGTTAATTAAAACAATTGAATAATAAACAATATATCATTTTCCCCCACCAACATAAAAGTCCTGGAGATAAGCTGGAGGGCGACGATTTCTAGAGCTGCGCCTGAGAGCTGGGGGAGGGGGTGACGGCTGAGCCACCGGGCTTGGTTCATCTACTTGATTTCTGGGTGAAGTAGGTTCACCTCCTGATTCTTCATTTTCTAGCAAGCCCTGGTCCTGGTTCAAATTGGAGTCCATATGTTGTAGCTGGGTATCCTCTTGTCTAGCTCCTTCACTGCTATATGTAGGGGTTGGGGCCAAGTGCCTCGTAGATACAGTAGTCTCTCGTCCGTCTGGCAGTCTGACATGGGCGTACTCCGGGTTCGCCTCTAGAAGAGTCACTTCATCCACCAGCGGTTCGTACTTGGACTGTCTGACGTTTCTACGAAGATGCACTGGGCCTGGTGTGAGAAGCCAGGAAGGAGTGGAACTACCATTACCCGATTTCCTGGGGTGCTTGAACATCTGCTCGTGAGGAGTCTCGTTCGGAGCGGTGCACAGAAGAGAACGGATATCATGAAGAGCATCGTCGACGACAAGCTCCCACTGATGAGTCCTTAATTGCTTTGTTCTGAGAGCTAATTCAATGGTCTTCCAGACTGTGCTCACGAATTTTTCTGCTTGCCCATTCCCCTGTGGGTTGTATGGCGTGGTCCGACTCGTAGCTATCCCATTGGTGGTTAAAAATGTTTTTAGTTCCTGGGACATGAAGGAAGATCCCCTATCAGTATGTATATAACATGGTAGTCCAAATATAGCAAATAAAAATTGTAATTTATTTTTAACAGTCGATGCTGAAAGGTCATGACAAGGAAATGCGAAGGGGTATCTGGAGAACTCGTCAACTATAATCAGGAGGTAACGGTTTCTTGTATTGGTTGGTAGTGGTCCTTTAAAGTCTATGTTAAGTCGCTCCAATGGTCGTGTCGCCTTTATAAGATGTCCTTCTTGCTTATTGAACCTCGGTTTCAGCTCAGCACAGATCTTGCATGACGTCGTTACTTTCCTAATGGCTTCCAGCGAGTAAGGCAAATTCTTTATTTTTACCCAATGATTTAATCGAGTGACTCCGGGATGACATAGTTCTTGGTGAAGTTCTTTGAGCTTGTTAAAATTACATCCGATCGCCGAACATATTCTTGACAACGCGTCTGCTGCTTCATTCTGACGTCCCGGTCTGTATACAATTTCATAATCGAAGCAGGATAGTTCAAGACGCCAACGATAGATTTTCTCGTTCTCGACTTTGCCAGGTTGTTTGCCATCGAACATAAAAGACACGGACTTTTGATCTGTAATAAGCCTAAAGTGCCTCCCTAGTAGATAGTGACGCCACTTTCTTGCTGCCTCTACTATCGCGTAGGCTTCTTTCTCCACCGATGAATGTCGTCGTTCGGAATGGTTGAGAGTTCGAGAGAAAAATGCTACAGGTCGACCGTTCTGCGAAAGTGTAGCTCCTATTGCATGTTCAGAAGCATCTGTTTCAACTGTAAAGACGGCTTCTTCATCAATAGCACTGATAAAGCGTTTTCTATGTCTGATTTTAGTATTTCAAAAGTTTGAGCTGCTCGATTATTCATGGGAAACGGACTTGATGTCAAAATGTTAATTTTCTGAGAAAACTGAGGAATGAAATTAGAAAAGTGTGAAAACATTCCCATTGCTCTCTTCAAGGTGGCTGTATTCGTAGGTAGGGGTAGCTCACGTAAGGATTGGAGACGGTCCGGATCAGGGCGTATTCTTTTATTGCTTACGACAAACCCGAGTAATTTTATCGAACGGACGGAGAAAATACTTTTTTGTTCATTGATTGTCAGACCATATTTTTCTACAGCTTTTAAAAATTTCCTCAGGTTTGCGTCATGTTCCGCTTGATCCTTCCCACATACCGTTATGTCGTCCAAATATGCATAGACTCCCGTAAGTCCTTCTCGAGTAATTATGTTATGGATCGTCCGTTGAAAGCAAGCAACTGCATTTCGTGGGCCAAGTGGAATGGAGGGCCCTACTACAATTTTATTTATGACTATTTCTAATAAACTACACACTTATGTAGGCAAATTGGAATCGGCATATTCCATGAGATGCGAATTATTCTTGCATGCTTCGTGACCAATATGTCACTTCTTCAGTGGCTTAAATCTTCTCACTAGAGAAGTACTGATGGACCTCACAAACCTTTAATAAGTACCCACCTGCCATTGGGAAGTCACATACAAAACTTGTAAAACAAAATATAATTAAGAAATTTCCAAGGTAAAGAAGAGTTTTATTTGCTATCCCTGACAACAATTGAAATAAAGTCTCACATGCAGAGGCTGCAAAAACTAAGCAGATTTTCCAATTGCTTGTGTAACAGCAGTGGTGGCTCGTAGCTAAAATTAGTGGGGGGCTGTTCCAGAGAATTTTAGTCTTTGTTTTAAAATTGTGTAAAATGAAACAAACATGTATAAAAAGAAAATTTATTCAGAAACTTGATAAAATCCTAAAAGAATGAAATCAAACATTTTTTACTTACTTTAACCTAAATTGTTACAGTTCAAGCTTAATCTATTGAGTTAAAAATGAAATCCATTCTTCTTGTTTTAATTTGCACAAAAAGATCAATAATCTTCTCTTTGATCTCTGGATGACAACTGAGGAAAGTTTTCTCCATTGAAAGCACTGCAAGCGCATTTAGTCTTTCCAAATTCATAGTGCTCCTTAGAAAGTTTTTTATTCTTTTCAATGTTGAAAAGTGTTCTGCCTCTGATGTAGTCATAGGAATTGTCAAGAGGATTTTTATCAGTTTCGTAATTTCACTAAAAACATCACCTAGATTATTTTCCAAGATAAATTTCAGCAGCTCAATTAATTTGCAATATTAATGAATATCAGACCTTCAATAGTATACTTTTAGTTCAGTTTCAAGCTTTTCTTTGTCGATCATGGGATATGATTCAGTGGTCAGTACTACGGAGTTTGTCCAATAAATACGCGAACTGGTGGAATATGGTGGCCATTACGGAGAGTTAAGCCATGCCCACTGGCCTCACGTGTTGTCTGGGACCCAATGAGCCGTCAGTGCTTGGCAGAACGTTACCCTGTGCGGATCTTGCGAGTAGAGTTATTTTTAGTTTTGCATTATTTTTTTGTTCGTCGATATGGAAATTGACTAATTCACTGAACAACGAATTAACAATCAAGTTTTTGGTAAAGCTTGGTAAAAATTACCAAGAAATTGCTGAAATGTTGAGAGTTGTTTATGGTGATAATGCTATGAAGAAAACAGCCATTTTCAAGTGGATTAAGCGCTTTAAAGAAGGTCGAGAAGACACCACGGATGATGCAAGAATTGAACGACCTTCAACCTCTTGTGTGCATGAAAACATTGATCGTGTGCGTCGTCTTGTCCTTACTGATCGCCCAAAAACTGTCCGAATGATAGCTGAAGAACTAAATTTAGGAAAATCAACAGTGCACACAATCTTAACCGAGCATTTGGGCTTAAGAAAGGTTTGTGCGAAAATCGTGCCAAAACTGCTGACTCCGCATCAAAAGTTGAGAAGAGTCGAATGTGTTACTGACTGGAAAAATTCCATGGAAAATGATGTTGGATTCTTAAATAGGTTTAAGACTGGTGATGAATCGTGGTTTTTCGAGTATGACCCCGAATCGAAATCGCAAAGCATGGAGTGGAAAGCAACAGGTGAAGCTCGAACAAAAAAATCAAGGAAAAGCCGATCAAAAATCAAAGCCATGCTCCTGGTTTTCTTTGATATCAAAGGTGTTGTTCATCATGAATTCCTTCCTGAGGGACAAACGGTAAATTCTGAGTTCTACCTTAACGTTCTCAAGCGTTTGAGAGATCGAGTGCGAACACATTTGACTCAAAACGATGGATGGATTCTTCATCAAGACAATGCACCCGCACATTCGGCTTTGGTTGTTCGCCAGTTTCTGGCTAAAAATTCAATCACTATCCTTGATCATCCCCCTTATTCACCGGACCTCGCCCCCCCTGCGACTTTTTTCTATTCCCTAAATACAAAAATGTGATGAGGGGACAGCATTGGGAAGACGTGGACACAATAAAACAAGAAACGACGAGGAGACTGAAAAGCCTGACTTCCGAGGACTTCCAAGGGAGCTTTGAAGAGTGGAAAAGAAAATGGGATAAGTGCATAGCAGTGAATGTAGAGTATTTTGAAGGGGACAAAATCAATGTAGATGAAACTTTGTAAAATAAAGTTTTTATTAGTTCGCATGTTTATTGGACAAACCACGTATCTCTTTTATGGGATGTTCATTCTTAAAACTAGTGAAGCAATTCTTGTTGAACAATTTAGCAGCTACTAAGTGTTTAAGAATACTACTAATTACTACTAAGAATATCTGACCATTATATCAAACATATACAGTCACACACTTCCTTAGCTTCTGCCATGAGTATCTTTGAGTTTCTCAATTCTAAAATAGCAGTTCTGAAATTTGTTATATATTCATTGACTTTAAACAAACTAATTTCTCGAGATTGCATTTGGTTGTAAATTATTTCAACATGAGGCATAATCTGATGAAAAAGCTTTAACAAAAAATTGAAATTATCATCATTTAAGTATTATAGAATTCCTGTTGCTTCTGCAATGGTTTGATCTACATTTGATGCTGACTGAATTTCAGTAAGGCAGTTTTTGAAGGTTGCAAATTTTCATGAACTCTGTTAATGATTGTATGTTGAAGCTCCTCCTTGTAGAAGATGGACGTGGTATGCTGACTTCCATATGCTTCTTGAGAATAGGCACACTTTGTGGTGATCTTGAGAAGAATGTTAGAGAAAAATGATCTTGTTTCGTGCAATACTTGCTGTATTTCTCATTATTAAATTAAGTTGATGTGCATTACTATAAACTGCTTTTATTTCTGCTTGAACCCCTGCTTTTCTGCCTTTCATGACATTTGCACCATCAAATGTCTGAGCTAACAGTTTTTGTCCATTTCCTTGAAGGATTATTTACAATTGTTCTAAAATACGTTTTGATATGCCATCTGGAGTTTGATTTTCTGGAATAAAGAGTCCCCAAAAACGCTCAAATATTTCTCCATTCAATACTAACCGTAGTATTGAGACCATTTGAGTGTGTTCCCAAACATTTGATGTGTCATCAGCCATGACAGCTAGAAAGGAAGCTTTCCCAATTTCCGTCCTTACCTCCTCATGGTATATTTGTAGCAGTCAGTCAAGTATCTCATTATGAATGGCTTAAGAAACACCTTTGAAGACTGTATTGGTTTCTAAGTGATGCTTCAAATCTGAATCTAAGTTAGATAACAAATTTAATAATCCTCTAAATACCCCTGGAGTTATTGAATCGTCTTCTTCATCAAGGGAGTTTCAAAGTTTCCACAAAAGAAAGTACAGTATATTATTTTGGACAGAATTGCACGGTTCTTTTTAACCTTTATAGGTATTATGCTCATTGATTGAAAGTCTGTTTGCCTCACTAAATTACGGTTCATAAAAGTGACAGTGAAACTACATTATCAACGTGCTTCTTTCACGTCGTTCTTCATGCTTTTCAGTTTTTTCTTTCATTTTGTTTATATTTCTAAAACCATCTTTTGTCCACGTTACATCACCTCCAAACAGCAAACACGGGAAGCAAAGCAGTACATTTTTTATTTCACAGCCGCAAAGCCAACTTTTTCATTGGTACCATTCAGAATTAAAGCTACGAATATATTGCTTGTTGTTGTTTATGCCTGACTGACATATTAGAATATCAGGTGTTGAACAACCTTTTTTCTTAACTGAAACTTTCGGGTGAAATGCAGTTTAACCCCACCCTCGGTGGAAATAACCGATGACGTATTTTGGAAATTTTTGAATGCGGTCACTAAAGTCTATCCTCCACAGTCTAAGTATCCGCCAAATTAAGTGTGTTAAAAAAATGGCCGCGTTCGCCATTTTCAAAAGTGCGCCGCCAAGGGTGAGATTAAACATCATTTTCACCAAACTTTCTCATGGAGAGACAGCTGTGGAAACTTAAGTTGTTGAAGTTCACTTACATTCACAGAACTTATTTCTTGGGGATGCAAGGCCATTTAAAGATTTATGTTAAATCAAAGAATTGTAAAAAATGAATCGAATAGAACAGCTGGAAGCAGTATAATAATTTAATTCTACACTTTATCACATTCAAGAATATGGTACACGGTTTTTAAGCACAACTCACGCGAAGTAAAAACAAAAAAGTCCGTCACGCAGGGGCTGCGTAAACTAAGCAGATTTCCCACGTGACGTTTTACAATAGAGAAATTTCACGAGAGCCGAGCAGTTAATGAAACGGTCGAACTAGCTTTAGGCGGGAAAGCCAAGTTTAGGCGCCTAGATTTAATAAAAATGCAAATATCTCGTTTAATATTCAAGATAGAGAGTAAATGTATATAACAATATTTATAGTAAATTTAATTTACACCAACATAAGTAAATACAAACGGTAATGAGAAATCATTCAGTTAATTTTAAAAAACTCCCAACTGAAACGGCTTCTGAATAGTATGAATAATTTATATTTTAATAACTCAAATTTTAGTAGTCCAAGAACTAAAGAAGGGGGGGGGTGCGGATGAAAATAACGTATTTGCATAAACCACAGAAAGTAAAGGTTAGAAAGACAGGTTAGGTAGAAGCTTCTGGCACTGTAGAAGCTTCTGCCACAGACTTCATAAAAATGCAAATATCTCGGTTAATATTCAAGATAAGAGATTAAGTGTATATAACAATATTTATAGTAAATTTAATTTGCAATAAGATTGATTCTGTACAATTTTTTCGATCCGACGAATAGTAACGGAGATATTTCGAATTTTCGAAAATCCTCCCCTCTAACCCCCCCCCCCTCGTGGTCCGATTTCAGCCGTTAACGAACTTGATCTTTCTTTTTACATAAAACGACTAAATATTGAGTTTGGTAACGATCAAACAAAAATTGCGGCCGCTAGAGCGGTAACAGACAAATACGAGTATATATATATATACATATATATATATATATATATATATATATATATATATATATATATATATATATATATATACAGTTTTGAACGGACCTCATTTTCGGCATCTACTAGGTAGGATCGATGGACATTTGAAGAAAAAATTCGAAAATTCCGTCATGAGTACAACCTCAATAGCTGATTTCCCTTAAGGGAAATCTGCTAAAAATACCCTCGACCAACACGCCAGGGTCGAGACTGCGACAACGACAGTGTTCTCCCTCCCTTGCAGCCTCGCCTGTGTGACAACAGTCAAACACCTCGCCGCTGCATTAAGCTTAAGGAGTATATATTATACAAATATAAAGAAAGAATTAAAGAAAAAAGGCTCATTATATTAAATGGAATAATTGATTAATAGCAAGTGGAAATTGGGGATGCTGCAGTTGCACAGTGCCTATACGGGGCGCCACTCTGGAACACAATTGTCTTATCATTTCACCTCAGTAAATAACAAAGATATTTTGAATATTCAAATTTCTCCTTTCTTACCCCCTCCCCATTCTGATTTCAGCAAGTAACTATGATGATCTTTAGTGTTGAATGAAACAGTAGAATATTGAGTACCTATTGTGTAGAAAAAGTCCGTCACGCAGGGGCTGCCAAGCGTAAACTAAGTAGATCTCCCGCGTGAAGTTTAACAATAGACATATCTACATACCGGTAACACAATACCACCGTGAATATTAAGTGAATAAATACAAACGATAATAAGAAACCTCCCTACGGAAAACATCAGAAACGTAAACAATCAGAACTGCCAACTTCTTACCGGAAATAAAAACAATTGCTGTAATATATCTGAATATAACGTATTAATTTGATTGAAAACTAGTTACTATATCTATTACTGTAATTTATAATTAATCAGAATAATTTTTATCTCAATCAATCAAATTTAAGTAGTCCAAAAACTTAAGAAAGGGGGGGTCACCAGAACTTATTTGCATGTTTCTCGTATAATAAATGTCTCTTGAAAACAATATTTGGTATTAAAGCATTGAATGATGTGGTTTATTACATAACCGAGTATTGTTTATGTAACAGGGGCTCAGGTTAGCCATGCGAGTTAAAGCGTTGACCTTTATCTCACATGGTAAACCTAGAGTGGCGAGTTCGCTTCTTGCCTGGGCAAAGGAAATTATTTAGTGACGAAATTCATTAAATAACATTCTAAAAATCCCACCCTGGCTAGAAAAGGGCTACCACCTGTAGATAACCCGTCCCAATTAGCCTGAGTTGCAAAAAGTGGACGTTAATAAATAATAATAATATTTATGTAACATGAGTAGAAGTGGCTTCCAGTAGTGCCAGCATTTCACAGGAAATAAGTAAACTCATTAACTGTTAGCCTCCCGTCAATTTCCGCTCCCGCACAAGGGTTATCATCATTGCTTTCCTTAGATTATTGATTCAGAATATTATTTAAATAATTTATGCACCTGATGAAACTAAATAATACAATAGTAGTAGCCTAAAAATAATTTCATTTTTATTCAAAATGAAAAGTGAGGTGAAGAGATTTTTAGGCCACCCTGCAACCTAAGTAATACTTTAAACAATCATATCGATTTTAAACGCGTATTGTCTTTTGTCATAATGACATTACCATTAACGTTTAATTGTTATGACAGTACATATTTGTTTCAATAACAACATGATATGAAAAATAAGATACATTATACAAATTAAATAACGAAAATGCTTTTATAGTTTACATTTTCATTGTAAATAAATAACTAGAAAGTTATTTATAAATAAATAAAATGAAAACACTAGATGAGGGAAAGAGAACCCTCCCTGCAACCTAAGTATTACTTTAAACATTCATATCGAGTATATATTAAAAAACGGAAATGCTTTTATAGTTTACATTTCTAATGGAAATATATAACAAAGTTATTTTATAGGGAAACTAAATTAATAAGGAGGTGACTTAAGTAATATAGCTTATAATCATGGAAGAATTAATGCTAATTCACATACCAAGTTTTATTAAGTTCGGTACAATCGTTAGCGCCCAATAAAATTGTCGGCTCCTTCTTTAGTTATTAGTGTATATCTGGTTTATACTTAGTTATAAACACAAAAGTGAATATAACAAAAGTTACTCTAAATATATAAATAAACAACTTTTGTATGTGCATATTTGCCGCAATACCAATAGGAAACCAAATATCGCTGTTTTTAACTTCAGACCTCCCTTATAACCCCCACTCCTGCCCGTCCCTAGAAATGTTGGTACTACTTATTATCATGGCGGCGTTAGTCCTAATACACATACCGAGTTTTGTGTAGATCGGTTGAGTATTTTGTGCCAAATAAAATTGTTGACTCTCGCTACAGATTTTAGCGTATAACTCATTCATACTTAGATATACGACAAAATTGTATATAATAAAAGTTACTTTAAATAACAAACCAAATGACTTTTGATATGTGCATATTTGCCAAAAAAGCAATAGGAAACGAAATATCGCTATTTTTAATTTCAGGCCTTCCTTATAACCCCCACACCCGTTGGTCTCAGAGAATATTAATATAGCCTAAAGTCTAATTTGGGTTAATAGTAATTTATATACCTAGTTTCATAAAATTCGGTTAAGCCGTTTATGCGTGAAAACAAATAAATAACAAACAAAATGCAGTTATGGTGTCTATGGCATGTGAAACGAAAAATTATCGTGAAATTTCGAGAAATAAAATCAATGTGCAGGCAGAGATTGATTCTATACAATGGTTTAAAAATCGCGTCATGAGTAGAACCTTCCTTAAGTATAATGTACTAAAAGAAGTTATAAAATAGTTGTGAAAAAATAACTCGTAGAAGAGTATTTAAATCATGATCTTTATTATCAAGAACACATTAACCCTTAACTGGCCAAGGTGTCTTTAAAGACACCGTTCACATTTAACTCTCCCAGAGAGCAACTACTACTATTCTTACCTCTTTTGGGCTACAGTCCACACCCCTGTAACCTCCCAAGCATGAGCATATGCGACAAAAGTTCATTTATTGTTATTGGAGCTAATTACTAGCAATATACTGAAGAAAATCATTATTGTTTACCACCCTACTTCACACAAGTTGCCAGCAAAGTTTCTAATTCATTTAAATATACGCTATTCGATTTAAATATGAACCAAAATGTAATGTGAGACTTTGTAACACCCGTGAAAGTTGTTTTCTTGAATGAATGGAAGGTATAATGATATTTTTGACGGATTTATATTTTGTTTACAATGTACTTATTTTTTATTTACAACTCGTTTCTTTTATTACCTAATAAATTATTTAATTACATTTTTAGAAACTCTGTCAGTTTATTAACATAACTTACATACACCCCCATTGATTTACGGTGATTGGCCAGAGTGTACTTAAAGACACCGCTAAGGTTTTAGGGTAACTGGCCAAAGTGTACTTATGATATAATCGTCAGTCACGGACTGACACCCTTTTCCTTCGTTTTCTCACCTTCTCTTGTACTATCTCTTTGATCTTTCTTCTTCTTTCATCTCCTTCATCAATCCAGAGGGTAACCAGCTACCCTACCCACTTCAACTATCTCAAGATTAAACCCATTCATTTCACAACCACCCCTTAAAATGATACCCTTGGTATAGCACAAGGGGGCTCACGGCATAGCCTAGGTGTTACCTACACCTGCCGTCTATCTTTTCCTTTTAATTTCTTTTTTGTTAGTTTTGCATTGTTTTCGCTGGGACTCAGGAAAAAAAAAACAAAAAAAAAACAAAAACAAAGTGTACTTAAAGAAACCATGCAATATTTTTGTTCAGAAAAAAAAATAAGTAAAACCTTATATATTCTATTTATTAGGAACGCAAAAAAATGAGTTTTTAAGAAAAGTTTTCATTTCAAGTCATTTTTTGAGTTTCTGGCCAATTAAGGGTTAAGACTGACTTGAGGCTAATTCACTAATTATGTTTTTTTTCTTTCTTTTTCAGATATTGATTCATTCCGACTTTCATTGCAGAGAGGTAGCATCTAGCTTGTCTCCAGAGATCTCAAGTCTTTGTATTAGAAAATGACTGGTCGATTTTATTTTCTTGGTATAGTATTTATAAAGTGTCTCTTGATTAATTCAGGACTTGTTGAAAGCCAGTCTGCCAGAGAACGTTTGGCAAATGCGCTGAGACACAGCAATAAATACAGCGATCAATTTATCAATAAGAATGCGACGATCTTTTTGAGCCTAGGATCATCTGATAAGGATAGGATTATTGATTTAATTTTTGGGCTCAAGGGGAGAATCCCTGAGCCAAACCAACCACAGCTGATTACCCTTGACGAAGGTGAAGATAATGAAACAGTTCTTTTCGATTATCCTGAATTTTCCAAGGCTGGATATCCTCATGAGAATATCCTCTACCATGAGATGATCATGCAATCCGTCAGCAGTGTCAAGATTATCTTTACTATGAGACATTTTGGTGAAGATGACGATTTTGAAGAAAGTCTGATAGAACTGGGGCGATGGTGTTCCGACCTTTTCCCAAAGGCGAAACATTTTAGTTGGAGTTTTGGGCTTCTCATCACTAGAATCCCAGAGAGCCTGAGGTACCCCAAACAGCAAGTCTATCCCAACTCGGAGGATGCCATTTATTTGATCAACGTTAATGGAAATAGAATTTCAAAATTATATGACAAACTGCTGGAAAGTAACTGGACATTGTATTTCAAGTCTTACAAGGAATTCAATAATACTATGATTTTTCTAAATAGTATTCTAAGAGTTGAAAAAGATGTTTACAGTCGCATTTTTGTTGCTTCGTCAAACTACGACTACGATATACAGAACGTAAAGTCTTATTTAAGGTCATTCGTTGAGGAAATTCCATTCAGCCAAGTTGTTGAAATTGGAAATGAGTTAGCAACTAGAATCATGAAGTCTATGTCTGAGGACTTGAACGAGTCTGTACGGCTGTCTGTGGCTGCAGTAGCGGAAGAGCTCATCGGCAAATACACAATGGCCAACGATAATACCTTGGATTTAGAGAATGACTATAGAAAATTTAATATAACTAGGTATAACTTTTTAGATCTTGGAAAAAATATTTCTACTGTGGAGGAATTTGTCAGAAAACTCATAACGGTGATAAAAGATTTGGGTTTGAATATTTCGAGTCGTAAACTTCAACTTTCATTGGAAGAAAAAGATATTTTTCCAATATTAGGACAATTAATGTATACTGATATAGAGCTACCATTACACTGGTTTAGCGGTTTATACAAATTTATCGATCATTTGATACATTTTGAAAAGTGGGCATACTTTTTGAAAACATTATTTACTGAGCTGCCTCGTTTTGTATTTTTGTATGATCGCATGGATAGTGTTAAAGAGCTTTTAAACAATCTGTATACCTTGAAGGAAGGACCCCCTATTGAAGTAGGTGACATTGGATTCCTCTCTTTATTTCAGAAAATTGATGCAAATTGGAATACGAATTTGATAAATTCTTATAATGCTGTAGCCAAAATGATAGTGAAAAAGGTTGAACTCTTGCCTCTTATTACAACATTGGAACAATTCGGCAAGGAGCCAAAAGTCAAATGTCCTTCAGGAAAAAATATTACTGAAATTACTGGGGTTTTTGTCAAATCAAGTGATATATTAAAGGCTATAAAGATACCTTGTGTACAACCTGTTGAACTCATCGAAGTAATGGCATTTAATTCCATTATATTTGATGACGACCGCATTAGTTTAGATGGAAATGAAACTACATTAGCTATGATTGCTCCACAATTGTTCGCTGTGAGTAGTTTTATTACTCTAAACGGAAAGAGTGGTGAAAACCCCGAACCCCGAAAGGAGGACACAAAAGCGGGCACGGATGGTGAAGCTGGAAAACCCGGTGGCCCAGGTGGGAATTTCTTCGGCCTGGCCGGGAAGTTGGACGGAACCATATACGTCCAATCTGACGGTGGTCCTGGAGGAGATGGTCAGGATGGAGTTGATGGCGCCAAAGGAGAGGATGGACGCTTCGTTGAGAACGATAACGAAGATAAATTCGACTACAGCAAGTTCAGTGACTATTCCTATTACTGGAGTAACAAATCAAAAACATATTACTTTCCTGATGATGATGGAAAAACATTTTATGAATGTCATCATTACAACTTTATTTATAATAATACAAAGGAAATAATATATTTTACATGGATGGTGAATGGAACTGAGGGTATGAATGGAACTAAAGGAGGTGATGGGGGTCAGGGTGGAGAAGGTGGTATCCCGGGAAAAATAACGCTCATAGATTTGTCTCAAGGAGGGGATTTGAATCTCACGACAATGGCAAATGGAACATCAGGGACTTCTGGTAAGGGGGGGAAAGGTGGCAAGGGGGGAGAATCAGGGAAAATACTTCTGGTAGGATGTCGCAGCGGTTCATGCTTCAAATGTGGGGAAATGGACAAAAATGTTGCACCAAGTGGAGAAGACGGTCTAACGAACTCTACCAAAGGAAAGCAACCGAAGAAGAAACCTGCTGAATACAAACCTTACACAACTATTAACAAATTCAAATCAGCAGTTAGGGAGCATCTAAAGGAATCCATAGATAAAATTGGACTCCTTGAATTTACCCTAAAACTGGAGTTGAACCCTTCTGTTATAAACTTATATGACCACATTTCGTTGATCGATGAACTAAAAAGTATTGAAGAACAATATTATGGGCTTTATAAGGATGTAGATTTCCTTCCTTTCTACGAATCTTTGCTGTGTCGAATAGAGCTCTATGCTCAGAAGGGAAGCAAGGACAGAGATATTCAGCTGGCCATACTTTCTGTCTATACAGCAGCATTTAGTAAAATCAGTATGCTGAAGAATAAGGTGTATGGATTCATGATAGTGGACGTACAACACTCTCTATCCAAGATTGTACAGGAAATCAGCGTTATTGAAAAACTGGGGAAGGAATTAATGATAAGTAACTACGCCAAGGAATACACTGAAGAGATAAACGAAGAAATTAAAACTTCCGAAGACGTAATGGAGCAACAGCTAATGCCAGAGATAGATAACTTGTTCAAAGAGATTAAAGTGGAAATGCAAACAGCAATAAGAGAGACCGAGCAATTGCAGAAAGCGGGAGAATTCCAAAAACAAGAGATAGAGCGGCGAAAGGAAATACAGAAACAAGCCTTGATAAAGAAAATATTACTAGGTGCAATTGCTGCAGTTGGTGCCATTGCTGGTGCTCTGTTCCCCGGGGTTGGGATCGCCATTGCAATAGGCACCGCCGCCATAGGCGCAGCTGTTTCAGCTGCATATAATACCGGAGAAGAACATCTCGGTAAAAGTAAAGAGAGTTTACAAAACTTTGGGAGGTCACTTCCAAAAGGAATGTCGTCCGATCCACTTGGATTCGCTAAATTGAGTGGTAATTATCGAAAACAGATGTTAGATCAAATTGAAGTCGTTATAAAGAAAGCAGGGGAAGTGAAAGGCCCCAAGACGGACAATATAATAAATAAAATGAAGGAAAGGCTGAATAGTATTCGTAATGATATTGTTGCTAAGGCCGAAGCTACTGCTAGTGATATAATGAATTTTAAAGATAAAGCAATATCTGAGATAAAAAGCACGTATGCGACGTTTCAGGACGATCTGAAAGGGTTTAAATCGCCACTTCAAGCAGTGTCAAGATTCCAAGGGACAGCCATTACTATATTGAGTAACGCTGTTTCCATGGCGACAGATGTGATGGACTATAGAAGCAACACGAGGGAGTTGGAAGCAGAAGGAGAGATGATTGATAGGCAATGCGCTGCATTAATGGAACACAAAAAGAATCTCATAAATGTTATGGATAATGTTGTAAAGGATGTGGCTGATGACGTAAAGACGGCACTTAATGACTTGTCTGGAAAGAAATCGGTAGAGATAACAGCTTCAAAGTGGGATATGTCAAAGAAAATGGGAGACGTCAAATTACATTTCAATAAAATGCTGGAGGGAGTCGATGCTGGGCAAAATATACAGCATATTTTGAAGAAAGTAGAAACTTTAATTGACACTATCATGACCATGTATGAAAAAATTGAGAAGAACAATAACCAAAAGAAATTTGCCGAGTTACAATCGAATCTTGCTTCGAGCAGGAATCAGTGGGACGTAGGTGACCGAGCTCTGTTCCAGAAACTGAACGAAATGTCCTTCGCTATCCGCACCAGCAATGTTCTAGTCCAATATGACAGGGCTCTTCATGCACTCAAGCAGTATGTATTCCCATTTGCACATCACTTCCTCCAAGAATTTTCCACACCCTCCTCCCTCAAGATGAGTGATGATTTTAAAGATATCCTAGGCACTATTATACCACAAGTTCAGAAACTCTATTCGAGCCTCGACGATTGGATAAGGAACATAAATCACCACGATAAAATCATTTTTCAAAATGTCTATTTTACTGAAACTTACAATCGGCCATTTTACATAGTCAACTACACTGAAAATAAAAGAATGATTCAGAACTTATTGAAGGGAGAGCCAATTTTAATTAATGCAGATATAAAAAATGGCATCGACAAAGATGCAGTTAAGTTCAACAAAATGCAGATAAAACTGAATTTGATAGATAAAAGCAAGCAGGATATGTTTAGTAGGGCAATTTCTCATTTTGATGTAGAACTGACTCATTATGGCTATAATTATTATAGATGCGGTACTAATAACTATGTGATAAAAAGTGGGAAACAAATAATCATACATTCATTTCGAGAGAATGAAGAGGGACTCCCCTTGAGGGTGAATGTGGTATATGACAAGATGTCGAAGGGAGGGTATTACCTGAGCCCTTACGGTCTGTGGTCAGTGAGGCTGCGCAACAAGAAAAGCAGCTTCCATCTCTTGCAAGATTTCATCCAAGAGCCAATTGATATTCATTTCCAAGGCAGAGGGCAATATGTCAAAGACAGCAAGCTCCTCACAACAACTTGCCAAACTCAAATGAAGGAATATTACACCCAATCTGATGAATATGCTCAACTTGATAAATTACTAATTAAGGCAATGGATTGATTATAACCAATTACTTACAGAATAGATAAAAATGTGAATTTAAATATTACGCTCTTATTAGCTGAATTTTAAAATAAACCAGAACTTTTAAATTAAACTATTTGTTTGTAAACTAGTATTTGAATTAATTGTCATTTTTTATATCAATGCCGGCTTAAGTATTATGGTTCACTTTTCTCAAATCAAGTTTACTTTCAATAAGTCCAACATAATTGCCAATCTGTTAAATTGTCTTTGGAAGATAAAGGGTTCTATTAATTTCAATATTAAATCATTAAAAACTTTTAGTTCAAACTTGTGACTGATTTATTTATTTATTTATAATGGTTCAGTTAAAACATAATTATTACTTTAATTAGATATGTCCTGTAATAATGAATTAGATTAGTTAGATCAAAATAAAACTGATTCGTTTTAGATTTAGAATTATAGTAGAAGCTAAACTATATTTTTTTATTGCCATTTAATTATAAAGATATCATTTAATATTTATGCTATGGATTGCAAATATTTCGGGAAAAGTACACAATTTATAATTTAAAAATTAAATTTTTATTTAACTAAACTTCATTTTCAGTTTAAATAAAAAAAAATCATTCCAAATTTTTTCCAAGTTTTTCAAATTTCAGTTCATCTATTTACTTAAATTTTTGTTCAAATTAATGGAATTCTTTCATAAAAAGTGCAGAAATTAGGCTTTACAATTACGTTTGCTTAAAGTGTCACTTAAAAAGTAACTTCATCGGGAATTGAACCTAAATAATTAAAATATATGTATCAAGGCTTAATATTTTTTGTATTTGTTAACATATTTCCTTTAAGTATTTCAACCTCCAACATTCATAGAGACTCTAATTAATTAATTACAACAAGTTACTCAATTTCATTTTCGTTTTTTTTTTTTTTGGTAACTCTCTCCATTAATTATTAAAATAACGGATGGTAGATATAGTTCAATTTTCTGAATGATTGGAAGTGAGAAATTGCACTTTTTAAGAGGGATTGCTACATATAGGATTCAATTGACAGTAAACATTTTGTTCTTAATGAGTGGAAGCTGTTGTCAGATGCATTGTCCAGATTGGAGATGTAAGGTTTGACTCAACCTTACAATCAACCTATTGTAACAAATACTGCAGATCAAATCTCTGGCATAAGTAGTATTTTTATGCACAAGATTACTTTTCTATTTGTACCCTACTTGTGTAATTCATAGTCTAGAGTTTAGAGTTGGATAAAACTGTGTGCAGTTGTAGCTAGATGGTTCAGAATGATCCTGTAATATTGAGACTATTGTTTGAAGTAGCTCAGTGAGTTTCAAATTACAAAAGAATAATTATGCTTAGCTTTTGAAACATTTAAAGTTGTATGAACAATTGATAATGAATAAAAAATCGATTCTACTAAATTCTACAATATAATAGTCATCAATAATTTATTAATTTAACTGTTTAAAATATTAAGATATTAAATATTATTTAAAAAAAAATGAATTAGTGTTGTAGTGTGTTTATTTATTGTTTAACCTCTGTAATTACTATTAATATTTGTCTAAATGGATTACTAATCCAAGTATGAAATAATTGTTTGTTATTATTAAATAAAATTAAATACTTATTAATTTTGTATGTCCCTACTTTCCTCATGCCTGGATTAAAAACGGGATGCGGTAACAAGGAGGAGGAAAAAATCAATGTACAGACAGAGGTTACAATTTTATATATATATATATATATATATATATATATATATATATATATATATATATATATATATTAGCAGATTCCCCTTCAGGGAAATCAGCTATTGACGTAGTACTCATGACGCAATTATCGAAAAAAATTTCAAATGTCCATCTATATCTATATATATATATAAAATTGTAACCTCTGTCTGTACATTGATTTTTTTCGCGAAATTTCACGATAACTTTTCGTTTCACATGTCATAGACACCATAACTGGAGACCATATTACTACTAGCCCAACTTAGACTTTAGGCTATATTAATATTCTCTAAGACGAACAGGAGTGGGGGTTATAAGGGAGGCCTGAAATTAAAAATAGCGATATTTCGTTTCCTGATGTTTTTTTCAGCAAATATGCAATAACAAAAGTTGTTTATTTTGTAATTTAGAGAAACTGTTGTTATATGCACTTTTGACGTATACAGAAGTATAAATGAGTTATACGCTAAAAACTATAGCGGGAGTCCATAATTTTATTTGGCACAAAAGACTCAACCGAACTAAACCAAACTCGCTATGTGAATTAATACTAACGATTTCCTTATAATAAGCCATACTAATATTTCTAGGGACGGGCAGGAGTGGGGGTTATAAGGGAGGCCTGAAATTAAAAATAGTGATATTTCGTTTCCTATTGCTTTTTCGGCAAATATGCACATAACAAAAGTTGTTTATTTTGTTATTTAGAGAAATTTGCTCAGCACTTCTTTTCAATATGAACTACCAGGTGCCTCACCTGAAAAAATTAATTCAAATGTATGTCAATATTTTTTCCTTAATAATTTAAATCTATGAATAATGCACAGGAGACGGGAAATATGACAATATGCAGGACAGTGAAGTCTTACATAAAAAAATAATTTTATTATTAACAAATCCCAACAACGGGTATTAACCCTAAACACTGGAACGGGTAAATGCCAAAATATTGTGCAAAGTAAGGCCTTGCCAAAAAAATACCATCACCATTCAGCCTCAAATGAATTCCCGAGCGAAGCCGTGTATCTGAGCTAGTATATATATATATATATACTAGGTAAGGTACCCGGCGATGCCCGGGAAATCATTCTAGACTGACTAATGATGGTATTTTGATAGTAAGACTTCAAAGTGTACAATTACACTTCCCTCCACGACGAAATGATTTTCCGAAATAGCCAACCCTGAAGGGTAACTTTTGGGGATTAATAGAATAGAAATTTTATTTTTGAAGGATAAATGAAAATGTGTTTCTAATCAATCCCTCTACACTTTTTGACTCACCGTTTTTCAATAATTCAAACCATAATCATGGGTAGCATTTATTACAATTAAATAGCATCTATAATGAACATAATTCCTTTCAAAAGCCAATCCGAGCTCACATAGTTTATGCAAAGTTTTGTACGTAAGATTATATTAGTAATAGTGAATCTCCCTGGAAATCACTTCCAGTAATGCCAGACGGGAAATAAGTAAACTCAATTAACTGGTAAGGCTCCCGTCATCTTCCGCTCCCGCGTGAGACTTCTCAACATTCTTCTACTTAAATTATTGATTCAAAACATTATTTTATAATTTATCTACCGGATGGAATTAAATAATAGTGGTACCCTGAAAATATCATATCAAGTTTAAACTCATATTGTTTTTTGTCATAATGATATTACCATTAACGTTTAATTGTTATAATATTACATATTTGTTTCAATAACATCAAGGTACATTATACAAATTAAATAATGGAAATGCTCTTATAGCTTATATTTCTATTGGAAATAAATAACAACTTATTTTCTAGGAAAAATAAATAAATGAGGAGGGGGTGACGAAGATTTATAACCTCACTAATCCGAATCATACTTTGAACTATCATATAAGACGAAAACATAACATCATTTGTCATAATATTCATTTATTAAAACCCCTTAAATAAGTACTAATATAATTATTGACTCCCGTTTAGCGTATATCCCGTGTATACTTCATTTTACGACAAAAGTGAATGCACACAAAAGTTACTCTAAATAACAAAGTAAACAACTTTTGTTATGTGTACGTTTGCCGAAAAACAAATAGAAAATAAAGAAAGCGAGTTTTTTTCATTTCAGACTCTCTTATAATCCCCACTCCCCTTTGAACCTAAAATTTTTAATATAGCTTATAATCACAGCAGAATTAATGCTAATTCACACACCGAGTTTTGCTAAGTTGACTGACTAATGATGATATTCTTATAGTAAGACTTCAATGTGTACAAATACACTTCCCTCCAATACATAATGTTTTTTCGAAATAGGCAATCCTAAAGGGTAAATTTTGGATATTAATAGAGTAAAAATTTTCGTTATGAAGAATAAATGAAAATGTGTTCTTAATGTATCCCTCTACACTTTTTGACACTGTTTTTGAATAATTCAAACCATTATCATGAATAGCATGTATTGCAATTAAATATCATCTATAATGAACATATTTCCTTTTAAAACCCAATCCGAGCATATATAGTTTAAGCATAGTTTAGCACGTAAAGCTAAGTCCACACCAGTAGACCATGTTGCGCGATTTGTCTATAGACCGTCTAGAGACGGTTTCGAGACACGGCCTATAGACTGTCTAGAGACACCGTTCATTGTCTCGTCTAGTGTCCACACTACGATGGAAATTTCTCAGTCTCATGTTCACAGTCCGCCACGGAGGACATTGTTTTGTGTGGAATGAGTTCCTGCTTAGTGGTAATTATAAGTGAAAGAACACGTAAACGTTGGTGGACGCGCCAAGTACTTACAGAAGGGCCTAGATTCGGTAAAGCTCTATTAAGTAAATTAAGATTGGAATACGCCATGGGTTTTCGGAATTTTACCCGGCTGACGTCTACTGATTTTGAAGACTTGCTTCTGATGGTTAGAAGAATAATAATGAAGCAAGATACAAAGTTTAGGGAAACCATCCCAGCTTCTCTTCGACTGGCAGTCACACTGCGTTTCCTAGCACTGTCTAAATGTTGCGCAATATGTCTAAGTTGCAAGAAGTCTACCAATCCAATCGGGAGACCATAGACCTGCGATTTTTGGTCTCGCAACAAGCCCGTAGACTGAAGTCGGTCTATAGACCTGTCTACGTAGACAACCTGACAGACATCTCAGAGACCAAAATCGCGCAACATGTCTACTAGTGTGTACTAGACTTAAAGTTATATTCATAATAGTAGATCTCAGTGGAAATCACTTCCCTTTATGCCAGCATTTTACAGGAAATAAGTAAACTCAATTAACTTTATTAGCTTCCCGTCTATTTCCGCTCTCGCATTAGAGTTATCAACATTCTTCTCCTTAAATTATTGATTCAAAATATTATTGTAATAATTTATCTACCTGATGGAATTAAATAATAGTATTACCCTAAAAATAATTTCATTTATATTCAAAAAGCTAGTCGAGGGGAAGAGATCGCAGTCCTCTCTGCAACCTAAGTAATACTTCAAACAATCACATCGAGTTTAAACCCATATTGTCTTTTGTCATTATGGCATTACCATTAACGTTTAATTGTTATTTGTTTCAATATCATGAAGATATCGGAAATAAGATTGTAAAGGCGGGAAGCGTTTTTAAAGGCAAGAATAAGAGAGCATTAGACTGAAATATTTACTATTTTTATGGAAAGATGAGGGGAAATAATACAAGTCACTATTTGAGTTCTCCAAAGAATCAAGTATATTGAATTGATTAAGCAACATATAATACACTTTATAGATAAAGAGGTTGAAAAGAAACAAAAGGAAACTTAATTTTATAAAATAATTTAGCGGCAAGCCAATAATATATATAAAATAGAATGATCGATCGGTCCTATATTGTGAGAGTACTCATTTAATAATTTGCGTAGATAATGCTAGCATTATTAGAAGTAGGTACCTGCGGGAAACATATACTTTCCTTCAAGTGGAGTCTTCTTCCGGTGTTATTTTCTGTGTTCCCTATAAGATTCTGTCTTCTAGCTGGTTGCGGTGATCCGTGTAAGATGGTAGAGTTGCGGGAGATGAAAGATTGACTATGACTGTGGCGGTTGAAGCGTCCCTGGAGAGGCCAACTGAGTAGTTATCTATGAACCGGTGTACACACTTTACTGTAGCAGAGAAACGACCCCGGAGGGGGCAAAGCCCCACTGGCCGTAGAAACTCTGAGAGCGTCAAAGACCAACTGAACCGTATCTTTGTAACTAGCCGATGACTTCTTGAGCTGCAACGTAGTTTCCGCGGTAGGCTACAGCCTTGGTGATCTGCATATGTGTGGCGGGTTTGTGAACTCAGCGAGCGCGGGAAATTCAAATTCAAATGACGACTGAACAAAGATAATACATTACCAAAATCAAAGAGTTTAATTGCCTACTACTTTCGATATCACTCCTTGAGGAAATTCTGCATGATTCTGTTTAAATAATACATTATACTAATTAAATAATGGAAAACCTCTTATAGTTTGATTTTCTATTGGAAATAAATAACAAAGCTATTTTCTAGGGAAAATAAATAAATGAGGGAGGGCGGAGATTTTTAATTTCACTAATCCGAATCATATTTAGAACTAAATAATCGAAATACATAAGACTAAAACATAACATAAATAAGTACTAATACAATCGAAGACTCCCTGTATAGATTTAGCGTATATCCCGTATTTATTTCATTATACGACAAAAGTAACAAAAGTTGCTCTAAATAACAAAGTAAACAACTTTTGTTATGTGCACATTTGCCGAAAAACAAATAGAAAATGAAATATCGCCAATTTTTAGTTCAGGCCTCACTTATAACTCCCACACCCGTTCGAACCTAAAAATTGTAATATAGCTTATAATCATAGAAGAATTCCTGCTAATTCAAATACCTAGTTTTGTAAAATTCGGTTCAATCGTTAGTGTCCAATAAAATAGTTGGCTCCCGCTTCAGTTTTTGGTGAATACCTCGTTTATACTTTGTTATAAAACAAAAGTGAATATAATAAAGTTACTCTAAATAACAAAATAAACTATTGTTATATGCATATTTTCGGAAAAAAACATAGGAAACGAAATATCCCTATTTGTCATTTCAGGCCTCCTTACAACCCCCACTCCTGCCCGTCCCTAGAAATGTTAGTATGTCTTGTTATAAAGAAGGCGTTAGTGCCAATACACATACCGAGTTTTATTTAGTTCGGTTGATTCTTTTGTGCCAAATAAAATGGTTGACTCCCACTATAATTTTTAGCGTATAACTCATTTATGCTTAGGTATACGTCGAAAGTGTATATAACAAACGTTACTCTAAATAGCAAAATAAACAACTTTTGTTATGTTCATCTTTGCCGAAACGAAATATCGCTATTTTTAATTTCAGGACTCCCGTATAACCCCCCCCCCTCCTGTTCGTCTCAGAGAATATTAACATAGCCTAAAGTCTAAGTTGGGTTAGTAGTAATAACATAAGAAGTTTCATAATCTTTGGTTCAGCCGTTTATGCGTGAAAAGGTAACATACAAACAAACAAATAAACAAACAGACACGAAAGAAACAATAAAGTCCGTCACGCAGGGCCTGCGTAAACTAAGCAGATTTCCCACATGAAGTTATACAATAGAGAAATCTGCATACTGGTAACACAATACCACCATGATTAAATACAAACGGTAATGAGAAATCTTTCAGTTAATTAAAATAAATTCCCAACTGAAACGGCTTCAGAATTGTAAGAATAATTTATATTTTAATAACTCAAATTTTAGTAGTCCAAGAAATAAAGAAGGGGAGGGGCGGATGAACAGAACGTATTTTCATAAATCTCACACAGTAACGAAGGTAAGGTAAGGTTAGAAACGACAGGTAAGGTTAGAAGAAGCTTCCACCAGAGCCGAGTACTGGCGGAAATGGCCGACCTAATCCGAACTATACACGACCACAGACTTCATAAAAATATCTCCGTTATTATGCATCGGATCGAAAAATTGTATAGAACCAATTTTATTGCAAATATTGTTATTTACATTTACTCTCCATCTTGAATATTAAACGAGATATTTGCATTTTTATGATGTCTGTGGTCGGGTAAAGTTCGGATTAGGTCGGCCATTTCCGCCAGTACTCGGCTCAGGTGGAAGCTTCTTCTAACCTTCTTTAGTTCTTGGACTACTAAAATTTGAAATATTAAAATATAAATTATTCTTACATTTCAGAAGCCGTTTCAGTAGGGAATTTATTTTAATTAAATGAAAGATTTCTAATTAACGTTTGTATTTATTCATGGTGGGTTTGTATTACCAGTAAGCAGATTTCTCTATTTTAAAACTTCACATGGGATATCTGCTTAGTTTACGCAGCCCCTGCGTGACGGACTTTTGTTTCTTTCGTGTCTGTTTGTTTATTTGTTTGTTTGTTACCTTTTCACGCATAAACGGCTGAACCGAATTTTATGAAACTTGGTATGTATATTACTACTAACCCAACTTAGACTTTAGGCTATATTAATATTCTCTAAGACGAACAGGAGTGGGGGTTATAAGGGAGGCCTGAAATTAAAAATAGCGATATTTCGTTTCGGCAAATATGAACATAACAAAAGATGTTTATTTTGTTATTTAGAGTAACGTTTGTTATATACACTTTCGTCGTATACCGAAGTATAAATGAATTATACGCTAAAGATTATAGTGGGAGTCAACCATTTTATTTGGCACAAAAGAATCAACCGAACTAAATAAAACTCGGTATGTGTATTGGCACTAACGCCTTCTTTATAACAAGACATACTAACATTTCTAGGGACGGGCAGGAGTGGGGGTTGTAAGGAGGCCTGAAATTAAAAATAGGGATATTTCGTTTCCTATTGGTTTTTCCGAAAATATGCATATAACAAAAGTTTATTTTGTTATTTAGAGTAACTTTATTATATTCACTTTTGTTTTATAACAAAGTATAAACGAGGTATTCACCAAAAACTGAAGCGGGAGCCAACTATTTTATTGGACACTAACGATTGAACCGAATTTTACAAAACTAGGTATTTGAATTAGCAGGAATTCTTCTATGATTATAAGCTATATTACAATTTTTAGGTTCGAACGGGTGTGGGAGTTATAAGTGAGGCCTGAACTAAAAATTGGCGATATTTCATTTTCTATTTGTTTTTCGGCAAATGTGCACATAACAAAAGTTGTTTACTTTGTTATTTAGAGCAACTTTTGTTCTATTCACTTTTGTCGTATAATGAAATAAATACGGGATATACGCTAAATCTATAGAGGGAGTCTTCGATTTTATTAATACTTATTTAAGTGTTTTTAATATAGGCATATTATGACAAATAATGTTATGTTTTAGTCTTATGTATTTCGATTATTTAGTTCTAAATATGATTCGGATTAGTGAAATTAAAAATCTCCGCCCTCCCTCATTTATTTATTTTCCCTAGAAAATAGCTTTGTTATTTATTTCCAATAGAAAATCAAACTATAAGAGGTTTTCCATTATTTAATTAGTATAATGTATTATTTAAACAGAATCATGCAGAATTTCCTCAAGGAGTGATATCGGAAGTAGTAGGCAATCAAACTCTTTGATTTTGGTAATATATTATCTTTGTTCAGTCGTCATTTGAATTTGAATTTCCCGCGCTCGCTGAGTTCACAAACCCGCCACACACATGCAGATCACCAAGGCTGTGGCCTACAGCGGATACTACGTTGCAGCTCAAGAAGGCTTCGGCTAGTTACAAAGATACGGTTCAGTTGGTCTTTGACGCTCTCAGAGTTTCTACGGCCAGTGGGGCTTTGCCCCCTCCGGGGTCGTTTCTCTGCTACAGTAAAGTGTGTACACCGCTTCATAGATAACTACTCAGTTGGCCTCTCCAGGGACGCTTCTACCGCCACAGTCATAGTCAATCTTTCATCTCCCGCAACTCTACCATCTTATACGGATCACCGCAACCAGCTAGAAGACAGAATCTTATAGGGAACACAGAAAATAACACCGGAAGAAGACTCCACTTGAAGGAAAGTATATGTTTCCCGCAGGTACCTACTTCTAATAATGCTAGCATTATCTACGCAAATTATTAAATGAGTACTCTCACAATATAGGACCGATCGATCATTCTATTTTATATATATTATTGGCTTGCCGCTAAATTATTTTATAAAATTAAGTTTCCTTTTGTTTCTTTTCAACCTCTTTATCTATAAAGTGTATTATATGTTGCTTAATCAATTCAATATACTTGATTCTTTGGAGAACTCAAATAGTGACTTGTATTATTTCCCCTCATCTTTCCATAAAATAGTAAATATTTCAGTCTAATGCTCTCTTATTCTTGCCTTTAAAAACGCTTCCCACCTTTACAATCTTATTTCCGATATCTTCATGTTATTGAAACAAATATGTACTAACATAACAATTAAACGTTAATGGTAATGTCATAATGACAAAAGACAATATGGGTTTAAACTCGATGTGATTGTTTAAAGTATTACTTAGGTTGCAGAGAGGGCTGCGATCTCTTCCCCTCGACTAGCTTTTTGAATATAAATGAAATTATTTTTAGGGTAATACTATTATTTAATTCCATCAGGTAGATAAATTATTACAATAATATTTTGAATCAATAATTTAAGGAGAAGAATGTTGATAACTCAAATGCGAGAGCGGAAATAGACGGGAAGCTAATAAAGTTAATTGAGTTTACTTATTTCCTGTAAAATGCTGGCATAAAGGGAAGTGATTTCCACTGAGATCTACTATTATGAATATAACTTTAAGCCTAGTCCACACTAGTAGACATGTTGCGCGATTTTGGTCTCTGAGACGTGTCTCAGGTTGTCTACGTAGACAGGTCTATAGACCGACTTCCGTCTACGGGCTTGTTGCGAGACCAAAAATCGCAGGTCTATGGTCTCCCGATTGGATTGGGAGACTTCTTGCAACTTAGACATATTGCGCAACATTTAGACAGTGCTAGGAAACGCAGTGTGACTGCCAGTCGAAGAGAAGCTGGGATGGTTTCCCTAAACTTTGTATCTTGCTTCATTATTATTCTTCTAACCATCAGAAGCAAGTCTTCAAAATCAGTAGTCGTCAGCCGGGTAAAATTCCGAAAACCCATGGCGTCTTCCAATCTTAATTTACTTAATAGAGCATTACCGAATCTAGGCCCTTCTGTAAGTACTCCGCGCGTCCACCAACGTTTACGTGTTCTTTCACTTATAATTACCACTAAGCAGGAACTCATTCCACACAAAACAATGTCCTCCGTGGCGGACTGTGAACATGAGACTGAGAAATTTCCATCGTAGTGTGGACACTAGACGAGACAATGAACGGTGTCTCTAGACAGTCTATAGGCCGTGTCTCGAAACCGTCTCTAGACGGTCTATAGACAAATCGCGCAACATGGTCTACTGGTGTGGACTTAGCTTTACGTGCTAAACTATGCTTAAACTATATATGCTCGGATTGGGTTTTAAAAGGAAATATGTTCATTATAGATGATATTTAATTGCAATACACGCTATTCATGATAATGGTTTGAATTATTCAAAAACAGTGTCAAAAAGTGTAGAGGGATACATTAAGAACACATTTTCATTTATTCTTCATAACGAAAATTTCTACTCTATTAATACCCAAAATTTACCCTTTAGGATTGGCTATTTCGAAAAAAACATTATGTCGTGGAGGGAAGTGTATTTGTACACATTGAAGTCTTACTATAAGAATACCATCATTAGTCAGTCAACTTAGCAAAACTCGGTGTGTGAATTAGCATTAATTCTGCCATGATTATAAGCTATATTAAAAATTTTAGGTTCAAAGGGGAGTGGGGATTATAAGAGAGGCGAAAATGAAAAAAACTCGCTTTTTTTATTTTCTATTTGTTTTTCGGCAAACGTGCACATAACAAAAGTTGTTTACTTAGTTATTTAGAGTAACTTTTGTGTGCAATCACTTTTGTCGTAAAATGAAGTATACACAGGATATACGCTAAACTGGAGTCAATAATTATATTAGTACTTATTTAAGGGGTTTTAATAAATGAATATTATGACAAATGATGTTATGTTTTCGTCTTATATGATAGTTCAAAGTATGATTCGGATTAGTGAGGTTATAAATCTTCGTCACCCCCTCCTCATTTATTTATTTTTCCTAGAAAATAAGTTGTTATTTATTTCCAATAGAAATATAAGCTATAAGAGCATTTCCATTATTTAATTTGTATAATGTACCTTGATATTATTGAAACAAATATGTAATATCATAACAATTAAACGTTAATGGTAATATCATTATGACAAAAAACAATATGAGTTTAAACTTGATATGATATTTTCAGGGTACCACTATTATTTAATTCCATCCGGTAGATAAATTATAAAATAATGTTTTGAATCAATAATTTAAGTAGAAGAATGTTGAGAAGTTTCACGCGGGAGCGGAAGATGACGGGAGCCTTACCAGTTAATGGAGTTTACTTATTTCCCGTCTGGCATTACTCGAAGTGATTTCCAGGGAGATTCACTATTACTAATATAATCTTACGTACAAAACTTTGCCTAAACTATGTGAGCTCGGATTGGCTTTTGAAAGGAATTATGTTCATTATAGATGCTATTTATTATTATTGAATAATTTATATTTTAATAACTCAAATTTTAGTAGTCCAAGAAATAAAGAAGGGGGGGGGCGGATGAACAGAACGTATTTGCGTAAATCTCACAAGGTAATGAAGGTAAGGAAAGGGTAGAAACGACAGGTAAGGTTAGAAGAAGCTTCCACCTGAGCCGAGTACTGGCGGAAATGGCCGACCTAATCCGAACTATACACGACCACAGACTTCATAAAAATATCTCCGTTATTATGCATCGGATCGAAAAATTGTATAGAACCAATTTTATTGCAAATATTGTTATTTACATTTATTCTCAATCTTGAATATTAATCGAGATATTTGCATTTTTATGAAGTCTGTGGTCGGGTATAGTTCGGATTAGGTCGGCTACTTCCGCCAGTACTCGGCTCAGGTGGAAGCTTCTAACCATACCTGTCGTTTCTAACCTTCCTGTTCATCCGCCCCTCCCCCTTCTTTAGTTTTTGGACTACTAAAATTTGAGTTATTGAAATATAAATTATTCTTACAATTTAGAAGCCGTTTCAGTTGGGAATTTATTTTCATTAACTGAAAGATTTCTCATTACCGTTTGTATTTAATCACGGTGGTCTTGTGTTACCAGTATGCAGATTTGTCTATTGTAAAACTTCACGTGGGAAATCTGCTTAGTTTACGCAGCCCCTGCGTGACGGACTTTCGTTTCTTTCGTGTCTGTTTGTTTATTTGTTTGTTTGTTACCTTTTCACCCATAAACGGATGAACCGAATTTTATGAAACTTGGTATGTATATTACTACTACCCCAACTTAGACTTTAGGCTATATTAATATTCTCAGAGAAGAACAGGAGTGGGGGTTATAAGGGAGGCCTGAAATTAAAAATAGCGATAATAGCGTTTTATAAGAAGAACAGTGTTGTGCCGTGACTGTAAGTAAACGTTTAGTGCCGTGTTTAAGACAGTGCCACGAAGTAAAGGACAGCGCAGTGCCGTCTTTCTGTGAATTTCAGTGACCGTGAGTGAATTATTGCACTGTGACTAATTGAAGAACATTGACGCTATCAGTGTTATACAGTGAGTAGTAATTAAGAATACCAAGTGTATTGTACATTGTGAAATAAATTGTGCAGTGATAAAAACTGTGAAACTTGAGAGTATTTAATTTTGCAATCCAAAAGAACTCTTATTAAAAACGTTTATTACTAGTTTTGGTAATAAAAAAAACGAAACAACTGGTGTCAGAAGTGGGATTGTAAAATTAAAATCAACAAAAATGAAGTTTGAAGAACTAAAAGTGGAACAACTAAAGAAGGAGCTGTATAAACTGGATCTGCCAACAATAGGATATAAGGCTGAACTACAAAGGCGGTTGGCAGATGAATTCCAAAGACGAGGAATCGACATAAGCACACACGAGTTTGACGATAAAGAGGACGTTGCTGTAAGCAATCCTATGTCAAGTAGCAATTTGGACCTAAATACAATTTTAGCCGCTATGATGGAAAATAACCAGAAACTTTTGGAAGCTTCCAGAGCTAATTGTGACAGGCTAGAAGAAACATTTCAGGAATCTTCTAGAGCTAATTGCGAGAGGTTAGAAGAAAAGTTCCAGGAAGCTTCTAGATCAATTAACCAAAGACTCCAAGAAATGTCAGAGGTATTGGGCAAACGAGTGGAAGCCATAGAGCAGAGAGTCAGCAAGTTTGATGAAAAACTCTGCTGCATTTCTGCGGCACAGAAGAAGGTTGAAGAGGACGTGTCCAACCTAGGAATAAAGATAGACGATGAAATACGTGAGCTACAATTCCAAATGGATAATCTACATGTTCGAGAGGGTCCATTGAGAGGCTGATATTCCAAATGACACCCAAATGTCAAGGAGTGACAGAGAAGATATAGTCAAGCGAATAATGGAGGAGCAAAGGAACAGATTACGCTCAAAGTGCTTCAACTGTGGCAAGACCGGCCATTTTCAACATAACTGTAAATCACCCAAGAAAAGGTCAAGATCTGTTTCGCCACCAAGGGGGAACAAACAGACGAATAACCCCAAATCTCAAGAGACACCGTTAAACTAAAGCGAGCTAGCACTGAGGGGCAAGAGCTAGCTCCTACAACCGCTGGCCCCACAATCTCCATTTCCATAATACAACAACAAAATAGCAACCTTACAGCTCGTGGACTCATTAACGGAAGGAAGCAGATCCTCACCATAGACACAGGGGCGTCGCAGTCCATAATTAGGCCTGATTTGGTAAAAGGATCAGTGGAACCATTAAACAACGTTCGACTGCGCACTGCTACTGGGGAATCAGCCACCGTCTATGGAAGAGCCAAGGTTCGACTGACTATCGCCAACACTAGCGCCGATCATGTATTTGTTGTCGCCGACATAGTGGACGAAGTGATCATCGGTGCAGACTTCATGATAGCTCACGGTATCAATCTGCACATGGGTCAGCAAGTTATGATCTGGCGCAACGTCGAGATACCCTTGGATGTAGGATATGAGAGCAAGACCACAGTAAGGAGGCTATTTACCGTCGGACGCCAGAAATTACCACCCCAGTCGGAAACCTTAGTATGGGCGCGTGTGGAAGAAGATTGTGAGGATAACCGGTTGTGGGTAGTAGAACCAAAAGAACTTAAAGATGACATTATAACAGCTAAAGCCCTCGTGAAAACCTGCGACGATGGACGAGTTCCGGTGAGAGTACTTAACCTATCCAACAATGAGAAGATCATTAACAAAAATTTTGAAATAGGTCAATGTGAGCCAGCAGAAGCAATTATTAACAGTGCCAAAAATTCAGGATGCCGGAAAAGTGGATGAAAGGACTGACATCGCCTGAAAGAAACAAAGCAAAGGTTGCTAAGAACACATGCCTCCGTCTTCGCCCTAAACAATAAAAGTCCAGGTAGAACAGCTGTAGTGAAACATGAAATAAATACCGGTGAAGCGAGGCCTATAAAACAAGCACCCAGGAGTGTTCCCCTAGCGAAGCAGAATGAAGTTAAAGAACTTGTCAACGAAATCGAGAGGAATGGAGTCATTGAACCATCTTCGAGTCCGTGGAGCTCGCCAATAGTTCTAGTAAAGAAGAAGAACGGTAGCACCAGATTCTGCGTCGACTACAGAAAACTCAATGACGTCACCAAGAAAGACAGCTATCCACTGCCAAGAATTGACGACACCCTAGACACGTTTGCTGGAACGAAATGGTTTTCCACCTTGGAATTACAAAGCGGCTACTGGCAAGTAGAGATAGCCGATAAGGACTAAGAGAAAGCTGCCTTTAGCGCAAGCAGTGGTCTATGGCAGTTCAAGGTGATGCCATTTGGGCTCTGCAACGCCCCAGCTACTTTTGAGCGTTTAATGGAACGTGTGCTAAAGGGTTTCAATTGGAAGACGTGCTTGGTGTATCTAGATGACATAATCGTTATGGAGAAGACTTTTGAGGAACGTATTCAAAACCTGGATGAAGTATTTAGTCGCATAACAGCAGCTGGGCTAAAGTTAAGCACAAAGTAATGTGCTCTGTTTCAGAAGGAAGTCAAATACTTGGGACATCAAGTAACAGCAGAAGGCATCTCCACTGACGAGGACAAATACGGGCAGTAAAGGACTGGCCTTGACCACGAAATCTTCATGAGCTGTGTAGCTTCCTGGGGCTTTGTACATACTACAGGAGATTCGTGCCAAACTTTGCTCAGGTAGCTGCCAGCTTGCACGAGCTAACCAAAAAGTCTATGAAAAAAACTGTGAAACTTGCGAGTATTTAATTTTGCAATCCAAAAGAACTCTTATTAAAAACGTTTATTACTGGTTTTGGTAATAAAAAAAACGTAACAATATATATAGACTAGCTTAGGTACCCGGCTTCGCTCGGGAAATCATTGCAAATTAAATTTACTATAAATATTGTTCTATACATTTATTATGTATCTTGAATATTAACAGAGATATTTCCATTTGTATTCTGCATGTGCTCGGCAGCAGTGGCTGTTCGGACTTTCCACCGTGAGCTCTGGCGGCCGTTTTCGTAATTATTCGTCTCTCGTGAATTACTACTACAGCTGTTATTAGGCAGATTTCTCTATTCTCTAAAACTTCACGTGGGAAATCTGCTTAGTTTACGCAGCCCCTGCGTGACGGACTTTTTTTATTTCAAGACAATTACAATACTGAGGTGTACAATACACTTCCCTCCACGACGTATTGTTTTTTCGGAACAGCCAATTTTAAAGGGCATCTTTTGGGGAGTATTAGAATAGAAATTTTAGTTTTGAAAAAAAAAGAAGAAAATCATCCTTATCAATCCCTCTCCACTTTTTGACTCACCTTTTTGAATACTTCAAACCATAATCATGAATAGCGTTAATTACAATTAAACATCGTCTATAATGAAACTTATTTCCTGTCAAAATCCAATCCGAGTACATATAGTTTAAGCATAGTTTTCTACATTAGATTATATTCGTAGTAGTAAATTTCAGTGGAAATCACTTCCAGTAATGCCAGCATTTCACAGGAAATATTTTAACTCAATTATCTAAAACAGTTAATTGTGTATAAATTTTATTCTGGGTATGCTCATGTCACAGAAAATACAGCAACTTTCCATCTGAGGATACCTAGAAACTATTATTATATTATCTACTTAGAAATTAACTTAAAATAGGATGAAACGAAAGGAACAACATTGCCCAGCACGCAGATCAACTTTAAGAAGTTAAAGGAGATAATGATAAGCACGCAAATATATTATTATATTTTTTATTTTACTTCCATTTTTCCTCATATTAAACTCATAAGAATATCTAATTTCATATTCATAATAGTAGAGCTCAGTGGAAATAACTTCCAGTAATGCCAGCATTTCACAGGAAATAAGTTAACTCAATATATGTTATAGCCTCCGGTCCCCTTCCGCTCCAGCACGAGGGCAATCACCATTGTTAAATCCTTAAATTATTGATTCAAAATATAATTTTAATAATTGATCTACCTGATGGTATTAAATAATACGATAGTAGCACCCTAAAAATAATTTCATTTATATTCAAAAAGATACGTGAGGGGAAGAGGTCATAGCCCTCCCTGCAAAATATGTAATACTTTAAATCATATGAAGCTTAAACGGATATTGTCTTTTCTTATAATGGCATTACCATTAACGTCTAATTGTTATGATGGTACATATTTGTTTCAATAACATCAAGATATCTAAAATAAGATAATATATTAGAAGGACCAAAGAGTTTGATCCCTATAACTTCCGCTATCACTCCCTGTGCCAATTCAGCATGACTTTGTTTAAATAATACATTATACTAACTAAGCTACGGAAATGCTCTTATAGTTTACATTTCTATTGAAAATAAATAAAAAGTTATTTTCTAGGAAAAATAAATAAATGAGAAGGGGACGACGGAGGAAAATAACCTCACGAATCCGAATCATATTTAAAGTTATCATATGTGACTAAAGCATAAAATCTTATGTCTTAATATGCATTCATTAAAAACACTTAATTAAGCACTAACAAAATTAATGATTCCCTCTATAGTTTTAGCGTATATCCCGTGTTTACTTCATTTGACGAAAAAAGTAAATTCAACAAATGTTACTATGAATAACAAAATAAACAACTTTTATTTTGTGCATGTTTTCCGAGAATTTAATATGAAACGAAATATCACAATTTTTCATTACAGGCCCCCCTCATAACCACCACTCCCGTTTGGACCTAACAATTTGAATATAGCTTATAATCATGGAAGAATTAATGCTATTTCACATACCAAGTTTTGTTAAATTCGGTTCAATCGTTTAGTGCCCAACAAAATTGTTGGCTTACACTTTACTTTTTAATGTATATCTCGTTTATATTTTGTTATACGGCAAAAGTGAATAGAACAAAAGTTACTTTAAATAACAAAATAAAAAACTTTTGTCATGTGCATATTTGCAGAAACCCCAATAGAAAACGAAATGCCGTTATTTTTAATTTCAGGCCTCCCTTACAACCCCCACTCCTGCCCGTCCCTAGAAATGTTGGCATGGCTTATGATAATTAAGGCGTCAGTGCTAATATACATACCGAGTTTTATTTAGTTCGGTTGAGTTTTTGTGCCAAATAATATTGTTGCCTCCCGCTATAATTTTTGGCGTAAAACGCATTTATACTTCAGTATACGACGAAAGCGTATATAACAAAAGTTACTCTAAATAACAAAATAAACAACTATTGTTACGTGCATATTTGCCAAAAAACCAATAGGAAACGAAATATCGCTATATTTATTTTCAGGACTCCCTTATAACCCCGACTCCTGTTCGTCTCATAGAAAAATAATATAGCCTAAAGTCTAAGTTGGGTTAGTAGTAATATATATATACCAAGTTTCATAAAATTCGGTTAATCCGTTTATGCATGAAAAGGTAACCAACAAACAAACATACAAACAGACACTACAGAAAAAAATGCAGTTATGGTGTCTATGACATGTGAAACGAATAGTTATCGTGAAATGTCGAGAAAAAAATCAATCACAGACTGAAGTAACAATTTTATATATATACTAGCTAAGTTACCCGGCTTCGCCGGGGAATTCATTTTAGGTTGAATAAAGATTTTTTTTGGCAAGGCTTTACTTTCCACAATATTTTGACATTTACCCGTCACAGTTTTTAGGATTTATACCCGTCGTTCACATTCCTTAGAATAACAGTATAAGCATCAATTAACATGTAAACATAGACCAATATGAGGTCGGCAGGGAAGCGGCAGAACTGATAGGACAAACGAAGTAGCTCGACGTGTAATATATATATATAGTTTTCAACGGACCTCATTTTCGTCATCTAGGTAGGATCGATGGACATTTGAAGAAAAATTTCGAAAATTCCGTCATGAGTACATCCCCAATAGCTGATTTCTCTTAAGGGAAATCTGCTAAAATAATGTCTATGACATGTGAAACTAAAAGTTAGCTTGACATTTCGAGATAAAAATCAATCTACAGACCGAGGTTACAATTTTATATCTATATATATATATATATATATATATATATATATATTGGAAATTAATTTTGTCACCATGCGCTATATTTCCATGGCTTTCTACTATTCTCAGGAGTGAGAGCATACTTGGAATTACCATAATAAATTTCCACGGGAAACTAGTCAACTGGCTACAACGGGTAACAGAGTAAGTTAATTACTTCAGACTTCTCATACTCGTTAATCGCTAGAGGAGTTTTACCATATTACTCCGTTGAATGATGGATGATATCAAAAGCTATTTTTTGACGCTAAACTACATTTTTTTAACCTCATGAGCGATAATAACTTATTTTAACACTCGTCGAATAGCCATTTCACGCCTCACGAGTAAAAATATATCACAGCGATTTCTTAAGAAGAAAGGGATTAGTCAGAGCTTATCCAAATATTTATATTTCGCCGGGAAATCATTATGAATTCAATTCATCCAGTTGCCACACAAAACTGAATAACTGTAGAGTTATTCTACATTTTACAAGACATTTCAGTAACGGGATGAAAATAGCGGTAGAACTTCTTCATAACTTAGTCCAATCTTTATATTAACACGGGAAACCATTTATATTTAGAGTTAAATTTTGGCAATTCTATTGTAGCTAATCAGCATTACTCATTACAGCGCAACAAAGAGTCAAGGCTTGCTATATCAGGCTCTTACTAAGGGAGAAACACTGGATTCCTGAAGAGCATGTGAGTCATTCCGGAGAACATTTCCTTTGAGATTTAAAGTATGGCGGAAATAATTTGGAGCCAGTAACGGAATTATTTGGGTAGAAAATTGAATAAATTACTTTTGCCTTCTTTTCAGTAATAGATACTCACTTAAATGTTTAAAATATTTTATATTCTTTTATTAACGAATTAAAATCATATTATTGGCTATAAGTAATTGTCTTTTATGAGGTAATAATTTTACACTTAATTGTCTATTGTCTGTATTTAGTGTCAATTTGGTGGCGTTAGCGTATTTTAGTATCCATTGTATGACTTTAATGTGTAATAAATGCAGGTGAACAATTGGACTATTAATTTTACAAGCAATAACCAGTAAGCTATTGTTTACTTTCCTATATATGCTACATAGAAAGTTAAGCAAAAACAGATTGTCTTTGGATTTTGATTCATCCCTCTCTGGCTTTCTAGCTTCTGCATCCTGCTTTGTTTCTGTAAGTACATGATTTTTTTATAACACAAACATCTAACTTTAAAATATGAACTTTTAAATAGTTGCCTTATACATTACGTTTTATTTAATCAATATTATTTTCTCCGACCTACTGTTTACTTTTTATCATACTTTGCACATTTCAATTCATAATTGAGCAATGGTTTAAAAATTGTTAAAGGATTTTTCTCGTGCAAGAAAGTGAATACTATACTTAGCTTAATTTATTAACTTAATATGCTTCCTTTTTACCTTAGGTTACTTTACATTTATTTACATAGTTACATTACATACATTTACAATTTACTATAGTTACATGTATACTTCTTATATTAATTTTGTAAACCATTTTCCATTCTTACTTGTCCAATCCCAGACGAAAATTAATACTGTAAGAACATAATAATTCTATTAATTCTTAAAAATCTACTGAATATTAAAATATTTGTAATTGTATTTTATTTTATGTGAACTAATCAGTAATTATAATATTGATATTTATTTGCCAGGTTTCCTGTTTGGCGTGGACACGAAGGCTGCTTTCGACTATCCAAGATATTTACGGGGCACTCCTGTCTGGGATCAGGCCTGTCTTCAAAACTTGCTTATCGTAAGTTTTATTTCACATTAGAAATATGTATGCAGGCGGAAGGATTTAGGGCCCAGGAGCCTTCTGGGGATGCTGTTGCTGTAAGGTGTGTCTCTGGTGTCCCTTTCCTTCAGGTTGCTGGCTTAAACTGCCAATACTTCCCTGTCGGAAATTACGAGAGGCGAACAACTTAATGACTTTTAAAAAAGTTTTTTATTAGTAATATGGCAGAGAGGAAGCCGACATAGAGATGGTCTACAACTGAACTGAGACAATGTGTGATATGGGAGTAGGTTTATAAAGATATTGAGAAATGTTGCGGTTTCCATGCTTCTCGCTGATAGTGTAGAATTGGCAGTTGCCATTCTCCTTACTGGTTGACGAATATGGTGAAGATTTGCTCACGTTTCTTTGTGGATCAGAATATGGAAGGAGAAGGGGTTTAGGATTGCATCCTCGTGGGTAGATTGGTAGGTCCTCTTCTTTAATGCTACACTAGAGTCTTCCTTCGTAGTGTGCGCCTGGGCTCAGGAGATACCGGTGCTCCGTGGCAGTCTTCATGGATGTCTGATCGTACACAGCAGCAGAGACAATAGTATACTCTCGGACAGAAGAGCATAGACTAGGCAAGCCATTGGGAAGAACTTGGGGCTATCTGTTTGATAGTGGTGGGTGCAGGTTTGAGCAACCATCAGTCGGTGCTTTGGGGATGGTATGCCGTAGTTTGCGGATCCCTATAAACGCAGTAAGTCGCTGAACTATTCCATTTATAACTGCTGGCCCGTGGTAATGCTCCAAATCGGGAGATAAGAAGCGGGGGGCGATGGTTGAGAAAAAGATGTCACGGATGAGCACGACCCATTAGCTAGTTGTCTGGTCCATTTTCGTGACGAAGTAAGTAGCCCTCTATACGGGCAACCGTCCAAGTGTATCTTAATGGTAATACAGTTCACAGGTTTGAAGTCCCTATACGACTTTTAACCTTGACCCTTTCGGAAGGGAAGTAAGATTTAGCCCAGTTCCCTACGTCAGTGTTTATACCAGAAAAATATATCGCCGGACGGCTAGTGGGGACCAGAAACACCATAAGGAGATCTGTTCATCTCTAGTCTGACAGAGCAGTGATGAGACTTTGCTGAGATGCTAGTGGCATATATGTCAGCTACAGATCTGGCCAGGCACTGTGGAACCGTCGGTTGGAGAGTGGGGATAGTTCCCCGAGGATTTTCAGTGCCATCCCACACCGCACCAGGGGAGGCAAGTCCTTAGGTCTGGAGAGAGTACAGTATGTCCTACGTTAGCTGATAAGGAATTATCTGTCCTATCTCTTCCATCTCCTTAACTCCTGCCTCAGTGTAAGGCTTTTCCGGTCTTCGGGAATGAAGTTCGTACCTGCGTAGGACTGCGTGTTGTAATGCCTCGCGCTGCCACTAGATGGCATGGGCTGCTCTATCTGGGGAGCGCCGTCATGAAGCTGATTCTGCGATGCTCTTTCCGTAGAGATACTTACAGAAAGAAAAAATAAGAAAAGCGTTCTGGATGCAACAGTAGATGTTATGGTACCCTATAAATGGGTTCACAAATACCCTGCTCATTGGAGAAGGGGTGGGTTTTATTATTTAAATTACCATTAGTTTCTTATAATATCGACTAACTCCTTGACTTTAATAGGGGAAAATAAATGTATAATGTGGGCACAACGAAACCAAATTTCTTTACAAACATCATTTTATTTACAGTAATAAAAAACATTTATGTGAACAGAAATAAATAAAACAATACTAACCAACCATGGGAGAAGAATATATATAGGCCTTTTTATATATATGGTGAGCTCACAAAAGTAAAATTTGTTATATTCTTTGGCCCTTCCGCTCTTGGAGCCTCGCCAGTACGATTTAGGACGAACTAATTTGAAAAAGTCCGTCACTCAGGGGCTGGAAATCTAAGCAGATTTCCCTCGTGATGTCTAAGAATAGATAAATCTACATATTGGTTACACCATAGCACTGTCAACATCAAATGAATAATTACAAACGATAATAAGAAACCTTCAGAGCGGAAGCACCTGAAACGTAAACAAACAGGTGTGCCAACTTCTCACAGGAAAGAAAAACAATTACGGAAATATATCAGAATATATCATATTAATTTTATTGAAAACTGCTTACTATATCTAGTAATTTATAATGGACCAGAATAATTTTTATCTCAATTTGCATTTATCTCGTATAATAAAGGACTCTTGAAAAAACATGAGTAGAAGTGGAGGTTTGCTGAAGGTTGAAAACTGAAAAATGCAAATATCTCGTTTAATATTCAGGATAGATAATAAATGCATATAGCAATATTTATAGTATATTTAATTTGCAAGACGATTGGTTCCATACAAGTTTGTGATCCGACGTATGGTAGATAATTCGAATTTTCAAAAATGCCCCCTCTAAACCCCCCTCCCACTGGTCCGATTTCAGCCATTAACGAACTTGATCTGTCTTTTTACATAAAGTGTTTAAATATCGACTTTGGTAACAATCAACCAAGAAATGCGATCGCTAGAGCGTTATCTGACAAAAATATATATTTATATATATATATATATATATATATATATATAATTTTGAACGGACCTCATTTTCGTCATCTCCTAGGTAGGATCGAAGAAAATTTCCGAAAATCGCGTCATGAGTACGACCTCCGTAAGGGAAATCTGATAAAAACAAAGATTTAGTACCAACAACCACCCAGCAGGTTTTACATGGCCTGTATGTCATTTATATGCAACTCTCTCTGAAAACTGGGTTTCAAATAATCAAAACAATATACCGGGAGATGAGTTTCATAGCCGATTTATTGCCTATATAACTTAGACCATCCAGCATATCGAAGTTGAAGCGCCGCAACACAGTAATCGAACAGACCAATGTAGACATTGGTTGTGGTTAGATGTATTGTGGTGCAGTTTAGAAGTGATTGAGAATCCATCAGAGACTATTTTATTGCCCTATGGCTTCTCACGAAAGTCCCATATAAAATGACTGCCAATGCGTCAATTACGATGAAGAGAATCACTGGACGAATGCATGCGTGAGCGACTTGTCGTGCGTCACAACGAAACCAAACTGGGTCATGAACAACAGATCGGCAGTGCATTACTGCCTCGTAGATAGCAAGGAGCTCCCTGCAGTTCTGCTGCATCTGGGACAATACCTCGACACACGAATGCATGCGTAAGGGGCTTATGGTGCGTCACAACGAAACCAAACTGGGTCATGGACAAGAGATCGGCAGTGCATTACTGCCTCGTAGATAGCAAGGAGCTCCCTGCATTTCTGCTGCATCTGGGACAATACCTCGACATAGAATGCATGCGTGAGGGGCTTATGGTGCGTCACAATGAAACCAAACGGGTCATGAACAACAGATCGGCAGTGCATTACTGCCTCGTAGATAGCAAGGAGCTCCCTGCAGTTCTGCTGCATCTGGGACAATACCTCACCACACGAATGCATGCGTGAGAGACTTGTCGTGCGTCTCAACGAAACCAAACGGGGTCATGAACAAGAGATCGGCAGTGCATTACTGCCTCGTAGATAGCAAGGAGCTCCCTGCAGTTCTGCTGCATCTGGGACAATACCTCGACACACGAATGCATGCGTAAGGGGTTTATGGTGCGTCACAATGAAACCAAACGGGGTCATGGACAAGAGATCGGCAGTGCATTACTGCCTCGTAGATAGCAAGGAGCTCCCTGCAGTTCTGCTGCATCTGGGACATTACCTCGACACACGATTGCATGCGTAAGGGGCTTATGGTGCGTCACAATGAAACCAAACTGGGTCATGAACAACAGATCGGCAGTGCATTACTGCCTCGTAGATAGCAAGGAGCTCCCTGCAGTTCTGCTGCATCTGGGACAATACCTCGACACACGAATGCACCTCACTGCTCTTCTATCTCCTGCTTACCTTTGCACAATTCCTCAATCACAACTATCTTTGCTCTAACAATTTACTCAAGATTCATCAATATTATTACACCTATCTATCGTGTAGCCTCCAAACCTTAGGGCTTTACAATTTTAAACATAAACTTGATTTTCGTCTTGAATATATTTGTCTAGTGGTCACGATTTTTGTCTGATGGTTGCCAAACTGTTTAATTAATTGTGCTATATAAAATTAAAATTCAGGCTCGTTGACGGCTGACTTCAGACCAGTGAGAGGGGAATATTGAAAATATGAATCATCTTCATTATTTTACATCGGAATGAAAATTTCGTGGAACCAATCTTATTGTAAATTTCAGTCCTTATAAATGTTGTTATTTACATTTTTTCTTTTTCTTGATATTAAGATATTTGCCTGTTGTAGTTTTTAGTATTGAATAAACCTTCACTCCTGCTCATGTTATACTAACAAAAAATAAGCTGTTATATTATGAACAGTTTTATTTGAATCTTAAATACCAAATATTGTTTTGATTGAACTTTTACTGCGTGAGATATGTACAAATATTTTTGGTGTGATATCATTTAAAATTTTAATTTCTAAACCACATGCTTTTCATTTAATCGACAACACACTCTATATGTCACCGTTTCGTGGAAAACTAAAGTTAATATTAGGTGATGACTGAAAACAGCCTTAGGGAAGAAGGAGTTTTGAGGGGGAATAATTGAAAATTCGAAATATCCATATATTTCGAACAACTAACCCAGACTAATATGAGTTTGATACAAATAGCTTATATAACCAATGTTGTTGGCATTTTGATTTCCTACAATTGTTGTACAAAGTAAATCGCGAGTTATATGCAATTTTCATGCCTTCAGCCACACCCCCCCCCTCTGCTTTGGAAATCTGCTTAATATACGCAGTCCTTGCGTGACGAACTTTAATATGTTTCAGCTCTAACTGTAGTTTGGGTGGACGTCATGGATTGTGGATCGGCCTTCCGCCTCAACAGGCCTGCCTTGTTATAGAAACACTCGCATATGCATGAAAATAATACTCCTTCTCCCTGTGTGTGTGTGTATGCACGCACACACACACACACACATATAAAATCGTTATCCTATAACATTTCAGCCAACTATCTTAATACGACATGTATCTATTACATCTTATCATAGTGTATATTATCTGTTTCAGGAGTGGAGATAGTAGTGAATGATCCTGCCAGCTACGGGACTTAGATAGGACTTCCAACAATGATTCTTCTCTGGCACCCTCTCGCTATCATTATACTATCTGGAATTATCACTGACGCGGAAGGGAATGGAAATGTGTCCCAAATCGGCAAAAATAATTCAAATTCAAAAGAAATTTTGGAGTTATTTAGAAATTCTAGGACGCTGTTTGACGCGACCAAACACAAAAATGCAACCTTAATTCTGGGACCACGGGAAGCAAAACTAGACAGTTTCGTCAATTATATCTTTGAGGAAAGAAACTTTAAATTTGATAAAAAAAGCAACGACCTTCCATATCTTATCACAAATGAGGATACACTGGAAATCTTTTATGTGTACCCGCAATTCCCGCCTAGTGATTCAGTCAAAACATACACGCTGCAACAGTATTTGTTCCACGACATGCTTGTAAGGGCAGCAGATGGGAAAATAAAAATACTTATTCTCCTTCCTTTTTTCGATTTAAAACATATATATGCCGTACATATTTTTGATGTAGCTGTGCACCTCTATAATATTTTTGGGAAAAGAATTAATCTACATTATTTGCAAAACAGCCTAGCAGTAGCAGTAGAAGGAGTTGATTATAATGTCGGTGCGCAAAAATATGTAGGAAGGATTGTTATCATTAGAGAGGTAGCGGAGTCATTTGATTTTGCCAACAATGAGCTTAAAAATAATGCTGAATATCATGGGTTTGAAGAGGGCAGCAAACTTTTAAATTTCACTCAGGAGTTTTTGAACATCATTCTCAGGCGTCAGAAACAAGAATATTTAAGACTTACAACATGCGCAGAATCAAAATACCAAAGAGATATAAATCACGAAAGAGAGGCTATTTTGGATTTCATTTCTGACATGGAATTTTCTAATATCCCGTATGAGATATTGACTATTAAGGACAAGAACATGCCTACACAGCTGGCCGAAGAAATAAATACCTCGATCAAGTCAGTGACAACAAAAATAGGAGAAGGGATAACGAAGAAGTTTACAATTGACGACCGGAACATGGACTTGGACAAGGATTATGAGACGATGAAAAATGCTCGTCAGCTACTGTTAGAGCTGAAGAAGGAGAACATCACCAGCATCAAAGGCTTCATACAGAAGGCTGTGGTTTTAGTGAAGAAGATGAACATTAGAAATATGGCCCCAATTATCAGAAGCCTATTGGCTGACATACAACTGATGGACGATCTAGAGGAGTCGACTGGGGAGACATTGGTAAACACCTCTCGTTGGATGTCTGGCTTTGATGATGTCATAACGCACCTGACTCAACAGGAAAGCTGGTGTCTTTTTCAGAAAGGATTGTTCTCCGATTTGCCTGCTCTTATTTCACAAGGCGAGGTGAACACCGAGCCAATTATCAACAATATTTATGCAAAACTCTTAGATGGAAACAAAACAGTAAAAATCAGTGAGCTTGGATTTGAAGAGGCTCTCAACCTCAAACCAGTATATAGAAAGTTTAAAAATCAAAATTTAATGCAAACAAAACTGGAACAAGTTTACGAAAATGTAAAAGATATGGAGGTCGATAAAGATCTGCTCTGGTCAGTTGAAAAAACCTTAAGTAAATGCAACTTCACGACAAAATTCAGAAGCCCGAAACCAAACACGCTCGAAATTGTTGGCCTAGTTGTAAAAGCCAGCGAAGTTAAAAATCGCACTGAAGGTAAAGGCTTTAAACGCATTGAGGTTTTTGCTTTCAGCATGTTTATTGTGGACACTGACTTAGATTTCAGAGGCAAGGAAATCACTCTTGCAATTATTGCCAAGATATGGATTTTGATCGGAAATAAGAAAATAAACCTGGAAGGATTGAATGCTGAAGAATATGTAGAGGAACAGACATCCAAACAAGCAACCAACACAACGGAAAACAATGCTCAAAACACAACAAATGAAACGGACTACAAAGATACAAATGCAACACAAAGCGCAGAAAATGGTACGGCTGAAACGACGGGAAAGAGCGGTGCCCCTGGAAAACCTGGCCTTCCTGGAGGCAATTTCTTCGGTCTCGCTCAGAAAGTTACTGGTGAGGGCTTCCTTACTGTACACACAAAGGGAGGAAATGGTGGACCCGGGGAAAACGGCACGAAGGGAGCAGATGGGGAAGATGGAACCTTTGCAAAAAGCTTAAATTTCCGACGTTTTAACGAGGTATCATATGGCTGGGATTATTGGGGAAATGCGTATTTCCCAGAAGAGGATGGTGTTACATTCTACAATACTACACATACTAAAGGAGTATATGCTGTCTGGCATAATTTTCATATTCATGGAACAGATGGCAAGCCTGGGCAGAATGGAGGTGACGGTGGAGCACCTGGGGAAGCGGGATTACTTGGTAAAGTCATCATAATTGATATGAGTTATTCCAGGAAAATAATTAAAGATGAATCTGAAAGTATTGAGGGGCCAGTGGGGATGGCAGCCGAGGGAGGTGCAGGTGGATATCACCATAATGGGGCTTTGATATATTGTGACTTCGTATCAATTACATTTGGCGAGTATGCGTGTGAACTAAGGGAAGAATACGGAAGCTTTCGTAATTATGATCCATTTTTAGTTATGGATGATCCTAGCTACCGAAACAATGAAGGGGCTAAAGGGAACGAAGGAGCTAATACGGAAGGCCAAGAATCACCTAAGAAACCAGCTGCTTACCAAGTGTATACAACAATCAACAGATTCAAGGCAGTTGTGAGGGAATTCCTTGGACATAGTATTAATAAACGAGAATTAATAGAATTTGTTAAAGCTATTGATGGGTTTCCTGAAGTCGTTGCACAGTATGACGCAACTGCATTAATGGAAGAGCTGAAGATACTTGAAGAACAGTTTCCCAAATTGTACAAGGCAATAGATTTCATTCCCTTCTATGAGACACTGCTGAAGCGAGTAGAGGATTATTCGAACAAAACAGATCTAAACAACAGAGACACCAAACTTGCTCTCACGTCATTGTATACGGCAATCTACAGCAAACTGTGTGCACTAAACAATAATGTCAACAGGTATATGATAGTTGATGTACACTACTTCCTCTCCAAGGTCCTACAGGACATTAAGGGAATAGAAAAACTGGGGAGAGAATTGACGATTAGTAATCATGTTGACGAATATAATAAAGAAATAGACGAGGAAATCGGTACTGCAAAAGATATTATTGAGAAAAAAATGTTACCAGACCTTGATGCAATTTTGAAAGACATAAAGCAAAGTTTGGAACAAGCAGAAAATGAATTAGAAATAAAAGAAAAACAGAAAGAAGTAGACAAAAGTGTAGCGAAAGGGAAACAAAAAGCAGCTATGGAAAAAGGTATGATAATTAATTGCTTTGGCAAGATCGCTAATGTTGTAAAGGGGTTTAGCGCTTTAGGAGGTATGAAAAGCACATTTGGAAGTTTAATGAGCCCCAATAATGTAGCTAACAATCTATTTAACCCGGATACTGTCAGCCAAATGAAGAAAGGTCTGCAAACCATAACTAAGAGTGCTCTAGAAGATCCATCAGGGATGTTGAAATACTCCAAGGAGGCTGGTAATTTCCTTCTTAAACAAATAGATATTGTTACTGGTGCTTCAAAACGAATAAAAAATAAAGAATATTTTGATCTTATACAGGATGCTTTTTCCCATGCCAGGACACAAGTAGAAAATAAGTTTAAAAATAATGAAAAAATATATGATTCAGAACTTCAGGAATTACGGAATAAGATACAAAAAAGTGCTGAACAACAATTAAACAAATTGTTAAAAATCAAATCAACCAGTTCGGCGTTTAAAATCGCCCGAGAGTTTTCTGAGTACACATCCGCTGCGTTTTCGTTTGCTGATGACACCTTCAAGGTTTTTGCTCATAATATGACTAAAACTATAGCAATGGCAAAGACTTATAATGAAGCCCAGAAGGAGTTTCCTTCCGCAATGTATAAAAAACAAATTGACACAATAGCACAACATACTAATGTAATGGAGCTTCAACTCAAAGGAGCATTGAATGATTTTTCTGGGAAAACAATTCCAGAAATTACTGCGGACAAATGGAATATTAAAAGTAAGCTGGAAGATATGAAAGAAACAATGGGTAAAATGCTCAAAGAATTTACAGCTCAAAAAGAAATTCAAAGTTGTTTCAATAAATTGATAAATTTGGTGGAATCTGTCGCCGAAACATATGATAAAATAGATGATTGTAATAAACAGAAAAAGTTGGCGCAGTTGAACGCAGATATGAGCTCAAGCCGAAATGTTTGGGATGTTAGTGACAGGAAGTTGTACAACGAACTCAACACAATGACGTTTGTGATGAAAGCTAGTGGTTTGATGGTTCAATATGACAGAGCCATGGATGCACTCAAGCAGTATGTCTTCCCTTTTGCTCATCATTTCCTAGCAGAATTCTCATCACTTCCCGCCGTCAGCTTGGAGGACGACTTCAAGAACATATTATTTACCATTATACCTCAGATCGAAAAATTATACTCCAGCTTGGATGACTGGACCAGTAGTATAACTCCTCACGATGCCTATATATTCAGGAATGTCTATTTTACACTATTCAATGAACAGCCCTTTTATACATTCGAATATTCTGCATTCAACATATCTATAAAGAATATCTTAAAAGGTAAAGAAGTTTTGATTGCACCTGATATAAAGACAGGAATTGATGAAGAAGCTGTAAAATTCAATAGGATTCGACTAACTTTTAAATTATGGGATGGTCAAAAGCAAGAGGAGTTTAATGATGCTCTAAAGAATTATGATATTGAGATGATTCACCACGGAAACAACAATTACAGATGCGGCAACAGGTATTTTACAATACGAAGTGAACCACTTACAATCAGCTATTCATTCGAAAAGAATAATGAAGGCCAACCTCTGAGGAGGAATTCTGTCTACGACAAGATAGCCAAGAATGACTACTTCCTTAGCCCTTATGCTTTTTGGACTGTGAAGCTACTGAATGCTGTTGATACAACTGATCACCTGAACAGCTACCTGAATGAATCGATGGATCTATTGCTAGAAGGTGTGGGGCAGTATGTAGAAATGAATGACGAATTTATGAAGGTCTGTGATGGGCCTCTAGAACAATATTATACTGAATTTGATAAAGATGCTGAACTTAATGCTATACTAGTGCAGGTATTATAAACATAATTATAAAAAAATGTTAATGAAAAATAATAAATGTCGGATATGTTTGGCCACTATTAGTAAAGTCTTCTTATTTATCAAATAGGTCACATCAAAACTTTAGTAGTTTTATTTAAAGCAACTGTTATTCTATTGTTACTGAGGAAGTTTTGCCATTTTTCCTCTAACTGCATTCATATTCATCAAAGATTAATGAGATTATAAAACACATGCAAGAAATACTTATTCATTCTTTTTATGCGTCGTACAAAGGGACTATTTTATGAAACAATTATAAATCAAGCCACTTTATGAAACAAATGACTTATGTCCGGAATGTAAAATTACATAAACAATAACTATATTTATTAAACTCTTAAAACCGGGGGCGAAAATTCTTGATATTCGTTAAAAGTTGCCCTTAATGAAATATTTCATTAATAAAGAATAAACAAACAGGCCTTCAATCACTTATGTGCCCCATTATTAGTGCCACCTGTCAACATATGAGCCATTTATGTACGAAATATGAAATTTAAATTAAAACTCACACTACATATATATTAATAATTTGAAAAATGCATTAAAAATCCTAATCTAAATTAATAAAAAAAGTTAAGAGTCACAATATTAAGAAGCATTTTTATACTTTTGTATTATATCTTTTTTTTTGTTATGAATATACAACAATTTTTAAGAGTAATTAAACATCATACTCTGTAGTTTATAGATTTTTCAGTGCAATTTCTTAATATCGAATAATATATTTTGTATAATTAAATATCTTAGCAAAGTTTGTATTAATATCCCATGTTTTATTATTTACCTTATCTTAATCATTTATTAGTTTAAAAAGGTATATTTATCAGTTTAGTAAAATGTATACACTTGAGTGTGAGTATGCTCATGTCACAGGAAATACTGTCCATAAACTCTGATCACAAATAGAAACTATTATTCATATCTACTTACAAATTAACATAAAACAGGATGAAACGAAGAGAACAACATTGGCCTCAGCAAAAATCAGATACCGTTTAAGAAGTTAAAGAAGATAATAATCACTCAAATATATTATTTTTCAAGCAATAGAATAATACATAGGTTCTCAAATTATGAGTGCTGTATGCATTTTTCTTATAAATATCCAAGAAATTCACATTTTTTTTAATAGAAACGGAGGCATTTAGGAACAATAGTAGTAGACTAATATTAAAATAAAACTTTAATCTTTAATATTAATAGTAGTAACTATTATTCATAATATTAAACTCATAAGAATATCTACTTTCATTTTTACCAAGTGAGATGTGGTACCTCAGAAAAAAGAAGTAAAACGTCTATCAATAATTATTTTAAAGCTATATATTTTTAATAAAACGGAAGGAGATTGAGAAAAATATCATTACAATTTATCTAATAGTGTTTAGCCTCTACATAACAGAGTAAGGCGTAACTGTGGAACTATTTTTTCAAAGAACGCTGTCCTGCTCTCGCAAACTGGTTGCCAGGTTCACCTTGGAAGCAAGTGAATCGTTTCAATCCGAGGAAGCACACATCGTGGACACATGCAAAAACAACGTGGATAGAATAGGCAATGAATTTATAGGCGATAAACGTCTAGGTTATTACGACCTTGGTTTGTGTGCTATTAAATGTTGTATTGTGTGTTTATTTGCTTTATTATTTGATTTTTTAAATTTTGTTTTAAGATTTTAGTGTTTTATTCTTCAATGTAGTTTAAAAATAGGTGACAATTATTTCATTTAAAGTAAACATACAAGCACTTATGTTGAATACATATACACATACATACATTTATCCTATGGGCACTATAACTACATGTTTTTTTTTAAATTAAATCTGTCTACTACTTCTATTAATAATAGCAGTCGTATAATAATTACATATCGCACATATGTTGTATTTATATTTCTATTTATTTATTTTTTGTTTTATATATATATATATATATATATATATATATATATATACACTAGCTAAGGTACCCGGCTTCGCTCGGGAAATCATTTGAGGCTGAATGATGATAGTATTTTTATTGGGCAAGGCCTCAATGTTTACAACTACACTTTCTGTCTGGGCGCATTGTTTTCCCGTGAGGGTCAGGCAGACGACTTATAAATGAGAAATTTTACTGTTGAAGAATAAATAAAAATGTGTTCCTAATCTATCCCTTTCCACTTTTTGAATACTTCAAACCATAATCATGGATAGCATTTATTACGATTAAATATATTATGAAACTTATTTCCTGTCAAAAACCAATCCGTGCACATATAGTTTAAGCATAGTTTTGTACATTAGAATATATTCGTATTAGCCTTATAGTAGAGCTCAGTGGAAATCACTTCCAGTAATGCCAGCATTTCACAGGAAATAAGTTCAACTCAATTAACTGTTCAGGCTCCTGTCACCTTCCGCTCCAGCATGAGAGCTATCACCATTGTTTTCCTTAAATTATTGATTCAAAGTATTATTTTAATAATTTATCTACCTGATGGAATTAAATAATAGTATTAGCCTAAAAATAATTTCATTTATATTCAAAAAGATAGGCGAGGGGAAGAGATCGTAGTCCTCCCAGCAAAATATGTAATAATTTAAATCATATCAAGTTTTAACGGATATTGTCTTTTTTCATATGACATTACCATTATCGTCTAATTGTTATGATGGTACATATTTTTTCAATAACATCAAGATATCAGAAATAAGATAATACATTAGCAGAACCAAAAGGTTTGATCCCTATAACTTCAGCTATAATCCCTTGTGCCAATTCAGCATAACTTTGTTTAAATAATACATTATACAAATTAAATAACGGAAATGCTCTTATAGTTTACATTACTATTGGAAATAAATATCAATGTTCTTTTCTAGGAAAAATAAATAAATGAGAAGGGGACGACGGAGATATATAACCTCACTAATCCGGATCATATTTAGAGTTATCATATGTGACTAAAACATAAAATCATTTTTCATAATATGCACTCATTAAAAACACTTAAATAAGCACTAATAAAATTATTAAAACCCCTTAAATAAGTACTAATATAATTATTGACTCCCGTTTAGCGTATATCCCGTGTTTATTTCATTTTACGACAAAAGTGAATGCACACAAAAGTTACTCTAAATAACAAAGTAAACAACTTCTGTTATGTGCACGTTTGCCGAAAAACAAATACAAAATAAAAAAAGCGAGTTTTTCATTTCTGCCTCTCTTATAATCCCCACTCCCCCTTGAACCTAAAATTTTTAATATTGGTTATAATCATGGAAGAATTAATGCTAAATCACACACCGAGTTTTGCTAAGTTCGGTTCAATCGTTAGTGCCCAACAAAATTGTTGGCTCCCGCTTTAGATTTTAGTGTATATCTCGTTTATACTTTTCTATACGACAAAAGTGAATATAACAAAAGTTACTGAAAATAACAAAATAAACAACTTTTGTCATGGACATGTTTGTCGAAAAACCATTAGAAAACGGAATATCACTACTGCTAATTTCAGGCCTCCCTTACAAACCCCACTCCTGCTCGTCCCTAGAAATGTTGGTATGGCTTATGATAATTAAGGCGTCAACACTAATAAACATACCGAGTTTTATTTAGTTCGGTTGAGTCTTTTGAGCCCAATAAAATTAATGACTCCCGCTATAGTTTTTAGCTTATAACTCATTTATACTTCGGCATACGACAAAAGTGTATATAACAAAAGTTACTCTCATTGATTGTTTTTCGCGAAATTTCATGATAACTTTTTGTTTCACATGCCATAGACAACATAACTGCATTTTGTTTCTTTCGTGTATGTTTGTTTGTTTGTTACCTTTTCACGCATAAACAGCTGAATGTTATGAAACTTGGTATGTATATTACTACTAGCCCAACTTAGACTTTAGGCTATACTAATATTCTCTGAGATGAACAGGAGTGGGGGTAATAAGGGAGGCCTGAAATTAAAAATAGCGATCTTTCGTTTCCTATGTGTTTTTTGGCAAATATGCACATATCAAACGTTATGTACTTTATTATTTAGAGTAACTTTTGTTATATACAATTTCTTCGTATACCGAAGTATAAATGAGTTATATGCTAAAATTTATAGCGGGAGTCAACAATTTTATTTGGCACAAAAGAATCAACCGACCTAAATAAAACTCCGTATGTAGGTTGGTATTAACTCATCCTTGATTATAATCTATAGGAACATTTTTAGGAACGAACAGGAGTAGGGGTTGTAATGGAGGCATGAAATGAAAAATCGCGATATATTATTTCTTATTGGTTTTTCTGCGAACATGCACATAATAAGAGATGTTTATTTTGTTATTTAGAGTAACTTTTGTTATATATACTTTTGTCGTATAAGGAAGCATAAACGACATATACGCTAAACACTTAAGCTAGGCGCAGTCAACTGAACATGACTCAGTATCATCTGACTTTGCACCAACTGCTACTAAATTATAACCTATATAACATAAATGCTCATAACAAAAACTGAAAAACTGTTCCACGGTGTAACTTCTGTCTGTACATTGATTTTGTTCGTGAATTTTCACTATAACTTTTCGTTTAACATGTCATAGACACCATAACTGCATTTTGTTTCTTTCGTGTATGTTTGTTTGTTACCTTTTCACGCATAAACGGCTGAACGGAATTTTATGAAACTTGGTATTTATGGGATGAAATTAAAAATAGTGAAATTTCGCTGCATTTTGTCTCTTTCGTGTATGTTTGTTTGTTTTTTTGTTATCTTTTCACGTATAAACGGCTGAACCAAATTTTATGAAACTTGGTACGTATATTACTACTGACCCAACTTAGACTTTAGGCTATATTAATATTCTCTCAGACGATTAGGAGTGGGGGTTATAAGGGAGGCCTGAAATTAAAAATAGCGATATTTCGTTTTCTATTGGGTTTTCGGCAAATATGAACATAACAAAAGTTGTTTAATTTGATATTTAGAATAACGTTTGTTATATACACTTTTGTCGTATACCGAAGTATAAATGAGTTATAAGCTAAAAACTATAGCGGGAGTCATTAATTTTATTAGGCTTAAAAGACTCAACCGAACTAAATAAAACTCGGTGTGTTTATTAGTGTTGACGCCTTAATTATCATAAGCCATACCAACATTTCTAGGGACGAGCGAGGGAGGAGTGGGGTTTGTATGGGAGGCCTGAAATTAACAGTAGTGATATTTTGTTTCCTATTGGTTTTTTGACAAACATGCACATGACAAAAGTTGTTTATTTTGTTATTTACAGTAGCTTTTGTTATATTCACTTTTGCCGTATAGAAAAGTATAAACGAGATATACACTAAAATCTAAAGCGGGAGCCAACAATTTTGTTGGACACTAACGATTGAACCGAACTTAGCAAAACTCAGTGTGTGAATTAGCATTAATTCTTCCATGATTATAAGCTATATTAAAAATTTTAGGTTCAAAGGGGAGTGGGGATTATAAGAGAGGCTGAAATGAAAAACTCGCTTTTTTTATTTTGTATTTGTTTTTCGGCAAACGTGCACATAACAAAAGTTGTTTACTTTGTTATTTAGAGTAACTTTTGTGTGCATTCACTTTTGTCGTTAAATGAAGTAACCACGGGATATACGCTAAACGGGAGTCAATAATTATATAAGTACTTATTTAAGGGGTTTCAATAATGGAATATTATGACAAATGATGTTATGTTTTCGTCTTATATGATAATTCAAAGTATGATTCGGATTAGTGAGGTTAAAAATTTTCTTCACCCCCTCCTCATTTATTTATTTTTCCTAGAAAAGAACATTGATATTTATTTCCAATAGAAATATAAACTATAAGAGCATTTCCATTATTTAATTTGTATAATGTATTATTTTAAAAAAAAAAAAAAAATCGTGCTGAAAGTTTTCAAGTAGTGATGGGGGAAGTAGTAGGGAATCAAACTCTTTGATTTTGGTTATATACTATCTTATTTCCGATATCTTCATGTTATTGAAACAAATATGTACTATCATAACAATTAAACGTTAATGTCATTATGACAAAAGACAAAATGCTCTTAAACTCGATATGATTGTTTAAAGTATTACTTAGGTTGCAGGGACGGCATTGAATTTTGAATATTATTGAAATTATTTTTAGGGTAACACTATTATTTAATTCCATCAGGTAGATAAATTATTACAATAATATTTTGAATTAATAATTTAAGGAGAAGAGTGTTGATAGCTCTAATGCGAGAGCGGAAATAGACGGAGGCTAATAGAGTTAATTGAGTTTACTAATTTCCTGTGAAATGCTGGGCATTGCGGGAAGTGATTACCACTGAGATCTACTATTATGAATATAACCTTACGTGCTAAACTATGCTTAAACTATATGTGCTCGGATTGGTTTTTGACAGGAAATAAGTTTCATTATAGACGATATTTAATTGTAATAAATACTATCCATGATTATGGTTTGAAGTATTCAAAAAGGTGAGTTAAAAAGTGGCAAGGGATAGATTAGGAACACATTTTTATTTATTCTTGAAATATAAAATTTCTCATTTATAAGTCGCCTGCCTGACCCTTACAGCAAAACAATGCGCGCCGACGGGAAGTGTAGTTGTAAACATTGAAGCCTCGTCCAAAAAAATACTATCATCATTCAGCCTTAAATGATTTCCCGAGCGAAGCCGGGTACCTTAGCTAGTATATATATATATATATATATATATATAATTTTGAACGGACTCCATTTTCGCCATCTCCTGGGTAGGATCGATGGATATTTGAAGAAATTTTTCGAAACTCGCACCATGAGTACGACCTCAAAAGCTGATTTCCCTTAAGGGAAATCAGCTAAAAGCGTTGATTCTGGGAAGACAAATATTGAAACTTTTCAGCCGTCTGGGCGTATCACTACACCAGCCAACTAGTTCAGCGACTTCAATTTGCTGACAATTTTTTCAGGTAGGCAATGTCTGTCTTTTTCTGACACCAGAAAAATAAAAACGTCCGACACGCAGGGGCTGCGTAAACTTAGCAGATTTCCCACGTGAAGTTTTACAATAGACAAATTTCACGAGAGCCGAGCCAGTATCAGAAACGGCCGAACTAGCTTTTGGCGGGAAAGTAACTCTCGTCCGTTAGGATCCGAGATTAAATTAAAAACAATTCAATCTTAAAAAACAACAAGAACACAAAAGATGGACTTACCGTTAATGATAGCAGCGGACACTTATTACACCAACACTAAATAGTACCACAGAACATCCATTATTTGTAAAACTTAATACTGCTGTGAATATTAAGTAAACAAATGAAGGGCAAGTCAAATGGTAAGAACCTTCCTGATTGCAAACTGTCTGAGTTCTAAACAATCTGGTTAGCCAGCTTTTACCGGAAATAAAACCAATTACGGAAATATATTTGAATATAAGTTATAAATTTTATTCATATAACTATTTATTATATCTAGTACTGTAATTAATAAAAAACCAGAATACTTTTAATCACAACCATTCCAAATTTAGGAATCCGGGAAGAAAATAGAAAGGGGGGGGGGGCAAAATACGATTCAGACGGTTATGAGATTTTCACATGATTAAGGAACAAGCAGGTTAGCCAGCGAAGGTTTACAATAGATAAATATACATACAGGTAACACTTCCGTGAATATAGTGACTAATTACAAACGGCAATGAGAAATCTTTCAGTGAATTTACAATATAAGTTAATAGTCCCTACAACATAATACGGCTGGATTGTAAACAAACAGGTTAGCCAACCTTGTAGTGCAGTATCCATAGATAGACCGGAAAAACAAACAATTGAAGAAATATATCTGAATATAAAATATTAATCTTATTGTAAACTATTTACTATAGTTAGTGGAGTAATTTGAAATGAATCAAAATAATTTCTATCTCTCCCCCACAGATTTTCGTAGGCCAAGAAACACGGGGGGGGGTTCAACAGAACGTATTTGTTTGTACCTCGTATAATAAAGCTTTGTTGAAAACAGTATTTTGTATTTAACCTAATAATGAGGTGGTTCATGAGGTATCACTTTATTATTAATATGGCCCTAGTAGGAGAGGGGGTTTACTGAAAGCGGAACTCATTACAAAAAAGTCCGTCACGCAGGGGCTGCGTAAACTAAGCAGATTTCCCACGAGAAGATTTACAATAGAGAAATCTGCCTAATAACAACTGTAGTAGTAAGAAACCTCTAAACCTAAAACATTATTTAGGGCGTAATAACCCAGTAGTTTCTAGCCCCAAAAAACAGTTAACCTAACCTCTAAACTTATTCACGAGGGACGAATAGTTATAGAAACGGCCGCCAGAGCTCTCGGCGGAAAGTCCGAACATAGCCTACTGGACCACACGCAGAATACAAATGCAAATATCTCGGTTAATATTCAAGATACAGAATAAATGTATAGAACAATATTTATAGTAAATTTAATTTGCAATCAGATTGATTTTATACAATTTTTCGAACGGACGCATAATAACGGATATATTTCGAATTTTCGGAAATCCCCCCTCTACCCCCCCCCCCCTCCCTCTGGTCCGATTTCAGTAATTAACGAACTTGATCTTCTTTTTTATCTAAAACGATTAAATATCCAGTTTGGTAGAGATCAAGTAAAAATTGCGACCGCTAGAGCGGTAACAGACAAATATATATATATATATATATATATATATATATATATATATATATATATATATACTAGCTCAGATACCCGGCTTCGCTCGGGAATTCATTTGAGGCTAAATGGTGATGGTACGAGTATATTTTTAGCAAGGCTTTACTTTGCACAATATTTTGACATTTACCCGTTCAAGTGTTTAGGGTTAATAACCGTTGTTAGCATTTGTTAATAATGAAATTATTTTTTTATGTAAGACTTCACTGTCCTGCATATTGTCATATTTTACGTCTCCTGTGCATTATGCATAGATTTGAATTATTATGGAGAAAATATTGACATACATTTGAATTAATTTTTTCAGGTGAGGTACCTGATAGTTCATATTGAAAAGAAGTGTTGAGCAAATTTCTCTAAATAACAAAATAAACAACTTTTATAACTTGCATATTTGTCAAAACCCCAATAGGAAATCATTATTATTAATTTCAGGCCTCCCTTATAACCCCCACTCCTGCCCGTCCCTAGAAATGTTAGTATAGCTTATTATAAGGAAGGCGTTAGTACTAATTCACATACCGAGTTTGGTTTAATTCGGTTGAGTCTTTAGTGCCAAATAAAATTGTGGACTCCCGCTATAGTTTATAGCATATAACTCATTTATGCTTCCGTATACGGCAAAAGTGTATATAACAATAGTTACTCTAAATAACAAAATAAACAACTTTTGTTATGTGCATATTTGCTGAAAAAGCAATAGGAAACGAAATATCGCTATTTTTAATTTCAGGCCTCCCTTATAACCCCCACTCCTGTTCGTCTCAGAGAATATTAATATAGCCTAAAGTCTAAGTTGGGTTAGTATTAATATACTTACCAAGTTTCATAAAATTTGGTTAAGCCGTTTATGCGTGAAAAGGTAACAAACACGAAAGAAACAAAATGCAGTTATGGTGTCTATGACATGTGAAACGAAAAGTTATCGTGAAATTTCGCGATAAAAATCAATGTACAGACAGAGGTTACAATTTTATATATATATATATATATATATATATATATATATATATATATATATATATATATATATATATATATATATATATACTAGCAAAGGTACCCGGCTTCGCCCGGGAATTCATTTGAGGCTGAATGAAGATGTAGATATGTGAGATATTTTTGGCAAGGCTTTACTTTCCACAATATTTTTTTTATTTCCCTGTCCCAGTGTTTAGAATTTATACCCGTCGTTACTGTGGATTTGTTAATAATAAAATTATTTGTTATTTAAGACTTCATTGTCCTCAATATTCTTATATTTCCCGTCGTCTGTGTATGTAGTTTTTTTTTTATAAAGTGATGGACCATATAATTCATAATCCTAGAATGTATTCTATCTTCCAAACCATGTATGAATAAGTTTCTTTCCCTTCATGCGGTACAATGTCCAATGGTGAAAGCTGTTTTAGGTACGTCATAGCCTCTATTAAAACACTCTTTCATAAGTCTCGATTGTAAACTGTGTATTCATATTGGTTTTCAGTAAAGTATATCATAATACATTAACGGAGCAGAGTTAATAAATACCAGAAATACCTGAGTGCACCTCCCTAGCGTTTATTCTAGTAAATTATTTATTTATGATAATTAAAGAAATTCACATTCCTGAGAATAATAATACATTGCTATAAGCATCAATTAACATGTAAACTTAGACCAATATGAGGTCGGAAGGGAAGCGGCAGAACTGATAGGACAAAGGAAGTAGCTCGACACTTACATAGCCTCAGTGCTGCCAACCCGCAATCCATTTTGGATAGCTATCCTCTAATACATTCAAATATATTAAAAAATCATATTACATTATCTTCACAATTCTAAAACTGTTTCAAATATTTTTCACGTTTTAATTAAATAATGTATTAAATACACTTAGAGAAGGGTGGGGGCAGTATACCTTATTTGGTGCAAACTGTTACTGGCGTTAAAAAAAAACATAGTTTTGAATTATTAAGGATAAAATTCTAACATGGATTTGAATTAACTTATCCAGGTGAGATACCTGGGTAGTTCATATTGGAATGTATTGTTGAGCATATCAATATTTCTAAGCAAATACTTGCTTCATACCTTATTTTACAAAAAAATAATAATTATAAAACATAATTTACACTAATTAAAAAAGTAAACAACTTATGTTATGTGCACAATTGCCAAAAACCGAATAGACGATGAAATATCGCGAATTTTTATTTCAGGCCTCCCGCATAACCCCCATTCCCCTTGGAACCTAAAATTTTTAGTATAGCTTATAATCATGGAAGAATTAATGCTAATTTACATACCGAGTGTTGTTAAGTTCGGTTCTACCGCTAGTGCCCAATAAAATAGTTGCCCCCGCTTTAGTTTTTAGCGTATATCTCGTTTATACTTTGTTATAAAAGAAATGTGTATATAACAAAAGTTACTCTAAATAACAAAATTAACAACTTTTGTTATGTTCATATTCGCCGAAAAACTAATAGGAAACGAAATATAGCTGTTTTTAATTTCTGGCTTCCCTTATAACCCCCACTCCTGTTCATCTCAGAGAATTTTAATATAGCCTAAAGTCTAAGTTGGGTTAGTAGTAATACACATACCAAGTTTCATAAAATTCGGTTCAGCCGTTTATTCGTGAAAAAGTAACAAACAAATAAACAAACAAACAAACAGACACCAAAGAAACAAAATGCAGTTATGGTGTCTATGACATGTGAAACGAAAAGTTATCGTGAAATTTCGCGAAAAAAATCAATGTACAGACAGAGGTTACAATTTTATATATATATATATATATACTAGCTCAGATACCCGGCTTCGCCCGGGAATTCAGTTGAGGCTGAATGGTGATGATATTTTTATGGCAAGGCTTGACTTTGCACAATATTTTGACATTTACCCGTCCCAGTGTTTAGGATTGATACCCGTCTTTGCCGAGGATTTTCTAATAATAGAATTATTTGTTCGATACGGCTTCAGAGTCTTCGATATTTTTATATTTCCCGTCTCTTATACATGTAAATATGGTGAATTTTTATTTCAGGCCTCCCTTATAACCCCCACTCTCGTTCGAACCTAAAAATTATAATATAACTTATAATCATGGAAGAATAAATGCTAATTGACATACCGAGTTTTGTTAAGTTCGGTACAGCCGTTAGTGCCCGCTAAAGTTTTAACGTATAACTCATTTATACTTAGGTATACGACAAAAGTGTATATAACAAAAGTTACTCCAAATAACAAAATAAACAACTTTTGTTATGTTTATATTTGCGGAAAAACCAATTGGAAACGAAATATCGCTATTTTTAATTTCAGGCTTCCCTTATAACCCCCACTCCTGCCCGTCCATAGAAATGTTGGTATGGCTTATTATAATGAAGGCCTCACTGCTAATACACATACCGAGTTTTATTTAGTTCGGTTGAGTCTTTTTTGGCAAATAATATTGTTGACTCCCGCTATAATTTTTAGCGTATAACGCATTTAAACTTCGGTATACGACAAAAGTGTATATAACAAAAGTTACTCTAAATAACAAAATAAACAACTTTTGTTATGTGCATATTTGCCGAAAAACCAATAGAAAACGAAATATCGCTATTTTTAATTTCAGGCTTCCCTTATAACCCCCACTCCTGTTCGTCTCAGAGAATATTAATATAGCCTAAAGTCTAAGTTGGGTTAGTAGTAATGTACATACCAAGTTTCATAAAATTCGGTTCAGCCGTTTATGCGTGAAAAGGTAACAAACAAACAAACAAACAAACAAACAAACAAACAAACAAACATACACGAAAGAAACAAAATGCAGATATGGTGTCTATGACATGTGAAACGAAAAGTTATCGTGAAATTTCGCGAAAAAAATCAATGTACAGACAGAGGTTACAATTTTATATATATATAGATATATATATATATATATATATATATATATATATATATATATATAATTTTAAACGGGCCTCATTTTTATCATCTTCTGAGTAGGATCGATGGACATTTGAAGAAATTTTTCGAAAATCGCATCATGAGTACGACCTCAATAGCTGATTTCCCTTAAGGGAAATCTGCTGTTCTTTTATATTATAAATCTAACATTAATAATATGATATATACTATTTGTAATATATTTTGCGAGCCTCTGGGAGTTATGGCAAAGGGTTAATCGGTCTGACTTCGTGCAAGTTCGGGTCACGTCGGTGATAACAGCTGACTTTACGCCAGTAGTAAGTTAGCACCACGTGCAGCTGAGGGGCCGGTATTTGCTCAGGGCAACAGCTCCTTCTTTTTTTTTTTTTATGTGCCACGCACATCGCTGCTCAAGGGGGCTTCTTCCTTCAAGAGGAATTTAAGATTTCGTCATCATATGCCGAGAATGTAGAAGTGGACGAGGAGTGCCCTACATAGGAGACACCAGTGGAAATTCGCCGCCTCTTTGAACTGATGATGGTATTTTTGGTGTAGGTGGTGAGTAGGAAATGACCCTTTGTTTTATAAAGTACTATTGTGATTCATAGTTAAATTCTACTAGTGTTGAAGAGATGAACTCTAAGGTTGATAAAAACAGGGGACTAGTAGAATTTCGCCACCTTATCTGCGAAGGCTACTCGCCTTTCATTGGGAACCTCACGGGTTCAATTCCCAGGCACTCACCTTAACTTTTTTCCCCCATTAAATATTTGTGAAAAGGGTAGTGTTTAGTTATTAATGTAATTGTAGTATGTTTCCCAATTAATCAATTTTTAGCTATTAATGGTAAAAAAAATTATTATTTAATATGAGTTTACTTGGACGGGGCTGGCTGGTGCTAGAGAGGGGTTTTCTGCTGACCGGTGCAAGATGTGAGGCCGGGGGACAGTGTCCAGCAGGCAGGGACTGCGTGTGCGTGTCAGTGCTGTAGCAGAGAAGACCCTCAGCATGTATTGGCCATGGATAATCCTAGGTGAGAGACCTTTGTCATACCTATTTAAATGATAGCCAGTCCCATTACCGTGTATTTAATTTTTATGGTGTTTATATTTTTTTTGGTGTTAACTACTTTTTATTCTATTTGTAAAATATATGTATTTAAGAGAAATAGGACTACCTCCCTCTCCCACATATCTCCTTACAAATGGTGTTAGGCGCGGGGTAGTTTACGCGATTTGGGGCTAAAGAGAGAGAGAGAGAGAGAGAGAGAGTGAGAGGAAGATAGGGCGTGGCTAGCTATGGGACACACGCGGGGATAAGGATGGTTGGCAAGAGCTTTAAATTCGCGGACCTCAAGCCGAGGCCTTATCAGTTACTCACACCTCACAGTTGATAGAGCCTTAGGTTCGCGGGCGTCAAGCCCGAGGAAGTAATAAAATATATTATCTTCTCCCTTATTGCGTATATTCCCACCTTTTGTAAGCATGGAGGGGGAACTTCGACAAAAGTTGGAGCAACTCGTCGAGGCTAATCGGACTTTCGAGGAGAGGGAAGCATCATTGAAAAGGGAGCTTGAACGGATGTCCACACAGCTCAGTACGCTAACGGGTAAAGACGTGAAAGTGACCGAAGCCTCTGCTAGCCGAGGGATCTATTATTTAGTTCCATCAGGTAGATAAATTATTAAAATAATATTCTTAAGCAATATTCTAAGGAAAACAATGATGATAACGCTCCTGCGAGAGCGGAAATTGACGGGAGTTAATTGAGTTTACTTATTTCCTGTGGAATGCTGGCATGACAGGAAGTGATTTCCACTGTGGCTTACTAATACGAATATAATCTTATGTATAAAACTATGCTAAAACTATATGTGCTTGCATTAATTTTCGGCAGGAAATATGTTCATTATAGATGATATTCAATTGTAATAAATGCTACCCATGATTATGGTTTGAATTATTCAAAAACCGAGGCTTCTTAGTGCAGTGCGGTAATGTGTTGTGCCGTGAATAAAAGTGTTGTGCCGTGACTGTAAGTAACAGTTTAGTGCCACGAAGTAAAGGACAGTGCAGTGCCGTCGTTTTATGTGAAGTTCAGTGACCGCGAGTGAATTATTGGACTGTGAAATCCGAAGAACAGTGACACTATCAGTGTAATACTGTGAGTAGTAATAGTTAACCAAGAGTATTGTGCATTGTGAAATAAATTGTGCAGTGATAAACTGTGAAACTTGTGTGTGTTTAATTTTGCAATCCAAAAGAACTCTTATTAACATTGTTTTATTACTGGTTCTGTAATAAAAAACGTAACAATATATATACTACATTTTTGTTCTTTTTGTTACTCTATTATTATTATATTTTTAAATATAGTAATTGAGTAATAAAAACTCTATTATGATAGAAAGCTCTTCAAATATTTTGGTGAAGATCCTTTGAAGCCCCCATACTTGTAGTTGTCTAAGGATTGTGTTCCTGTCGAAAGTAGTGTAGGGTTTTCGATATCAAAAAATATTGCCACTGCTTTCTTTCTTTATGTGTTTGGCCATTTTCTCTTATACTTTCGACAGGCTAGCTTCGAAATAGCTTATTTTTGCTCGATTTTAAAATTGGAATTATAATTGACTCTTGCAAGACCGATGGATAAGTGCCAGATGACCAGAGGTTGTTAAATATCGTGGGAAGTGACTGTATAACAGTAGTGGGTAAGTTTTATATCATGGAGTTACGGACCTCGTCTTTTCCAGGAATGAAATATTTTAATCCTCTTATGGCCGCTTGTATTTCGGAATAAATGAAAGGACAATTATAGTCGAAGTTAGATAGATTTTCTTGATTTGGTGGTTCATTAAAATGTCCCATATTTATTTTTAGCTGGTGGTGAGGGTGATGAATGGTTAATCACAAAACTTTTTTATGGCTCCTCACAATTTTATTTCTTATAAACGCTGAGCGCTTTCCATCAGGGGTCCCAGCTACGTTGGGACGACAGAGAGGAAGTTACGGATCAGGGCTAAGGAACACATGAGAGCAGGCTCAGAGTTTTATGCACACTGTAAGGAGCACAACCACCATGCTGGGGACCACCAGATAAAATTAATTCATAGTGACGTTAGGGGTTATCTGTTGGACATGGTGGAGGCTATTGAAATAAAACTTGAAAAAACCATAAATAAAGGTAATGTAAATGTGCAGACTGACACAAACGCGTCTCTCATGTCCAGACTTGTCTCTTCCCCCTCTCTAGCGGCTTGGAACGATCCCCTTGGCCTCAGTGCATCGGCAGGGTTTAGCCTGGTAGCAAGTCTATAGGATCGCCCTACGCTCTGACGGTAATTTTTGCTTATAATATTATTTTAATGTTTAAATAGTAATTATTAATTTGTTATAGTTTAATTGTAAATGTGTTTTTGAATATAGGTGTTATTATTGTAACAAATTTTATAATGTTATAGACTGTTTGTTATATGACCAACTATGTAAAACATTTTTAAGAACTGATTTTTAGACTCCTAATTATGGTGTTACATTGTTTTGTAGCTCTGAGGATGGGGATTTAGTCCCCGAAAGCGCTCAGCGTTTATAAGAAATAAAATTGTGAGGAGCCATAAAAAAGTTTTGTGATTAACCATTAATCATTAAAATGTATTTCTGGAGCTTAAGAGAAATTAGCATCTTGGATCTTTTTGGTTTGAAGTCTCTGCGAAGTAGTTTACTAAGTATTTAGCTATTGCTTGTGGCTCTGCTATTATTTCATCTTGTATGTTCAGATCGGAGTTTGAATTGAGTTATTCTAGTTATGCTTCGTATTTTCCTCCATACGTTTTTAATGGGTGCACTAGTGTTAATAGTCTCAACGTACTTTCTCCAGGAAGACTTTTTTTTTTAGATTTCACAAGGTTTCTGAATAAAGCTTCTTGTTTTTCGTTTTTCTTACATTTTATTAAATTGCCTATTGTTGGAGTGCTGGAATTTCTATAGATCTCTGTTATTGTTATATTTACAAATAACTTATTTGTATTAGCTTAAACAATGTACTTCTTAACCATAAACACACCATTAAGTTCCTTTTTCTCATACATCCTTTAACCCTGTAATTATACATATCCCTCAAACAGCTGAACTTAAACCTCTGATCTACAACATGTGCCCCTTAGATGATCCCCTTCTTCTGCCAGTACCTTTCTTCTCCGCGTGTTTCTTTATCAGCCTTCCTTCTACTTCAACCAGCCAAGTGTTCTGTCCGAGCATCTTCTGGATCACCCCGGGCTTCCAGAACTCCTTCCCTTTCCCTTGTGTACGCAGCTCCTTCGGTCTGAAATATTTTACGGCATTTGGTATTCATTCTTTCACTGATTTCCTCCTGTTCTCCTCCATATTTTGTTTGCTTCTTTTGGTCCAGACATAGAAAATTCATCCGACATCAGAGTATCCTCCCCATAAATGTTTCAGCTGGAGAAAGGCCGTGGACAAGTGAGGTGTTTAAAAAGAAATGTATTCAAATTGTCCTCTAAAGATATATCCGACTTATCCGAACACATCTTTATCATGCTATTTTCATTGTCCCAACATATTTCTCCACTTGTCCATTCGATGATAAGCTGGAGTGGTCATGTGTTTGATTAAAAATTGTCTGCAAAACTGTTTAAACTCGCTAGATGTGAAATGAGTACTGTTATCGGTAACTGAGGTCTTGGCTATGCCAGAGTAAGAAATCCACGTCTTTATATGTTTAATAATAACCGCTGAAGTTGTTGAGTTTAGTATAACAATTTCAAACAAACCTGAATGGGTAACAACTGCTAACAAAAAAAGTGTTCCACAAGAAAGGTCCCGCTAGGTCTAGATGTACACGAGACCATACTTCTGTAGTCTCTGGCCAACTGCTACAATATTTCCTCTCTGGTTCTTTTGCGGCATACCGATTACAGACAGAACATGTCCTCGATATCTCTTCGATGTCCTAATCCAACCCAGGCCACCATACTTTTTCTCTAGCCATTGCTTTCATTTTTACTACTCCCATGTGAGTGTCATGCAAATCACGCAAAACATAAGTTCGGTATTAAGAAGGAATCTCCGTTCATAAATCCCATATGATGGAGCCTTCGGGAAGTGTTTTGTACACTTTAAAATCTGGTGAAGTATCAGTAGGCCAACCTTGAAACATGTATTTCCTAACTTCACTTAGGACCTGATCGGTTGCTGTATTTTGTTCAACCTCCCTTGCTGTTACCATTAATATTCTACAGCCATCTGATACCCTTAGTCTTCATTGTCAAATTCATCTCCTTCAATGGTTAAACTACTTCACCCATCAACTTTACCAAATTTCTTTGTCAAAATACAAAATATTCAATCTTGAAGTGTGTGTGTGTTTGTTTGTGTGTGTGTGTGTGTGTGTGTGTGTGTGTGTGTGTGTGTGTGTGTGTGTGTGTGTGTGTGTGTGTGTGTTACTGTAAAACCCCGAAATATGGTAAATGTCAGGACTTACCGGTAAATCCTAGGATTTGCCAAGAACACTGGTTAAAGTCCGAAATGTAGATGAAATTCGAGCTTTTACCGCTTGGCAGTTGGCCAATCCCCGGATTTCCCGTCTGGCTACGTAAATGCCCGAAAAACATTAAATAAATGTGAGGTTTCGTACTTTTACCAATGCTGTTTGGTAAATGTGCGGATTTCCCCCAGGCTCATTCGGATATTTCCCAAGGCTCATTGGTAAATGTTCAGTGAAGAGGAGTGGATGGAAACCGATGATACTTCAAAGTGGTCTGAAGGGATTAGGTTTATTGAGGCCATGAAAAACAGAGCCTACCACGAAGTAATCAAATGCTCTCCCTATGAAGCCATGTTTGGAGTCCTCATGAAAATGGGTTTGGCTACCTCGAAACTCCCTTGTGATATGACAACCAATCTCGCGTCTGTGGAACAGCTTGAGCAAATTCTTGATGATACTACTGTATCTTTTCCATCTGATTCCCAACAAGATGAGGTTCAAACGTTGGCTCTTGAGGAAGATATGTCAAAAACGTTGGAAGTAAAACATCCTGATGGCGGCAAACTTCAGTAAGACTGTGCCAATAATAAGTTATCTGCCACCGAACAGAAGATGTGCTCTAAATTTAAAGAAATTCCCCAAACAGCAAGGGAAGGTCTTGAATCACAGGCCAAGAAAATGGAAAAATAAGACGAAAATAAAATTCCCAGATCCCGAAGATGGCCAGAACGTGAGGATCAAAATTCCTGATGTCGACCATCTAAAATCGACCCCAAAAGCATGATTGCAGTGATCGTCAAAATGAAGATGGTTTCTACCAACTCGGCATATCTTCAGGAAATTGAATACATTATATTCGTGTGATCAGTTTATAATTTGCACCTAGAATTTCATGTCTCCTCATGAAGTGCCCGACGAAGAGATAAGTCTTCGCACTGCAGTTCGTCAACAGCCATTGGTTGGTAGCCAGGGTTTCAAAAAATGCAACTGCTTAAAAAAATGTTCAAATAAGAAATGTTTGTGCAAGTTAGCTAATATGAAGTGCAATTCAAAGTGCCACAATTCTCTCCCATGCTATAACAAATAATAATAAAACTTATTCTAAAATATTCATTCCAAATAACCTTTATTCCAACTCCAGATACTGATTGAGCTAATTCTAGCTTTTACCAAGCCTCTTGGGAAATCCTAAGATTTACTGGCTAAAGTCCGATTTGAACATTTACCACACTCCGGGGTTTTACAGTAACATATATACTAGCTAAGGTACCCGGGTTCGCCCGGGATATCATTTGAGACTAAATGAAGATAATATTTTTTGGCGAGGCTTTACTTTGCACAATATTTTAACATTCCTCGTCCCAATGTTTAGGTTTGTAGCGGCGAATCACGTACTCGTGAGTCGTTCGCTATAAAATATGATAACCTGGCGGTATAAAAAAATACCAGATGGTTATATAAAATATGTTCAGTCAGTGAAAATAGTTAACCGGATTGAGTGCGAAAATATCTGGTGTCTCTCGTTAACTGGAACTTTATTATATTGAGTAAACTGAGACTGTGTTGTGTCCGGCGAAAATGTGTAAGTACTCTAAATAGACTTGTTTTGTGTAACATATTACATCCTCATGATGAAGAGGTTATTTTGTAATAACCGCATTCCCCACGCAGCAGAACTTAAAGGCCCGCTGAACGCATACATGTGTGGATCGAAGAAGAAGGACAAAACCCCTATCACTTGGAACGAGGAGAGTATCAAGGCCTTCGAGGGTTATAGAGATGCTATTCGCAACGCGGCTGTACTTGCTCATCCTAAGCCCAATGCAGAATTAGTACTGGCCTGTGATGCTTCCAGCGTTGCTATGGGATCAGCTCTACAACAGCGAGACGCAGATACATGGAAACCTCTGGGTTTCTTCTCGCGTAGTTTTACCTCAGCGCAACGTAATTACTGCACTTACGACAGGGAGTTACTTGCAATACATCGGGCCATAAAACATTTCCGCCCATACATCGAGGGTCGACATTTCACAATATGGACTGACCATAAACGTCTGCTTTATGCATTTCGACAGAAACCAGAAACCTCCACCCCAATGCGAATTTGAATACTGAACTACATTAGTCATTTCACCACAGAGATCCGCCACGTTGATGGTAACGAAAATGAGGTAGCTGATGCACTTTGCAGGGTGGAAGAAATACAAGGTCCGGACGAAATGGACGCAATTGCGGAAGCTCAGGTCAACGACACATCCATACCTGAGCTACTCAAGTATCCCAGTCTACAGCTCAAATGGATTAATCGCCCTAATATCTCCAAGCCAGTCCTGTGCAAGATGTTTTCGTTGAAGGCGCGCCCGTACGTTCCCGAGAGCATTCGGCGTTCCATTTTCGAACGAATTCACGGACTAAGTCATCCCGGCATCCGTGGTTCGCGAAGACTTATCAAGCAAAGATTTTTTTGACCCAACCAGAACGTCGACGTCGGAGAGTGGTCACGCTCCTGCCTCGCCTGCCAACGTTCTAAAGTGCAAAGGCATACAGTCTCACCTCCCGGGAAGTTCCCATTGGCATGCCGTTTTGAACAAGTCCACATAGACATCATTGGACCCCTTCCCTCTTCGGGAGGCATGAGATATTGTTTAACCATGGTCGACAGATTTACCAGATGGCCGGAAGCACAGCCGATTGAGGATATTTCCGCGTCTACCTGTGCTACAGCCCTGATTTCTACGTGGATTCCGCGCTTTGGAGTTCCGGTCAGAATAACAACCGACCAAGGAAAACAATTCGAATCTGACCTCCTCTTCCAACTCTCTAAAACTCTTGGTTTCCAACGAGTTAGAACCACATCATACCACCCGCAAGCCAACGGGTGGGTGGAACGCTGGCACCGCACCTTGAAGACCGCCTTGACCGCTAAGTTGGACGTAAATAACTGGACTCTCAGGCTACCATTGGTGCTGCTTGGACTTCGAGCCGCTACCCGCGACGATAACGTCGCTAGCGCAGCTGAGATGACTTATGGACAACCACTTCGTCTGCCTGGCGAACTTCTGGAAAAGTCCAGGCAACCCGAGAGCAACGAGGCTTTTATCCGCCAACTGAGGGAGTATATGGAGTGGCTACGCCCAGCAGCCTACAGACCATCATCTGCGAAGACCTTCGTGCATCGCGATCTGCATACCTGCACACATGTCTTCCTCAGAGATGACACTGTCCATCGCCCTTTGACTCCACCTTACACCGGGCCACATGAAGTGCTCAGCCGAACCGACAAGACCTTCAGTATCCAGCTGCCTGGAGGACCTTGGACAGTGACAGTCGACAGAGTGAAACCGGCGTACCTGCTGCAGGACGACAAGGACTCCAGCACCAGTCCACCAGGCACTACACCACCTCCGCGCCAATTTCTAATGACTCTGCCGCGGAAGAGCACGCTACAGAGGAGCAACGAACCCGTCTGGGCCGAATGATTCGTCCTCCTGTTCGCGGACGGGATTGAGTGCGATAAGATCTGGTGTCTCGCGTTAACTGGAACTTTATTATATTGAGTAAACTGAGACTGTGTTGTGTCCGGCGAAAATGTGTGAAGTGTAAGTACTCTAAATAGACTTGTTTTGTGTAACATATTACATCCTCATGATGAAGAGGTTATTTTGTGCTTGTTCTGAATATACAAGTTGAAAAGCGTACAGCACTATTTATTTCACCCAACTCAGTCCATTAAAGGTTTTATACCCGTCGTTGCCGTGGATTTGTTGATGATAAAATTATTTGTTCTGTAAGGCTTCACTGTCTTCAATATTTTTTATATTTCCCGTCTCCTATGCATGTCGTTTTTTTTATAACTTAATGGACCATATAATTTCCCTTGATGCGGTACAAAACCCAATGGTGACAGCTGTTTTAGGTGCGTCAATACCGCTATAACCCCTTACTTTGTTACGCTCGGTACAATCGTTAGTGCCCAATAATATTGTTGGCTCCCGCTTTAATTTTTAGTGTATATCTCGTGCATACTTTGTTATAAGACAAAAGTGAATATAATAAAAGTTACTTTAAATAACAAAATAAACAAATTTTGTCATGTGCGTGTTTGCCAAAAACCCAATAGAAAACGAAATACCGCTATTTTTAATTTCAGGCCTCCCTTACAACCCCCACTCCTGCTCGTCCCTAGAAATGTTGGTATGGCTTATTATAACGAAGGAGTTGAAACTAATACACATACTGATTTTTATTTAGTTCGGTTGAGTGTTTTGTGCCAAATAAAATTGTTGACTCCCGCTATACTTTTTACCGTATAACGCATTTATACTTCTGTATATGATGAAAGAGTAAATAACAAAAGTTACTCTACATATCAAAATAAAAAACTTTTGTTATGTGCAAATTTGGCGAAAACCCCATAGGAAACGAAATATCGCTATTTTTAATTTAGGTCTCCCTTATTACCCCCACTCCAGCTCCTCTCAGAGAACATTAATATAGCCTAACGTCTAAGTTGGGTTAGTACTAATATATATACTAAGTTTCATAAAATTCAGTTCAGCCATTTATGCGTGAAAAGGTAACAAACAAACAGACACGAAAGAAACAAAATGCAGTTACAGTGTCTATGGCATCTGAAACGAAAAGTTATCATGAAAGTTCGAGAAGAAATTCAATGTACACGACAGAGGATACAATTTATATATATATATATATATATATATATATATATATATATATATACACTAGCTCAGATACCCAGCTTCGCCCGGGAATTCATTTGAGGATGAATGGTGAAGGTATTTTATTAGCAAGGCTTTACTTTGCACAAAATTTTGACATTTATCCGCCCGAGTGTTTAGGGTCTATACTCATCGTTGCTGTGGATTTTTTAATAATAAAATTCAAGGAAAAGGCTTCACTGTCCTCCATATTGTCATATTTCCCGTCTCCTGTGCATTAAACATAGATTTGAATTATTAAGGACAAAATATTTACATAGATTTGAATTGATTTTTCTAGGTGAGGTACCTGTACCTGGTAGTTCATATTGGAAAGAATTGTTGAGTATATCAATATTTCTACGCTAATTACTTCTTTCATACATTGTTCCCGAAAAAATGTATAAAACATAAGTGCATATATCAAAAGTTACTCTAAATAACAAAGTAAACCACTTTTGTTATGTGCACGTTTGTCAAAAAACAAATAGACAATGAAATATCGCGAATTTTTATTTCAGGCGAAATACCACTATTTTTAAATTAAGGCCTCCCTTACAACTCCTGCCCGTCCCTAGAAATGATGGTATGGCTTAATAGAATGACGACGTTAGTGCTAATACACATACCGAGTTTTATTTAGTTCGGTTGAGTCTTTAGTACCAAATAAACTTCTTCACTTCCGCTATAGGTTTTAGCGTATATCTCGTTTATAATTCAGTATACGAAAAAGTGTATATAACAAAATTTACTCTAAATAACAAAATAAACAACTTTTGTCTTTTCATATTTGCCGAAAAACCAATAGGGAACGAAATATCGCTATTTTTAATTTCAGGCTTCCTTATAACGCCCACTCCTGTTCGTCTCAGAGGATATTATATAGCCTAACGTCTAAGTTGGGTTAGTACTAATATATATACTAAGTTTCATAAAATTCAGTTCAGCCATTTATGCGTGAAAAGGTAACAAACAAACAAACAAACAGACTCAACCGAACTAAATAATACTCGGTATCTGTATTAGCACTAACGCCTTCCTTATAATAAGCCATACTAACATTTCTAGGGACGGGTAGGAGTGGGGGTTATAATGGAGGGATGAAATTAAAAAAAGTGATATTTCGTTTCCTATTGGGGTTTCGTCAAATATGAACATAACAAAAGTTGTTTATTTTGTTCTTTAGAGTAACGTTTGTTATATACACTATCGTCGTATACCGAATTATAAACGAGATATACGCTAAAACCTATAGCGGCTGTGAACAATTTCATTTGGGACAAAAGACCCAACCGAAATAAATAAAACTCGGAATGTGTATTAGCACTAACGCTTTCATTATAACAAGCCATACCAACATTTCTAGGGACGTGCAAGAGTGGAGGTTATAAGGGAAGCCAGAAATTAAAAATAGGGATATTTCGTTTCCTATTGCTTTCGGCAAATATAAACATAACAAAAGTTGTTTATTTTGTTAATTAGAGTAAATTTTGTGATATTGATTTTTGTATTTTAACAAAGTATAAACCAGATATATACTATAAACTAAAGCGGGAGTCACCTATTTCATTGGGCGCTAACGATTAAAAAAACTCGGTATGTCAATCAGCATAAATTTTTCCATGATTATAAGCTATAGTAAAGTTTTTAGTTTAGGACAGGAGTGAGGGATATAAGGGAGGCCTGAAATATAAATTCGCGATATTTCTTTGTCTATTTGTTTTTCGACAAACGTGCACATAACAAAAGTTGTTTACTTTGTTATTTAGACTAATTTTTGTTTTATCACTAACGACTTCCTTATAATAAGCCATACTAACATTTCTAGGGACGGGTAGGAGTTATAACCCTATAAGGGAGGCAGAAATTAGAAATAGTGATATTTCGTTACCTATTGCGGTTTCGGCAAATATGCACATAACAAAAATTGTTTATTTTGTTATTTAGAGAAATTTGCTTAACAATTCTTGTCAATATGAACTACCAGGTACCTCACCGGCTAAAATTATTTCAAATTATAATATATTATTATAATATTTTGTCCTTAAATCTATGCATGAGACACAGGAATCGGGAAATATGATAATATGGAGGACAGTGAAATCTTACAAAAAAAAATTAATGTTATTATTAACAAATCCACAGAAACGACGGTATTAACCCTAAACACTGGAAAGGGTAAATGTTAAAATATTGTGCAAAGTAAAGCCTTGCCAAAAAAATACAATCACAATCTAGCCTCAAATAAATTCCCGGGCGAAGCCGGTTATCTGAGCTAGTATATATATATATATATATATATATATATATATATATATATATATATATCTTAATATATATAATTCTAGCGTACGTGTGTATGTCACTGAACTCCTCCTAGACGGATGGTCCGATTTGATTGAATTTTTGAATACGCGTTCGGGTGACGCCCCGGATGGTTTAGCGCCGCTGATCGGCCAGGCAGATGGAGCAGGTCTCCGGTCGAAGGCCGTTAAGGCGTTATACGCTAAAAATTATAGCGGGAGCCAACAATTTTATTTGGCACAAAAGACTCAACCGAACTAACTAAAAATCGGTATGTGTATTATTACTAACACCTTTATTATAATAAGCCATACTAACATTTCTAGAGACGGGCAGGAGTGGGAGTTGTAAGGGAGGCCTGAAATTAAATATAGCTGTATTTCGTTTTCTATTGATTTTTCTGCAAATATGCACATGACACAAGTTGTTTATTTTGTTATTATAGTAACTTTTGTTATATTATTTTTTTCGTAAAACGAAGTAAACACGGGGATATATGCGAAAACTATAGTGGGAGTCATTAATTTTATTAGTGTTTATTTAAGTGTTTTTAATAAATGGATATTATGACAAATTATTTTATGTTTTAGTCACATATGATAACTCTAAATATGATTCGGATTAGTGAGGTTATATATCTCCGTCGCCCCTTCTTATTTATTTATTTTTTCCCAGAAAATAACTTTGTTATTTATTTCCAATAGAAATGTAAACTATATAAGAGCATTTTCGTTATTTAATTTGTATAATGTATTATTTAAACAAAGTCATGGTGAATTGGCACAAGGAGTTACTTTATCTTGGAGTTGTTTATTATGTTATTTGGAGTAACTTTTGTTATATACACTCGTCGTACACCGAAGTATAAAGGCGTTATACACTAAAAACTAAAGTGCGAGCCAACTATTTTATTGGGCACTAACGGTTGAACCTAACTTTACAAAACTCGGTCGGTATGTGAATTAGCAATAACCTATAAAAATTTTTACGTTCAAATGGGAGTAGGAGTTATAAGGGAGGCCTGAAATAAAACGATCCGATATTTCATTTTTTATTTGTTTTTCGGCAATCGTGCACAGAACAAAAGCTTTTTACTATTTCATTAGAGTAACTTTTGTTTTATAATTTTGTTTTTATAAAAAAGGAAGCACGTAGAAATATTGACATGCTCTACAATTCTTTCCAATATCACCTGGATAAATTAATTCAAATCCATGTTAAAATGTTAACCTAAGTAATTCAAATCTATGTTATTTTTTAACGCCAGTAACAGGTTGCACCAAGTAAAGTATACTGCCCCCCCCCCCTTCTCTTCTCTTCTCCCAAAAATTAATTCATGGGTCTTTTGTACAATAAGCATACACTTTTCAAGAACTAGTAACAGTTACTCATGTGTTACTTCAATAAACTCTAGGTTATGTTTACAAAACAATATAAATGCTTGTTTATAAAAAAGAAAATAACTTTATTTAATACTGAACAAAATAAATCATGCTGAAGGTGACCAATATTCAAACATTGAATGCAATATTTTATGAAATAGGTCTTCCTTCTCATATCTTCTTCTCCACGCAAATTCACACAAATACGAATTAAGCCTTCACCTCCAATCTTTATAGGGTTTGAGATTATATCTGATGCGCATAACTCCCGCATGAAATTTTTCCAGTCTGTAGTTGTGTGAGTAGACATGTTTAATTCTTTTTTGCAAAATTTGGTTGTGTGGTATATCCCATTGACCATGAGTATATGAACAGCAATGCTGTTTTGAGTGGTATTTTGCTGTTTTCAAACCACGTACCTTTATAAATGCTAATTTCCTTCTTACATCCTGTCCGATTACACTTCCAAATTGGCCCTCTGTTCCTTCTATAATAAATTTTCATTTTATGAAGTCTGGAGCACTTTTTCTCAGAATGGATTAATCCCTTCTTCTGAAGAAACCGGACTGAAACTTTCACATTAGATATTAACTGGCTTAACTTAAGCAAATTCATTGTTAGTGTTTTTCATGTAAATCTGATAAATGAATGCGTTTAAATACAAAATTAGGTTAGAGGTTATACATGAAAAACGCCAGTTAGCCCTTTAGTGTATTTAATGTTTATTAAATTACAACGTCAAAATTATTTGAACAAACATTTTTAGTATTGTGAAGATAATGTAATCAGATTTGTTGATATAATTTATTGTATTACAGAATTCAGATCCTAAATGAGTTGGTACCACTGAGCCTAGGGGGGGGTGGAGTGGGGGTTACTTCCTTTGTCGTATCTGTTCTGCCGCTTCCCTGCCGACCCCATATTAGTCTATGTTTACATGATAATTGATGCTTACACTTTTAGCAATGTAGTGTTATTCTCAGGAATGTGAATTTGTTTAATAATCATAAATAAATAATTTAAAAGGATTAACGCTGGGGATGTGCACCCGGTTATTTCTGGTATTTATTTATTAACTCTGCTCTAGTAATATATGATGTATTTACTGAACACGCTGTGTACCAATATGAATATACTGTTTACAATCGAGACTTACAAAAGAGCATTTTTAATGGAGGTTATGACGTACCTAAAACAGCTGTCACCGTTCGGCTTTGTACCGCATCATGGAAAAAGAAATTTTATTCATACATGGTTTGGATGACAGAATACTTTCTATGATTATGAATTATATTGTCCATTACTGCATGCATAGGAGACGGGATATATAAAAATATTGAGGACTGTGAAGCCTTACATAACAAATAATTTTATTATTAACAAATCCACAGCAACGACAGAATTCAAACAAAAGTTTGAGAATGATTCTGATTCCGATTCAATTAAATTTTAATTAGCAACTAGCAATAATCGCATCTCTGTAGAGAATATATTTCTTAAACAAGTTCATTTGTACTACTTCAATTGCCTTGCGACGTAAGTGAAAGGCAGGTCACCTGAAACATCCAATACCTTGTTCGTTACGATATTGTCAACATACCAAGTTCAGATTTGTTAGAATACTGTAGAAGATGCCCTGGAAGCAAGAAGTAAGAACTTTCGTACATAGCGGCTTCACGAGAAAATCATCAATGTAAGCGTATGCAAAACTTAGTGGCCTGTATTGGGAAAATAAGGCTAGTGCCAATATAGGTTAATTGCACATGGTTGATATAGGAAAATAAGAGTACTCACATTTGTCACCTGTTGGCTGCGACCAGCTAACTCGAATCCACGTCTAAAGGCGATTCTCGTTCAGCTGATCAGCTACTATTCTCGACCTCTAACGTCCAGGATTCGGCACCATCTACAGAGTTCATCTAATACTCGAATTAGTATTACGAAATGCTTCTGACCTACGTGACTCATGGAGCGAGAATGAGGTGTTTGGTGCCTTCTCCGTTGGAGGCACCATCTCCATCAAGGAGGCTCTTAAAATCCCAATACCACATGAGCAAGTACCAAACAGTAAGCATGTAATCTAAATGAGATAAATAGACTTCTACTCACTTCAGATCCACTCACAACCGAATTGAGGCCGATTTCATAGGAGAAAACCAAAATGTATTTGAATGAACCAACCAATATGCTTCCTCTATAAGTTGAAAATTCCTCTATAGGCAATGCCATGGGAAAGAGGTTTTTCGGATGATGAAACGGATCTGGAGTCGAAGAGACGAATTTCATCGATAAAGATTCATACAAACATCTCCTGAACATATCATTACTAAAAACTTTTACAATGACTGAAGGTACAACTTCACATGATCGAAAAGTAATTTTGATAAATCATATTCCAAACAACCATACAGGTAGAATAATACCAGTTATGCCGGCTGGCTGGATTTAAAAACTCATATTTCTTGGGATTTATGTGATTATCGATGAAATGGGTCTGTATATAACTAGTCTATATTAGCAACATTTGGTCACAAGGGTGTTGTTTGAAAATTGGGTTGCGCACACAGCGAAGGTGATATGTGTAATGTTCGTCTCGTCGTTTTAGTAGGTCGTGTTCTACATTCTAGTAATCGTCTGGGATTAGTCCTTTGTTAGTGCAGTTAGTGAAATAAACTTTCTTATGTCCCATTCGTTCCTGTTTTGTGTTGTGGCAAGTATGATACAGCGTTTTCTGAATCAATTATGTTTTTAAAACCGATTTAATGATATATCTGTGTTAAATTGCATAATTATGGTCTCCACAGCTATATCTTTAAAATAAGAGATATATTAATAAAGTTACAAAATACCTATATATGCAGTTTCTACCTTTTCAGAGCTAAAAAGTATTTCACATAAAAGAAATGAGGCCATTGACCAAGCAGCATATGGTAGCTCGGATTTCGTCTCTTCTTTTAATACATACTTTAAATACTAATTTTACTGGCTATATAAAAACAAACATGCAAAATAGACTCAAATATATATATATATATATATATATATATATTTTTTAATTTTGTCTAACTTTTTCTGTGAGCGCAGCTGGTGGTATTAATTGTAAAAATGAGACAAATATGTTTAGACTTTATTTCTGACTAGGATAAGGAAATAGGAAAGGTTAAATATAATAATTATGATTATATTATTAATTATATTATAATATAATAATACAATCATATTTAACAAATATTGCGGAAAAATATAATAACCATCAATGAAGCAACTATGAACTTGGAGATGAATGCTGAAGCAGCTCCAGACTTTGAGCTGGCCTTCTTCCTTCCTTCATCTTCTTTGCTTTCAGTCTTTGGGAATTCTCTTTCTTTGTTGCAGTATGGTTCCTTGCACGTTTCACACAGAACTAGTTTGAATTTCTTATCGCCTTTGACTTTTTCACAATAGTCTTCAGGAGCACAAAGATATTGCGCCTGTCCTCTGCCGTCTCTCTTCATAACTGCAAGTCAACAATAAATAACCGATTATAAGGTAATATCAACTGCTGTAGCTATTTACAATACACATATTTGGTATACTCGTATTATCAATAATACAAATGCAGCCATGCAGTTTCTTATTCAGTCATACAGTTTGATGTTAATGCAGATGACGCCATTGCTGAACATATATCAGATGGCATCGGCGCTTTATGAACACTAATCTAGTGGAGAATGAAAAATGTGTGCTTAGAAAATTATTGATTTCCATTCATGTCAATGAGGTGAACACCTGTTGCAACATATACAAAATTCATTTGGGGATTCAGTTGATAATGCATGTTTTAAATATATAAAATTGTTGTAAAATCAAAATCTTACGACTGAAGCCAATATGTAGGTCCAGGGAAATGTAAAAAAAGTCCGTCACGCAGGGGCTTCTTAAACCAAGCAGATTTCCCACGGGACGTTTAACAATAGAAAAAATTACATACTGGTATCACAATACAACAGTAAATATTAAATGAATAAATACAAGCAGTAATAAGATATCCTTCCACTCCCAACAGGAAGCGTCTGAATTGCAAACAAACAGGTCTGCTAATCCCTCACCGGAAAGAATAGCTGATTTCTAAGGGAAATCTGCTAAAAACAATTACCGAAATATAACAGAATATAATATACTAATATTATTGAAAACTATTTGCTTTATCTAGTACTGTCATTTATAATGATTCAGAATAATTTATATCTCAAACAATCAAATTTTAGTAGTCCGAGAACGTATAAGGAGGGGGGAGGGGTCACCAGACAATATTTGCACGGATCTCGTATAATAAAGGTCTCTTGAAAACAATACTAGGTATTTAAGCTTGGAATAATGTGGTTATTGTATAACATGAGTAGTAGTGGGGGTTTGCTGAACTGAAAACAGAAAAATGCAAATATCCCGTTTAATATTCAAGTTAGAGAATAATTGTTTATAACAATATTCACAATATATTATATTTAATTTTCAATAAGATAAGTTCTGTACAATTTTGCAATCCGACGTACGGCAACGAAGGTATTTCGAAATTCCTCCCCTATAAACCCTCCCACTTGTCTGATTTCAGCCATTAACGAACTTGATAAAACGATTAATTTTCGAGTTTGATAACAATCAAACAAAAATTGCGACCGCTAGACCAGTAACAGACAAATCTATCTATCTGTACAGGGTGTCCAACTTCCCCTGCCATCCCCCTTCGAATCCCCAATTATTTTAATACAAGGCTGAGACTTGGTATAACGTAATTGTGTCACCTGAAGAATCTTTTCAGCCCATATTCAATCTCGTAACCTTCTCCAGCGACCATACCTTTGGAATTTCCAATGCCATACTTTTTATCACGGATTCTTGAAGAAAATCAAATTCAAAAATTAATTTATATCGGTGAATTCTTTGATTTGACGCATCCTTTAGTCATAAAATGCACAATTTTTTTTCAGAAACGGCACGTTTTATTGAAAGATGATGCCACATAAAAGTGGTAGCCAAGAAAATTTTCTTTGAAAGAATTTCAATTAAAGAGAAATGGGTTCAAAAAAAAAAATCTAAATGACGCAGGTGGAGAAATGTATCCCTTTTAGAAGTAATTTGTTTAAAATAAATAAATAAATTAGTTATAAAAAAGTTCTTATAGGTTTTTTGATATTTTGATGTCTTTCGGAGTAAACATTTTTTCTGAATTTATTCAATTATTCTTGTGTTATTTCTTGTTAAATATTATTTTCATCTTATCTTTTTACAAAATTATCTTTGTAACAAATCTATGGGAAAAGAAAGAAATAAAGAAGAAAAAAAAATATTTAAAAAGAAATAACTCATGAATGTTTACTCGGAAAAACATCAACATTCCTATAACTAATTTATTTTACTTAGTAATTACTTGTAAAAGGAATATATTTTTCCACCTGCATACTCCATCTACTAGGGAAGAATCATCAAGAATACTTTTGCTCCATTTATTGGTGACGAGGTTATTTTGCTGCAGGATAATGCTCGCCTGAGTACATCAAGAATTGTCACCGAATACTTGGAGCTAGTGGAAATCACAGACCAGGACTGGCCTGCACCATCTCCCGATATGAATGCTGTAGAGCATCTGTGGCATAATTCAGGGAGGCCTGTTAAGGCGTCTCTTCCTTGTGATTCATTTCAGCTCCAAATTGCTCTCCGGGAAGTCACCCACTATTCCTAGACATTTCCTCAATATTACTTCAGAGAGCATTTAATAATACTTACAAAGATAAGTTACGCATACATGGCCCTTGCTGCACATTGCCTTTTTACCATCACCAACATTGCACATCGAATCTGAAACAAGAAAAGTTTTATTAACAGTGAAAGATACAGACTATTGAGGTATTGTCTTCTATAATCTAACCGACGATTATTTTGAGCAACTGTTACTTGAATATTATCAGAAAGCGATTAGCAGTAAAAACATTTGGTTGGTAATAATTCCATGTTCTTTTAAGATGTCTATAAGCTTCACCTATTATCTCTTAATAATCATAGAAATGATGATCTTATTCTATTTTAAGAATGATTTCCCTAAATTAATATATTATTATCATTATTTATTAACGTACCCAGGGTAGTACATAAGATGTATTTATATTTAATTATTTTTAACAATGCCTAGAAAATTTAAATGTACATAATAATAAACTATTTAATTACTTCATTTGTATAGGAAATTTAAGATTCGAGTGAAATGAACATAAAACAAAAATTCGAAATAGACATCTAATATTTAAAACTTCGAAACGAAAATTTGATGTAATGTAATAAAGTAATATGTTTTGAAAAGGAGATAGAACTAGTAATTTACATTGGTGGATCTCAAAATTTCGTTTCTGTAATGTAATACATTGAAAATTCCTGCAGTCCTTTATAACTGAATTGTCACTCACACGCAGATAGATGTTGATTTATTCGATACAGCTTTTTAGTACCCCAAGCAGTTGTTGCTTAGTTCGCAATACTGAGAAAACTGACCTTGTTCCTAGAATTTTCATCTACCAAGTTCTACAGGCCATACTATTGGAAATTTAACTTTCCGGAGTATGCAATCAGTGGCTGAAGATTCCGGTTTGTCCAAACATCACGCCAAGACAACCTCCAGGAACTACATATACTGGTTCTCAATCTTGATACAAGGTGGGTCTCGTTATTGATAAGCCTCTCCAGCATGGCCTAAATAATAAACACACAAACTAATGCCGCTATGCTGCCCTGGTGTTGCCTGTGATAATCGGTGCTATAATTCCTAGGAATGCGATCTTATTGAAGTGCATTACTGCCCGAAACTTCAGTAAAACATCCATTAGAAGTGTTGCGGCATCTATTTCTGCATCAAGGTCTCCGCAGCCACTTCAACATTCCTTACCCTCGCAGAGGTGATCTTGGGCAAGGGAGATGTTGCTTGGAGGTTCTAGTTGCTGCAGTGTTTTTAGGACGCGTGGCAACCACGTGTTGTCTATATGCTCCGGCTTATCAGTAAAACCAAATCTTGCTCGGGACTGTTCTAGTTGATAATTCTTTGTTCGTGCGTATTGCGTGGGGCGTTAATCTGCACAAAATTCCAACAAAATGCTTCTCGCATCTTATTGAGCGGCTCTTCTTATTAGTGGAAGTGGGTAGGATAGCTGGTTTCCGTCTGGATTGATGAAGGGGATGAAAGAAGAAGAAAGATTAAAGAGAGGCAGGAAAGCGAAGGAAAAAGTGTCAGTCCGTGACTGACGGTGTATTTTTTATTTCATTTTTGTCTTCTTTATTTAAAGGATGGGGGAGGATTATAGGATGTAGAAGTTATGGAATGGTGAAGAGACCTATACAGTGACATCAATGAGCAGGACACCTCGGCCACGGGTGCCCTGCCAGTTTTCAGGTAGTGGTAGTGGGGTGAGAGAGAATAGGGTAGCGGTCAGATACTGCAGTGAGTCAAAAGATTTGATGTGCCGCTTTTATATGGTGTCTACGATAGTATTTAGCTCCAGGTTTTCAAGTATTTCGGGGTGTTTCTTCTTCTCCAGTGACGTATGCCTGACAATCTTCTGGACGACGCCGTTCTCTGCCGGATTGCAGGCTCGGCAGGGATGTTTGGTAAGATACCGGAAGAGGAGGGGGATCCATAGATGAGTGCTGGCTGCAGTACTAATTTGTAAGTGAGTAGTTTTAGCCTGAGGCTGAGGACAAGTGACAGGAGGTGGCGAAGCGATGTGAAGCGCATTCTAGTGAATATTAGTTTCCGGGTTATGTGAGTGAAATATCTCAAGTAGCGGTTTACATGGACCCCTAGTATGTTATTGTCCTCGCCACTTGGAATACTGTTCCATCGAGGGTGAAGGACATGGGAAGTCGTCGTCCGTGGCTACGCCGCCGTCCATTCTTGGAGAAGGAGAATATCAGACCGTCCGTTTTAGAGGGCTTGACATGTATGTTAATGTAACGGAGGCTATGGTGATGGCGCGGGTGGGATTCATAGAAGTACTGTGAATGGCCAGGTCATCTGCATAGGTGGTGATTTTCGTATGGAGATGATACCTATTACCTATGACTCACGGTCTCGGCTGTGTAGATGGAAAAGAGGTATGGTGCAAGTATGGATCCATGGGGACTCCGCAGAGGAAACGGTGGGAGCGAGATAGGTTTTCACCTATTCTGATTTGAAAGGAGCGACAGGGGAGGTAAGAAGTGTATAGCTTCTCGGGGCAGTTGTACTGGCTGAATTTGGAGAGGAGGGTGTCACTATCGACTTAGTCAAAGGTCTTCGTGACGTCTATGGATATGATGAGGGCTGTGGCGTGGTTACGACGGACGGCGGCAGTGGCTTGGGAATGAAGACAGGCCAGCTGGTGAAGGGTACAGAGGCCGGGGGGAAAGCCAGTCTGCTCGGGGGTAGGGGATGAAGTTGCTCTCCTCACAGACATGTGTAAGGTAGTTGAGAACCACCTTCTCTTGTACCTTCGAGATGCGTGAGAGAAGGGAGACGAGGCGGTTGTGTTCGGAGAGTACCGTTCTTGGTGGGTTTAAGTAGCGGCACTATTAGCGGCTTCCATTGGGATGTAAAACACTGGAGGATGCAGGAGTTTAGGAGGTGAGTGAGATAGGCTAAAAACTTCCGTGGTAACTGGCACTGTGGTACATATTGTATACCGTCCAGATCAGGGCTCTACTGCCCTTGGTGGGTTGGAGTATGGCAGTTCTTCGGTGGGACATACATGAAATTTCTTTCACTGTCCTTCGAAGAAGCCTCTACCCTGGTTGTGGCCCGTGACCGAGAATGTATCGCCATGTAGGTCGCCAACTCTTCGGCCTGATCCTGGCGGTCCATCCAATGTCGGTCAGATTGTTGAAGAACAGTTCGCCTTTTGGTGACCCTGGTCTTAACAAGCTTCCAGAATTTGCGATGGTCCTCATGGGTTTTCCTCCGGCACGGGGCCAGCCCTCCCCAGTGGCAGCAGTAAGCCCCCGCTGTGTAGCTGCTGGGTAGGGGAACCGTAGGAACAGTAGGTCCTTAGTCGGCTTTGCTGTTCCGGACAGGGGATCACTCCTGCCTTAATGGGGTAAGTTCTAGCGGCTTACTCAATGTGAACTACGGGCTGAGTGGAGTCCGGAGTGGAGGCTTGCCTTCACTGCCGGTCATAGACGTAGTGGTCGTGTGTTCAAAGCACGGGGACATACAGGCCAGGTAAACTGGTACATGTGTTCTTCGTGTGGGAGCTGGGGAGACTTTCCCTTCCATAGGATCGCTAAACCATCGTAGCGAATCCTCAGTCACCATGAAGTAGTTGGATTAGGTGTAGGTTGGATTAAGGCCTCACGGCCTCCTACATTGTTGCCACACTTCGAAATGGGTACTCAAGGTCCTCATGGGTTAATGTGGTGGTGAACATATGTTCGTTTGTTAAGGTTATGTTAAACAGATGTTCACTTATCTTTTGTTGTTCAGTGAATAAATGTTGATCGTTGAGACAGCACGTGTTGTTCCCTATTTTACATGGTGTCAGGTGTAAACTGATAAAGGTGATGGTGATTTCACCAGAGATGATGAAGGACATTTTGTCCTCTGTGCTGTCTACACATGAGGCTGGTATGCGAAGCGGCAATTCTTAACAGGTAAACCCTCCAGATATATTTGAGGTACAGGATCTGCAGTCATGGAGTGCCTGGATCAAGCGGTTTGTTCCGTTCGGCGATTGGTCTATCTGCTAAATCGCAAGATCAACAGATTAGTATGTTGCTTTACTGTATGGGACCAGACACTGAGGAACTGCTGACCTCTATTGGGATGAATATCGAAGCTAGGACTTCATATGATGCTGTTGTGAAGCAGTTTAATGAAAATATTCATCACAACTAAGAAAAATATATTTTATCATAGGGAAATTTTCCTAAAAAGAAAACAATTTGCTGATGAAAGGGTAGATGAGTTTATTAATGACCTCCATAAAATGTCGGAGAGATGCGAGTGGGCTTGCAGTGATTGTGAGAGTCGAAAATATCATGAGGATATGATACTGCTTAAGCTAGTTACTGGTATTCGGGATCAGCAGCTGTCGAAACATCTTCAGATTCAGGAAGGTCTGACCCTTACTAAAGCCAAAGAGATGGTTAGGCAGTCAGAAGCAATAAATTCTCAAGAAGAATTGTTTAACAGAGATTCACAGAGAGGGGAGGTTATGGAAGCTTGGCGAGAAAATCGAGCGTCTAAAGACGCTGGTAATCTAACCAAATTTTCCAAGGTTACTTCCAGTTGTGGTCGATGTGGGTCTTTAACGAATCATTCTTTTAAAATTGTCCTGCACGTGGTAAAATATGTTTTCGATGTGGTCTTAAGAACCTCTTTAAACTTTTCTGTGGCTCAAAACGTGGTGTAAGAGAAATAGAATCAGCTGTTCAAATTAACCAAGATCATTGCCTTAGCTCTATTACGGTGGGAGAAAGCGTTACTAGGGGCATTCGAGTTGACCCTTTTACTATCCTGCTGTTGGTTAACGGTCCCCATTTTGTACGCTTTAAAATAGATACAGGTGCAGATGTCAGTTGTATAGGTTACAAGGATGCAGAACGCCTTGGATTAGAAATGAGGCCCACAAAAATTCGTTTGAATGGTCCTGATAATACTAAGCTGAAAGTAGTAGGGGTTTCGAAGGTTAAGCTTGAAACGGGGGGAATGTCGTATTCAAAGGACTTGTTTTAAACTGACAGAATGAGCCACTTTTAGGAAGATGTGGTATAATCGCATTCTCCTTGTGCCAAATAAATGAAGTTTCATTAGACATAAGAGCAAAATTCCCCAAATTATTTAATGGATTAGGAAGCTTTGGTGAACCTTATTATATTAGATTAAAGAAAAATGCAAAGCCCGTTGCAGTTGTAACCCCTCGCAGAATTCCTGTAAGCTTAAGGACCAAAGTCAAAGACGAACTTGATCGTATGGTAAAGAACGGTGTTATTTCTCCGATTACGGAAGCAACTGAATGGTGCTCTCCTATAGAGGTAGTGCCAAAGAAATCAGGCGATGTTCGGCTTTGTGTGGATTTCACTGCTCTTAATCAATACGTGGAAAGAGAGCGTTTAGTTTTACCCTCTGTTGAGGAAACATTGGCTCAGATTTCTGGCGCCAGGTACTTTTCGAAACTGGACACAAATAGTGGCTTCTGGCAGGTGCGATTAGATGAAAGAACGGCCAAAATTACAACCTTTGTTACGCCTTTTGGAAGATATTATTTTAAGCGCTTACCCTTGGCATTTCTTCAGCCCCTGAACATTTCCAACGAAAAATACTTCAGGTATTGATGGGAATGGAGGGAGTTGTCAACTTGATAGACGATATTTGTGTTTTTGGGAGAACTAAAGCGAAACATGATGTTAGGCTTGATATGGTACTTGAAAGGCTTATGGAATTAGGTGTAACACTGAACCCTACCAAGTGCGAATTTTCAAAGTCCAGAATAGTATTTCTGGGGCACATAATCGATAATGGGAAGGTATTGCCAGACCCAGAAAATACCAAGGCAATAAAAGAGTTTCCCAGGCCTAAAAACCAAAGTGAGCTGAGACGATTTTTAGGAATGGTAAATTATATGATGAAATTTATGCCAAATCTTTCTAAACAGCTTAAGCCTCTTAATGATCTTTTATCTTCAAAAAAATGAGTGGCATTGGTCTCAAAATCATGAAGTTTTTGTTTCAATAACAGATGCATTGCTTAAGGCTCCGGTTTTATACCTTTATGACCCTAATTTGGATACACGGGTCTGTGCTGATTCTTCCAGTTTTGGTTTAGGGGCTGTCATCGAACAAAAAGTAGATGAACGTTGGAAACCTATCCAGTTTGCTTCACGTATGTTAAACAATGCGGAAAGCAGGTACTCACAAGTTGAAAAAGAAGCTTTTGCCTTAACGTGGGCTTGTGAGCGTTTTTCATCCTACATAATAGGAAAAAGCATCATCTTAGTCACTGATCATAAGCCTCTCTTGCAAGTATTAGGACAGAAACCTTTGTCTGATCTCACGCCTAGGCTGGAAAGATTTCGAATGAGGTTGATGCAGTTTGATTATAAAATGCATTTTGAATTGGGAAAAACGTTTTTGGTTCCTGACACGCTCTCAAGAGCCCCAGTCAACGCCGGTACCCAGAAGGTTACAGATGTTTTGAATGATGAGTTAGATATGTTTGTAGGTGCAATAATGTCAGACTTACCTTGCTCAGATTCTAAATTAGAAGCTATTAGGAAAGCTATAGCAGAGGACAATTTGAGTTGCATCATTAAACGTGCTATTTTGAGTGGGGACTTGTCAAGTTTGCGCCAAACAGAATTCTACACCGAACGAGGAAATTTAGCTTGGGTCAATGACCTGATTTTACAAGGGACGAGGATATATGTTCCTCATGAGCTAAGAAATGAAATATAATCACAAATTCATTGGCCACCTAGGTGTAAACAAGTGTATGGCCCGTGTAAAGGAATCTGTTTGGTGGCCTGGTACTAGCTCAGATGTAAAGAAGATGGTAGAGACTTGTCATAAGTGTCTCGAACATAGAGCTAATCCTGTAGAACCATTAAGGCCATAACTCATTCCGGACAGGCCATGGGAAGTTGTTGGAGCTGACATTTTGAAGCATAATAAAAAAATGTATCTTTGCATTCAAGATTACTTTTCAAAATTTATTGAATTAATTACAATAGATCGAACTGGCACTGTATTCATAAAAAACGCTTATTTATCTATTTTTTCGCGACATGGAATCCCAAAGATTCTTAGATGCGATAATGAAACTCCACTAGTATCGGCTGAAATGATAACATTTTCTGAAGAGTTAGGTTTCCGAATTATCACATCAAGTCCACATTTTCCACAGTCTAATGGTCAAGCAGAGAGGGCGGTTCAGATATGCAAAAATATTCTGAATAAAAATAGTGACCCTTATTTAGGACTTTTGGCTTACCGAGCCACTCCATTGGAATGTGGCAATTCACCAGCCGAATTATTGTTTGGGAGAAAAATTCGGACTACTCTGCCTGTCTTGCCTGAGAAGATGAATCCAGTTTGGCCTAACCTTGACAAGTATAAAGATTCATATAATAGAGGAAAACAGAAAACAAAATTTTATTTTGATAGACGTCACAGAGCAAGAGAACTTTCGATCCTCGAACCTGGTCAAATAGTTTGGATTACAGATCTGAAGCGTTATGGGACTGTGGTTAAAAAGTGTGTCACCGATAGAGACTATGTAATAAAATCGGGAAGTCGAACATTCAGACGAAATAGAAGATTTTTGGTGCCATCCGACAAGCATTTGGTCACAGATTGGGGTCCCTATCCGCCATACCAAACCATTTCGGATAAAAATGGAAGTGGAGTTGTACCTTTAAGTGGTAAAGATTTAGCGAAAACCCCGGGTAGAGGAGCTGGGGGAGAGGAAGGTATATGTGAAGACCCGGAGAATGAGCACGGTACTGAGGGGAATGATGGACAAGAAGATTCGGCGAAAGAAGACTACACAAAGGGGAATGTTGAAGATGGATCAGGTCATAGTGCTGATGGCTATACAACAAGATTCGGGAGAAAAGTAAAACCTCCGAAGAGATTCAAGTAATCTTCTTCTTGGAGCGAGAAGGGAGGATGTGGTGGTAAACATATGTTCGTTTGTTAAGGTTATGTTAAACAGATGTTCACTTATCTTTTGTTGTTCAGTGAATAAATGTTGCTCGTTGAGACAGCACGTGTTGTTCCTTATTTTACAGTTAAGCTTAGGGATTCATGCTATACCGACGTTTTCCACTGCCTCATGAGGGGGTTGAGGATGGGTCTCAGCGCATAATTTCTGGTCCTGAACCAGGCATTTTCTATGTTAGCACGCTGGCGGATAAGGGTGAGGATGTGTGGAGGAGACTTTAGGGAGGGTGGCTTGGGATCAAACTTGGGGATGGATCGATCAGTGGCCTGGATAATAATTTCAGTATAGTCCAGCGAAGTTTCCAGTCCGATTCGTGGTATGAGTAGTTGGTCTTTTTGGGAGCACGGTGGTGGCCGAGCAACTCCTAAAGCACTGGCCGGTGATCCACGCGCACGAAATGTCGGACTCCAACCCCCCCTCCCCTTCCCACATGGAGACGGCGGAATGCCTCTCAGGCCCTCCTAGCGAAGGTGGGGCTCTCGGGACCTTGCCGATATCCCCGCCTTCCCAAGGAAGCACCTCCAGATGGATAGTGAGGGCTTTACACAGATCCCAAAAAGCAGGTCCCGATTGCCCCTAAACACACCACTTCTGCCCTAGTCATCACCTCCAACTCCTCCCAGCCCCTCCAAAATGCTCCACAGGGCCAGTTCGTTATGAGATGCTCGGCAGCCCTCCCGCTCCCAAGAAAATGAATTACTCATATCACAAAATGGACTGGAAACTTTACAAGTCCCTCATGTATGAGTCCACCCCGGTGTTCGCGCACTATGCTCACACCCAGCACCTACAACGCAGTATCCAGGAGTTCACAGTGATCACCATGAATTCTGCATATCAATCCATCTCCAAATTTGCTCCCAAACCACTATCCATGAGTCCACTCTCACCCTGGTCCTCATACGCCAACACAACAATATCAAAAACACATGATTCAGGACTAGAAACCATGCACTGAAACCCATCTTCAACTTCCTCACTACTCATTCCTGCCCTGAGCAGCTGTACACCATCCTCAGACCCTACCTCTCTTGTAGATCCTTTCAAATACCGTCTCCGAGATATTAACCTAAAGTAAATCCCTCCCAGAGCGACGGTTTGATATTTTTCTTCTCTAAGAATGGGTGCCAGGGGCATAGCCGCCTCCCCAAATCCATTTTACTCGACGGCACAACCATCCCTACAGCCAGCACCATAATGCATATTGGTGTACACATAAACCGCCGTCTCCGTTTCTCGACCCACATAGCCAGAAATCTCCGAGCGACATGAATGCAATTCAGCTCCCTCCGCCACCTTCCCTTGTCCCCCGCCCTGAGCCTCAGGCTGAAACTCCTACATCCATAGAGCCGTCCTACAACCCGCCATCCTCTATGGATCACATTTGCCACAGCAGGAGGAAGACTTGGTCGGGGCCATCACGCCTGCCAGGGTTAAGGAGTTTGACGTGGTAGACGGAGTGCAATCGATGGATATGACATTCCTAGGAAGGTTGGAGCCGTTGTTGGAGTCGTGTGGGAAATGATGACAAGGGTGGAAGCTAGACTGAGTGAGATAAGGGAGACCTTCGAGCAAATGTATACTTGATATCTATGCATAATTATTTACAATATCGTAGAGACGTGTGAAAGAAGGCCTATGGGTCGATATTGGTCGGGAAAGGTACCGGATTTACCTGCCTTGAGGAGGACGACGCTTATATGTTTGGATGTGCCTTAACCGGAAGCAAGAATTAAGGAAATGGTTGACATAGGAAAAAGACCTTCGTGGAAGCAGGTGAAGCAGGAGGATAGAATTATTGGCACATCTTGAGAATAGGCAACTGTATCAGTCGACGCACTACTGAAACTATGCTGTGATGCGGAGATTTTTAAGGAGCTTCAGGGAAGTCCGATTTTAAGGGAGAAGGTATTACAATAGAAAAGAAATCGCAAACTAATAATGGCACATGTTGCACAAATGAAGAAATGGAATTAAGACGGAATAGAAGACATTCAATGAGGTAACATCAATAAACAACACCAGTTCAGAAACAATATTTAGGCCTCTGAGAACATTAATAAAGGAAATAACTACTCCGCTAAATAAACAGTCCGAATATTATAAAAAGCAGACGAACAGTATGATGCAAGTTAATTTACACTTATATTCCATAAACATATAACACACACTCACAAGCACGCGCGCACACACACGCACAAGCACACACACACACACACACACACACACACACACACACACACACACACACACACGCACACCGGAAGTGCGCCACACAGTGGGCCGGATGGCCTATCTAGGTGGAAATAATTCATGAAATCAAAACATCTAATTATGTTATTTGCCTTAATCTGGAACGTCTATTAATCAAATATGGCATGGTATTTTGGAATTAGCACCAGTACAAACATCACAAGAGTACACAAACAATGACAAATCCGATGTTTTCATTCTAATGATTAACAAGTTTGCAGCTCAGTTTTACCTACCAATTTACTTAGAAAGGTTGTTTTTTCTGTATTTAAATTATCGAAACGAAATTATTAAACTATTTTATTAAGATGGACACCATATCCATAGGTAAGGTAATAATAAAAATACAATAATCTCAAAATTATACGAAAAAAAAACATCCGTAAAAAAAATATGCCGCATAATACCGCTAAGATAATTATGTCTTTTGTTGTTTATAATACAAACTAACATTTCACAAAAAATAGAATTGCTAATATTTGCTAACTTCGTCGTACGTGCTATTTTCAGAAAAAGAAATTAAGATTGCGAGACAAGACGTTTTTCTTCTTTGGCAAAGCTGTTCAAACACAAAGCCAATAATTTAAACCATTTTGTCACAATTTGCTGTGAAAAATATCCAACAACATTCATTGGAAAAATTGACCAGTAATTTAAGCCTTTTGTTGTCAAAAATTAAAGTTAAATGGCAAGAAGCTGGACGCTACAAAGATTTGTTTCTTAAAAAAAATACTATTTGGTTGGATAAAATTTTCACATTTATATGTATATGTGATGAAGAGGAACCTCTGCCATCTACTTCTAGAGGTCGACCAATTAAGCCATTTGAAGACTGCTGTGCTAAAACGAAGAAAATAAAAATAGGAGGTATTATAAAAAGACCTTTAAATGAAATGGTGTTTGCTTCTGAAGTAGCTGTAAGAAAGTCGGGAAAACGTGATGCAGCTAACATCATTAAAGAAGTAGCTCTTTGTTCATCTGATGTAGCTACTCAAATTAAAAAACTTCGAATGAGTAAACTTAATGAAACCCGCCCATTTACTAACGAAGAAGCGTTAGCTATTTTCATTGACTGTAAGCTGTCAAAAAGTTCATATAAGTTGCTTCGGAATCACGCATTAAACATTAATCATAAAATATATCACTCTTATTATCAATTAGGAAAAACAAAAAACGATTGTTATCCATCTGGACCTGGAGATATGGTAGTTACTGAGAATTGCTTCACTTTCAATGTACAGTCCATAGTGGATTTGACAACTATGAGACTTGTTCTTGCCCACAGCAAAGTTTTTCAAAATTTCCCCTCTCAAACAACATTTGTTATGATATGTAAATGGGGTTGTGATGGTAGCAGTGGTCATAGTAGGTACAAGCAGAAATTTGAAGACCAGGATGCCGATGATGAGTATTTATTTTCTTATTCATTTGTTCCTGTAAAAATGCTCGAATTAGGAAGAGTAGAAAATTTAGTTTGGAGCAATCCTTTTCCTTCGTCCACACGAAACTGCAGGCCGCTAAAGTTTGTTTTCCAAAGAAACCACCGATTTGACTATCACCGAAACAAATAAAATTAAACAACAAATAGAGTCGCTGCAACCTACTAAAGTAACTTTGGAAAATATAAATATCAATGTTCATTACAAATTTTTGCTGACCATGGTGGACGGAAAAGTTTGTAATGCTCTAACAGGGACCAAGTCAAGTCAGAGCTGTTATATATGTGGAACAATTCTTAATTTGAGGAATGCTATTAATCCATTAGTATCTCATGATATCAAAGAAAATTATGATTTTGGAATTTCCCCATTGCATGCCTGGATTAGGTCATCGAATGCTTCATTCATATAAGTTACAGACTTATTATAAAAAAATGGGCTATCACAACCAATGAACACAAAGAAGAAATAAAAAATCGCAAAATGGAAATCCAAAAAAAAATTAAAGATTAGATGGGATTAATAATTGATAGACCTAAACCCGGATTTGGTACAAGCAATGACGGAAATACGTCAAGACGATTTTCCAAAAACCACGAATAAAGTGCCACTATAACCGGATTAGACGAAGAACTTTTAAAAAGATTTTACTTCATCTTTGTCTCATCTCTACTTTGTCATGTGGCTATGAGATTAATGTCGTAAATTTCCAGACATACGTTCAAGATACAAGAACGTTATACCTAAGTACATATTCATGGCCGTGACTGTTCATAATGTTTTAACCCATAGCACCCAAATAATTAAAAAGTGCATTGTGCCTATCGGAATGCTATCGGAGGAGGCTCAAGAGTCTCGAAATAAAAATTTGAGGCGATTTCGAGAGTGCCATACCCGGAAATGCAATTATTATTTTCTTTATATATTGTGGTTATTATTTTCTTTATATAACGGTTTATAACGGAACATTTAAAATACCAGCGCTGTGGACAATAAACACGAAGCCACCAATCCCGTTAATGCAACTGGTGATAAAAATAAAAACAATGATAACCTGAAATATTTAAAGTACCTTGTAGTGAAAATGGCTTCAAATGAAGCCTCCTTCAACTCAGTTAGTCCATTTTTAGTCGAAAAATGGATTAGCAAATTCGGTCCAAACATCGAAGTTAATAGAAATAAAAAACTCGGTACTCTCCTAATAAAATGCCCGGATACAAAAACAGCCTATCGAATTATTAAAGAAAACTTGTTTAATGGACACAAAATTATCATTTACCCTCATAAAAGCTTAAATTTTATAAAGGGTGTCTTCAAATGTGAGGAAATAGAACATTTAGAAGATCCTGACATTTTACAAGAATTAAACCACGAAAATGTCACTTATATTCGCAGATTCATAACCAAAAACAAAAACAATTCCAAAAATTCTATGTTCGTCGCTACCTTCAACAAAGAATTTCTACCGGATAAAATAAAAATAGGCTATGTCAGCGTTCCAGTGAGGTTATACATAGAGTCTCCTTTACGTTGCTTCAATTGTTGGAGCCTGAACCACTATACAAGGTTCTGCGATAAGGGAGCTAAATGTGTAAATTGTTCGGAAGAAAAGCACGAGGGAACTTGTGAGCGGGTAAAATGCTGCCTCTGTGGACAAGGACATCCCGGCAATGATAAAAAGTGCCCTGTGTATCTAAAGGAAGCCCAAGTGTACAAAACAATGTCAACTGACCGAATTTCCTACAGGGAAGCTAGCCGAAAATGTAACAATAATAAGCAGGCATCTCCATATGCTAGCAAAGTATCTAGCTCAACTAACGTTTCAAGCTCCCCTCACCAAGCCCAGGACCACATTATCGAACTTATTTCGGCCAAGCTTCATGAGTTACTACACCCATTCCAACAACAGATCCTGACTATGCTAAAGAACATTGAAAAAAGCCCCCAAAGCATTAGTAGTAGTCTCCAAACAGAATCGGTTTCTATAGAAGATAGCAACAAAACATCTGTTGGAACCCAAACCGAAGAAATTATACCCTCACTTAGAGAACCCGAAAACGAAGTTACAATTAATTTAAGAAGGCGAAAAGAAGATACCCACCGGAAGATCGAAAACACAAGAAAAGAACAGGCGACTGGTGATCACTGCCAACAAGCAAGTCAACAATTTGGTGAGGAGTACATAGCCATAAGTAATAATGATCTTATAATTAATAATAGTCGAAAGGTTGAAAGTACATTAACCCTCTTAAATAACTCAACAAAAAAGAGAAAGAAAAATTGCCCTAAGAAACCGGCTAATGAAAATGGTACTAAGGTGTAATAACTTTGTTTTCTCCAAAGCCTCTCAATCAACTTTCTCTCACATGAAACCTAAATTCAAAATGTTTTCCTACCCTATAGTCGTCAATGCCTGTATAATATCTGACCGGGCAATTTTTTATCCAAATTACATAAGTAGAAAAAGATTCCATATCCGTATCTTTCACATTTCTATATCTTCACTTTTTTACTGGATTAAGCACAAAGATTCTATCAATTCAAGTTCTAAAGATACATTCAACATGTCTACACATAATAAAGCACACAAACCTCCGGCTTTAAACTCTATACAAATTATCCAATTTATAAAAGATCCAAAACCAAATAAATCTTCTGTTTCTTTAGTAGTAAAACCCCCGGAACCAAAAATAATGTTAAATACAGTTAATTATACGATATCCATTAACCTTGAAAAGAAAACTTCTTCTAAATACCCCTGCCCTAGCAATAGGCGTATTTGTACAATAGATTCATCCACACTATGTCTGATAAATATCTCCATCCTAAATATATGATTTTACAATGGAACCTTAACGGACTCCAGAGGTATCTAGATGGTATGAAGTTGCTAATAAAAGAGAATAACATCAAAATTGCTGCATTACAAGAAACACACACTTCTCCGGGCAAACCCATTTCCTTACGTGGACACCACTTATATTCCTTGGGGACTGGAATGCCCTGAGTACATCTTGGAATTCTCCAGTTTCGAATACAAGAGGTAGACTAATAGAAAATGTGTTGCTACACAAGATCACTTTTATATTACGGTAGTGTAGCATATTCATCCGCCAAGCCCACAGTACTAAATATGCTTAACACTATACACAATTCAGGCTTACGACTAGCACTAGGTGCATTCAGATCAAGTCCTATAGACAGTCTAGAGGTAGAAGCTGTAGAACCCTCTCTAGACAAAAGAAGAAAATATTTATTAGCAAAATATTTCCATAAAATAAAATCATTCCCCACGCCCTCGTGCATTGAAAATATTCTAGAGAATGAATACTAATTCCTAAATGAACTGAGACAAACTCATAACAGTCCAGTAAGTTTACTCTACAAAACGTTAAAGCACAATTTAAACCTCCCAAACTATGATATTTGTCCCCAAAAACCAACTGAGGAACCCCCTTGGCTTATTAGATACACCACAGACTTAACATTCACAAAATTTAAAAAAACTAATACACTATCAAAATTCCAGTACTTAGCACACTTCAACGAATTTTTACAGGGAAAACAAGACCACACTTTGTGGTTCACTGATGGGTCTAAAAACGAGAAGGGAGTAGGATCAGCTGCAGTAAGAGAGGGAAATGTAATCTCGCAGACACTGCCTCCTTGTTACAGTATTCTAGGAGCCGAGCTCCAAGGTATTCTATTGGCCCTCAAGAACACCCACACATCACTAAGCAAACACGTTATCATTTGCACGGATTCCTTAGGTTCCCTTCAAATACTAAACAATATTTACACAAATCACCCAATAGCCCAAAAAATAAAACATGAGCTTACCATTCTAAATAAACACACTACATTCTACTGGTTACCAGGACACGAAAACCTAGGACTGAATGAGACTGCCGACTCTGAGGCCAAAAAAGCAGCTGGAAAACTTGATTCTGAACAAATAGATGTACTACATGAAGATATTTCAAGACAAACAAAACACCTCATCTTAGATACATGGCAAACCGACTGGACTAACACAAGTACTGAAAACAAACTTCGAGCTATAAAGAACACTATTTGCATGTGGCCATCAAGTTTCAGAAACTCTAGGAGAGAAGAAGTAGTTCTCTCGAGACTTAGAATCGGCCACACTAAATTAACACACTCATACTTAATGACAAAGACTGACAGACCTACTTGCTCAACTTGTAACACTCCCTTGACGATAAGACATATACTGACAGAATGCCGAAAACGACAACACCAGGACTTCCCCTACGACTTACAAGAACTATTGACGGAAGGCAGCCCACACATTAACAATATATTCTCATACTTACACAAAATTGAAATATATGATAACATTTAACATGCATTAATCATTCACCAACTTTGTTTTTTTTGTTTTGTTTTTTTTTGTTTTTTTTTGTACTTGTTATTATTAGTATTACTGCTAAGTTATGTGCTACTATTACTTGTTGCTAAGGTATATGTTATTATTACTTGTTGTTTAGGTATTTATTATTGTCCCTTGTTGTTAATGTATTTGTTATTATTACTTTTTGCTAAGGAATTTGTTATTATTACTTGTTGCTAAGGTATTTATTATTGTTACTTGCTGTTAAGGTATTTTTTGTTATTATTTGTTGTTAAGGTATTTATTATTGTTACTTGCTGTTAAGGTATTTTTTGTTATTATTTGTTGTTAAGGTATTTATTATTGTTACTTGCTGTTAAGGTATTTTTTGTTATTATTTGTTGCTAAGGTATTTATTATTGTTACTTGCTGTTAAGGTATTTTTTGTTATTATTTTCTTTATATATTGTGGTTATTATTTTCTTTATATATTGTGGTTATTATTTTCTTTATATATTGTGGTTATTATTTTCTTTATATATTGTGGTTATTATTTACGACTAAATAATTGTATAATAATAATAAAACCATAAAACATTAAAAAATAACAAGTTAGCAGTTTTTTCCACCTAGATCGGCCATCCGACGCACTGTGGAACAGTATGATGCAAGTTAATTTACACTTTCATTCCATAAACATATAACACACACTCATAAGCACACTCACACACACACACACACACACACACACTCACACACACACACACACACACACACACACACACACACACACACACACACACACACACACACTCACACACACACTCACACACACACACACACACACTCACACACACACACACACACACACACACACACACACTCACACATACACACACTCACACATGCACTCACACACACACACACTCACACACACATACACTCACACACACACACACACACTCACACACACTCACACACACACTCACACACACACTCACACACTCACACACACACAATCACACACACACACACACACTCACCCAAAAGAACACTATCTCAGCGCCCTTGATATCATGTAGTATCCTTCTAATGGATTCAATTATCTCTAAATGGCAATTGCTTCCAATACGTTCGAGAGTAATTCGGCTATCAGTTGCCACAGCCACCTTCCCCAAAACTCCCTGAGCCTCTCCTCGAACCCATTCCAAAGCCTTTAAAATGGCTAGAGCTTCAGCTTGGTTATTTGAATTTTCGGAGTTCAATCTGTATTTTCCGGAAGCAATTTTCAGTTTATTGTGGAATACGACAAAAGCACAGCCCACATTTGCGTCGTCTTTGCTTCCGTCAGTATAGATGAGGGTATTGCATTCACCAACTTCCTCAACACGCTTTACTATTGGCCAGTTCCCAGGGTGACCCCAATCCTCATATCTCGTAGGCAGCTCCAATGACAATTGGGAATATTTATCCTTGTACACCAGCCTACCACTCTTCACAAGATAAATTTTGGCTGTTTCCTCTATGTCCAGATGTATTGGGATCACATTTGCCAAGACACAAGCCGCTTCATAAGACACCGTCCGGTAAGCTTTAATGATCCTCAAAGCTATCAGGCGTTGCACTCTTCTTAGCTTGATCCTATTTTTCTTCTTTGCCAGTCCCTCGGCCCACACCGGGCAAGCATATTTCATCATAGGGAGGATTGCTCCATTATATAACACCTTAAGGACTTCAGAGTTCAAACCCCACCGAACTCTTGCAATCCTTGCCATTTTCCCTACAATAGGCAATATCCTACCAACAACGGTGTCGATATGGCAGTTCCAGCTCAGTGTCTTGTCCAATACAACTCCTAAATACTTCAACTGCTTTACCTCAAGGACCCGCTTTCCCTGAAGCTTTATCTCCAAATTAGTTTCCACCCTTCTTCTGGTGAAATACATATAGGCTGATTTTTCAGGATTAAATTTGATTTTCATGTCCTCAGCCCAGTTTAAAATCCTACGCATAGCTAAGTAGGCCTTTAGCTCAAGTTCATCCCTGGTTTTGCCTCGAATGAGTACCATGTAATCATCTGCAAAAGCCACTGCTTCAATATTCTCGCCCAAGTTTATTCCCAGCAACGAGTTATACAGTTTATTCCCAGCAACGAGTTCTGTTGGGTTAGAGGTCACGTTGGAATTGTGGGAAACGAAGAAGCGGATCGGCTGGCTAAGGAAGCTAGTAGGGATGACACAGGTCTTAGTGAGGGAACAGCTAAAAATCCCATTGTCAAGCCTTGAGGAAGCCGCCAAGAAGGACACGCTGGGAAAGGGAATGGAAGGATTCCAGTAATGCGTCATTGACAAGAAAGTTCATTCCCACTATCGGGAGAAGGCAGAAGATGGACTTCAAGCATCATTTCCAGCTAACGCAATTCCTTACCGGGCATGGGAAAATGCGTAGCTATCTTCACAGATTCCACATTTTGGAAGAGGATGCCTGCCCTTGCGATAATGCCTCATCACAGACAGTGGAACACCTGATCTTTGACTGCTCTCGTCTAGAGCATATCAGGGCCCCCATCATCCGAAGAGCTATCGGGCTAAATATGAGCTGGCCACTTGAGCTGCATCAACTTACACAGCAAGAAGTATTTGGTGATTTTATTCATTTTGTTGCAAGTATAAATTTTGAGGTGTTGTAAAACAAGAAAAAAAAAAAGAAACTTGTTTGTTGTTTATCTTGTATTTAATTAGGTTTTAGTATTTTATGGTATAAGTTTTAGTGATTTGTATTTGTTATGTAACACATGTAGTATATTTTATATGGAGCATGTGTATTTTAAATAATAAAATCCCTTTTGGTAGGGTTACTACCATTAGGAAAATTAAAAAAAAAAAAAAAAAAAACACACACACACTCACACACTCACATACACACACTCACACACACACATACTCTCACACACACACACATACTCACACACACATACTCACACACACACACACACACCACATACTCACACACACACACACACACACACACACACACACACACACACACACACACACACACACACACACACACACACACACACACACACACACACACACACACACATACACTCACACACACACACACACACACACACACACACACACACACACACACACACACACACACACACACACACATACTCACACACACACACACACACACACACACACACACACACACACACATACACTCACACACACACATACACACACACACAAACTCACACACACACACACACACACACCACAAACTCACACACACACACACACACACACTCACACACACACACACACACACACACACACACACACACACACACACACACACACACACACACCACATACTCACACACACACCGAAAGTGTGTACAACAAGCCAGTAATGGCGTCATTTACCAACAAGTATGGCAATAGAAATGAAATGTAATTAATGTTTTCCTTGCGGTATTTTAAATTTTATGTTTTTCGACAAAAAGTTCCTGATATGTGGATCATTGAAACTCAATCTTAACTGAAGGAAGACTTGATTATTTGAAAGAAAAACATCTTGCAGGACAACAAACATTGGACAGATTCTTTCAATGTTGTATATAATTCTATTTGAGTTGCAGCTGACCTTATTCAATATGCTAATCTGAATCATACCTCTAAAGCAATTAGAAAATCAGAAGAATTTAGGCTTACGTTTCCTCAATCAATAATATATCCTAAGGAAGGAAGAATTAATTAAAAATAGAGAAGTTTCCATACTTACAAGGTTTGCCACAGAAGTCTTCGTTATGACAAGTGTAACAATTCCATCCTTTCCGTTCCCTACAATAGTCATATTTAGCTGCACAGTCCAGTACAAATTTCTCCTCATTCACTTGAAACAACAAACATTTAACCATATATAATACCTAAATATATTACTTCTATTCTGCTGTTTTATATATATATATATATATATATATATATATATATATATATATATGTTTGTATGTATGTATGTATGTATAAAACCCCCAACTTCCCGTGCCACCCCCCTTAAAATCTCCAAATGTTTCACAAAGTTGAGACATGGTGTGGTAGAATTGTAAACCCTGAAGAATCTTTTCACTCTATATGTACTTCTCCAGCGACCCAAACTTTGGAATTTACAATAGATTACCATACTTTTTATGACGAATTCTTGTAGAAAATCAAATTCTAAACCGACTTTATACTGGTGAATTTTTCGATTTGACGCATCCCTGAGTAATAAAAGTTGTAGGCAAGAAAATTATGAATTACCAAATAAAAACAAAAAAACATTCTTTATGATTCTTTCATGGAATATGCCGCTGGTCTCAGAGAATATTAACATAGCCTAAAGTCTAAGTTGGGTTAGTAGTGTTACGGCCCATTTATACCGTCGCCAAAGACGGGTGATTGAGTTAGAAGATAGGCGGGAGATTCCTGCGCGGGGCAGGCTGCGCGAGAGCCGGAGACAGGAAGTTTTCGGCGGGAGAGAAGCTAACAGGAAACAGCGGAGTCCACCTCGAGGCGCAGTGAGGATTAGTGCTCCGGGGAAAACGCTTTGGCGGATCAGCGTGTAATTCAGCTTGAAGTTATTAGTTATTTCATCCTACAAGAGGTACCTAAGTGCAGTTATTGTGTATACACTATTCAAAAGAAAAGGCCTATTAGTTTGTATTTAAAAGTCCCCATGGGAAGTATTGTTTAATCATTTATGTATTTAGTATTTTCCTTTTATTGTTCAAGAGATAATTATAGTTGAGTTATTATTGTAAATAAACTGATTTGTTTGTAGAATATTGGTTTTCGTTGTTACCTGAGGAAACAAACAACGTGGCGCCCTTAATATATTTATTTCCGCCTATTGATATGAGGCTAGTTAAATTAATCTAATAAACCCACACCCTTCTCCACTGAGCGGGGCAGTGTTGTTACCCAGTCTGTGGGTGACAGTAGTAATGTACATACCAAGTTTCATAAAATTCGGTTAGGCAGATTATGCGTGACAAGGTAACAAACAAATAGACACCAAAGAAACAAATAGACACCAAAGAAACAAATTGCAGTTTTAGTGTCTATGACATGTGAATCGAAAAGGTATCTTGAAATTTCGAGAAATAAATTTATTCATGTATCGTTGAAGAGTTAAATGGTGAAATTGGATCAATTAAAGCACTGTGTAATTCGGCCATTTTCATTTCCACTTGTTATACTCGTCAAGGAAAAAGTGGTGATTGAAGAAATGTTAATGACAATCAAACAAACCTTAAGAATTATTTACATAGATTACAATTTTATCGTTGCACACTCGTAGGGAAAAGGTTTTGCATTACATATACCATAAATTTAAATTCATAAATGTGTCTAATGTATATATTAAATCTAATGTATATACATGAAGTACCATAAATAACCACAGTTAGGTTACTAACCTATGGCGTATGCACATTCAGGGCACTCTTGGACTTTTGGATTATTGAAGCATTCTTCATTCTTGCAAACGTGGCACTGTATGCTCCAAACTATAAAGAAAAATAATGTTTGAAATTTCCTTATAACTTATACTAATGCATGAAATAGTTTATTTAAAGAGCTTCTCATGTTCGACGACATTGTTCATAAGAAGTGAAAACATAATTCTAACAAAAGAATATAATTAGAATAAAAAATGATAAAGTGATGAGCTTATGATCCAACACTACTTAATTTCCCAACACAGAACTGTAAAGCTATTATCAAGGATATTTTATTGTACTCAAATGCTGTACATGTACCGTGGATCTAGACTGCATTTTCCTGAGCTCAGATCTTAAATGAAATGAGAAAGTCAATCCAAGACCGAAAGTCATTGCATAGCTAAAGATTTGGAATTTGATTCTAAACGTAGCAAGAAAAAATACAACCCAAAATATATTCAGCAGAAGCAGAAAGTAGCGTTGTATAGGGGATTAATAGTTGAAGCAGGTGAAAATGCTCCTTATGAAGTACGAGGAAGAGATGGCTGAAGTAGAAAGATGAAGAATTGAAAAGTGAAGTAATTTAACCTTAGGACCAAAACACAGAGTCAAAATGTGAACATTAAATTGGTTAGACATTGGATTAGTCTGCATCAGCTAAAAATCATACTCCATGAAGCAGCCAATATTTTGACAGCTTCATGTAGTTCGAAAGCTTGCAGAAAATACATTGACTATTTTCCCTTTTCATTCAGTCAATATCTGTTTTTCCAAGAAATCTCACTAGCACAATAACCTCACAATTATAACGAGATAAAATATACTGGCTAAGTTATTACTCAAAACTAATAGTTACTGGCTTGTATATAAGTGGAACAAATCATACCTGAAGAAATGAAAGATAATCCGAGGAAAACTCCAACGAGTAACTTAAACATTGTAAAGGTTTTCTATAAATAATTACCACTTTACAATATGAATTTTCTTTTAACTGAGTACTTTCATTAGAATATTTCAAGATTAATTATCATATGTTTTTTTCCGGGATTATATTATATTCAACGAGGTTAGCTTTTGATATTAAAGCTTTGGTTATAATACTTGATAAGAAATATAGTAATTTAAGGAGGGTCCACCACCAGCAAGGCACTTTTAAAAACAAAATTAATTTGTATTTTATATTCTTTGTACTTGGTTTTACTGGTTCAGTAAAGGGAGCAGTTTAGCCAGCTTTAGTTCATATATAAATATTTTTATTTAAAATTCCATTTTGCTTTTTCTTCATTGGATAATGCTATAATTGTCTGCAACATTTTTGCAACTTGCTCATATAACATTAGCTCAGTTATTGCTAACAGTCTTTTAGGAAGGTAAATGTTTGATAAGCCAGCTATTTGTTAGTCAAGGTTTAATCGCGTCACTGTTTTGCTTAGTGAAATTCGGCAGAGCCACGAAATCATATGAATTTCGAATATGAAGTGCTTTTATATTCTTCAAAATATCCACCTATTTTATTAATTAATATTAAATTTTTACTTTCATTCACTAAAAGGGTGAATTTATAGTTTTCACGTGTCTTTAATATCAGCGCATATGACAAGGATATTTTTTGTAGCTAGAGGTATTCTTGCTGATGAGGAATGTCTTAAGTTACGTCTTGGGAACATCCGCTCTGCTGACATCTCAATCATCAGCATTTATTCTCCTTATAATCCCTACCATTTTAGCAGATTTCCTGCAGGGAAATCAGCTATTGAGGTCGTACTCATGACGCGAGTTTCGAAAAATTTCTTCAAATGCCCATCGACCCTACCCAGGAGATGACGAAAATGAGGTCCGTTCATAATCTATATATATATATAAAATTGTAACCTCTGTCTGTACATTGATTTTTTTCGCGAAATTTCACGATAACTTTTCGTTTCACATGTCATAGACACCATAACTGCATTTTGTTTCTTTGGTGTCTGTTTGTTTGTTTGTTTGTTACCTTTTCACGCATAAACGGCTGAACCGAATTTTATGAAACTTGGTATGCATTTTACTACTAACCCAACTTAGACTTTAGGCTATATTAATATCCTCTGGAACGAACAAGAGTGGGGATTATAAGGGAAGCAAGAAATTAAAAATAGCGATATTTCGTTTCCTATTGGTTTTTCGGCAAATATGAACATAACAAAAGTTGTTTATTTTGTTGTTTAGAGTAACTTTTGTTATATACACTTTTTTCATATACCGAATTATAAACGAGATATACGCTGAAACCTATAGCGGAAGTGAAAAATTTTATTTGGGACAAAAGACCCAACCGAAATAAATTAAACTCGGTATATGTATTAGCATTAACGCTTTCTTTATAACAAGCCATAACAACATTTCTAGGGACGGGCAGGAGTGGGGGTTATGAGGGAAGCCAGAAATTAAAAATAGCGATATTTCGTTTCCTATTGGGTTTTCGGTAAATATGAACAAAACAGAAGTTGTTTATTTTGTAATTTAGAGTAACTTTTGTTATATACACTATCGTCGTATACCGAAGTATAAAGGTGTAATACGCTAAAAATTATAGCGGGAGTCAACAATTTTATTTGGCGCAAAAGACTCAACCGAACTAAACCAAGCTCGGTATGTGAATTAGTACTAACGCCTTCTTTATAATAAGCCATACTAACATTTATAGGGACGGGCAGGAGTGGGGGTTGTAAGGGAGGCCTGAAATTAATAATAGTGATTTCCTATTGGGGTTTCACCAAATATGCACATAAAAAAAGTTGTTTATTTTATTATTTAGAGAAATTTCCTCAACACTTCTTTTCAATATGAACTACCAGGTACCTCACCTTAAAAAATTAATTCAAATGTATGTCAATATTTTCTCCTTAATAATTCAAATCTATGCATAATACACAGGAAACGGGAAATATGACAATATGCAGGACAGTGAATTCTTACATAAAAAATTAATTTCATTATTAACAAATCCACAGAAACGGCGGGTGTTAACCCTAAACACTGGGACGGGTAAATCTCGTGAAAAGTAAAGCCTTGCCAAAAATATACCATCACCATTCAGCCTCAAGTGAATTCCCGAGCGAAGCCGGGTATCTGAGCTAGTATATATATATATATATATATATATATATATATATATATATATATATATATATATATATATATATATATATATATATAATCTGCGCCATTTTTGCAACTTGCTCATATAAGATTAGCTCAGTTATTGCTAACAGTCTTTTAGGAAGGTAAATGTTCGATAATCCAGCAATTTATCACTCAAAGTTTAATCGCGTCACTGTTTTGCTTAGTGAAATTCGGCAAAGCCACGAAACCATAAGAATTTCGTTCAGAGCTCTTATTTTGTTGAAAATCTTGCTTTTGAAGTTAGCTTTTCGTAGATAATGGCTATCTAATCAGCTTTTTAATTATTTTAAAGTTTCTTCAATTCACTGAAAAGATGAATATATACTTTTCTAGCGTTTTGAATATGTGCGCACTTGTAGACGATGTTTTTGTAGCTATTGGGATTCATGCGATGAGCAATGTCTCAGAAATATGACGTCTGGGATGATTTGTTTTGTAAATATGATCCATATCAAATTCAATGATTGAATAAAAAAAGTCCGTCACGCAGGGGCTGCGTAAACTACGCAGATTTCCCACGTGAAGTTTTACAATAGGGAAATCTGCCTAATAACAAATGTAGTAGTAAGAAACCTCTAAACCTAAAACATTATTTAGGGCTTAAAAACCCAGTAGTTTCTATCCCCCAAAAATCAGTTAACCTAACCTCTAAACCTATTCACGAGGGACGATTAGTTATTGAAACGGCCGCCAGAGCTCTCGAACGTAGAAAGAAAGTTCGAACATAGCCAACTGGTGATCATACGCAGAATACAAATGCAAATATCTCGGTTAATATTCAAGATACATGTATAGAACAATATTTATAGTAAATATAATTTGCAATAAGAGTGATTCTATACAATTTTTCGATCCGACGCATAATAACGGAGATATTTTGAATTTTCAAAAATCCCCCTTCTAACCCCCCCCCCCTCCCACTGGTCCGATTTCAGCCAATAACGAAGTTGAACTTCCTTTTTACATAAAACGTTTAAATTCCGAGTTTGGTAAAGATCAAACAAGAATTGCGACCGCTAGAGCGTTAACAGACAAATATATATATATATATATATATATATATCTATATATATTTATATATATATATATATATATATATATATATATATATATATATAATTTTGAACGGACCTCATTTTCGTCATCTCCTGGGTAGGATCGATGGACATTTGAAGAAATTTTTCGAAACTCGCATCATGAGTACGACCTCAATTGCTGAGAGGTGGCGGTTGGTTATCCAGTCTGTAGATAGTGGAATGGATATTCTTGGATAGTTCACAGTTGCTCATGGACAATTTAGAAATGGACTGTATACGATAGTTGGAGGGGGGGGGGGGGAATGAACTATAACCTCATGTATGGACAAAAATAATATACACTGAAGTGATCATACTCAACTGGAAAATTAAATTACAGTGACTATGGAAACTTAAATATAATAATAATAATTATAATAAATCGAGCAAAATAAACATTGGACTTATTCAGTTGTAAGAGGAGTGACGTGCTATCTAGGGATAGTTCGAGAAAAAACGTCTCAGGCCTAAAGCCAGCAAAGTCTTGGTATTCGACCATGGCAGCGACGATTAGAGAAAAAGATAGCTGACCTTCGTTAGAGAATAGGTACCTTGACTAACTTCCTCTGTAATCCAGATGGTTCTAGTGCCAAGCTTAAAGGTAAAATTGATGAAATTATTGTTCTTGGCTTGGTAAATGAGAACGATCTTATTGAGACTCTATGAACCTATATAGGTCACCTATTTAAAGGAAAACAAAGGCTTGCTGTATATGCGAATAGGATACGGAGATACAAAGAATCACATATGAGGAAGAAACAAAAGTCCGTCACGCAGGGGCTGCGTAAACTAAGCAGATTTCCCTCGTGAAGTTTAGTAATAGATAAATATACATAATGCTAACACAACACCACTGTGAATAAATACAAACGGAAATAAGAAATGTTTCATCCAATTTCAATAACCTGCCGACAGGAAGCGTTGGGTTAGAAATGTAAACAAACGGGTCTGCCTGCCTCACACCGGAAAGAAAAACAATTACTGAAATATATCAGAATATAACATATTAATTTTATTGAGAACTATTTACCATATCTAGTACTGTAATTAATAATGAGTCAGAATAATTGTTATCTCAATCAATCAAATTTTAGTAGTCCAAAACTTTAAGACGGGCCCCCCCCCCCACCAGAACATATATTTGCATATATCTCGTATAATAAAGGTCTCTTGAATAGAATACTTGGTATTTAAGATTCAAATAATGTGATTTATTATGTAGCAGAGTATTGTTTATGAAACATGAGTAGAAGTTGCGGTTTGGTGATGGCTGAAAACTGAAAAATGCAAATATCTCGGTTAATATTCAAGATAATGAATAAATATATAACAACATTTATAGTGCATTTAATTTGCAATAAGATTGGTTCTATACAATTTTTCGATCCGACCTATGGTAACGGAGATATTTCGAATTTTCATAAATCCTCCCTTCTAAACCCCCTTCTCCCTGGCCCGATTTCAGCCGTTAACGAACTTGATTTTCCTTCTTACATAAAACGTCTAAATATCGAGTTTGGTAACGATTAAACAAAAATTGCGACCGCTAGAGGGGTAACAGACATATATATATTGTAACGGTCGAGCCTGTGGTTCCCCGCTGTCTCTCTCTATCGATGAGATCAGAGTGACTAGTACTAGGCTTTAAACGAGGTAGCAGCACCTGTCAAGGGAGGACAGCGGACCCCTGTGAGTCCAAGGGTCAATCTCGTGGGACAGGAACAGGCAGTCGACTCCCAAGATGCAAAGAGAGAGTAAGTGTTTCTTTAATTCTCTAGTCTAATTGTGCTATATCTCTGATTAAATAGATAAATTAGCTCTTATAGCAGAGATGGTGGAAACGATAATGCTTGCCGTGCAATATAAGACCCTGAGAAGTAGCCGGTACATAGATTAAATTTAAATAATAATAATTATAATTAACCTTTCATTATATAAAATGGCCCCAACGTGAAAGGGCACGGCTTAAACATTTTTTTTAAATTTAAACATTTAAAATATTTATTTAGGTTATTCATTTAAAAATAAAAAAAATTTAATTAACATAGATTATAAAAATGGATATTAATACTAATAGCAAAAGTTTTGAGGATAGGAGTAGTGATGTAGAACAGGAAAGTAATAATTTGGATCTTGAAAATATATCTATTGAAAGTGAACCGTTAGAGGGAACACAGACCAATAATATCATATATAAAGATCAGGCTAGACATATAATTCAATTAGAGGATTCGGGAATACCGTTATCTACTGAGATAGCAAATTTGAGCTTTTTGGGTTTTGAACAACCGCGAGGTACTTCTACCAGAATAATAGATAATTTAAACGATTTAAAAGGACAAAAAGAGGTCAGTAGGCCTATCGAAAAAGATCAAAACATGCTGGAAGCTATAATGAACTTAATAAAAGCAGGAAATACTAAATTGGAAGCCAAACTAGAAGAAAATAATAACAAACTAGGAGAAAATAATAATAAACTAGAAGAAAATAATAACAAAACTCGAAGAAAACAATAACAAACTAGGAGAATTGAAACAAGAAGTTAGAAATAGTATTGAATCATTGAAAACAGATATTCTTTGGGCGTAATGCTTTTGGTTTGGCAAAAACATTAAGAAAAGTATTAGACTGAATGTTGGGAGAGCTTAGACTGAACTAAGTGAAATAGGAGGGATAATAACACAAAGATAAACGTCTGTTTGAGTTCTCCAAAGAATAAACGTATATTGTGAACATAAATCTATGCATGAATACCTTTATAATTATAGACAGGAAAAAAAGAACAATAAGCTTAAATTAAACCTTAACTTAGGTGCGTTAAAATATATACACTGATACAATCTAAAGGGAGAACAAGATGGCGGCTATATAACTATATGTACACATGGGCCCTTAATATATCTATTTGAGTACTCATTTAAGTTTGCGGAGACAAGCTAGCTTTATGATTAGGTACTTGTGGAGGCATGCTTCTACGTGATGGATGAAGTCCTCTTGATCGTTGCGCTGGAACATGTGCTAGCAGCGTTGGTGAAGCCAAGATGGTGGAGATCAGAGAGGAGAGACACTCTGTATGCTTTCTCTCATCAGGGTGAACTGTAACTGGACCATTAGCAAGGTAATGGCGGAAAATCAGCTGTTTGCAATGGCCTCCTCGATTAGCTGGGCCACAGCCTTCATCCTTGCAGCTGTGTGCGGCGGGGACCTCTCTGGGATGGCTAGTCGAGCGCGGGAAATTTGAATTAAAAATGCCGACTGAACAGATATCGAACAAAATCGAGTAGATGTATCAAACGTGAGAAAAGAATTTATGAATGAGATAAATAATCTTAAAAACGAAAATGAAATAAACTTAAAATCTTTAGAGAATCGGTTAGCAGGTGCACCAGACAATTTAAAAAAAGCAACCCGTTCAGACTAGCGAACTACTCACAACTTAATTAATGGATGAAATGGATGCCAAAATAATAGAAACCCGACAAGAATGCCATCAACTGAAAAACTTAATTCGGAATGAATTAAAAGGGGAAATTGAGCATGAGAAGATTATTCAAGGGAAGATAAATGATCAAATCTAAATATTCAGAAAATAACTCACGAAAATAAACAAATAATTGAAGATAGATCGTTAATACAAATAGAGAATTTATTAGAGACAGATTTCAAAATAGGAGGTATAGCTGATGAAATGGAAAATATCCGGCAAGAATTAAAAAAAGTTCAGATAGGTCATTTGCACAACTGTAAAGAAATTAGAGTTAATTCTGAAGCGAGATGTCCTAAATTTAGTGATAGTCGACAGGAGAGCCCTACTGTCTTTCTGTCTGATTTATAAAATTATTTTAACATTTATTGAGTAGTTACATGGGTATTTCTAGTTTTAATTATTTCTGAGTTCATGAGGGTAGTTCCCATAACTTGGTGGCTGATTGAAAAGGACTTTATTCGAAATTTCATTCATTTTAAAGATTTTTAAATACATATTGGGGAGAAGATAGGCAGGATGAATGTAGAAATCAAATTACCAATGGGAAATATCTCCCAGGAGAAAATTGAACGATGGATGATTATGCCAGGAAATTATTTAAAGACTGTAAATATCTTAATCCACCTTTTCCCGAGTCTTATCAAATAAAATGCATAATAAAACACTTCCCATGGCAAATACAATGTATCTTGGGGGTCGGCCAAATCAGTAATAAAGAGAAATTTCTTGACCTTTTACAAAAATTACCAGCTCAGGATATCATGAGGGGAACGGATGGAGAAGAAAATCGTGAGAATGAGGGAAACAACCCAAATAGAGTAAGAAACAGACAAAGAGAATTTTCGATAGAGAATAGGGATCGAAATTCATGGAGTAGGCCACCAGGTTATAACAGGAGACATAGTCATTTTCCCCCTAGTAATAGCGTTCATCCAAGAAACCCGGATAATGTTTCCCGACAATTTTATAATAGTAGTGGGAATTCAAATTACAAAACACTCAACAAAAATTTTGGAAGAGGTAATGGGAGATTTGAAAATAGAAATTATAAAAAAAAAAAAAATTAAATTAGTAAAATAAAAATATAATATATTTATTGTTATAAATAAAAAATAAAAATAAAATAATATATCGTGTTAATTAAATATAAAATAATATAATAAAAAAAAAATTAGTAATATTAAAATAAATAAAAATATATAATATACTAGCAGACGCGGTCACGCGTTGCTGTGGCTAAAGTTATTGTGTTATTACATTGTAGTATACAATTTTAGAGGAACGGTAGGAGAACATCAGTCACGGGGTCCACCATGCTTTTTACATAGATGGTATTTGTACAAAAATATGGTGACCTCCATGACAGATTTTCTACGACTACAACCCTTTAGTACAATGAAATTATTTACGAACCAAGACGGAAATGTTGAAATTGGTACACAAATTCAAGGGATTAGGATTTGAAGGGGAAGGACGTTGAACACGATTGATTAAAATTTTCTTACAGTTTATATTAAGCAGAAATTAATACAAAAGAATTAATTTTTAAATTTATTATTTCCATTTAATTTTGTAACGAATGAGCATATTACAAAGCTGTTAGTGAATAACATATGACATTTAAACTTATGAATGAGGTAGGTAAGGTCTTAAATCTATAACAGTAATATTTATTAATTTAAATTATAAATACTTTCAATTTCAATTTAATTTAGCACTAATCGGTGCACAATATTTTTGGTTAACCTGTCTTTAGCTAACACAAATAGATTCGACGGTTTCCCAACACGAGAACAGTCAACATATAGTTGCCCATGAGAAAAACACGGATTTTCCAAATCTATACCACAAATGGACATTGTTTGGCCTTGAGACTTATTTATTGACATGACAAAAGCTAAACGAATTGGAAACTGTAGCCGTTTGAAGATATGGTAGAATCTGACGGTATCATTGGAATACTTGGCAACAGGACCACTTTTCCTTTAAACTTCCAGTTAAAATGGTTGCTTCAAGAATGTTTCCGGTTATCTTTTTGATGATCAAACGTGTACCGTTGCATAATTGAGGTGGATTCAAATTACGTAGGAGAATAATCGGGAAACCAATCTTTAATCGAAGATTGTGGGGTGGCATTCCAGGTATATCTAGTGAATTCAAAGATTCAGTTGGAAAATTTACACTTTCATTTTCATCAACTACAGTATCGATTGATTTAAAAGACATCAGATCGCCTGGTAACAACTGTTGTATCTGGAAGTTAATTTCGTCAACATCAACATTTTTGGCTGCCAAAATCGCCCAATGACTGAGCCAGTTATGATTCAAGTAATTATTCTGTATATCCGGAAAAATACTCTGAATCAATTCATTTTTATCTTGAAGAACAGTGCAAAAATTGTCTGGCAGTTTGATGCATTGCGTATTTGGTTGCAGTTCTATTTTACCGTTCCCAATATCTAGTAATTGCTCGGAAAATATTTGTGCTGATGGATCATTTTGCAACTGTACCCGCATGTTTATGGTAAATCGAAGTGTTTCAACACTTCGCCATAAGAATGATTGTTTCAAACATGCATTAATCTCATCCGCGAAAGTTAAGCGAGGTATAACCGGTAAGGTCTGACGGAAATCACCAGACAAAAGTAAGATAGTACCACCGAAAAGTTTATTATTGCTGTTTAAATCCTGCATAGTTGTATGCAATGCTTCAAGTGAATATTTGTGCGCCATTGTGCACTCATCCCAAATTATTATAGAACTCTTCCGCAACACTGCAGCTATTCTTTTTGATGTTACACATTGCATCTGGTTTATGATGAATATCCAATGGCAGCTTGAATGTTGAATGTGCCGTTCGCCCACCATCCAGTAAAGTAGCCGCAATGCCTGACGATGCAACTGCCATTGCGATTTTCTGTTGCGACCTTATTTTGTCAAGAATCAACGATATTAAAAATGTCTTACCGGTTCCACCTGGTGTGTCCAAGAAAAAAAAACCGCCTTGTTCAGCAGCAACAGCCAGCATAATCCGATCATAAATAATTTTTTGTTCTGCTGTCAGTAATGGCTCACTGTTCGTGATAATCGTGGCTAAATTTTCATGGTCATATTGCTGTTCTCGTTGTAAATCGGTATTGACTAAGTCAGTAGCTGGGCGATTAGGTGATGGCATACGATAATGATTAAGTGGTAAATTTGAAATTAGAACACATAAATCCTCGATCAACACCAATGCGTCATTATACATCTCTGGCGTATAATCTATGTTTTGGCATTGATCTGTTTGTCTAATTCGGTGCAATATGTCTTCTGTCATGCAATTTTTCCCACAAAGTTTGTGCTTGCGATGGATAACACGTCGTCAAAATAATAGCAAACAGCTGACGAATGTTATTGGGTATTGATGTCAACGCAGAATCAGCAAGCGCTAAGTCCCAATGGTTATCGTCTTCTAGCAATTGCAGTTCACGACATGCATCTTGGTATGTATTGAATACTCGACCATTAACTGTTCGCAGAAATTCAAAAGACGTTGGTCCAGGCACATTCACCAATAACAAACGTAAATAGAAGCACTCACGTTTCTTTGGATGTACTGTGTAAAGTCGCCCCAATGTCTTAGCTTTGAATATGTCTGGAATGGAAGGATGTCGTTTTCCTTGTTTTCGTGGTTCCCATTTTTTACTGGATTTGTTCCATGTGAAATAACGCGGAACATCACCATATAGCAATGTCTTTGCGAATCGGCCAAAAATATCAGATCTTTGACACAATGTAAAAAATTCAGTTAGTGTCGTTTTTGGGGCCTCGAACGCTCTTTGGAGAAGATCTTCTTCAGTGAAGTATACACGTTGACCGTTTTCAAGATGTATTGCTAGATGCTGGACAGAAGGATCTCTTTCGTGTATGGGAAAGCTGAGAATATGCCAAATAGCTTCGTTGCTGCTAATGTATCTACCCATTTGGTATCGTGCTATTTCGTCATTTTTATTTATATTTTGTACTTCAAATATGGCCAAATCACTGCCTTTGTTTACATATTTACAAATGTACTTAATTGATTTTACAGAACTGCAAAGCTCAACGTTGATATGAGCTTTATAAGTTTTTGAAAGTAATGGTGAATATGGTACCACCCACTGATTATCAAATTCTGCTTGATTTGGATAATTCGGCAGTCGCATTGTAAATGTGTGGCCACCATTCTCAGTATTTCTGCGGCGATATATAGGATAACCATCAATATCCGTGATAGTGTCATTCGTATGCGGCTTTGGGAAATTTTTCTTACATTTTCCATTTTCCATGCATGGTGACATGATGTTAAAAGCACCGCACGGCCCAAGGATCATGTGTTTAGTGACAACATCAAATAATTCTGGATCAATTAATGGGTCTGGAATTTCGGCTGAAATTATTTGATCAATTTCTTCTGGACGGATTTTATCTTCAAGCCAAATCAAAATGTGGGCATGAGGCAAACCTCGCTTTTGCCACTCAATCGTATACAGCCAACAACGTGTGATGCCGAAAATTGAATATTTAACAATAAAATCAATTAAGGATTTCAATTTTTGTTTAAACACGCGTGCAGTTATATCATGACGATGAATTGCTTGTTGTCCTGATAATAATAAAGTTTGTATTTCTTCCCAATTCGGATTACATGTAAATGAAATAAACAAATTCGGTCGGCCGTAATGACGTACGTAAGTGATCGCGTTTTGTATGTATTCCTGCATGTTCCGTGGACTGCCGATGTAGCTTGAAGGTAAAATGAATGCATTACCGATGTCATTAGGATTTAAATTTCCGTCGATGTTTCCAGCAACAGCATCTCGTAAGTGAATATATTCTTCCGATCGTAATTTAGCCTGGTTGAATCGAATATGAATCGCAAGCGTTCGCTTACAACCTTAGCATACATATCAACACTGTATTGATTGGAATAGCTGACGATATCGAAGGATATAGTTGTCCTGATTTAGTTTAATCATTATTCGGTGTGCGTAGTAGTTCATTGAGCTCACTTTTTTATTTCCATAATCACCTAAAAAAATAAAAAATAAAATGCAATACGAAATTAACATTCATACATACAGTAAGAAAATAAATAGGTAATTGTCAAATTTACCGGTATTAGGATCACACTGATGTTAAGATGATATTCATCCTGTCCTTGCCAAAATATCAGTGGATATTGTAGTGCATCATATGAAAGGTGTAGATCCGAAATCGTACTGATAGTGTTGTCTCGCCGTGTAATTTGTATAGATATTTTGTCAACTGGATCACCAACCATGATAACAGCAACCTCATCAACAGTTGGAGCGTTGAATCTACCAGCATGTTCACCTAATGGTACTTTATCGGCTTTTATGACGATTTGATAGTTGTCATTTTGCAATCGTGGCGAAACTCTTTTGATTAATTGAAGTAGTTGATTCTGATCTTCTAAAAAATTTTCCAGTAATTTCACAATTACTCTTTCCTCTGCTTGTTCAATGAAATTATACTGGCACCGAGTCGTTACGCGCTCTTCACAATTGCACATAAAATAAATTTGAAGACATTTCGGTTTATCATCAGGCATTGGCCTCTCTCTCAAGTTGGATCAGAGTGCTCACGGTGTGCCAATTTAATTTAAAATCGGTTAAGTAGTTTAGGAGTCCATCGCGGACAAACATCGTGACAGGAGATTTATATATATTAAGATTTATTATTAAAAAATAGTAATATTAAAATAAATAAAAATATATAATATATTTATTGTTATAAAAAAAAAAAAATTATAATATAAAATAGAAATTTTTTTTTTCTCTCTGGGGGGCATATGTAACGGTCGAGCCTGTGGTTCTCCGCTGTCTCTCTATATCTATGAGATCAGAGTGACTAGTACTAGGCTTTAAACGAGGTAGCAGCACCTGTCAAGGGAGGACCGCGGACCCATGTGAGTCCAAGGGTCAATCTCGTGGGACAGGAACAGGCAGTCGACTCCCAAGATGCAAAGAGAGAGTAAGTGTTTCTTTAATTCTCTAGTCTAATTGTGCTATATCTCTGATTAAATAGATAAATTAGCTCTTATAGCAGAGATGGTGGAAAAGATAATGCTTGCCGTGCAATATGAGACCCTGAGAAGTAGCCGGTACATAGATTATATATAAATAATAATAATTATAATTAACCTTTCAGTATAATATATATATATATATATATATATATATATATATATACAGTTTTGAACGGACCTCATTTTCGTCATCTCCTGGGTAGGATCGATGGACATTTGAAGAAAAATTTCCAAAATCCTAAAATGCACTATTTAGCACGCAAGAAAAGTATTTTTACCGCAGCATCGGCACAAGCATGGTTAAGATGCAAATAGATTGTAATGTCAACGATTTGACCAATTATTGGGCAAATATTTGGGAGGTACCTGTGACTCATAGAAGTGAACAAATGATAAAGATCTCACACACGGATTAAAAAGTGTTCCTGAAATGGCAGTTGACAGCATATCGGCTGAAGAAGTGAGACAAGCATTAAAAAAATTGCATAACTGGAAATGCCCTCGTCAAGATGGAATTCAGAATTATTAGTTCAGCATTTTACATGCCTACATCACATGTTAGCTAGAGGATATTCAGATTTTTAGCAGATTTCCCTTAAGGAAATATATTTGTCTGTTAACGGTCGTAATTTTTGTTTGATCGTTACCAAACTCGATATTTAAACGTTTTATGCAAAAAGACAGATCAAGTTCGTTAATGGCTAAAATCGGATCAGTTTGTGGTGGGGTTTAAAGGTGGGATTTTCGAAAATTCGAAATATCTCCGTTACCATACGTCTGATCAAAAAATGGTATAGAACCAATCTTATTGCAAGTTAAATTTACTATAAATATTGTTGTATACACTTATTCTCAATCTTGAATATTAACCAAGATATTTTCTTTTTTATGAAATGTGGGCCGGTAACTGACGAGTGAGTTTCCCGCCAAAAGCTAGTTCGGGCGTTTCCGTAACTCGTCAGCTTTCGTATGGAGATTTCTCTATTGTATAATTTCACGTGGGAAATCTGCTTAGGTTACGCAGCCCCTGCGTGACGGACTTATTGACTGATCATGTGCCAATAGCTTAAAATCTAAGAACCAGAATTATTTTCTTGTAGTGATTCATATAGTGCAGTATAGGAATTTATTTCCCATGGTCCATTAGTAATGATAATACATGTTTCCTTCACAGCTATTTATTCTATGGGACTTCAATGCATAGGCTCCAACTTCATTGCCATTCTCTTCACAAGGATGCTCCGGGAACCAAGGATTCCCTGACTCTAAATATAAGCATCTTTTATGATCAAGAAGGCCTACATGCCAATGATAGCCTTTAAAAATCTTGTATCTGAATGGACTAGTTGATGTTTAAAATAATTTACTAACTTATATTCTAGTAACTGGATATCTTTCTTTATTGCTTGGTTAATTTCAATGTTATTAACTTTAATTTGTTTATGTAATAGTAGTCATCACGGTTTTCATGTTTGAACATTTCATCTTATTGTAGTAAAGTGTTTCTTTGTATTGTGTTAATTACGTAGAAACATTACGATTTTTAAATGTAAACGAGCATATCTCAATTTTCAGGAACTATTATGTATTTATTTTTTAAGGAATCTGATTTGTACATGGTTTATTTCAAGTAAAATATATTCAACTAAAATAATTTGTATCATTTACAGACATATAACATATTAATAATTTTGTATTAACCAAATTAATCAGAAAACGTCTTTTATTGATCGTATTTCAGATAGTCCACTCCGAGTCTTGTCGCCTAGTGACGTAGCAGACCTTGCTGCATTCTGATTGGCTATTCGCCAAATGCCCTACCTTATATTATACCTACCTTGACGTCAATAATACTGTCCAGCTTAATGTCAATTGCAGTTCAGTTAGAAATTAAAAAATCGATAATATTTCCTATGAATATAACAAATAAGGTTGGGCTTAAGCTGTCCCCTTGCAAAACACCCCAAGTTACATCTATTTTCCCGATAATTCACTACAGATTTTATTTTGAACAGTTGCCTCATTGTACAGGGCTTTTATTAGTCTTATGATTTTTCCACTGACATCAAAAGGATACAATTTATGTCACAGTAGCTCATGGTTTATTGAATCAATGGGTTTTATAAAGTCTAGAAATGCAGCATATACGTACATAACTGGTCCTAAGGTTTATTCTCATAAGCGACTTGAGCGTGAAAATGTGTTCTGTCCAGCCTCTTCCTGCACCAAATCCTACCTGTTCTTCAGGAATCAGGTTCTCACTTTCCAACCAGACCTGTATTCTGTGGGCTAAAATGCTGGTAAACAATTTTGTTATATATTATTTAACAAAAAAATACCCCGGTAGTTGCCAAATCCCTCTGAATGTTGTCATTCTGAAGTCAGCCCAGTGTCTTCCAGCCCGAGTCTTTTAGCCGACCTAGCTGCTAGCGCAACTAGCAGAATAGCAACTGTCGAACAGAGAGTAGTACAGGTTCTCGTTTTCAGCATATCCTATCAGGCAGCAAATATGTTGTAGCCAAAGTGAAACATCCAATCATTGGTGCCGACCTACTATTTGACCTTGTTGGCAGCCAATTAATGGACAAAGTTACAGGGTTTACAACGCGAGGTAAATCAGCTGTTCTGGTGGTACCAACTGTCTACTCTGTGCCTTAAGGTTTGTCGCACCATGACTTGTTTGCAAAGTACCCTAATATAATATATTACTCGTCCCACTAATTACGTGAAAAGCTAAAACCTTTAGAAGAAGAGTACATGCTGTCACTTTGTTCAGCTGTGTATCGAACCAGCGCGTGACCAACTTTTATTCCAAAATACCTCAAAATAGCAGCCACGTTTTCCTTCGTGATGACACATTGTCAAGACCTTTGACGCCGCCATACACAGACCCTCACAGAGTTCTGCAGAGAACCGAGAAGACTTGTGGCATAGATTTACCTTGAGGACATGGTACAGTCTCCATAGATAGACTCAAACCTGCCTCCGTTCTAAATGAAGAAACTACCCAAGGCACGGAACGAAGAGCCCAGTGAACTTCAGGAAATGATCCCGTCGAAGACTCCCCGTTCGTTTCTGCAACGCCCTTATTGTGAGGAGTATTGTAGCGGACAAGCTGGAAGGCGCCCTTTCTCCGTAGATGTACGTCATCATACCAAATAACTATAATTAAATAGTATTATAATCATTAATTAATTTATTTAAATTATTTTATTTCCGTGAGATGGCTTATCTAGTTTTACAGATTTTTAGAATTCATTCTTAGTAAACAAGTGGTTAGAACAACCTTTTAAAGTTGTTGAATCCCACTATAGTTATTGGCATATATTTCGCATATACTTCGGTATATGACTAAACTGTATAAACCATAAGTTAATCATTGATTATTTACAGAGGCATTATATTGTTTTCGGCCTTAAATACCAAATAATGTTCTCATTGAACTTATATGTATATAGATAAATGTAAATACGTGACGCACGTGGGAAATGTGCCGCTTAGTCAACGCAGCCGGTTAGTTTCACACTGTTAGCTCAGCTTGGAAAAGAATATATGCAATTTCAGGTGATTAAAGTAAAGTAATTTTGAAAATTGAATTCCAAAAAACATTCAGAAAAATAAAGCCAAATACAGGCCTGTATGTATAGTTAGTGGCCTAAAGGCGATTCTGGATTCTTGTTTAGCTATTTGCAGTGCATCGTTTTACTACGTCACGTACTCCATTCTGGTAAACGTCTCTAGGATTAGTCCCTGTAAAACTGTTGGTATTTTATTGCAGTGAGTCTTAGTGCAATAAACTGAAGGGTTTTGGTAATGCATTATTTGATTGGTCGTGGTTGCATTTCCTTTGACAGCTGCAACACAAAATACGTGGTCACGCAAGGGCTGCGTTATTTCCCACGTGTGTCACGTATTTGCAATTATCTAAAAAAGTAAAAGTTCACTGAGAGCTTTGTATTTAGGCTTAAATAAAGTGCTTCATGATATAATAGCTCATTTATTGTTAATATTACACGCGCAGGAAGCGGGGTTTTCCGATAGACGATAACTGAAAAATCGAAATATCTCTGTTCATCATCAAGATATTGAAGGAACCGTATATAACATTTGTAGAAATTGAATTTTCAACACTATTTGTTCTATACACTTTTTCGATTCGGCTTATAATAAAGGAGATATTTCGAATTTTCAACCCCCTCCCCTCCAGGTCCAATTTCAGGAATTAATAGAAAAGATACAAATCTATGTATATAAAAAAAATTTGAATGGACCTCATTTACGTTATCTAGGAAGGCTCGATTGACACTTGATGAAAGTTTTCGAAAATCATCATTGACAATCTCAATATCTGATTTTCCTTAAGGGAAATCTGCTAACAGGAACGAATGGTATCGTTTACTAATGGTACAGTTTACTATACTAATTGTAGTTTGGCACTAACTGCAATAAGAACTACAGTATAATAACTTACACCACTGACGTTTACCAGAATAATTATAAGATATGCAAATAGGGAAGGTTAAATATAATCGAGTAATAATATTTCTCAAACATGTCAAAAAAATACAATAACCATCAATGAAGCAACTATGAACTTGGAGATGAATGCTGAAGCAGCTCCAGACTTTGAGCTGGCCTTCTTCCTTCCTTCATCTTCTTTGCTTTCAGTCTTCGGGAATTCTCTTTCTTTGTTGCAGTATGGTTCCTTGCACGTTTCACACAGAACTACTTCCACATCCTTCCTATCTTTGACTTTATCACAATAGTCTTCAGGACCACAAATATAATGGGATTGTTAAGTGCCTTGAGAATTCGTAACTGTAAATCAATAATAAATAACTGATTATAAGTCAATATCAACTGCTGTAGCTATTTACAATACACATATTTTGTACACTCGTATTATCAATAATACAAATGCAGCCATGCAGTTTCCTATTCAGTCATACAGTTTGATGTTAATACAGATGACACGATACTTTTGCATTTCACATGTCATAGACACGATATCTGCAATTTGTTTCTTTGGTGTTTGTTTGTTATCTTTTCAAGCATAAACGGCTGTGCCGAATTTCATGAAACTTGATATGTATATTACTACTATTCCAACTTAGACCTTATTGTTATATTAATATTCTCTGAAAAGGAGTGGGGGTTGTAAAGGAGGCCTGAAATTAAAAATATAAAAATATTTCGTTTCCTATTGGTTTTTCGGCAAATATGAATATAAAAAATGCTTATTTTGTTATTTAGAGTAACTTCTGTTATATACAGTTTTGTCGAATACCGAAGTATAAATGCTAAATTAGTGGTATGCCGATGACCTTATCTTATATATCACTTACACTTCATTAACGTACCCAGAAAACATCATACAGACCAGTTTAAACGAACTTCAAAAATGGTGATCTGTAACTGGGTTTAAGTTATCCAGGGAAAAAACAAAGTATGCCATTTTCACTCGAAAATAAGTTACGAATGCCCACGATTAAAACTCCACAACACTTTTATAAATAAGACCTACGAAATGACATTTTTAGGACTTACATTTGACAGAAAACTCACATGGGTTCCCCATTTAAAGGGCCTCATTAGTAAATGCAAGAAAAGCTTGTATTTACTAAGGGTATTTAGTAATTCTGCATGGGGAGCTGACAGATGTTCTATGCTAACTTTTTATCCTGCTTATACCAGGTCATTGCTGGATTATGGCTGTATAGCATATTCATCAGCCAGTCCAAATACACTTAAAATGTTAGACACAATACACAACACAGGACTGAGGATAGCAACTGGAGCCTTCAGATCGAGCCTTGTTGATATCTGCTTAAAATTTCTTTTAAAATGCAAAGCATTAGATGCACCATGCGTCAAATTATTTTTAAGAAACATACTTTGCAACAAATACATAGAAAAACACACTAAGCATAAACCACTTTTCATACGAACTTCAGAAAATACTATTGATTCAAACATATTACAAACTCAAATACACCATAACAGAAACATGACACTCCCTCCATGGAGAATAAATAACTTAACCATTAATTTAACTTTAACAAAATTTAATAAAAGAAGTCCTTTATCTGCCAAATTTTACAGAGTTATAAGCTAACTCAATTGTAGCAAATAACCCACACTCAATTCACACTTTTGCTGACGGATCCAAGATTGACTTTGGAACAGCAGCTGCAGCAATTATTAATACTGACATTTTCAATACAAAACTAAACAACAATGCAAGCATTTACACAGCTGAGTTACGAGCCATAAATATTGCCCTTTCAAAATTACACAATGTTCAAAATTCCCAAATTTACTTATTCACAGATTCCTTAAGTTCTTTATTCTCCTTGGAGAATATTTACAGTGCTCATTCCATCATAACGCAAATTTTATACATATTCATACATCTTCAAAACAACATTACACTAGTATGGCTACAAACCAAAATATTGGACAAAGTATTAAAGTTGATGAACATGTAAAATTAGCGACTCAGAAACTTGACGTACACTCAAATGAACTAACATTAGACGATTTAGTACATTCTGCAATAACTGACGTACTACACGATTGGAAACAAAAATGGCTACTAACCGACAATAAACAAGACAAATTAAATCAACAGTATTCACACGGACTACCAAAAGTGCAACATATTTGCGGAGGGAGGAAGTAATTTTAACAAGGCTCCGTAAAGGCCACTCCTTTCTTACTGATAATTTTTAATGAAAAAAGGGTAGCAGCCTAAATGCAATGTATGCAATGTGACTCTTACAATAAAACACATACTGACAGACTGCAAGAGACGAGATCATTTACAGATACCCCACGACCTACATGACTTACTCACTGAAGGTAGCCCATACATACCCACTAGACTACAACATCTAAAAGACATTAACATACGGGTATACTCAAAAATTTAACTAATATAATTCATTTACATTTTAAATTGAATTTCATAATTATCTTTTACGTGTGTTTGTGTACGTGAGTGCGCGTGTGCGTGCGTGCGCATATGCGCGCGGGTGTGTGTGTGTATGAGTTTTCTCTCACTCGGGTGTCTATTAGGGAGGTACAGAGTTTTATGTAAATAGTTGCCTGTAGCAGCTTATATTTTATCTAAACCTTAATTATTTTCTATTTCTTTTATTCATTTTGTAAACCAATTTTATTATAATTATTGATTTATTTATTTATTCAATATTTTATTAGCGATTTCCCTATTATCCAATGTAACCCAATAGTTCCGATTTTCATTTTTGTACCTAGCTTTGAATTTTGTTTTTATTTGATACCTTGTTTATTTATTTATTTCTATATTGTAATCCATTTATGTGTTTTGATTTCCATTCTAGGTTTTTGAGTTCCATTTTATTTTTTGAGTTCGATTTCCGTTTTTGAGTTCCAGTTCCGTTTGTGTGTTTCATTCAGTATTTTTAATAATTCCTTCTTTTATGTTCTATTTCTTTTTTTCCATTTCTGTTTTGTATTGCGTTTCTATTTCTTTTCTAATTCTGTTTTGGTTTCATCTCTGTTTTTTGTGATTACTCTCTGTTTTGTCATTCTTTCATATTTTGTGTTGTTTGCTTTTTTCTTGTTTGTGCTCCTTTTGTGTTTTGTGATCCTTGTCTGTTTTATGTTCCATTTCTGTTTTTGTTTAATTTTGTCAGTTTGTTTTTTATTTGTTTTGTTATATTTGGTGTTTATTTTTTTTTTGTCATGAAGCATTTATTTTGAGCAACATCGTCAAAGCTGCAAGGCTCCAATAAATTAATACATGCTAAAAACTATAGCGAGAATCAACAATTTTATTTGGCACAAAGGACTCAACAGAATTAAACAAAACTCGGTATGTGAATTAGCAATATCTCCTCCATGACAATAAGCTGTACCAACACTTCTAGGCACGAGCAGGAGTGGGCCGAGGGCAGGGGAAGTGTAAGCGAGACCGGAAATTAAAAATAGCGATATTTCGTACCATACCAATACAGAATATGTGAATATACAGTTTACAATCGAGACTTACAAGAGTATTTTTAACAGCGGTTATTACGTACATAAAACAGCTCTCACCGTAGGGCTTTGTACCGCATCAAGGGAAAGGAACTTTTATTCAAACACGGTTTGGAAGGCAGAATACTTTCTATGACTACGAATTATATGGCCCATTACAATATAAAAAAAAAGTCCGTCACGCAGGGGCTGCGTAAACTAAGCATATTTCCCACGTGAAGTTTTACAATAGAGAAATCTGCCTAATAATAACAGTAGTAGGAAGGTATCTCTAGACCTATTCACGAGGGACGAATAGTTACAGAAACGGCTGCACTAGCTCTCGGCGGATAGTCCCGAGCATAGCGGCCCCCTCCGACCACACACACAATACAAATGCAAATATCTCGGTTAATATTCAAGATACAGAAAATGATAAATGTATAGGCAATATTTATAGTAAATTTAAAGCAAATGGAATTTTAAATTAAAATATTTATATATGAACTAAAGCTGGCTGAATTGCTCCCTTTACTGAACCAGTAAAACCAAGTACAAAGAATATAAAATACAAATTAATTTTGATTTTAAAAGGGGCTCAGGTTAGCCATGTGAGTTAAAGCGTTGGTTTTAATCGCACATGATAAACCTAGACTGGCGAGTTCGATTATCGCCTGGGCAAATAGGAATTTATTTAGTGACGGAATTCATTATATAAAATCCTTAGTCCCACCCAGGCTAGAAAAGGGTGGTAACCTGTAGATAACCCGTCCCAATTAGCCCTAGTTGCATAAAGTGGACGTTTATTAATTAATAATTAAATGATTTCAACATTCCCTTGCTGGTGGTGGACCCTCCTTAAATTACTATAAAGCTTACCAAGTATTATAACCAATGCATTAATATCTAAAGCTAACCTCGTTGAATATAATATAATCCCGGTAAAACATATGGCCATTAATCTTGATTCACTCTAATGAAAGTACTCAGTGAAAGAAAATCCATATTGTAAAATGGAAATTATTTATTGAATACCATTACAATGTTTAAGTTACTCCTAGGAGTATTTCTCGGATCATCTTTCATTTCTACAGGTATGATTTGTTCCATTTATATACAAGCCAGTAACTATTAGTTTTGAGTAATAATTTAGCCAGTATATTTACCTCGTTATAATTGTGAGGTATTTGTGCTTGTGAGATCTTGTGGAAAAACAGATATTGACTGAATGAAATGGGAAAATAGTGAATGTATTTTCTGCAAGCTTTCGAACTACATGAAGCTGTCAAAATAGTGTTTGCCTCATGGAGTATGAATTTTAGCAGTTGCATACTCGACCACAGTATCCAATATAATGGTTACATTTTGACTTGAGGTTCGAGGAGTGCATTTGAAACAGAAGCACTACATGCTGCATCTGTAGCTTTGTTATACTCTTTCCTGTGTCTCAGGATATTGTCCTTATGGACTTTAATTTTTTTGTTTTTATCAAAATATGTCACAACTGGTTTATATGGGTTTTGGGATTTTAATCTAACTGGTGCTTTGACGTATGCTTCGCTTGGTACTTCAGGCTCCTCCCTATTTTTATTACGTTTATTAGTTCTAACAGTTTTCTCACGCGTTATTTGGTCTCTAACGATTTCATGTACTATTTTGAGTTGGTCGTGGTATTGTTGGACTAATTGTTCATTTACTTGATTTTCAATTTCTTTATGTGTTGGTCCATATGTGATTTCGTTTGGTGTCATTTTTAAATTCGTTGAGTGTACTGTTATTGTCTATTGTCGTTAGTCGTAAGCGTTGTTTCAGGGATTCTGTAGGAAATTTTTTCTTTTGTTGCTCGTAATATTTCAATTAATGTCGAATGGTTTCTATTTGCAAAACCTAGAGAATTCGGATGTCTAGGAGTTGTGTAATATGCTTCAATTCCGTTTGATTTTAAAAAGTTTTCTATTAATCCGTTTTTAAATTCTCTCCCGTGTCCATTTTAATACGCATTAGTGCTGGGAATAGTTCTAAATATTCAGCAATTATGCCCATTATTTCGTGTGCATTAAGTGTAGTCTTTTTGAAAATGCGTCGATTAAAGTGACTATGTATTTTTACTCATAATGTAAAGTGTCTATCATAATTTCGTGAAAAGGTTTAGAAGGTGTAGGTGTTATACAAAATTTTGTTTTAATGGGTTTAAGGTCATACTTTGTTTTTCTACAAACCGTACATTGGTTCACATAAGTCATTATTTTGTTTTCATTCTGGGGAAGTAATAGTCACGTTTCAATTTCATGTATGTTTCTAGTCCTTCTCCGTGGCATGTCTTTCCAACATGATATGAGTCAATTAGTTCGTTTTGTTCACTGTCAGTTAGTACGTCAAGACATTTCTTTTTGTAGCGTTTGATTTTGACAGTTGGAAATTTGTCCTGAATAATGCGAGATATTTTATCAAATATTTTGTCAAATTCTGTCCGAACCACCTCTGAAGTGGGTTCACAGTAGATGCCATACGCTGTGTTTGGTTTTAGTATTTGTAGGAGTGTGTCGTCAAGGTCCTCTTTCCATGGGTATGCCGTCTCGATAAGATACCTGTTTTTGTTAAATGGTTTAACAAGTGTCATTTCCAGGTTTCCTCTCTGTATAAAAATTTGATGTTTTTCAACATTGATCGGTCTATCGTCGGTTATGATCCAAACTTGTTGGTTGGATGTTTCCTGTGAGTGTACTGTGGCAAGGTCAGATTCTGAGTCATGGCGATTCCGACCTTCCAATGTCGCTTCTAGTTCAGATAAAAGGGTGTCGGAATGTGCGTCGTCAGCTACAGCTGTCTCATTAAGTAATCGGTCGAGTTCGTTCATTATATCAGTTTCAGTTATGTTCATTAATTGGTCAGGTGGGGGATTTCGAGAAAGTACGTCCGCAACAAAATTTGTTTTGTCTTCTATATGTTTTATTTCAAATTCGAAGTCGGCTAGCTGGAATATCCATTTCATTAAGCGTGTATTTCCGTTCTTCATTGTAAATATCCAAGTTAGTGGTTTGTGGTCCGTTTGTAAAATAAAATGTTTACCATATAAATAGGGTTTGAAGTGATTGCAGGTCTATGCTACAGCCAGTAATTCTTTTTCTATTGTTGAATACCTTGTTTCAGTAGGAGATAGTGTTCGAGAGCCGAATGCAATAGGGTGATCTCGTCCTTCAGAGATTTGGGAAAGTACAGCCCCTATTGCGACATTACTTGCGTCGGTTGTCAATGTAAAAGGAAGGTTCCAGTTTGGTAGTTGTAGTACTGGTGCGTTTGTGATCACATTTTTTAGTGTTGTAACGCAGTCTTTAAAGTCTGAAGAGAGTAGTGGTGTTTCCGTTTTTAAAGCGTTCGTTAAAGGTTATGCAATGTGTGCATAATTATGAATGAAACGTCGGTAGTATCCTGTAAGTCCAAGAAATTGACGAATTTGTTTTTCGGTCGTTGGTAGGGGGAATTCCGTGATAGCTTTAATTTTGTCGGGGTTTGGTTTAAGTCCTTCGCCTGATACTATGTGTCCGAGAAATGGCAATTCTGTCTTTATAACTCTTTCAAGTCTTTCAATATACTGTAGTGGATGTTCGTGTCGGTAAGGTATTGTTTGAAAAATTTCAGATGTGAGCTGTTCGCATGTTCTAGTGTTCTTATATTCCTGTTCAAGATAAGTTAAAAGGTCAGGAACAGATTTAAAGTCTTTAAGAATAAGGCATCGTTTGGGGGGCTATCTAATCTCGCTTGCACAGCGTTTAGTAATCGTCCGTGCTTTTAATTGATTATCTTTGTGGCATACTTCATTATAATTTTTTCTAACAATTTTACAAAAATAAATTAAATCCTCTGGATTTCCATCATAACGGGGAATATATTTTATGTCCAAGTCGGTTAAGCTGTATGTGGTCATGGTTTTACTTGTTGTTTGTTCTAGTAAGGTGTCTGCAAGTTCAGTAAGGTCAAATGTGTCGTCTTTATATCTATTTTGTTGTAGTCTGTCAGATAAGTTAGGCATGAATCAATTTTTTAAAAATTAATTAAAATTACTTAACCCCTTCAGACCCACTGTCCAATATATTGGACATGCCTTTTTCAATGCTATATCTTCATGGATTGATGTTATTTGGCAGAAAAATCGACTTTAATAATGATTTTAAGTATTCAATTGTGAGCCTTTTTCTGGTTTATACCTGTTGTAGTGGCATTTCTAGCGCTTTGAACATCCAATTTTTGATATTGCTGTTTCACCTATTAAAACCATGAGTAAATAAATGTCTCATAGATTTAATTTTGCATGTATATAAGTGAAAAAATTATTTTTAAGTAGCCAGAAGCCTCTAGAAGTCGTGTTTGTTAAGAAAAAAAATATTTTTTTCCCTGGTTATTGTATTTTCTAATAAATATGGATGTCCAACATATTGGACATCGGGTCTCAAGTGTTGCATTTCACTAAAACCTCTATTCTATGGAGGAATTTCCTTATTGACTTTTATGATTATTATTTTGATGTGATAAACAATATTTTAGATATTTTAAATTTTAAAATGCAAACTGCTGAAAGTTTTACCTCAGAAATAGAAAGACAAAAAAGAGGAAGACCTAGTCTTGAAGAATCCAGTAGTGACGAACCCCTTGTAAAGAAAGCAAGAGCTGAAGTGAGACCAAATTCTGATGTTAGGAATGATGGATTTGAACATTTTCCAGATATTGATGATAAAAAAGATGCAAGTAGATGCAAAATGAAAGGCACAAAAAAAAACTTTATTTAAAAAATTTTATTGTGTTAAATGCAAATGCCACTTGTGCATTACAAAAATAAGGATTTGTTTTATATTATTTCACAGTGAAATTTTGTTCAATATTTATTATTTGTAACTTTCTATGATGTAAATTTGTTTATTATCACTTAAAAAAATATTACTAAACTGTATTTTATTTATTTATCCAAATCCTTATCAGTAGAAACATTTGTAAAAAATATGCCTGTTGAGACCCGACGTCCAATATATTGGACACAATTTAAAATTGTCAATAAAATTACAATTAGGAAATTAGGATTTTTTTCACTATTTTCTGTAAACATATAAAACATGAAAAAATTTTTTTTAGTCAAAATGTTTGAGTTGGGTCTGAAGATAAAATTTAAAATTTTTAAAATAAAATTGTTACAAATCAGAATTAAAGAGAGAGATAAAAGAAAAAAAAATTGTTTGCCTTGAAGGATGCTACTTAGTTACTTCCAAAGTCCTTTTTAAGCCACGGTGTCTTCAGCCTGATGATAAGGGTTCTTGGACGGGATGAGTTTGAAAACTCCAGCTGCGGCCAAATTCCAGATCCTGTTGCTTCCGCTATTTCGTCGGGTCCTCTTGAATCGGCACGTCTTCACGATGTTCAGTAAGCACTTAAACTTTTCACTTGAACTTAAAAAGACTTACGGCTGTGTCCGTCCCACAATTCGGGCACCAATTACAAACTTCCGACACACGTAGAGCTTAAAAAAAAACTTTATTGGTAATTTTACAAAGAGATAGAGATGTTACATGTACGGTAGCTGTGATACAACTGACGGAGGAGTAGGAGGGGACGGGGCTTATATAGGATGAATGATGAAGATTGCTGAGTCGGCGGCTTGGTGTACATCTTGGGACTTAACTTATGCGCAAATTACTTGCTTCATACATTCTTCCCGAAAAAAATTATAAAATAAAAGTTACTCTAAATAACAAAGTAAACAACTTTCGTTATGTGCACGTTTGTCGAAAAACAAATAGACAATGAAATATCGCGAATTTTTATTTCAGGCCTTCCTTGATATTATATTCGTTTGCGGAAAAACGTATATAATACTTTGTTATAAGACAAAAGTGAATATCACAAATGTTACTTCAAATAAAAAAAAACTATTTTTGTCATGTGCATATTTGCAGAAAAACGAATAGAAAACGAAATACAGGTATTTTTAAATTCAGACCTCCCTTATAACTCCCCACTCCTGCCCGTCCCTAGAAATGTTGGTATGGCTTATTATAATGAAGGCGTTAGTACTAATACACATACTGTTTTATTTAGTTCGGTTGAATCTTTTTTGCCAAATAAAATTGTTCACTTCTGCTATAGGTTTTAACGTAAGTAACGAAAAAAGTGTATATTACAAAAGTTACTCTAAATAACATAGTAAACAACTTTTGTTATGTACTCGTTTGCGGAAAAACGTATATTATACTTTGTAATAGTTTGTAGCGTATAACTCATTTATACTTATGTATATGACGAAAGTGTACATGTCAACAGTTACTCTAAATAACAAAATAAACAACTTTTGTAATGTGCATATTTGCCGAAAAACCAAAAGGAAACGAAATATCGCTATTTTTAATGTCTGGCATCCCTTATAACCCACACTCCTGTTCGTCTCAGAGAAAATTAATATCGCCTAAAGTCTAAGTTGGGTTAGTAGTAATATGCATACCAAGTTTCATAAAATTCGGTTCAGCCGTTTATGCGTAAAAGGTAACAAACAAACAGTACTAAAGGATGTAGCCCGAGCATCAGCAGTGAGCTTTGTGATTTATATAGAATAGTACGCAGCCAGAGTTACTTTGTGTTCCAAGAATGGTTTTATAAATCGGACCATGGATTGGTTATGGGCTGCCCGACAAGTTCCCTCTCTGGAGACCTGTTCATGGACTGGCTGGAGTGCTGTCAAGAACAAGAGGGGCATAGCGAAGGAGTCCATGAAGTATGTTTGTTAAATGAGGCCAAGAAAGGTAAAAAACTAAGTGCATTGGAGGATCTGGAGATTGCGTTGAACAAGAAGCTTATTGGTATTCACTGTTTGAACAAGAAGACCGACTGCTATAAGTCTGCAATGGTGGGGGTACTGGACCTCGATGTTATCTCCCGCGTGCCAGCCAGTCGCTTGCTGTCTTTGTCAAAGAGTGCATGCAAGTAGGACAGTAAATATATTCTTTAGCTATACTTCAACTGATCTCTCACTCCGTATTTTATTTTAGGATTTGACTTAAGTACATTTATTATGTTCATTTCTGTTAGATATTTATTTTGTGTTTTGATTTACTGATATTAATATGATTAATGACCCTGTTGTAACGTATAGAGATTTAATTGATGTTATTGTTTTTCATGTGTAGCTCTGAAGATGGAGGCAATAGTCTTCGAAAGCGCGTAGCGCTGAAATAAAAATTTGTGAAGAATTGGACGTATTTTTCTCTCTCTCCAAGTAAGTATAATGTCGTCAGCAAATGCAATGATTCCTGGTAGTACTGTTTTAAATAGACTGTCCAAAATGATTTTCCACAGTAGAGGTGAGCAAGCTGAGCCCTGTGGCCTGCCTCTATTTTGAGAAGTGTGTACAGTAGTGTTTTGAAGGGTCATGTATGCAAGTCGATTACTGAGATAGTCTCTAAGTAATTTGTAAATATTTTGTGGGCATTTTTGTTTATGTAATGATTCGAATATCGAAGGCCACCAGGTGTGATCGAAGGCACCTTTAAAATCCACCGAAACGATCACAATATGTTTCTATCCTGTTAGATTCTTTCGTAGTAAATAAGTGATTCTGTCTAGTGCGTCAACAGTACTTGTTTGGGGTGTGAATCCATATTGATTTGGGTGTAAAGGATCATGTATGGTTAGGTGAACAGAAAGCCTGGAATTAATAATTTTTTCTAGGATTTTGCCTCCAATTGGAATATACTAATCGGTCGATGATTAGAATTTCCTAGGTCTTTTGGATTTTTGGGTACTGGAATTACTTTTGATATTTTCCATATATCAGGAAATATTCCGCTTTCGTAACATTTTTTTATATAATGATGTGATAAATTTTGGAAAAATTTGAAATAATTTTTGGAATATGTCAACCAGCTGACCAGCTGCTTTGTTTGTATTAAGTTGTTCAATAATACTTCTTATTTCAATGTCTGTTAAAGATAGGTCATTTTCTGTATTAGGGAGTAAATTACTGTCCCGTCTCATTGTAATGTGTACGTCAGAATCTGTGTTTGGGTTGTCTTCAATGAAGAAAGTAGTCATTAATTGTTGAATAGCTTCTCTTGTGTCAGTAGTAAATGTTCCGTCGTTTTTCTGAATCGGCCATAGTTGTATGTTGGTTTTCAATTTATCTGTGGTATATTTATAAATCCATGTCCAAGGGTTAGGCTTGCCAATTTGATCACAGAAACTTTTCCAAGTTTTCAGTTTTTCTGAATAGGATCAATAGTCCTTTGGAATTGTCTTAATTTATTAGTTGTATGTTTTAACTCAGTAAGTAACCAGTAGAAAGCCAGCCCCAATTAGCCATAGAAGCATAAAGTGGTCGTTTTTACATAAAATTAATCATTTGGTATTTGTAATAATGACCTGAATCCATGGCTTCTATAATAGATATTGTATCACACTATATTTCTGGCCCAATTTGATTAGTGTTTCTGTCAAAAGGGTCATAAATCTTAGAAACTTAAATCAAATATACAAAACTGTATACATCTTCTCATGTGCAATATGAAATCATCAGGGATGCAAATACACTGCTGTATACAGCCTGCTCGATTATACAGACTCAAAATGGAATACTGTCCAGGAAAAGGATATAACGAAATCTACCGGCTCAGAAAATAGCCTACTAGACGTAGCAATATATCAGGGCAACAAATACAATGCTGTATACGTGCTACTCTATTCTACAGACTCAAAATGGAATGCTGCCCAGGAGAATCTAGCAGGATATCACGAAATCTACCGGCTCAGAAAATAGCCTACTGGACATAGCATTATATCAGGGCTATAAATACACTGCTGTATACGTGCTACTCTATTCTACAGACTCAAAATGGAATGCTGCCCCGGAGGATCTAGCAGGATATCACGAAATCTACCGGCTCAGAAAATAGCCTACTGGACATAGCATTATATCAGGGCTATAAATACACTACTGTATAAGAGCTAAACTCTTCTAAAGACTCATAATCTAATGATGACCATGAGGATCTATCAGGATATAACGAAATCTACCGGCTCAGAAAATAGCCTACTAGACGTAGCAATATATCAGGGCAACAAATACACTGCTGTATACTTGCTACTCGATTCTACAGACACAACATGCAATGCTGCCCAGGAGCATCTATCAGGATATCACGAACTCTACCGGCCCAGAAAATAGCCTACTGGACATAGCATTATATCAGGGCTATAAATACACTGCTGTATACGTGCTACTCTATTCTACAGACTCAAAATGGAATGATGCCCAGGAGGATCTAGCAGGATATCACGAAATCTACCGGCTCAGATAATAGCCTACTGGACATAGCATTATATCAGGGCTATAAATACACTGCTGTATACGTGCTACTCTATTCTACAGACTCAAAATGGAATGCTGCCCAGGAGGATCTAGCAGGATATCACGAAATCTACCGGCGCAGAAAATAGCCTACTGGACATAGCATTATATCAGGGCTATAAATACACTGCTGTATACGTGCTACTCTATTCTACAGACTCAAAATGGAATGATGCCCAGGAGGATCTAGCAGGATATCACGAAATCTACCGGCGCAGAAAATAGCCTACTGGACATAGCAATATATCAGGGCTATAAATACACTGCTGTATACGTGCTACTCTATTCTACAGACCCAAAATGGAATGCTGCCAGGAGGATCTAGCAGGATATCACGAAATCTACCGGCTCAGAAAATAGCCTACTAGACGTAGCAATATATCAGGGCAACAAATACACTGCTGTATACTTGCTACTCGATTCTACAGACCCAAAATGGAATGCTGCCCAGGAGGATCTAGCAGGATATCACGAAATCTACCGGCGCAGAAAATAGCCTACTGGACATAGCATTATATCAGGGCTATAAATACACTGCTGTATACGTGCTACTCTATTCTACAGACTCAAAATGGAATGATGCCCAGGAGGATCTAGCAGGATATCACGAAATCTACCGGCGCAGAAATAGCCTACTGGACATAGCAATATATCAGGGCTATAAATACACTGCTGTATACGTGCTACTCTATTCTACAGACCCAAAATGGAATGCTGCCCAGGAGGATCTAGCAGGATATCACGAAATCTACCGGCGCAGAAAATAGCCTACTGGACATAGCATTATATCAGGGCTATAAATACACTGCTGTATACGTGCTACTCTATTCTACAGACTCAAAATGGAATGATGCCCAGGAGGATCTAGCAGGATATCACGAAATCTACCGGCGCAGAAAATAGCCTACTGGACATAGCAATATATCAGGGCTATAAATACACTGCTGTATACGTGCTACTCTATTCTACAGACCCAAAATGGAATGCTGCCCAGGAGGATCTAGCAGGATATCACGAAATCTACCGGCTCAGAAAATAGCCTACTGGACGTAGCAATATATCAGGGCAACAAATACACTGCTGTATACTTGCTACTCGATTCTACAGACCCAAAATGGAATGCTGCCCAGGAGGATCTAGCAGGATATCACGAAATCTACTGGCGCAGAAAATAGCCTACTGGACATAGCATTATATCAGGGCTATAAATACACTGCTGTATACGTGCTACTCTATTCTACAGACTCAAAATGGAATGATGCCCAGGAGGATCTAGCAGGATATCACGAAATCTACCGGCGCAGAAAATAGCCTACTGGACATAGCAATATATCAGGGCTATAAATACACTGCTGTATACGTGCTACTCTATTCTACAGACCCAAAATGGAATGCTGCCCAGGAGGATCTAGCAGGATATCACGAAATCTACCGGCGCAGAAAATAGCCTACTAGACGTAGCAATATATCAGGGCAACAAATACACTGCTGTATACTTGCAACTCGATTCTACAGACCCAAAATGGAATGCTGCCCAGGAGGATCTAGCAGGATATCACGAAATCTACCGGCTCAGAAAATAGCCTACTGGACGTAGCAATATATCAGGGCTATAAATACAATGCGGTATATTTGCTATTCGATTCTACAGACTCAAAATGGAATGCTGCCCAGGAGGATCTAGCAGGATATCACGAAATCTACCGGCGCAGAAAATAGCCTACTAGACGTAGCATTATATCAGGGCTATAAATACACTGCTGTATACGTGCTACTCTATTCTACAGACCCAAAATGGAATGCTGCCCAGGAGGATCTAGCAGGATATCACGAAATCTACCGGCTCAGAAAATAGCCTACTGGACATAGCATTATATCAGGGCTACAAATACACTGCTGTATACTTGCTATTCGATTCTACAGACCCAAAATGGAATGCTGCCCAGGAGGATCTAGCAGGATATCACGAAATCTACCGGCTCAGAAAATAGCCTACTGGACATAGCATTATATCAGGGCTATAAATACACTGATGTATACGTGCTACTCTATTCTACAGACTCAAAATGGAATGATGCCCAGGAGGATCTAGCAGGATATCACGAAATCTACCGGCTCAGAAAATAGCCTACTAGACGTAGCAATATATCAGGGCAACAAATACACTGCTGTATACTTGCTACTCGATTCTACAGACCCAAAATGGAATGCTGCCCAGGAGGATCTAGCAGGATATCACGAAATCTACCGGCCCAGAAAATAGCCTACTGGACATAGCATTATATCAGGGCTATAAATACACTGCTGTATACGTGCTACTCTATTCTACAGACTCAAAATGGAATGATGCCCAGGAGGATCTAGCAGGATATCACGAAATCTACCGGCTCAGAAAATAGCCTACTGGACATAGCAATATATCAGGGCTATAAATACACTGCTGTATACGTGCTACTCTATTCTACAGACTCAAAATGGAATGCTGCCCAGGAGGATCTAGCAGGATATCACGAAATCTACCGGCGCAGAAAATAGCCTACTGGACATAGCATTATATCAGGGCTATAAATACACTGCTGTATACGTGCTACTCTATTCTACAGACTCAAAATGGAATGATGCCCAGGAGGATCTAGCAGGATATCACGAAATCTACCGGCGCAGAAAATAGCCTACTGGACATAGCAATATATCAGGGCTATAAATACACTGCTGTATACGTGCTACTCTATTCTACAGACCCAAAATGGAATGCTGCCCAGGAGGATCTAGCAGGATATCACGAAATCTACCGGCGCAGAAAATAGCCTACTGGACATAGCATTATATCAGGGCTATAAATACACTGCTGTATACGTGCTACTCTATTCTACAGACTCAAAATGGAATGATGCCCAGGAGGATCTAGCAGGATATCACGAAATCTACCGGCGCAGAAAATAGCCTACTGGACATAGCAATATATCAGGGCTATAAATACACTGCTGTATACGTGCTACTCTATTCTACAGACCCAAAATGGAATGCTGCCCAGGAGGATCTAGCAGGATATCACGAAATCTACCGGCTCAGAAAATAGCCTACTGGACGTAGCAATATATCAGGGCAACAAATACACTGCTGTATACTTGCTACTCGATTCTACAGACCCAAAATGGAATGCTGCCCAGGAGGATCTAGCAGGATATCACGAAATCTACTGGCGCAGAAAATAGCCTACTGGACATAGCATTATATCAGGGCTATAAATACACTGCTGTATACGTGCTACTCTATTCTACAGACTCAAAATGGAATGCTGCCCAGGAGGATCTAGCAGGATATCACGAAATCTACCGGCGCAGAAAATAGCCTACTGGACGTAGCAATATATCAGGGCTATAAATACACTGCTGTATACGTGCTACTCTATTCTACAGACCCAAAATGGAATGCTGCCCAGGAGGATCTAGCAGGATATCACGAAATCTACCGGCGCAGAAAATAGCCTACTAGACGTAGCAATATATCAGGGCTACAAATACACTGCTGTATACTTGCTACTCGATTCTACAGACTCAAAATGGAATGCTGCCCAGGAGGATCTAGCAGGATATCACGAAATCTACCGGCTCAGAAAATAGCCTACTGGACGTAGCATTATATCAGGGCTATAAATACACTGCTGTATACGTGCTACTCGATTCTACAGACTCAAAATGGAATGCTGCCCAGGAGGATCTAGCAGGATATCACGAAATCTACCTACTCAGAAAATAGCCTACTGGACGTAGCATTATATCAGGGCTATAAATACACTGCTGTATACGTGCTACTCTATTCTACAGACTCAAAATGGAATGCTGCCCAGGAGGATCTAGCAGGATATCACGAGATCTACCGACTCAGAAAATAGCCTACTGGAGGTAGCAATATATCAGGGCTACAAATACACTGCTGTATACTTGCTACTCGATTCTAGACAGACTCAAAATGGAATGCTGCCCAGGAGGATCTAGCAGGATATCACGAAATCTACCGGCTCAGAAAATAGCCTACTGGACGTAGCAATATATCAGGGCTATAAATACACTGCTGTATACGTGCTACTCTATTCTACAGACTCAAAATGCAATGCTGCCCAGGAGGATCTAGCAGGATATCACGAAATCTACCGGCGCAGAAAATAGCCTACTGGACATAGCATTATATCAGGGCTATAAATACACTGCTGTATACGTGCTACTCTATTCTACAGACTCAAAATGGAATGATGCCCAGGAGGATCTAGCAGGATATCACGAAATCTACCGGCGCAGAAAATAGCCTACTGGACGTAGCAATATATCAGGGCTATAAATACACTGCTGTATACGTGCTACTCTATTCTAGAAAGACTCAAAATGGAATGATGCCCAGGAGGATCTAGCAGGATATCACGAAATCTACCGGCTCAGAAAATAGCCTACTGGACGTAGCAATATATCAGGGCTATAAATACAATGCGGTATATTTGCTATTCGATTCTACAGACTCAAAATGGAATGCTGCCCAGGAGGATCTAGCAGGATATCACGAAATCTACCGGCTCAGAAAATAGCCTACTGGACGTAGCAATATATCAGGGCTATAAATACAATGCGGTATATTTGCTATTCGATTCTACAGACGCAAAATGGAATGCTGCCCAGGAGGATCTAGCAGGATATCACGAAATCTACCGGCTCAGAAAATAGCCTACTGGACGTAGCAATATATCAGGGCTTAAATACAATGCGGTATATTTGCTATTCGATTCTACAGACTCAAAATGGAATGCTGCCCAGGAGGATCTAGCAGGATATCACGAAATCTACCGGCGCAGAAAATAGCCTACTAGACGTAGCAATATATCAGGGCAACAAATACACTGCTGTATACTTGCTATTCGATTCTACAGACCCAAAATGGAATGCTGCCCAGGAGGATCTAGCAGGATATCACGAAATCTACCGGCTCAGAAAATAGCCTACTGGACATAGCATTATATCAGGGCTATAAATACACTGCTGTATACGTGCTACTCTATTCTACAGACCCAAAATGGAATGCTGCCCAGGAGGATCTAGCAGGATATCACGAAATCTACCGGCGCAGAAAATAGCCTACTAGACGTAGCAATATATCAGGGCAACAAATACACTGCTGTATACTTGCTATTCGATTCTACAGACCCAAAATGGAATGCTGCCCAGGAGGATCTAGCAGGATATCACGAAATCTACCGGCTCAGAAAATAGCCTACTGGACATAGCATTATATCAGGGCTATAAATACACTGCTGTATACGTGCTACTCTATTCTACAGACTCAAAATGGAATGCTGCCCAGGAGGATCTAGCAGGATATCACGAAATCTACCGGCGCAGAAAATAGCCTACTGGACGTAGCAATATATCAGGGCAACAAATACACTGCTGTCTAGTTGCTACTCGATTATCGTATTACTCAAAATTGAATTCTGCACAGGAGGATCTAGCAGGATATCACGAAATCTACCGGCTCAGAAAATAGCCTACTGGACGTATCAATATATCAGGGCTATAAATACACTGCTTTATACTTGCTACTCTATTCTACAGACTCAAAATGGAATGCTGCCCAGGAGGATCTAGCAGGATATCACGAAATCTACCGGCGCAGAAATATGCCTACTGGACGTAGCAATATATCAGGGCTACAAATACACTGCTGTATACTTGCTACTCGATTCTAGAAAGACTCAAAATGAAATGCTGCCCAGGAGGATCTAGCAGGATATCACGAAATCTACCGACTCAGAAAATAGCCTACTGGACGTAGCATTATATCAGGGCTATAAATACACTGCTGTATACGTGCTACTCTATTCTACAGACTCAACATGGAATGCTGCCCAGGAGTATCTAGCAGGATATCACGAGATCTACCGACTCAGAAAATAGCCTACTGGACGTAGCATTATATCAGGGCTATAAATACACTGCTGTATACTTGCTACTCGATTCTAGAAAGACTCAAAATGAAATGCTGCCCAGGAGGATCTAGCAGGATATCACGAAATCTACCGACTCAGAAAATAGCCTACTGGACGTAGCATTATATCAGGGCTATAAATACACTGCTTTATACTTGCTACTCTATTCTACAGACTCAAAATGAAATGCTGCCCAGGAGGATCTAGCAGGATATCACGAAATCTACCGGCTCAGAAAATAGCCTACTGGACGTAGCAATATATCAGGGCTATAAATACACTGCTTTATACTTGCTACTCTATTCTACAGACTCAAAATGGAATGATGCCCAGGAGGATCTAGCAGGATATCACGAAATCTACCGGCTCAGAAAATAGCCTACTGGACGTAGCAATATATCAGGGCTATAAATACACTGCTGTATACGTGCTACTCTATTCTACAGACTCAAAATGGAATGCTGCCCAGGAGGATCTAGCAGGATATCACGAAATCTACCGGCTCAGAAAATAGCCTACTGGACATAGCATTATATCAGGGCTATAAATACACTGCTGTATACGTGCTACTCTATTCTACAGACTCAAAATGGAATGCTGCCCAGGAGGATCTAGCAGGATATCACGAAATCTACCGGCTCAGAAATATGCCTACTGGACGTATCAATATATCAGGGCAACAAATACACTGCTGTATACTTGCTACTCGATTCTAGAAAGACTCAAAATGGAATGCTGCCCAGGAGGATCTAGCAGGATATCACGAAATCTACCGGCTCAGAAAATAGCCTACTGGACGTATCAATATGTCAGGGCTACAAATACACTGCTGTATACGTGCTACTCTATTCTACAGACTCAAAATGGAATGCTGCCCAGGAGGATCTAGCAGGATATCACGAAATCTACCGACTCAGAAAATAGCCTACTGGACATAGCAATATATCAGGGCTATAAATACACTGCTTTATACTTGCTACTCTATTCTACAGACTCAAAATGGAATGATGCCCAGGAGGATCTAGCAGGATATCACGAAATCTACCGGCTCAGAAAATAGCCTACTGGACGTAGCAATATATCAGGGCTATAAATACACTGCTTTATACTTGCTACTCTATTCTAACAGACTCAAAATGGAATGATGCCCAGGAGGATCTAGCAGGATATCACGAAATCTACCGGCTCAGAAAATAGCCTACTGGACGTAGCAATATATCAGGGCTATAAATACAATGCGGTATATTTGCTATTCGATTCTACAGACGCAAAATGGAATGCTGCCCAGGAGGATCTAGCAGGATATCACGAAATCTACCGGCTCAGAAAATAGCCTACTGGGACGTAGCAATATATCAGGGCTATAAATACACTGCTTTATACTTGCTACTCTATTCTAGAAAGACTCAAAATGGAATGATGCCCAGGAGGATCTAGCAGGATATCACGAAATCTACCGGCTCAGAAAATAGCCTACTGGACGTAGCAATATATCAGGGCTATAAATACAATGCGGTATATTTGCTATTCGATTCTACAGACGCAAAATGGAATGCTGCCCAGGAGGATCTAGCAGGATATCACGAAATCTACCGGCTCAGAAAATAGCCTACTGGACGTAGCAATATATCAGGGCTATAAATACAATGCGGTATATTTGCTATTCGATTCTACAGACTCAAAATGGAATGCTGCCCAGGAGGATCTAGCAGGATATCACGAAATCTACCGGCTCAGAAAATAGCCTACTGGACATAGCATTATATCAGGTCTATAAATACACTGCTTTATACTTGCTACTCTATTCTACAGACTCAAAATGGAATGATGCCCAGGAGGATCTAGCAGGATATCACGAAATCTACCGGCTCAGAAAATAGCCTACTGGACATAGCATTATATCAGGGCTATAAATACACTGCTGTATACGTGCTACTCTATTCTACAGACTCAAAATGGAATGCTGCCCAGGAGGATCTAGCAGGATATCACGAAATCTACCGACTCAGAAAATAGCCTACTGGACGTAGCATTATATCAGGGCTATAAATACACTGCTGTATACGTGCTACTCTATTCTACAGACTCAAAATGGAATGCTGCCCAGGAGGATCTAGCAGGATATCACGAGATCTACCGACTCAGAAAATAGCCTACTGGACGTAGCATTATATCAGGGCTATAAATACAATGCGGTATATTTGCTATTCGATTCTACAGACGCAAAATGGAATGCTGCCCAGGAGAATCTAGCAGGATATCACGAAATCTACCGGTGCAGAAATTAGCCTACTGGACGTTTTTCGATGGACGTAAGTTCGTTCAGAGGATAACTGAGCAACACATTAATGCTGATTAGAAAGTGGGGTTGTGACGGATATCAGGAGCCAGAATTCAAACAAAAGTTTAAGAATGATTCCGATTCCGATTCAAATAAATTTCAACTAGCAAATAGCAATAATGGCATCTCTGTAGACAACACACTTCTTAAACAAGTTCTTCTGTACTACTTCAGTTGCCTTGCGACGTAAGTGAAAGGTAGGTCACCTGAAACATAGAATACCTTGTTCGTCACAATATTGTCAACATACCAAGCTCAGATTTGTTAGAATACTGTAGAAGATGTACTGGAAGCAAGAAGTAAAAACTTTCGTACATACCGGCTTCACGAGAAAATCATCAGTGTAAGTGTATGCAAACCTTAGTGGCCTGTATTGCGAAATTAAGGCTGGTTCCGAAATAGGTTAATTGCAATGTTGTTATAGGAAAATAAGAGTACTCACATTTGTCACCTGTTGGCTGCGACCAGCTAACTCGAATCCACGTCTAAAGGCGATTCTCGTTCAGCTGATCAGCTACTATTCTCGACCTCGAACTCTCCAGGATTCGGCACCATCTACAGAGTTCATCTAATACTCGAATTAGTATTACGAAATGCTTCTGACCTACGTGACTCATGGAGCGAGAATGAGGTGTTTGGTGACTTCTCCCTCCGTTGTGGGCGCCACCTCGATCAAGGACCACATGTACAAGTACCAAACAGTAAGCATGTAATCTAAATGAGATAAATAGACTTCTACTCACTTCAGATCCACTCACAACCGAATTGAGACCGATGCCATAGAAGAAAACCAAAATGTATTTGAATGAAAAAACCGATATGCTTCCTCAATAAGTTGAAAATTCCTCTATAGGCAATGCCATGGGAAAGAGGTTTTTCGGATTATGAAACGGATCTGGAGTCGAAGAAAAGAATTTCATCGATAAAGATGCATACAAATACCTCCTGAATATATTATTATTTATATAATTTTATTATTAATTATTACAATATATATACACACATATATTATTTCTAAAATCCTTTACATGACACTGACAAAAGGTGAAACTTCACATGAATAGTAATTTTGATAAATCATATTCCAAACAACCACCCAGATAGAATAATGTCTAATACCAGTTATACCGGCTGGCTGGATTTAAAAACTCATATTTCGAGGGATTTATGTGATTATCGATGAAATGGGTCTGTATGTAAGCTAGTATATATTAGTGACATTTGGTCACAAGGGTATGATAGTTGTTTGTAACTATCCACTTGGGTTGCGCACACAGCGAAGTGATATTGGTATATGTGTAATGTTCGTCTCGTGGTTTTAGTAGGTCGTGTTCTACATTCTAGTAATCGTTTGTGGGATTAGTCCTTTGTTGCAGTTAGAGTCTTAGTGCAATTAGTGAAATCAACTTAATGGTTTTGTTAATGTAAGTCAACGATATCTAATTGTTTCTTAGTTGTGTACAAGTTCCTGTTTTGTGTTGTGGCAAGTGTGATAGAGCGTTTTCAGAATCAATTATGTTTTTGAAAACAGATTTATTGATATAGCTGTGTTAAATTGCTTGTTAAAAAGTTACAAAATACCTATATATGCAGTTTCTACCTTTTCAGAGCTAAAAAGTATTTCACATAAAAGAAATGAGGCCATTGACCAAGCAGCATATGGTAGCTCGGATTTCGTCTCTTCTTTTAATACATACTGGGGCTCAGGTTAGTCATGCGAGTTAAAGCGTTGACCTGTATCTCACATGGTAAACCTAGAGTGGCGAGTTCGATTCTCGCCTGGGCAAATGAAATTATTTAGTGACGAAATTCATTAAATAACGTCCTAAAATCCCACCCTGGCTAGAAAAGGGTGGTAACCTGTAGATAACCCGTCCAGATTAGCCTATGTTGCAAAAAGTGGACGTTAATAAATAATAATAATTAATACATAATTTAAATACTAATTTTACTGGCTATATAAAAACACACACACACACACACACAAAATACTCATATATATCTATATATATATAAAATTGTAACCTCTGTCTGTACATTGATTTTTTTCGCGAAATTTCACGATAACTTTTCGTTTCACATGTCATAGACACCATAACTGCATTTTGTTTCTTTCGTGTCTGTTTGTTTGTTTGTTTGTTTATTTGTTTGTTTGTTTATTTGTTTGTTTGTTTGTTTGTTACCTTTTCACGCATAAACGGCTGAACCGAATTTTATGAAACTTGGTATGTATATTACTACTAACCCAACTTAGACTTTAGGCTATATTAATATCCTCTGAGATGAACAGGAGTGGGGGTTATAGGGGAAGCCAGAAATTAAAAATAGCGATATTTCTTTTCCTATTGGTTTTTCGGCAAATATGAAGATAACAAAAGTTGTTTATTTTGTTATTTAGAGTAACTTTTGTTCTATACACTTTTATCGTATACCGAGTTATAAACGAGATACACGCGTTAGACCTATAGCGGAAGTGAACAATTTTATTTGGGACAAAAGACCCAACCGAAATAGATAAAACTCGGTATATGTATTAAAACTAACGCTTTCATTATAACAAACCATACCAACATTTCTAGGGACGGGCAGGAGTGGGGGTTATAAGGGAAGCCTGAATTTAAAAATAGCGGTATTTCCTTTTCTATTCGTTTTTCGGCAAATATGAACATAACAAAAGTTGTTTATTTTGTTATTTAAAGTAACTTTTGTCATATTCATTTTTGTCTTTTAACAAAGTATAAACGAGATATACACTATAAACTAAAGCGGGAGTCAACTATTTCATTGGGCGCTAACGATTAAACCGAACTTAAAAAAACTCGGTATGTCAATTAGCATTAATTCTTCCATGATTATAAGCTATATTAAAATTTTTAGGTTAAAACGGGAGTGGGGGTTATAAGGGAGGCCTGAAATCAAAATTCGCGATATTCCATTGTCTATTTGTTTTTCGACAAACATGCACATAACATTGTTTGTTACCTTTTCACGCATAAACGGCTGAACCGAATTTAAAGAAACTTGGTATGTATATTACTACTAACCCAACTTAGACTTTAGGCTATATTAATTTTCTCTGAGACGAACAGGAGTGGGGGTTATAAGGGAAGCCTGAAATTAGAAATAGCGATATTTCGTTTTCTATTGGTTTTTCGGCAAATATGCACATAACAAAAGTTGTTTATTTTGTTATTTAGAGTAACTTTTGTTCTATACAATTTTGTCGTATACCGAAGTTTAAATGAGTTATACGCTAAAAATTATAGCGGGAGTTAACAATTTTATCTGCCAAATAAGACTCCACCGAACTCAATAAATCTCGGTAGGTGTATTATCAGTGCTTCATACATTATTATAAGCCATACCAACATTTTTAGGTTATGCCAGGAGTGGGGGTTATAAGGGAAGCATGAAATTAAAAATAGCCATATTTCGTTTCCTATGGGATTTTCCGCTAATATAAACATAACAAAAGTTGTTTATTTTGATATTTGGAGTAACTATTGTTATATACACTTTTGTCGTATACCTAAGTTTAAATGAGTTATACGTTAAAACTTTAGCGGGCACTAACGGCTGAACCGAACTTAACAAAACTCGGTATGTCAATTAGCATTAATTCTTCCATGATTATAAGTTATATTAAAATTTTTAGGTTCGACGGGAGGGGAGTTATAGGGGAGGCCTGAAATAAAAATGTACCATATTTACATGTATAAGAAACGGGAAATATAAAAATATCGAAGACTCTGAAGAATTATCGAACAAATAATTCTATTATTAGCAAATCACCGGCAACAACGGGTATCAATCCTAAACACTGGGATGGGTAAATATCAAAATATTGTGCAATGTAAAGCCTGCTAAAAAATGAATGGCCATCACCATTCAGCCTCAAATGAATTCCCGGGCGAAGCCGGGTATCTGAGCTAGTATATATATATATGTATATATATATATATATATATATATATATATATATATATATATATATATATACATTTTTAAAAGAGGTCAGATTTGTCCAGCTGATGGTATTTTTTTTTCTCCTCATAGTAACTCTACGAGGAGTTATTTATTTGAATACTTGTTCCATTGCCACATGGCATATTACATGTATGATCATGTTTAATACATTTTTATTATACAATATATACACGTTAATCATCTATATACTCAAATATTATATAAAAAAATAATAATAAAATATTAAAATAAATGAGAATTAAAAATAAAATTGATGAAATGAAAAAAAATAAATAAATAAAAAAAGAAACAAATCAACTAATGTTAAACTCAACCGATGTTGAATTTGCGAGTCTACTAAGACTACGTAAGGTAAATATATTGAATTATATCCCATTCCTCACAATCAACTTTACATGCTAAAATTTGTTACATCCATATCTATACTTTTGATCAACTTTTTAAGTTCTTTATTATATTTGTTAAATATAATATGAGGTGGTTGTGGCCAATTACCTCCTTTTAAAATTATGTTCATTAATCAATTTTATCTATTTTGATTAAATGTTGAACATTCATAGAGCATATGTAATAACGTTTTTGTTGTCTGTGAGTCGCAAGTAAATTTGTCATCGTCTTGAATTTTAAATCTTGTTAAATAATGTCCTGTTTGTCCATGTTACGTTAGAAACTGTGTGTATTTTTGATAGTGACTCTTGTGTTTTAGTTGTTAGTTACTTTTGGTATGTATAGGTGTATGCTGTAAGACTTGCTACATGTTGTCCATTCTCTGTTCCGCTTATGTATTGTGTCGGTACGTAAGTATTTTCTAATATAAGAGAGTGGTAAAAGAGAGAATTCTGGAATTATTTTTATTATTTTGAGCTGCTTCCTTTGGTAACGTGTTAGCTTGTTCGTTTCCAATATTTCCTGAATGGGCTTTCATCCAGTCTATGTGTATGTGTAGATTTAAATGTATCATATCCAGAATATTTTGTCTAATGTTTTCTGTGAGCGCAGCTGGTGGTATAAATTGTAAAAATGACACAAATATATTTAGACTTTATTTCTGACTAGGATAAGGAAATAGGAAAGGTTTAATATAATAATTATGATTATATTACTAAATAACTTATAATAATATAATCATATTTCTCAAACATGTCAAAAAAATATAATAACCATCAATAAAGCAACTATGAACTTGGAGATGAATGCTGAAGCAGCTCCAGACTTTGAGCTGGCCTTCTTCCTTCCTTCATCTTCTTTGCTTTCAGTCTTTGGGAATTCTCTTTCTTTGTTGCAGTATGGTTCCTTGCACGTTTCGCACAGAACTAGTTTGAATTTCTTATCGCCTTTGACTTTTTCACAATAGTCTTCAGGAGCACAAAGATATTGCGCCTGTCCTCTGCCGTCTCTCTTCATAACTGCAAGTCAACAATAAATAACCGATTATAAGGTAATATCAACTGCTGTAGCTATTTGCAATACATATATTTGGTATACTCGTATTATCAATAATACAAATGCAGCCATGCAGTTTCGTATTCAGTCATACAGTTTGATGTTAATGCAGATGACGCCATTGCTGAACATATATCAGATGGCATCGGCGCTTTTTTAAACACTAATTCAGTGGAGAATGAAAAATGTATGCTTAGAAAATTATTGATTTCCATTCATCTCAATGAGGTGAACACCTGTTGCAACATATACAAAATTCATTTGGGGATTCAGTTGATAATGCATGTTTTAAATATATAAAATTTCAGTAAAATCAAAACCTTACAGCTCAAGCTAATATTTAGTTCCAGGGAAATGTAAAAAAAGTCCGTCACGCAAGGGCTGCTTAAACAAAGCAGATTTCCCACGGGGCGTTTAACAATAGAAAAAATTACATACTGGTATCACAATACAACCGTAAATATTAAATGAATAAATACATGCAGTAATAAGAAATCTTTCCTCTCCCAACAGGAAGCGTTTGAATTGCAAACAAACAGGTCTGCTAATCTCTCACCCGAAAGAATAGCTGATTTCCTTTAAGGGAAATCTGCTAAAAACAATTACCGAAATATAACAGAATATACTAATATAATACTAATATTATTGAAAACTATTTGCTTTATCTAGTACTGTCATTTATAATGATTCAGAATAATTTATATCTCAAACAATCAAATTTCAGTAGTCAGAGAACGTGTAGGAAGGAGGGGGGGGGGAGTCACCAGACAAAATTTGCACGGATCTCGTATAATAAAGGTGTCTTGAAAACAATACTAGGTATTAAGCTTGGAATAATGTGGTTATTGTATAACATGAGTAGTAGTGGGGGTTTGCTGAACTGAAAACAGAAAAATGCAAATATCCCGTTTAATATTCAAGTTAGAGAATAATTGTTTATAACAATATTCATAATATATTTAATTTTGCAATAAGATAAGTTCTGTACAATTTTGCAATCCGACATACGGTAACGAAGGTATTTCGAAATTCCTCCCCTATAAACCCTCCCACTTGTCTGATTTCAGCTATTAACGAACTTGATAAAACGATTAATTTTCGAGTTAGATAACAATCAAACAAAAATTGCGACCGCTAGACCAGTAACAGACAAATCTAACTATCTATCTACGGGTATACAGGGTGTCCAACTTCCCCTGCCATCCCCCTTCGAATCCCCAATTATTTTAATACAAGGCTGAGACTTGGTGTGCCATAATTGTGTCACCTGAAGAATCTTTTCAGCCCATATTCAACCACCTAACTTTCTCCAGCGACCATACCTTTGGAATTTCCAATGCCATACTTTTTATGACGGATTCTTGAAGAAAATCAAATTCAGAAACGACTTTATATTGGTGTATCCTTCGATTTGACGCATCCTTTAGTCATAAAATGCACAAATCAGAAACGGCACGTTTTATTGAAAAATGATCCCACATAAAAGTGGTAGACAAGAAAATTATCTTTGAAAGAAGTTAAATTAAAGAGAAATGCGTTCTGAAAAAAAAAAAATCTAAATGACGCAGGTGGAAAAATATATTCCTTTTACAAGTAATTACAACGTAATTAGTTTAAAATAAATTAGTTATAAGAAAGTTCTTATATGTTTTTGATATTTTGATGTCTTTCCGAGTAAACATTTTTTCTGAATTTATTCAGGAATTATTCTTGTGTTATTTCTTTTTAAATATCCTTTTCATCTTATCTTTTTACAAAATTATCTTTGTAACAACTCTATGAGAAAAGGAAGAAATAAAGAAGAAAAATATTTAAAAAGAAAAACTCAAGAGTATTCATGAATGAATCCAAAAAAATGTTTACTCGGAGAAACATCAACATTCCAAAAAATATTCTTATAACTAATTTATTTTAAACTAATTACCCAGTTATTACTTGTAAAAAGAATACATTTTTCCATCCGGAATACTCCATCTTCCAGGGAAGAATGATCAAGAATACTGAATAATTGCTGCATTAATTGGTGACTAGTTCATTTTACTGCAGGATAATGCTCGCCTGAGTACAGCAAGAATTGTCACAGAATACTTGGAGCAAGTGGAAATCACAGTTCCCTGCACCATCTCCCGATATGAATGCTCTAGAGCAGGGGCGAGCAACATTTTTAATCAACTGGCCAATTTAAATTATAAAATTTTTGGCCGGGCCGCACAGAAAGTACACTTATTAATAATTTACAAAACTTTATTTATAATAAATATTAGAATAGAAAAATATAAAAATTAAGAAAAATAATGATTTCACAAATTTTAATGAAAAAAAGACCAATAAAATAACAGAAAAAAGAAAATAGAAAATAATTTACTTGAAATTTGTAATCAGACATTTGGCACTGTTTTTTCGGTACAAGTTAATCAATATCAGCCTGAATTGATGAAGTAGCTACACGTATGCAGCTTTCTAATCGTGCATCAATCAGGCTTGTTGGGTGGTCATTTTTGATTAATTTCATGGTCGAAAATAATTGTTCGTAAACACACATACATCCGAACAGAGACAAAAGGGGAAATTTTTTCAGGGCTCACTTACGATTTATAAAAATTGTTGATTTTTGTTTACTGAGAAAAATACATTAAATCGTATTATTCTACTTGCCACTTCCATTTTAAAGTCTTTGGGAACTGTATCCATATCGATATTAAATAGCGAGGAAAACATTTTCATGGAAACCAATGTATATATCGTGCGTATTTTTAAGAAGTAACTTTCTTTTTCTAAATGTGGAAAGTGAGACACATTATTGTGCAAAAAATGCAGTTTCCACAATTTTAATTTGCGCTCAAAGCCCTGAATTTTATCATGCAAATTTTAAAGAAACTGTCCTTTGCCTTGAAGTTCCACATTAAGATCATTGAGATGCTGAGTCAAGTTGATAAGAAACCCAAAATCGCTCATCCATTCTTTAATACCGAAATGAGGAAAGGCATATCCTTTCATATCCAAGAACAATTGTATTTCGCTTTTTAAGTTGTATACTCTTTTTAGCACTGCCCTCTACTATGCCAACGTACTTCGGTATTGAAAATCACGTCGCCATATTCAGTTCCTAAATCTTTCAGGAATTCTTTGAATTCATGGTGATTTAACACGCGTGACTTTATAATACTGATTAGTTTAATCAATTATTGTCACTGTTGGCAAATGCAATCTTTTCGCACACAAATTTTTCTGGTGAATTATGCAGTGGTTAACGAGTGTTTCCCTTCTTGTGGCTTTCTTAATGTCTTGAAATAGCCTTCTTCATCTTTCTATCAGAATGCTTGACATTGCTCGTGCTCCATCTGTCCATAAATTGAAAAGTTTTCCAAAAAAGACTTTAGGTCATCGTCCCGGACTTTGCCGGTTGTAGTCCCTTGCATTGGAATTCTTCGGTAATATTATTTTTGGTGTCAATACCACGTAACAATCAAGCCAGTTGTGCTGTATCAGTAATATCGCAGCTTTCTTCGAGTGCCAAAGAACTGTTTTCGAATTTTGCAATGCGTTCACGAGGTTATATATGTTCTCGAACAAGTCTTCACTACTTCTTGCAATGGTGATTCATGATAAACTAATGCTTGAAATAATATTTATTTTATCAAAAAATGCTATTTCTGCAACAGCAGTCGGACATTCTTTTATCATCTCTCTATCCGCAAAGGATTTCATTCAAGGCCAGTGTTTGACTGACAAAAAAACTGGCCTTAACTGCTGTATTTGATAAATTAGCTTGATTTTTATTAGCAGATTTCCCTTAAGGGAAATCAGCTATTGAGGTCGTTCTCATGACGTGAGTTTCGAAATTATATATATATATATATATATATATATATATATATATATATATATATATGTCTGTTAACGCTCTAGCGGTCGCAATTTTTGTTTGATCGTTACGAAACTCGATATTTAACCGTTTTATGTAAAAAGACAGATCAAGTTCGTTAATGGCTGAAATCGTACCAGAGGGAGGGGGGGGTTTAGAGGAGGATTTTCGAAAATTCGAAATATCTCCGTTACTATACGTCGGATCGAAATATTGCATAGAATAAGTCTTATTGCAAATTAAATGTACTATAAATATTGTTATATACATTTATTCTCTATCTTAATACTAACCGAGATATTTGCATTTTTATTAAATCTGGGTGGATAATGGATGAGAGTGAGTTTCCCGCCAAAAGCCAGGTCGGCAGTTTCCTTAACTGTTCGGCTCTCGTGAAATTTTTCTGTTGTAAAACTTCACGCGGGAAATCTGCTTAGTTTTTGCAGCCCCTGCGTGACGGACTTTTTTAGGTCTCGAGAGAACTACTTCTCTCCTAGAGTTTCTAAAATTTACTTAACAATTTAATAACTAGCACTCACGATTTTCAAGAAACACAAGAATTTCTAATATTGCTAGTTAACAGCTTACCAGACTTATTGTGTGGCAGAAGCAAACACACACGCGCGTTCGTATTGAATGTTTGAACAAGTCGCCGACAAGTAAGTAACTCGTTACAAAAAAAATGTTTTGGTTTAGTATGTACTATCATTAAATTATAATTATTTTTTTACAATATATTGATGGGAGAAAGACGATAAAATAAATTCCATTTTAGAAATGCTTGGCGGGCCGCCTAAATATGTTGAAAGGGCCGCAAACGGCCCGCGGGCCGTGCGTTGTTCATCTCTGCTGCAGAGCATCTGTGGCATAATTCAGCGAGACGTGTTAAGGCGTCGTCAATCTCTTCCTAGTGATTCATTTCAGCTCCAAATTGCTCTCCTGGAAGTCACCCACTATTCCTTGATTACTTCAGAGAGCATTTAATAATACTTACAAAGATAAGTTACGCATACTTCGCCCTTGCTGCATATTTTCTTTTTGCCATCATGAATATTGCACATCGAAACTGAAACAAGAAAGGTTTATTATCATTATACAATAATGAACAGTGAAAGATACAGACTAATGAGGTATTTCCATAATCTAACCGACGATTATTTTGAGCAACTGTTACTTGAATATTACCAGAAAGCAGTAAAAGCATTTGGTTGGATGTTCATTCAATGGTCTTTTAAGATTCCTATAAACTTCACTTATTATCTCTTAATAATCATGAAAATAATGATATTTTATTTTAGGGAATGATTTCCTTAAATTAATATATTATTATCATTATTTATTAACGTACCCAGGATAGTACTCAAGATTTCTTTATATTTAATTATTTTTAACCCTGCGTGTCACAGTACACGCCTCAGAGGCGTACCAATGCTGTAAAATGCTCTCCACCACTTCATTGTTGTACCCTCCCTCTTGCCCCTCTAGCAGTGCTCTCTTCACTCAGCCAGTCATAGACACTCGAGGTATTCACATTGGCCAGAAGCATTACAGGTAAAATAATTTTGTTTTTCCAAAACACACTACGCCTCTCAAACGTATAGTGTAACTTTTACGTAAATTCTTGTACGCCTCCCAGGCGTGTTGTGTTCCAGGACTTATGGACAGGTGTACGCCTCCCAAACGTATTGTGTTCTTGTATAGATTATTCTCAGTACGCCTCCTTCACAAGATCTAATTTTTGAGCAGGGCTCTTACTATCTAACGACACATATTAAAACAAAATTATTAAGCACAATTATCATTATCTTATATTTATATTTTTCCAGAAAATCAAATGAATTTAATCATTATGGGAGATAAGAGAGTTTACACAGACGAAGAGATTTCCGCCCTTCTTCATAAGCCTCTGTCCCCGGCGGAAGTTGACACAGATCTCGAATAGCTTGAGTCGGAAGAGGATGAAGGAGAAGATACTGTTGACCAAGAGGTTTTTTCCGAAGACAGTTGTGACAATACTGATGAAGACAGTCTGGGTCTTCATCAGTATTGTCACAACACATATAGTCTGGATATGCCAGATGATGAAGAATTACAAGAGCATGTCACTTCCAACATAAAAGAAATGGCATGTTTTCTAAGGGAAAAAATATTCTGAGTACCGAAATTCTAAAATAATAAAAGAAGACGTGAATGAAGGAAGTTCAGAAGAAATAGACCAGGTTACATACTCTAAGATAATAATACAAATTGAAGAACTACTTGGAAAAGACAAAGAAACTATATGGACAACTAAAACTCCAGGGAAGGCACAGACTAAAAACATTGTATACAAAGGAATTAGGACTTATAATGCGGCACGGACTATTGAACCAGTAGAACTTTTCCAATCTTTTATAGATGAAGATATTCTTGATAAAATTCTTGTCAACCCAGTATTAGAAATGCATAGGAAATCCACCAATTTTTCAGGCAAAAAAAAACCCAACTTACAACGGCACGCAGAAAGAAGAGTTAGATGCATTTCTGGGACTATTAATATTTTCCGGTGCTATGAAGAGCAATCGAGTAGCCAATCACCGCTTATTCGACGCCAAAATTTCAGGAGATATTTTTAGAGCCACAATGACTCACAACCGCTTTAAATGGATTGGTGCCTGCCTCCGGAACAAGGTAACCCGGGAAGAAAGGCGAAGAACGGACAGAGCCGCAGAAATATGGGGTATATTTCAGAAATATGGGGTAAATTTATTGAGAACTGCACGTCTAACTACGAGCGAAGCCCATACCTTACAATCGACGAACAGCTTGTTGGCTTTCGATGAAAATGCATATTTAAAATGTTTATCCCAATTGAGCCTAATAAATATGGTAAATGCAATTCCCTTTATAGTACTTTATTGTTGCCTGAATTATCTGTCTCTACGTGTCCCAACAAATGCTTTTTGAATTTTTTATCGAAGTTCAAGTAAGTTGTATGCTCTCTGTGGTAATTATCTGATTGTTTTAATGGATTAGATAATAATATTTTGTAGTTCTCAGCCTTGGAAAGTGACGGCTCGACGAGCCCCGCCCCCTTGGTACCCCACGCGACAAAATATATAGGGTTAATGTGTTTTTGAAAGAGAAGTAAGTAAATCAATGAAAAAAATATAAAAATGCTGCAAAATAGCATAATATGTAATAAACCAGCATTTTTGTGTCTATACGCCTCCGAGGCGTATAGTTTACCAAATATGTCTAGAAAACCATGTGTACCACGCAGGGTTAACAATGCCTTGAAAATTTAAATGTATATAATAATAAACTATTTACATTGGTATTGAAAATTAAAGAGTCGAGTGAAACGAACATAGATCAAAAATACTAAATAGCCATCTAATATTTAAAACTTCAAATTTGATGCAACGTTTATCTCAAAATTTCGTTTCTGTAATGCAATACATTGAAAATTCCTGCAGTCCTTTATAACTGAATTGTCACTCACAAATGCTCAGTTTCTTGCATGGTGTCAATATTTATTGTCCATATTTTTTTCCGTGGCTCCTTCCACCAGCAGCTTTATTGGCACGAGCGTGCTACGAGTTACAGAAGGACAAATAGGAAATGGTCATTTATTTTCATGATTTTCATTATTATTGATTATTTGCGGCAGTTTATCCATTGTTCTACGATTTTTTTTAAGTATTCTCTCTGGTATTGCTCTTATGCCCACTAGCTTGGGGTGATAATTATAAACTGTTCTTATCAACTTAATCTTGACGCGGGAAGCCTCGGGCGTTGCAGGAGTACGTGGTCTTGATGGTTTCCATAGGAACAGGTAGGGTTTGCTCTCTTTTAAAATCTAAATTAATGGCTGATGTAGGTACTTGGTCTGTAGAGAATTGAGTGGCCAAGGACTGGAGGCAGCAGTCACAGACCAACCTTGCTTAGACAGATTTAAATAATAGTTTAGCTGTTAATCTTTTTTCAGTAGCCCACCCTCTTATGTCCCACTCCTGGTCGAAGTAGTCATTGGCAGTTGACCAACCTGCTTATAGAATCTCCTGTCAGCCGGTATACTAAGGGCTTCTGAAAGGGGTCTGCGACTGAATTGTCAACCTCTTAATTTTGCAGGTTACTGCTGTCTAGCTCGAGATTGTACAATGTAAGCAATCTCCTACGACACTGTTCTATAATCCCTTATTACCCTTAGCAGATAGATGTTGTATTTATTCGATACCGCCTTATAACTTTTTTAGTATCCCAAACAGTTGTTGCTTAGTTCGCAATACTGAGAAAACTGACCTTGTTCCTAGAATTTTCATCTACCAAGTTCTACAGGCCATACTATTGGAAATTTAACTTTCCGGAGTATGCAATCAGTGGCTGAAGATTCCGGTTTGTCCAAACATCACTCCAAGACAACCTCCGGGAACTACATCTACTGGTTCTCAATCTTGACACAAGGTGGGGTGGGTATTGATAAGCCTCCCCGGTATGGCCTCAATAATAAACACACAAGCTAAAGCCGCTAAGCTAGCCTATGAAGATCAATGCTATACAGTTTGATGAGCGAGTATCAATTTGTATTTACTCCCCAAAAAGGTCCTATAGAAGCTAAAAATAATACAGTAAATTTTATTATCATCTTAAGAAAAATTCCAGAATTCATTACTTCATTACGCATGGGCTCCATCAATATTAAATTCATTAAAAGAACAACGATGTCCAAAAGAATATTTGCTATCTATTAGCAAATTATTTATGAAATAGAGTAATAATTCTAGAAACCAACAATTACTCCATGAGTAAAATACCAACTGTAGGAACACCCCAAGGATCATCCTGTTCCCCTCTTTTATGGATCAATTATTACAAATACCACTACCTCCCAACTGTAGCATTTGCTGATGATAGCATTTTATTAGTAACATCAATGGATTTCAAACAGCTGGAACTTGATTCAAATATTATTATTATTATTATTTATTAACGTCCACTTTCTGCAACTCAGGCTAATCGGGACGGGTTATCTACAGGTTACCACCCTTTTCTAGCCAGGGTGGGATTTTAGGATGTTATTTAATGAATTTCGTCACTAAATAATTTCCTTTGCCCAGGCATGAATCGAACTCGCCACTCTAGCGATACAAATAAAGTTTTGAAGGAAATTAATGGTTGGGCCTTAAATAATAAACTAACATTTAATCTAGAGAAATGTAAGTATATAATTTTCTCCAGAAAAATAAATAGAAAAATTCCTGAATTAAACATTATTCTTGACAATTGTAAAGTAAATTACAAAAAAGCGTTAAAGCGTTAAAGTATTTAGGAATAATAATTGATAATAATGTTAGGTGGAATCACCGTACAGTATATTTACAAAATAAATTATTAAAATTAATTAATTCGTTATCAACTGCAGCTAAATCAACATGCTCCAATCAGGAGCATTAAGTGTAATTTATAAAGGGGCTATTTTACTGGCCTTAACCTATGCAATACCAATATGAAAATCTGGCTTAAATAAGAAATATAATGTCAAAATGCTCGAAAGGGTTCAAAGGCTCATTAGAATTAAAATAATAGAAGGATATTGCACTAATTCACTTGAAGCTGCATGTGTCTTGTCCAATTTGGTCCCTATTACTATAATAGCGGAAGAATATACTGACAGATATAAAATACTAAAACTACACCAAACTAAAATAATAAAATAACAGCAGATGAAGTAGAATACCCGGTACCTTACATGAATTGGACACATCCTGGACTAACACCCGACATCGTAATAATTCCTGAAAATACAAATCACTCATACCAATATACAATTTACATAGACGGCAGCAAGGATGGACAGGACACAGGCACTGCCTTTATTATTTTTGTAGGAAATAAAACTGATGAAGTTATAAAATGTAAAAAATTTAAATTAGGCAACCATTGTTCTAATAACCAGGCAGAAATTATTGCCGTCTTACAGGCTCTAAAATATGTAAATGTGGTGGTCTTGCCACCAAACACTAAAAAATTCTACTACACACAGACACTCAAATGCTTTTACACAAACTAGACAACATGAAAAACCCCGCCGAACATATAGAACAAATACACCATAATATAACAGTATTAAAAAACAGACTAACTTTCATTCACTTCAAATGGGTCAAGGCAAACGCAGGAATTATGGGCAATGAAATAGTCGATATCCAAGCCAAAAGTGCCTCTAAAAGTAGTGAAGAGGTAATTTACAATAAAATTACTCCGACTGTGTTAAAATCTTTACTGAGAGAAAAAAGTATGAATTTCTGGCAACAGAGATGGAATCAAACAGATAAAGGATCACATCTAAAATTATATATACCTGTTTTAAAAACCAATATCCCAACATACATTTTATCTGACACAAATACTAACTAGACACGGAAATAGAAACTCTTACTTATACAGACTCAAACTTACTGACTCAATTACTTGTAAATGCGACAGTACACTGAACAGACATTCACCCACCTTATTTATGAATGTAGACTGACTCAAAACATACGAAGACAGTTAAAGACTTTTATTCCCGGATGGCCTATCAGTCCTCATATTTTATTTTCAAAACACTTACATTTATTAAAAGAAATAGCCTACAATATCCTTAAGCTGAGAGAGGAAAAAATAATATAAAATTAATATTATGTATTTTTTATTGGTTATTTAATTGTACTATTTAATATTTTTATTTATTTTATCAAATTTAATTTTTATTCTTTTTACATTTAATATGTATATATATTATTATATAAAAAATGTTAAAATTTTGACAAAATGCACATATAATGCAAATATGCATGGGATGTGCAGAAAAATAAAATCCCTCCACATAGGGTTACTATGTAGAGGAAATAAATAAAAAAAAATCAGTGCTATAATTCTTACGAATGCGATCTCCTTGAAGCACCTTACTGCCCGAAACTTGAGTAGAGCATCCATTAAGACTATTAGAAGTTGTACGGTCATTGTGTTACGGCATCTATCAAGGTCTCCGCAGTCACTTCAACATTCTTTATCATCGCAGAGGTGAACATGGGCAAGGTAGATATTGCTTGGAGGTTCTAGTTGCTGCAGTGTGTTTAGGACACGTGGCAACCACGTGTTGTCATATGCTACAGCAATATCAGTAAAACCAAATCATACTTGGGTTTGCTCAAGTCGCTTTCTTGTATGATCCTGCGTATTGCGTGCTGCGTTAATCTGCTCAAAATTCCAACAAATTGCTTCTCGCCAATATCTCTAATCTTATTGAGCGGCTCTTCTTATTAGTGGAAGTGGGTAGGATAGCAGGTTACCCTCTGGATTGATAAAAGGGATGAAAGCTGAAGACATATTAAAGAGATAGGAGAAGAGGAGACAGGAAAGCGAAGAAAAAGTGTCAGTCCGTGACTGACGGTGTATTTTTTATTTCATTTTAGTTTTCTTTATTTTAAAGATGGGGGATGATTATAGGATGTACATGTTACGGAATGGTAGAGACCTATACAGTGACATCACTGAGCACGGCCACGGGTGCCCTGCCAGTTTTCAGGTAGTGGTGGCGGGGTGAGAGAGAACAGGGAATTGGTCAGGTACTGCAGTGTGTCAAAAGATTTGATGTAGTGCTTTTTTATGGTGTCGGCGATAGTAACTAGCTCCAGGTTTTCTCGTATTTAGGGGTGTTTCTTCTTCTCCAGTGACGTGTGAATGACCATTTTCCGGACGACGCCATTCTGGAAGGATTGCAGGCTCCGGAAGGAAGTGTTGGTAAGATAATTAAGTAGGGGAGATCCATTGATGAGTGCTGGCTGCAGTACTCCTCTGTAAATGAGTAGTTTTTGCCTGAGACTGAGGACAGGTGACAAAGGGATGTGAAGCACATTCTTGTGGATAGTAGTTTCCGGGTTATGTCGGTGAAATATCTCAAGTAGCGGTTCACATGGACCCCTATTATGTTATTGTGCTCGCCACTTGGATTACGGTGCCGTCGAGAGTGAAGGACATGGGAAAATCGTAGTCCATTCTTGGAGAAGGACAATACCAGACCATCCGTTCTGATTTGAAAGGAGCGACAGGAGAGGTAAGAAGAGATGAGAGTGTACAGCTTCTCGGGGCAGTTTACTGGCAGAGTTTGGAGAGGAGGGTATCACTATCGGCTGAGTCCAGTCTGCTCGGGGGGAGGGGGGCTGATGTTGCTCTCCCCACAGACATCTGTAAGGTAGACGAGAACCACCTTCTCTTCTCTAGTACCTTCGAGATGCGTGAAAAGGGAGATGAGGCGGTTGTGTTCGGAGAGAGAACCGATCTTGGTGGGTAGCGGCACTATTAGTGGCTTCCAATGGGATGTAAAACACTGGAGGCGGATGCAGGAGTTTAGGAGGTGAGTTAGGTAGGCTAAGAACTTCCGTGGTAAATGGTGCAGTGGTACATATTGTACTCGTATACTGTCCAGACCAGGGCTCTACCGCCCTTGGTGCGTTGGAGTATGGCAGTTCTTCGGTGGGACATAACTGAAATTTCTTTCACGGTCCTTCGAAGAAGCCTTTACGCTGGTTGTGGCCCGTGACCGAAAATCTGTCGCCATGTAGGTCGCCAACTCTTCGGCCTAATCCTGGCGGTATCGAATGTTGGCCAGACTGTAGAAGAACAGTTCGCCTTTTGATGACCCTGGCCATACCAAGTTTCCAGAATTTGCGGTGAACCCCAACCTTAGGGTTTCATGCAATACCGACGTTTTCCACTGCCTCATGAGGGGGTTGAGGATGGGGCTCAGCGCACGATTCCTGGTCCTGAACCAGGCATTTTTTATGTTAGCACGCTGGCGGATAAGGGCATGGATGTGTGTGGAGGGGGACTTTAGGGAGGGTGGCTTGGGATCAAACTTGGGGATGGATCGATCAGCTGCCTGGATAATAATTTCAGTATAGTCCAGCAAAGTTTCCAGTCCGCTTCGTGGTATGAGTAGTTGGTCTTTTTGGGAGCACGGTGGTGGCCGAGCAACTCCTAAAACACTGGCCGGTGATCCACGCGCACGAAATGTCAGATTCCAACTCCCCCCCCTTCCCACATGGAGACGTCGTAATGCATCTCAGGCTGGGGGCTCTCGAGACATTGCCGATATCCTCGCCTTCCTTAGGAAGCACTCCCAGATGGATAGTGAAGGTTTTTTTAAAAGCAGGTCTCGACTCCCCTTAAACACACCACCTCCAACTCCTCCCAGCCCCTCCAAAATGCTCCACAAGGCCAGTTCTTTATGAGCTGCTCGGACGGCCCCCGCACCCAAGAAAATTAACTACTCATATCACAAAGCTGACTGGCCCTCACACACCAGCACAACAATATCAATAAACACATTATTAAGGACTATAAACCATGCGCTGAAACCCATCCTCAACTTCCTCACTACTCATACCCACACCATCCTTAGACCCTACCTCTCTTGTAGATCCTTTCAAATTCCATCTCCGAGATATTAAACTAAAGTAAATCCCTCCCAGAGGTTTGATATTTTTCTTCTCTAAGCATGGACGCCCGGGTCATAGCCGCCTCCCCAAATCTATTTTACTCGACGGCACAACCATCCCTACAGCCAGCACCATCACGCAGCAATCTCCGAGCGACACGAATGCGCTTCAGCTTCCCCACCACCGTCTCTTCTCCCTCGCCCTCAGCCTCAGGCTGAATCTCCTCCTACAGCTGCCCTAGAGCCGTCCTACAACCCGCCAACCTTTATGGATCACATTTCACAGAGCACGAGGAAGACTTGGTCGGGATAATCAAGCTTGCCTGGGTTAAGGAGTTTGACGTGGTCGACGGAGTGCAATCGATGGATATGACGTGATGCCAATCCTAGGAAGGTTGGAGCTATTGTTGGAGTCGGGTGATGACAATGACAGGGGCGGGAGCCAGACTGCTCGTGCGAGATGAGGGAGACCTTCAAGCAAATGTGTACTTGATATTTATGTATCATTGTCTACAATATCGTAAGAGACCTTCGTGGAAGCTGGTATAGGAGAACGTACAAAACAATATCTGTTTCTGCCTGAGCCTGCCTGCACATAGTATGTGCATTGGTGGCAAACAGAACCTTGCTGGTCACGAGTAGTTGCATCATCAGTACTAGATGATCGGTTGCTCTGTCGATCGTTCTATCTAATCGTTTCTGATGATGTTTAATGTGTGAGTTGTTGAGTTGGGGGATTCAGAGAAAGGGGAGCGATTGGTATCGGATGAGGACGTCAGTTTTGGAAGGGTTGGGGAGGATAGAATTATTGGCACATCTTGAGAATAGTCAACTGTGATGCGGAGATTTTAAGGAGTTTTAAGGAAATCAGATTTTAAGGGAGAAGGTATTACAGTAGAAAAGAAATCGCACACTAATTATGGCACAAGTTGCACAAATGAAGAAATGGAATTAAAACGGAATAGAAGACATTCAACGAGGTATCATCAATAAACAACACCAGTTCAGAAACAATATTTTAGGCCTCTAAGAACATTACTAAAGGAAATAACTACTCCGCTAAATAAACAGTCCGAATATTATAAAAGGCAGACGAACAGTACGATGAAAGTTAATTTACACTTATATTCCATAAACATATAACACACTCACAAGCACGCGCGCACACACACTCACACAAACACACGCACAAGCACTCACACACACACTCACAGCAACACACACGCACTCCGAAAGTGTGTACGATAAGCCAGTAATAGCGTCATTTACCAACAAGTATGGCAATAGAAATAAAATGTATTTAATGTTTTCCTTGCGATATTTTAAATTTTGTTTTTTGACAAAGCAGCTACTGATATTATGTGGGTATTGAAACTCAATCTTAACTGAAGGAAAACTTGATTATTTGAAAGAACCCGTCGTGCAGGAAATCAATCAATGGACAGATTCTTTCAATGCAAGATGTAATTCCCTTTGAGTTGCAGCTGACCTTATTCAATATGCTAATCTGAATCATACCTCTAAAGCAATTGGAAAATCATAAGGATTTAGGCTTACATTTCCTCAATCAATAATAATTTCCAAAGAAGGAAAAATTAGTTAGAAATTAAGAATTTTCATTACTTACAAGGTTTGGCACAGAAGTCTTCTTCAGCACAAGTGCGACAATTCCATCCTTTCCGTTTCCTACAATACTTATAGTTCTCTGCGCAGTCCAGTACAAAATTCTCATCATCCACTTGAAACAACAAACATTTAATCATATATAATACCTGAATATATTACTTCTATTCTGCTGTTTTATATATGTGTGTATATATATATATATATATATGTATGTATGTATGTATATATATATATATATATATATATATATATATATATATGTGTGTATGTATGTATGTATTAAACCTCCCAACTTCCCGTGACACCCCCCTTAAAATCTCCAAATGATTCACAAACCTGAGACTTGGTGTGGTAGAATTGTAACTCCTGAATAATCTTTTCACTCTATATGTACTTCTCCAGCGACTCAAACATTGGAAATAACAATGGAATGCTATATATTTTATGACGAATTCTTGTAAAAAATCAAATTCTAAACCAACTTTATACCGGTGAATTTTTCGATTTGACGCATCCCTTAGTTATAAAAGTTGTAGACAAGGAAATTATCTTTGAAACAAGTCTGTGGAAAGAGGAATGAATTCCCAAATAAAAAACCAAAAACATTCTTTAAGACTCTTCCATGGAATATGCCGCTGGTCTCAGAGAATATTAACATAGCCTAAAGTCTAAGTTGGGTTAGTAGTAATGTACATACCAAGTTTCATAATATTCGGTTAGGCAGATTATGCGTGACAAGGTAACAAACAAATAGACACCAAAGAAACAAATTGCAGTTTTAGTGTCTATGACATGTGAATCGAAAAGGTATCGTGAAATTTCGAGAAAAAAATAAATTTATTAATTTATCGTTGAAGAGTTAAATGGTGAAATTGGATTAATTAAAGCACTGTGTAATTCGGCCATTTTCGTTTCCACTTGTTATACCCGCGGAGGAAAAAGTGGTGATTGAAGAAATGTTAATGACAATCAAACAAACCTTAAGAATTATTTACATAGATTACAATTTTATCGTTGCACAATCGTAGGAAAAAAAAAACCCGTTTTGGTTGCCGGATATCATAATTTTAAATTCATAAATGTGTCTAATGTATATATCAAATCTAATGTATATAGATGAAATACCATAAATAACCACAGTTAGGTTACTAACCTATGGCGTGTGCACAGAGATTGCATTCTGCGTCGTGTGGAATATTGAAGCATTCTTCATTCTTGCAAATGTGGCACCTTATGCTCCAAACTATAAAGAAAAATAATGTTTGAAATGTCCTTATAACTTATACAAATGCATGAAATAGTTTATTTAAAGAGCTTCTCGTGGTCGACAGCATTGTTCAAAAGAAGTGAAAACATAATTCTAACACAGGAATATAATTAGAATACAAAAGATAAGGAGCTTATGATCCATCACTCCTTAATTTCCCAACACAGAACTGTAAAGCTATTATCAAGGACATTTTATTGTACTCAAATGTTGTACATGTACCGTGGATGTAGATTGAATTTTCCTAAGCTCAGATCTGAAATGAAATGAAAAAGTCAATCCAAGACCGAAAGTCATTGCATTCCAAAAGATTAGGAATTTGATTCTGAACGTAGCAAGAAAAAAAAATATCCCAAAATATATTCAGGAGAAGCATAAAGTAACGTTGAACGTTGTATAGGGGACTAATAGTTGAAGCAGGTGAAAATGCTCCTTATGAGGTACGAGGAAGACATGGCTGAAGTAGAGAGATGAAGAATTGAAGAGAAAAGTGAAGTAATTTGACCTTATGACCAAAACACTTCAGAGTCAAAATGTGCACATTAGATTGGATACTGTGGTCGAATCTGCAGCAGCTAAAAATCAAACTCCATGAAGCAAACAGTATTTTGACAGCTTCGTGTACTTCTATATCTTGCAGAAAATACATTGACTATTTTCCCTTTTCATTCAGTCAATATTTGTTTTTCCAAAAGATCTCACAAGCACAAACGCCTCCCAAGTATAACGAGATAAAATATACTGGCTAAGTTATTACTCGAAACTAATAGTTACAGGCTTGTATATAAGTGGAACAAATCATACCTGTAGAAATGAAAGATAATCCGAGGAAAACTCTTACGAGTAACTTAAACATTGTAAATGTTTTCTATAAATAATTTCCACATTACAATATGATTTTCTTTTAACTAATTACTTTCATTAGAACATTTCAAGATTAATTACCATATGTTTTTTTCCGGGATTATATTTTATCTAACGAGGTTAGCTTTTGATATTAAGCTTTGGTTATAATACTTGATAAGAAATACAGTAATTTAAGGAGGGTCCACCACCAGCAAGACAATTTTAAAAACAAAATTAATTTGTATTGTATATTCTTTGTACTTGGTTTTACTGGTTCAGTAAAGGGAGCAATTTAGCCAACATTAGTTCATATATAATTTTTTTATTTAAAATTCCATTTTGCTTTTTCTTCATCGGATAATGCTATAATTTTTTAATGCCATTTTTGCAACTTGCTCATCTAAGATTAGCTCAGTTATTGCTAACAGTCTTTTAGGAAGGTAAATGTTTGATAAGCCAGCTATTTATCAGTCAAGGTTTAATTGCTTCACTGTCTTGATTAGTGAAAATCGGGAGAGCCACGAAATCATAAGAATTTCGTTCAGAGCTCTTATTTTGTTGAAAATATACATCTTGCTTTTGAAGTTAGCTTTTCGTAGATAATGGCTATCTAATCAGCTTTTTAATTATTTTAAAGTTTCTTCCATTGACTGAAAAAATGAATATATACTTTTCTAGCGTATTGAATATGTGCGCACATGTAGACGATGTTTTTGTAGCTAGTGGGATTCATGCTGATGAGCAATGTCTCAGAAATATGACGTCTGGGATGATTTGTTTTGTAAATATGATCCATATCAAATTCAATGATTGAATAAAAATGAGAGGTGGCGGTTGGTTATCAAGTCTGTAGATAGTGGAATGAATATTCTTGTATAGTTCACAGTTGCTCATGGACAATTTATAAATGGACTGTATACAATAGTTGGGGTGGGTGACTGAACTATAACCTCATGTATGGACAAAAATAATATACACTGAAGTGATCATACTCAACTGGAAAATTAAATTACAGTGACTATGGAAACTTAAATATAATAATAATAATTATAATAAATCGAGCAAAATAAACATTGGACTTATTCAGCTGCAAGAGGAATGGCGTGCTATCTAGGGATAGTTCGAGAAAAAACTTCTCAGGCCAAAAGCCAGCAAAGTCTTGGTATTCGGCCATGGCAGCGACGATTAGAGAAAAGATAGCTGACCTTCGTTAGAGAATAGGTACCTTGACTAACTTCCTGTGTAATCCAGATGGTTCTAGTGCCAAGCTTAAAGGTAAAATTGATGAAATTATTGTTCTTGGCTTGGTAAATGAGAACGATCTTATTGAGACTCTATTTAAAGGAAAACAAAGGCTTGTTGCATGTGCGAATAGGATACGGAGATACAAAGAATCACATATGAGAAGAAACAAAAGTCCGTCACGCAGGGGCTGCGTAAACTAAGCAGATTTCCCTCATGAAGTTTAGTAATAGATAAATATACATAATGCTAACACAACACCACTATGAATAAATACAAACGGAAATATGAAATGGAATAATTCAAATCTATGCAGTTTAAGTTTATTTAATACTTTATTTAATTAAAACGTGAAAATTATTTGAACAAACAGCTTTAGTATTGTGAAGATAATGTAATCAGATTTGTTAATACAATTTAATGCAATACACGATTGATAACCTAAAAAAATACCAGGTTGGCACCACTGAGTCTAGGGAGATGTGGCTACTTCCAGTGTCATATCCATTCTGCTGCTTCCTTGCCGACTTCATGTTAGTCCATGATTACAAATTACTTAGTACTTACCTTTTATCTCTTGATAATCATGGAAATAATGTTCTTATTGAATTTTAATAATGATTTCTCAAAAGAATGGAATATATTATCATTAATTACTAACGTACCCAGGGTAGTACTAAAGATTTATTTATATTGAAAATTTAAATGTAAAAAATAATAAACATATTTAATTACTTCATGGGTACTGGGCATTAAATAGTCATGTGCAACGAACATTAAAGAAAAATATGAAATAGCCATCTAATATTTAAAACTTCGGGAGAAAAATTTGACGTAATGCATAAAAGTAATGTTTTGAAAAAGGAATAGAAGCTAAAACTAACTGGTAATTTACATTGCTTGATCTCAAAATTTCATTTCTATAATGTAAAACATTGGCTCAATTTTTAAAAATCCTGTAGTCCTTTATAACAGAATTGAGAGAGGTGTAGCTAGAAATGCTGTTACCCATTCCTGCATATGAAGATCTCCAGGAGAATTACTATTCTTTTGCATCTGTGTATCATGTGTTCTAGATGATCAGCTTCTTGCATGGTGACAATATTTGTTGTTTATCTTTTTCTTCCGTAGCTCCTATCGCTAGTGGCTTTACTGTCACATGCGTGCTGCAAAGGAAAGGTCAAGTAGGAAAAGGTGATTCATTTTTATCATTTATTATTGATTATTTGTGGCAGTGATATTCTACGAATGTTTCAAAATGCTGGAAACTCTGGTGTTGCTCTTATGCCCACTAGCTTGGGGTGATAATTATAAACTGTTCTTATCAACTTAATCTTGACGCGGGAAGCCTCGGGCATTGCAGGAGTACGTGGTCTTGATGGTTTCCATAGGAACAGGTAGGGTTTGCTCTCTTTTAAAATCTAAATTAATGGCTGATGTAGGTACTTGGTCTGTAGAGAATTGAGTGGCCAAGGACTGGAGGCAGCAGTCACAGACCAACCTTGCATAGACAGATTTAAAGAATATTTTAGCTGTTAATCTTTTTTCAGTAGCCCACCCTCTTGAGTCCCACTCCTGGTCGAAGTAGTTATTTGCAGCTGCCTAAACATGCTTATAGAATTTCCTGTCAGTGGTAATCTTGACACAAGGTGGGGTCTCTATATTGATATGCCTCCAAACCATAGCCTAAATAATAAACACACAAGCTAATGCCGCTAAGGCCTTGGTGTTGCCTGTGATGAACGGTGCTATAACGTCTACGAATAAGACCTACTTGGCGACATTGCTGCCCGAAACTTGAGTAAAGCGTCCATTAAGACTATTAGAAGTTGTGAGGTCAATGTGTTGCGGCATCTATCAAGGTCTCCGCAGCCACTTCAACATTCTTACCCTCGCAGAGGTGAACATGGGCAAGGGAGATATTGCTTGGAGGTTCTAGTTGCTGCAGTGTGTTTAGGACACGTGGCAACCACCTGTTGTCATATGCTACAGCTATATCAGTAAAAAAGTCCGTCACGCAGGAGCTGCGTAAACTAAGCAGATTTCCCACGTGAAGTTTTACAATAGAGACATCTGCCTAATAACAACTGTAGTAGTAAGAAACCTCTAAACCTAAAACATTATTTAGGGCGTAATAACCCAGAAGTTTCTAGCCCCAAAAAACAGTTAACCTAACCTCTAAACCTATTCACGAGGGACGAATAGTTATGGAAATGGCCACCAGAGCTCTCGGCGGAAAGTCCGAACATGCAGATTACAAATGCAAATATCTCGGTTAATATTCAAGATAGAGTATAAATGTATATAACAATATTTATAGTAAATTTAATTTGCAATAAGATAGATTTTATAGAATTTTTCGATCCGATGCATAATAACGGAGATATTTCGAATTTTTGAAAATCCCCCCTCTAAACCCCCCCTCCCACTGGTCCGATTTCAGCCGTTAACGAACTTGATCTTCCTTTTTAAATAAAACGATTAAATACCGAGTTTGGTGACGATTAAACAAAAATTGCGACCGCTAGAGTGTTAACAGACAAATATATATATATATATATATATATATATACTAGCTAAGGTACCCGGCGATGCCCGGGAAATCATTGCTGACTGACTAATGATTGTATTTTTATAGCAAGACTTCAATGTGTACAATTGTACTTCCCTCCACGATGTATTGTTTTTTCAAAACAGCCAATCCTTAAGTGTAACTTTCAGGGTTAATAAAATAGAAATTTTAGTTTTGAAGAATATATGAAAATGGGTTCCTAATTTATCCCTCACGACTTTTTGACTCACGGTTTTTGAATAATTCAGACCATAATCATGGGTAGCATTTATCACAATTAAATATCTTCTATAATGAACATATTTCCTGCCAAAAATCAAACCAAGCACATATAGTTTTAGCATAGTTTTATACATAAGATTATATTCGTATTAGTAAGCCTCAGTGGAAATCACTTCCCGTCGTGGCAGCATTCCACAGGAAATAACTAAACTCAATTACCTCCCGTCCATTTCCGCTCTCGCAGGAGCGTTATCATCGTTGTTTTCCTTAGAATATTGATTCAGAATATTATTTTAATAATTTATCTCCCTTATGGAACTAAATAATAGATCCCTAAACATAATTTCATTTATGTTCAAAAAGCTAGATGAGGGGAAGAGAGCCCCCCTGCAACCTAGTAATACTTTAAACATTCATATCGAGTATATATTAAATACCAGAAATGCTCTTATAGTTTATATTCGTTTGTAAAAAAATAAAAAATTTATATGGCAATTAAATAAATAAATGAGGAGGCGACGGAGATTTATAAGCGCACTAATCCGAATCATACTTGCAACTATCATATAAGACTAAAACATAACATCTTTTGTAATAATATGCATTTATTAAAAACACTAAAATAAGCACTAATAAAATTAATGACTCCCATTATGGTTTTAGCATATATGCCGTATTAACTTCATTTACGGCAAAAGTGAATACAACAAAAGTTACTTTAAATAACAAAAGTAAACAACTTTTGCTATGTGCACGTTAGCCGAAAAAAAATAGAAAATGAAAATTGCGAATTTTTATCTCAGGCCTGTCTTATAACCCCCACTCCCGTTTGAACCTAAACATTTTAATGTAGCTTATAATCATGGAAGAATTAATGCTAATTCGCATACCAAGTTTTGTTAAATTCGGTTCAATCGTTTGTGCTCAACAAAATTGTTGGCTTCCGCTTTAGTTTTTAACGCATATCTCGTTTATGTTATACAGCAAAAGTGAATATAACCAAAGTTACTTTAAATAACAAAATAAACAACTTTTGTCATGTGCATATTTGCAGAAAAACCAGTAGAAAAAGAAATATCACTATTTTTAATTTCAGGCCTCCCTTATAACCCCCACTCCTGCCCGTCCCTAGAAATATTGGTATGGCTTATGATAATTAAGGTGTCAGAGATAATACACATACCGAGTTTTATTTAGTTCGGTGGACTCTTTTGTGCCAAATAAAATTGTTGACTCCCGCTATAATTTTTAGCGTATAACACCTTTATAGTTCGGTATACGAAAAAAGTGTATATAACAAAAGTTACTCTAAATAACAAAATAAACAACTTTTGTTATATGCATATTTGCCAAAAAACCAATAGGAAACGAAATATCGCTATTTTTAATTTCTAGCTTCCCTTATAACCCCCACTCCTGTTCGTCTCAGAGCATATTAATATTGCCTATAGTCTAAGGTGGGTTACTGGTAATATACATACCAAGTTTCATAAAATTCGGTCCAGCCGTTTATGCGTGAAAAGGTAACAAACAAATAAACAAACATACACGAAAGAAACAAAATGCAGATATGGTGTCTATGACATGTGAAACAAAAAGTTACAGACAGAGGTTACAATTTTATATATATATATATATATATATATATATATATATATATATATATATATATATATATATATATATATATAGATATACTAGCTCAGATACCCGGCTTTTGTTTGATCGTTACCAAACTCGATATTTAGTCGTTTTATGTAAAAAGAAAGATCAAGTTCTTTAATGGCTGAAATCGGACCAGTGGGAGGGGGAGTTTAGAGGGGAGGATTTTCTTTAATTCAGTGTGCCTGCAGAAAAAAGAAACCGTGAGGAATGCAAGTAATGAGGAAATTTTGCATTCAGGAGATCTCGACGAGGATGATGAAGTATTTCAGATTATAGAGGACTTTCCAAAGAAGAGACTTTTTGTGAACTTATCGGTTCCTTCCCGAACTGGTCCGAAAACACTGAAATGCCAGCTTGACAGTGGAGCAAACTTTTATGTCATAGGCTTAGAAACCTTGAAGAAACTATTTGGGCCCTCGTCATAGATTAAACTACAACCTAGTAAGACAATTTTGGCGTTTTATTGAGGTGAGCCTACTTCCTTAGTACAAATAAAGATATATGTAATTTGGAACAAAAAGAAATATCGCCTTAAATTTGAAGTGATCAACACGCAATACAACCTCCTTATTGGAGCAGAGGATAGATTGCGACTGGGGCTGATTTCTTTAGACGAAGGTGTTTCCGACTTAAAGCGTCAAATGATACGAAATTGATATTGACATCATTTCCAGATATAGGCCAAGGACTAGGTTGTTTTCAGGGATTGTACGACATAAAATTAGACGAGTCTGTACATCCAGTTATTACTCCAAGAAGATACCCAGTTTCATTGCCAGAAAATCATATTAAATGATCTGGAAAAATGCAGAGGGCTTGAGTTCGTAAATGTGACAGATGAGAGACTGCAAGAAGTTAAAATGAAATGCAATGAGGCATTGCAAAATTTAATGCTCGTAATTAAGCATTCAAAGAGGTTGTCCTGAGAGAAAATCTTACTTATCCGAAGAGGTACGCAAGTTCTAGAATTTCCGAAATGAACTGGTTGTAGAAGATGGTGTAATACTTAACACGTTTGCTGCTGAAGTGTATATATGATATACTCCACCACAATCTGCACCGGTCCCCGGCGTCCGATGTCTCTCCTAACGTTGAAATCTGTATCGGACCCCGGGGACCGACGTAGTTTTCGAAGGTAACGCTATCTCTTGACAATTCTAGTGAACTGAATGAATGAATTAGCAGAGCCATCAGTCCTTCAACCCAAGAACTAGCTCTAGCAAAGCCAGGAGCGGTCCACGGCGAACTCGTCTCGTCAAGAAGTCGTATCACTGTCACTTTCACTGCTGTCGGCAAGAGTTACAGATAGTGCTTATTCTACTAATTTCCGACCACGAGACATATTATGTGGAACACAACGGTAAATGAGTGGGTGAGGGGCATGGAAAGTAAAACAGATTCAAGTCAGTTCATGTTTGATCAAGTTTTGACTGGAATTAGCATCGGGCCCGGGTGGTGGTGCCGTACCCAATTCGAGTTTCTCTATTTCTAGACGGTTACTGTCCCCGGCGTCCTATAGTATTTTTCCAGATTAAATAAAGCTACAGGTTCTAAGAATAAATTACATCCAATCCCCGTTAAAATATCTCTCATAATAAGCTTACTACAGCTTTCGTTTTTTGGAGTATACTGAAGGAGAGGGGACCCGTTCTCATAGACTTGATGACGATCGGACCCCGGGGACCGATACAGCAGCGAACGTGTTAAGGGAGAACAAATTGTTTTACCTTCGGTAATGATTAAAAATCTTTTGAAAAAAAAAATACATGCTTCTCAACAGGGAACAGAATCATGCATAACAAGAGCCAAAGACGGTTTCTTTTGGTTTGGAATGGCCAGTGACATCAAGAAGTTTGTGGAGAGGTGTAATGTAGGTTCTGTAGAAAATATGCGCCAGCTCAGCCCAAACAACGGTAGAGATGGAAGGAACGGAAGAGAGCCAACAAAGCAGGCTATGACCGTGGAGCTGGAGCCCTGCCTCCGCTCCAGGTCGGGCAGAAGGTCTGGCTAAGGTGACACCCTTAGTTCGAGCTGACCCTTGGATGGAAGGCATCGTAGTCCAGAAGGAAGGGGAGAGGAGCTGTGTCGTCGAGGTGGCTGGCGGCGGGTGGTAATAGAAGGGTCATCCTACGTCGATTCTGGTTGGATGTAGCGGGGCGAAGTGGGGGTATGCCTGGCGAAGGCTGGCCCTGAGAAGGGCCGTTAGGGGGGAGAGTGGGGGGGGGGGGTCAAACAGACGGATAAACAAACGGACAAAACTCCCAAAGAACCCACCCACCCTCCAATAATCCTTCCTCGCTCAATATACGAGGCTTCAGAGGTCTCTGCTCACCTCAGGCGGAACAACATATCCGCCTTTAGAATACAACCTACTAGGTTTGAGCTTCGCATATTGTCCGAGGACTCCACCCCCTATAACACCATCCTCTCCCTGTACCGACAACCCACCAACCCGGTCCTCCACCACACCTTCGCACCTAGTGGCACTAAGAGGAGCACGAAGTTCCTAATATTAGAGCTGAAAAAGGATCACCTCCTTTCAGAAGTTGAGGAGGCGTTAGACCACCCTAAGCTTGTCAGCGTAGTCCGCATGAGGGACATAGAGCCCATCTTGGCCACGTTTAAGCCTGATTACGACGCAAAACATGTGAGGGACATAAAGGCCATCAGCAACATTGTCATCTGGGTGAGGGAGTATAGACCTACCCAGGACATACCTGAATGCCACTCCTGCCAAAACTTTGGCCACACAAAGGCATATTGAGCACGCGGTGGCAGACTGCAGTAGGCAGCAATTCAAACTTAAATGTGCAAACTGCAACGGAGATCACCCCGCCTCCTTCCGCCAGTGCCCTTTCAGGCTGGAGATTCTGGAACGACTATAAGTCAAGAAAAGTGCCCCTGCGCCCACCTATATCCCCGCTCCCTCCCCGACCCACAACCCATGGATTGCTCGCCAAGCCATCTGTCACATTTACGAACTCAAGCCCTCTGCAGTTTTCCAGATCATTTAATATGATTTTCTGGCAATGAAACTGGGTATCTTCTTGGAGTAATAACTGAATGTACAGACTCGTCTAATTTTATGTCGTACAATCCCTGAAAACAACCTAGTCCTTGGCCTATATCTGGAAATGATGTCAATATCAATTTCGTATCATTTGACTCTTTAAGTCGGAAACACCTTCGTCTAAAGAAATCAGCCCCAGTCGCAACAAAGAAGTCTTTTGTGCCAAATAAAATTGTTGTCTCCAGCTATAATTTTTAGAGTATAACGCCTTTATACTTCAGTATACAATGATAGTGTATATAAAAAAAAGTTTCTTTAAATAACAAAATAAACAACTTTTGTTATGTGCATATTTGCCGAAAATGCAATAGGAAACGAAATATCACTATTATTAATTTCAGGCCTTCCTTATAACCCTCACTCCTGCCCATCCCTAGAAATGTTAGTATTGCTTAATATAATGAAGGCGTTAGTACTAATTCACATAACCAGTTTGGTTTAATTCGGTTGAGTCTCTAGTGCCAAATAAAATTGTGGACTCCCTCTTTAGTTTATAGCGTATAACTCATTTATGCTTCCGTATACGGCAAAAGTGCATATTACAAAAGTTACTCTAAATAAAAAAATAAACAGCTTTTGTTATGTGCATATTTGCTGAAAAAGCAATAGGAAACGAAATATCGCTATTTTTAATTTCAGGCCTCCCTTATAACCCCCACTCCTGCCCGTCCCTTGGAATGATATTATAGCTTATTATAAGGAAATCGTTAGTATTAATTCACATAGCGAGTTTGGTTTAGTTCGGTTGAGTCTTTTGTGCCAAATAAAATTGTGGACTCCCGCTATAGTTTTTAGCGTATAACTCATTTATACTTCCATATACGGCAAAAGTGCATATAACAAAAGTTACTCTAAATTACAAAATAAACAACTTTTGTTATGGGCATATTTGCTGAAAAAGTAATAGGAAACGAAATATCGCTATTTTTAATTTCAGGCCTCCTTTATAACCCCCCACTCCTGTTCGTCTTAGAGAATATTAATATAACCTAAAGTTTAAGTTGGGCTAGTAGTAATATACATACCAAGTTTCATAAAATTCGGTTCAGCCGTTTATGCGTGAAAAGGTAACAAACAAACAAACACACAAACATACACGAAAGAAACAAAATGCAGATATGGTGTCTATGACATGTGAAACGAAAAGTTATCGTGAAATTTCGCGAAAAAAATCAATGTACAGACAGAGGTTACAATTTTATATAGATATAGATATAGATATATAAAAATGTAACCTCTGTTATGAAATGTAAAAAATGTAACCGAATTTTATGAAACTTGGTATGTATATTACTCCTAACCCAACTTAGACTTAAGGCTATATTAATATCCTCTGAGACAAACAGGAGTGGGGGTTATAAGGGAGGGCTGAAATTAAAAATAGCAATATATCGTAATAATGTTTTCGGCAATTATGCACATAACAAAAGTTGTTTATTTTGTTATTTGGAGTAAGTTTTGTTTTATACACTTTTTTCGTATACCTATTTTTAAATGAGTTATACATTAAAAACTACTGCGGAAGTCAACAATTTTATTTGGCACAAAAATTCAATCGAACTAAACTAAACTCGGTATGCGAATTAGCACTATCGCCTTTCTTATAATAAGCCATACTAACATTTCTTGGGACGGGAAGGAGTGGGAAAAGGAAGGCCTGCAATGAAATAAAGTGATATTTCGTTCCCTATTGGGGTTTCGGCAAATATGCACATAAAAAAAGTTGTTTATTTTGTTATTTAGAGAAATTTGCTCAAAAATTCTTTTCAATATGAACTACCAGGTACCTCACCTGGAAAAATTAATTCAAATTATAATATATTATTATAATATTGTGTCCCTAATAATTTAAATCTATGCATAATGCACAGAAAACGGGAAATATGACAATATGGAGGACAGTAAAGTCCCGGGCGAAACCGGGTATCTGAGCTAGTATATATATACATATTTGTCTGTTAACGCTCTAGCGGGCGCAATTTTTGTTTGATCGTATCTAAACTCGGAATTTAATCGTTTTATGTAAAAAGGAAGATCAATTTCGTTAATGGCTGAAATCGGAACAGTGGGAGGGGGGGTTTAGAAGTTTTTTTTTTTGAAAATTCAAAATATCTCCGTTATTATGCGTCGGATTGAAAAATTGTATAGAATCAATCGTATTGCAAATTAAATTTACTATAAATACCCCCCCCCCCCTGAAGATGCCCTGGAAGCAAGAAGTAAGAACTTACGTACATAGCGGCTTCACGAGAAAATCATCAATGTAAGTGTATGCAAAACTTAGTGGCCTGTATTGGGAAAATAAGGTTGGTTCCGATAAAGGTTAACTAAACATGGTTGGTACAGGAAAATAAGAGTACTCATATTTGTCACCTTTTGGCTGCGACCAGGGGGGTGCCATTCGGCAGGTGCGCAGATCAAAAATTTTTGCGACTTTGGCGCATGACGTCACTGGGCTGAACAGAGCTTTGTTTACATCGTGATCATCGTTGTGTTTTTAGTTAATTGTTTTATTTTCCATTGTTATAAGTGACTTTTTTCTTTCAAAATGAGTGAGTGTGCTATGGCAACATGTTCCAACAACTCTAGGAGAACAGGCAAGTCTGTATCTTATCACCGGTTCCCGAAAAACGAAGAAATTAAGAAACAGTGGATAGTTCTGTGTAGACGAGGAGATTTGAAATTTAATCCTACTTTTGCTCGGGTTTGTTCAGAACATTTCAGTGATAGTGATTACCAAAGGAATTTACAAGCAGAATTGTTAGGCTATGTTCCTAATAGATTGATATTAAAAGAAGAAGCTGTGCCGCATCTTAATTTACCAGTATCGTCCGTAAGTAAACAAACACCTACTAGCTCTACTTCTGACTCAAAATGTGAAACATCTAGAGACTGTAGGAGTAAAAAACGTGAAATAACTCAACGTGCCCTGCGTCACATTAATGAGATTTCTCCCAAAAAGCTGAAAAGTGATTTTTCATGTAATACAGAAGAAGTTGATTGTGATGGATGTATTCTCTTAAAGGAAAAAATTGCTGAATATGAATCCCAATTAAAGTCCTTGCTGATCCAAGTAAAAAATTTAGAAAGTAATAACTTTAATTTAAAAAAGAGAGTTACTAAATTGCTAACAGTTTTTACCAGATAAAAATGCAAAAAGAAGAAAAAATGCAGTGAAAAAAGAAATGGAAAGGATTTGTTATCCAATATTATCCAAAGCTCAAATTCAGAGCATACACTCAAAAAATATCAGCAGCAACTGTTTTGGACAAGACAGACTTCATGCGAATGGGAGCTTTTAAAATGTAAGAAAAGAATAATTTTCTTGTAGTGTTTCCTATAGACACTATAGGAGTATATTTCCATGCTCCATCATTAATGATATAACATGTTTCCTTCGCAGTTATTTATTCTATGGGACAGTGCGGTTTCAATGCATACACTCAAAAAATATCAGCAACAACTGTTTTGGACAAGACGGACTTCATGCGAATGGGAGCTTTTAAAAAGGTAAGATTTAAAATATCAGAAACAGAATAATTTTCTTGTATTGTTTCCTATAGAGCACTATAGGAGATTATTTCCCATGCTCCATCATTAATGATATTACATGTTTCCTTCGCAGTTATTTATTCTATGGGACAGTGCGGTTTCAATGCATACACTCAAAAAATATCAGCAGCAACTGTTTTGGACAAGACAGACTTCATGCGAATGGGAGCTTTTAAAAAGGTAAGATTTAAAATATTAGAAACAGAATAATTTTCTTGTATTGTTTCCTATAGGAGATTATTTCCCATGCTCCATCATTAATGATATTACATGTTTCCTTCGCAGTTATTTATTCTATGGGACAGTGCGGTTTCAATGCATATGCTCCAACATCTGTGCCATTTTCTTCACAAGGATGCTACTGGAACCAGGGATTCCCTGCGGCTCAAAATGTTAGCATATTTTTATTACAAGGAGGACTACATGCCAATGACAGCTTTTTTTTTTTTAAAAAAAAAGATAAGTTTTAAAGTCTGAGTAACAGAATTATCTTCTTGTAGTGTTTTCTATAGAGCACTATAGGAGTTTATTTCCCATGGTCTATCATTAATGATATTACATGTTTCCTTCACAGTTAGTTATTCTATGCATATGCTCCAACATCAGTGCCATTGGAACCAAGGATTCCAGTGACTAAATATAAGCATCTTTTTATTACAAGGAGGACTACATGCCAATGATAACCTTTAAAAATCTTGTACCTATATTGACTAGCTGATGTTTAACATAATTTAGTCATTTTTATTCATTTTTAACTGGGTATCATTGTTTATTGCTTGGTTAATCTCAATTTTATTAACTTTTATTTGTTTGTATAATAGAAGTCATTACTGTTTTCATGTTTTGGAGATTTCATCTTATTATAGTAAAGTTTTACTTTTTGTTGTGCTAATTACCTAGAAAAATTACGATTTTTAAATGTAACCCAACATATATAAATTTTAAGGAACTATTATGTATTTATTTTTAATGGAATCTAATTTGTACATGGTTTATTTGAAATAAAATATATTCAACTAAAGTAATTTGTATCATTTACAGACATATACCATTTTAACAATTTTTTATTCGCCAAATTAATCAGAAAACTGCTTATATTGATCGTATTTCGGCTTGTCCGCCAGGAATCTTTCAGCCCAGTGACGTAGAGGCTTGCTGCATTCTGATTGGCTACTCGCGAATGGCGCTACCTTATCTTATACGTGTTCGCGGAAGAATCAACTCCGCGAAGAGTGAAGAGGCGCATGACCTCATGACGTCATCCACCGCCACTCATCCTTGCCCTGGACTGGGGACCTCGCTGCCAGCGCATCCAGCCACGAGGGGGACCGGCAGGAAAGGGCAAGAAGGAGACGAGTGAAGATGGCAGCCTAGTGCGGCGAGTAAAACGGAGTCATCATCATCGAACTGAAGAACCACCTCAAAATGCAGGAGTAGTCCTAAAAGGGCCCGTCGGGCGATGAAGCCCGGAAACAAGGAGGGGGAGAAATCCAGACAATAAAAAATAGTGAGTACTCACCTTTTATTTAAATTACACCGCACTTCGAAGCCAACAGGCATAAACCACATCATGGGCCCCACCGAGCAACATACATTACCACAAGTTCAACTCAACCCAGAGCAGCTCACCCACCCAACGTCGCCAGACACTCAAAGATTTAGTTATAATTTATTTGTAATATCTACCACAAAATGGTCCATGTAATTATAATATTGTAAATAACCATGCCTTGTTGTTTGCCCCACCAATACCCCACCATTCATCGCAACATATACAGTCCACTCTCTCAAACTAACAAAATAAGGGGCGAAGGGGCATCTCCCTATATCCCATAATGGGATCTTCAAACAATGGTCCAACCGGGCCGGATCCAACAAACATGGTCCTCCGGGCCGGATATGACCCACAAACAATGGTCACACCAACCGATTGACCCCACAAACATGGTCACCAACCAATTGACCTCAAAATATGGTCCAGTAAGACCTGATTGATAAAGCTTGATGCAAAATGTTTCAATAATAAAAATCATACCAGATTCACTGCCATCAAGCTCATATACATTGAATAATAATGACCATGCTGTATGTAACGCCAAGTGCATAACAGTAATTGATAATAATTCATAAACAAACAGCTGTTTTAATTAACATAAATTAAATCCCCTCTTGATTTTGTGTGAAAGACAGAATTAAACTATCTACTGTATTAATCTAAAATTTTTAGAGAATCAGTCTTTGTTAACTTATTTTACATTATTTTATAGTTACATAAGAGTATAACCTATTCCAACAATTTACCATGGTTTACCAGTGTGCTTTATGCATTTATTTGTCTTTATTCATTTTCAAAATCAATTTACATTATTATTAACATTGTCGATGCTCATTCAAGCATCATTCAATTTTAATTCAAATCTTACCTGAATCTAGCATTTAGTAACTGTAATGTGAATAGAACAGTTATTCACAAGTGAATATTTATTTTATTTCATAAAGCACATATGTATATCTAACCCATGTTCTCATGCATTAACATATACATTATTATTTAACTCAGTTACTTTGCTCATAGTTTTTATTTAATCAATTTACTATGATTTACCAGTGTGTTTTATGCATTTGTTCACCTTAATTCATTTCCAAAATCAATTTACATTATTATTAACATTGTCGATGCTCATTCAAGCATTATTCAATTTTAATTTAAATCTAACCTGAATTTAGCATTCAAATTGCATTTAGTAACTGTAATGTGAGTAGAACAGTTACTCACTAGAGAATATTTATTTTATTTTCATAAAGCACATATATCTAACCAATGTTCTAATGTATTAACATATACATTAATATTTAACTTAGTTACTTTACTCATAGTTTTTATTTAATCAATTTACTATGATTTACCAGTGTGTTTTATGCATTCGTTCATCTTATCAACATTGTCGATGCTCATTCAAGCATTATTACAATTTTAATTTAAATCTTAACCTGAATTTAGCATTCAAATTGCATTTAATGTATAATACAGTTATTCACTAGAGAATATTTATTTTATTTTTCATAAAGCATATATCCAATCAATGTTCTCATGTATTAATATATATACATTATCATTTTAACTCTGTCTTTACTCATAGTTTTTATTTAATCAATGTGCTATGATTTACCAGTGTGTTTTATGCATTTATTTGTCTTTATTCATTTTCAAAATCAAGTTGCATTATTATTAACATTGTTGATACTCATTTAAGGATTATTCAATTTTAATTTAAATCTTATCTGACTTTAGCATTCAAATTGCATTTATTAACTATAACATAAGTAGCACAGTTATTCAAAAGTGAATATTTATTTTATTTTCATAAAGCACATATACCTAACCAATGTTCTCATGCATTAATATATTTATTCTTATTTAGCTCAGTTTTTTCGACTCATAATTTCTTTATCACTACACAATGTGTATTTGTTTAAGCAATTTAATTGGCAATATGGTTATTTCAAATAACTCATACCCTACATTAATACTTATAAGAACTTGGCATGGATTCTACAAATGTAACCTCAAAATGCTTCATTTCACTACTTTACTTTATTTTATCAATGAAGTTCACATGTTGTTTAATCATTTTCAGTAAATGAATTTTGTAAATGTGACTGACATTCTAGCTTTAGTGTTTACCTGTGACCAGAAAGGAATTTGTACACAATCTATTCAAACAAAGTTACATTTATTAAACACAGTAGCATTATCAAATACATCATTCAAAGTACATCTAACAGTTAATCCAAGAGATCACTAATTCAAGCATTGTAACGTTATCATTCCTCAAAACAGGTGAGATCCCTTATCTATAAAAGGTTTCAACAGGGTTACAGCTCTCTCCCTGTTACATAGAGCTCACTCACCTATTAAAGGGCATACATGTATTACCTGCTTAGACTACCTCACTGCTGTGACGTCATACACCCTTTGTGTTCTCTACTCCCCTTCTTCGCTTAGTCACATTATCATTATATTAATCATGGGGCTCCCTTTGTTTATATTTTCTTCTTCGAATATGACTTCTCCTTGTTCTCCTCCTTTTCTTGTATTCCCTTGTTTCCAGCTGTCGCTCGACTGGCTTGAAACACATTATTGATTATAATCAAGACATCTTTCTTTGATCTTTGATCAAAATGCCCGAGTCAATTCCAGACTATGCTCATTCCATCGCTCGCCTAGAACGGCGATTAAAAAGGCTGAATCGTGACATCAACAGCGTCACTGAAGCCTCCAAATTCAGCCTCGAAGATGACAATGCGATTCGACACTTCAAATCTGTTTTCAAAACTGCCCAAACCGAATGGACAGAGTTCCGAGAAGTATGGAATGAAAGAGATGAATTGCTATTGTTAGATGGTAGAGAAATCAACTTCTCTGACGTATGGTCGACACTGTACGACGCCACCAGACGCATCATGATAGATGCTGAAACCACTCACACGCGCATCCAAGAGCGCTTCAACCAAGAAACCATTGATGCAGCCCAACATCAAATCGGATTCGATTCCACAAATCGACAACAATTCTTAAACACAACACAGGTGTCAACCCCCAGGACGCACCTCCCTATCATTGAAATTCCCAAATTCCATGGCGACTTAACAAAATGGAACCACTTCAAAGACACCTTCAAGTCCTTGGTCCATGACGAACCATCTATCACAAATGTTGAGAAGTTCCACTATCTCCTCAGTGCACTGAAGGGTGAGGCAGCTGCTTTGGTATCAAGATTTCAGGTGGACGACCGATCATACATCCTTGCTTGGGAAAAGCTCGTAAAACAATACGACAACCCTCGCGTGCTTGGCTCATTGTACATCCAAAGAATGCTGGAGTCCAACACCAGATCTCTCCCGACACCAACAAAGAGATATGAAGCTTATCTTGCTAATATCTGTGACAGCCTTGACGGCTTTCGTTCTCTCGATCTTGAAGACAAGGGAGAATTCGCATTGGCGATTCTTGCGCTTCGAGACTTGGACCCGGAAACGCGAAGAGGTTTTGAGTTAAGCCTCAAGGACAGCACGAGGTCACCGACAGCCGACGATGTAATAGAGTTCGTCAGACAGCGTCTAGGGGCCATCAAGTTTTCAAACCAATTTTGTTTTCAATCCGAAGCTCCTGCGAAACCACGACGCCAGAGTCCCTACAACACAAGATCCCGTGAGACTCCACCCAATCGCTTCTCTCAGAAGTACTCCACCGTCAACCTTCACTCAACCTCAAGATCTCCAGAAGCTCGAACAGGAGCATGGACTGCCCGGTTCCAACGTCCGCACGCTTGGAGCACCTACTCCAATCCCATCCTTCCTAAATGCCCATTCTGCAAGGGAAAACATTACCTCCTAAGGTGTCCTGAATTCATTAATATTCCCAGTCGGGAACGCATCGCATTCACTGAGCGATCGAAGTGCTGCAAAAATTGCTTGAGGGAAGATCATCCAACAACGAAATGTCCCTCAAAGTACAACTGTCGGCGTTGCAACAAAAGGCACCACACCCTCATTCATAATGAAGAGGGCACGCCCATCCGCGCATCCTCTCCTAGACCACCTTCGAAAAAGACGCAAGATACACCTGGAGGTAGCGGAGTAACATTCACCGCTTACGGCTCAACAACGCAGCACACACCGGAAGGAACAGATGCGGTCCTCCTGGGGACGGTACAGCTGATAATAAAGGGATCCAACGATCGTCTGTACAAGGTACGAGCGCTTCTTGACTGCGGGAGCCAGCACACATTCATCTCCAAGGCACTCGCTTATAAGATAGACCTTCCTGTTCGGCACTTCAAGCGTCGCATCGCCGGCAACACCACAACGGCAAGACCAATGGGAATCATGCCCATCGAATTGAAGCCGCTCGATATTGACAGAGTTCTCACGACTGACGCTATCATAATCGACTCGATAGCTCCCCGCCTTCCTAACCAAGACCTTGACCCTAACATCTGCAAATCGTTTGCAAACCTTCAACTGGCTGACACCACATTTGGACAGTCCGGAGCAATTGACCTACTCATAGGTGCGGATCTCTATCCCTTAGTGGTCACCGGAGCTCCCTACGCCTCCGAAGTGCCTGGGTTCTTCCACATCCCAACTATATTTGGTTTGACAGTCATGGGTAGGTCACAACGCCACAAGTCTACTGAATCCTCATCTTTTTTCACCACGTCTCCTGCTGACACTGTGGAACAACGGCAGCGCATTCGGAAGGTTCAGAAACCTGCCCCAGTTAAGCGGAACAGTCCAGGTGAGGAAGCATGCAAAGAACATTTCTACCGCACTTATGCCCGCACTCCCAAAGGGCGTCATATCATGCGACCATGTAAGGCTGCACCTGCCGATGTGGGAAACAACAGGAACATGCTGATGAAAAATTCTGCACCCTCGAGTACAAACTTCGCAAAGACCATGACCTCGCGCAAAATTACCACGCATTCATCCAAGAATACATCAGGTTGGGCCACAGGACTTCCACCTCATCGCCATACCACATATGGTATACCACGTCATGGCGTTTGGCAAGAGGCTCTATTGAGGAAGCCATACAACTTCCGACGAAACTCATCGCCTCATTTGCTCAAGGAGGCTTTCAACTGGGCAAACGGTCAAGTTACAGCACTCGTCCCGAACACCATGGAGTCCGTATAGGCAGTCAGCATGCCACCTCCAGACAACCATATTTTTTGTATTTTATATTTTTGATAAGGTCCTGTTACTCAGATGGGGCTCAAAAAACGACACCATCTCATCCAACCACTTTAATCCTTCACACCATCATTACATCCTGAAGCGAAGGATTCTAAAGGGTGAAGAAGAATTATTACTTTTCTTATTTTTTTTCTTTTTGGAGGTATACATTTTTTTTTATTATGATTCTCTTCGAGATCACAAGTTTCATCATTTCTTTCTTTATTATTCCAACTTGCAAACATTTTTATTCCTTAGAGGATCTTTATTTTTTTTTATTCAATAACAGCCCCCCACTCACTCACACAAAAACACAGACGCCACACAAACACACACCACAAATGGCTCTGTGCTTTAGATCTAAGTTAGTTTTTAGTTTTTAATTAGCCCTAGCTAATTCAAGGTGGGCGGTTTGTTCGCGGAAGAATCAATTCCGCGAAGAGTGAAGAGGCGCAAGACCTCATGACGTCATCCACCGCCACTCATCCTTGCCCTGGACTGGGGACCTCGCTGCCAGCGCATCCAGCCACGAGGGGGACCGGCAGGAAAGAGAAAGTAGGAGACCAGTGAAGATGGCAGCCTAGTGCGGCGAGTAAAACGGAATCGTCATCATCGAACTGAAGAACCACCTCAAAATGCAGGAGTAGTCCTAAAAGGGCCCGTCGGGCGATGAAGCCCGGAAACAAGGAGGGGGAGAAATCCAAACAATAAAAAATAGTGAGTACTCACCTTTTATTTAAATTACACCGCACTTCGAAGCCAACAGGCATAAACCACATCATGGGCCCCACCGAGCAACATACATCACCACAAGTTCAACTCAACCCAGAGCAGCTCACCCACCCAACGTCGCCAGACACTCAAAGATTTAGTTATAATTTATTTGTAATATCTACCACAAAATGGTCCATGTAATTATAATATTGTAAATAACCATGCCTTGTTGTTTGCCCCACCAATACCCCACCATTCATCGCAACATATACAGTCCACTCTCTCAAACTAACAAAATAAGGGGCGAAGGGGCATCTCCCTATATCCTTTAATGGGAAGCCTCTTCGATCCCCAAACAATACGTACCTTGGCTGCGACCAGCTAACTCGAATCCACTTCTAAAGGCGATTCTCGTTCAGCTGATCAGCTACTATTCTCGACCTCGAACTCTCCAGGATTCGGCACAATCTATAGGGTTCATCTAATACTCGAATTAGTATTACGAAATGCTTCTGACCTACGTGGACTCATGGAGCGAGAATGAGGTGTTTGGTGCCTTCTCCCTCCGTTGGGGGCGCCACCTCGATCAAGGACCACATGTACAAGTATCAAACAGTAAGCATGTAATCTAAATGAGATAAATAGACTTCTACTCACTTCAGATCCACTCGCAACCGAATTGAGGCCGATTTCATAGGAGAAAACCAAAATGTATTTGAATGAACCAACCAATATGCTTCCTCTATAAGATGAAAATTCGTCTATAGGAAATGCCATGGGAAAGAGCTTTTTTCGGATGATGGAAAGGATCTGGAGTTGAAGAAAAGAATTTCATCGATAAAGATTCTTACAATATCTCCTTATTATATTATTACTAAAAAACTTTACATGACAATGGCTGAAGGTGCAACTTCATATGATCGAAAAGTAATTTTGATAAATCATATTCCAAACAACCTTACAGGTAGAATAATGTCCAATACCAGTTATACCGGCTGGCGGGCTTAAAAACTCAAATTTCGAGGGATTTAGGTAATTTTCGATGAAATGGGTGTCTATGTAAGCTAGTCTATATAAGTAACATTTGGTCACAAGGATATGATAGTTGTTTGTAACTTGGGTTGCGCACACAGCGAAGTGATATTGGTATATGTGTAATGTTCGTCTCGTGGTTTTAGTACGTCGTGTTTTACATTCTAGTAATCGTCCTTTTATGCAATTAGAGTCTTAGTACAATTAGTGAAATAAACTTTATGGTTTTGTTAATCTAAGTGAACGGTATCTAATTGTTTCTTAGTTGTGTACAAGTATTTCTGCTTTCTTATGTCCCATTCGTTCCTGTTTTGTGTTTTGGCAAGTATGATAGAGCGTTTTCTGAATCAATTATGTTTTTAAAACAGATTTATTGATATATATCTGTGTTACATTGCATAAGTATGGTCTACACAGCTATATCTTTAAAATAAAAAAGATATTAATAAAGTTACAAAATACCTATATATGCAGTTTCTACCTTTTCAGAGCTAAAAAGTATTTCACATATAAGAAATGAGGCCATTGACCAAGCAGCGTATGGTAGCTCGGATTTCGTCTCTTCTTTTAATACATTCTTTAAATACTAATTCCATTGGCTATATAAAAACACACACACGCAAAATAGACTCAAATATAAATAAATATATATATATACATATTTTATTTTTAATTTTGTCTAATGTTTTCTGTGAGCGCAGCTGATGGTATAAATTGTAAAAATGAGACAAATATATTTAGACTTTATTTCTGACTAGGATCAGGAAATAGGAAAGGTTTAATATAATAATTATGATTATATTATTAAATAACATATTTATATTTCTCAAACATGTCAAAAAAATATAATAATAATAAATGAAGCAACTATGAACTTGGAGATGAATGCTGCAGCAGCTCCAGACTTTGAGCTGGCCTTCTTCCTTCCTTCATCTTCTTTGCTTTCAGTCTTTGGGAATTGTCTTTTCTTGTTGCAGTATGGTTCCTTGCACGTTTCACACAGAACTAGTTTGTAGTCCTTATCGCCTTTGGCTTTTTCACAATAGTCTTCACGACCACAAATATATTTCGCATGTTGATCGCCACGAGAAGTCGTAACTGTAAGTCAATAATAAATAACTGATTATAAGGTAATATCAACTGCTGTAGGTATTTACAATACAGATATTTGTTATACTCGTATTATGACGCCATTGCTGAACATATATCAGATGGCATCGGCTCTTTAATGAACACTAATCTAGTATAATTGTTTATAACAATATTCACAATATATTTAATTTTCAATACGATAAGTTCTGTACAATTTTGCAATCCGACATACGGTAACGAAGGTATTTCGAAATTCCTCCCCTATAAACCCTCCCACTTGTCTGATTTCAGCTATTAACGAACTTGATAAAACGATTAATTTTCGAGTTTGATAAGAATCAAACAAAAATTGCGACCGCTAGACCAGTAACAGACAAATCTAACTTTCTATCTATACAGGGTGTCCCAACTTCCCCTGCCATCCCCCTTCAAATCCCCAATTAGAGGCTGAGACTTGGTATAACGTAATTGTGACACCTGAAGAATCTTTTCAGCCCATATTCAATCTTGTAACTTTCTCCAGTGGCCATAACTTTGGAATTTTCAATGCCATACTTTTTATCACGGATTCTTGTAGAAAATCAAATTCAAAAATTAATTTATACCGGTGTATTCTTCGGTTTGACGCATCCTTTAGTCATAAAATGCACAAATTTTTAATTTACGTTTTATTGAAAAATGATGCCACATAAAAGTGGTAGCCAAGAAAATTATCTTTGAAAGAATTTCAATTAAAGAGAAATGCGTTATGAAAAAAAATCTAAATGACGCAGGTGGAAAAATGTATCCCTTTTACAAGTAATTACAACGTAATTAGTTTAAAATAAATTAGTTATAAAAAAGTTCTTATAGGTTTTTTGATATTTTGATGTCTTTCGGAGTAAACATTTTTTCTGAATTTATTCAGGAATTATTGTTGTGCTATTTCTTTTTAAATATTATTTTCATCTTATCTTTTTACAAAATTATCTTTGTAAAAAATCTATAGGAAAAGAATGAAATAAAGAAGAAAAAAAATATTTAAAAAGAAATAACTCTCGGAAAAACATCAACATTCCTTGTTTTAATTTATTTTACTTAGTAATTACTTGTAAAAGGAATATATTTTTCCACCTGCATACTCCATCTACTAGGGAAGAATCATCAAGAATACTTTTGCTCCATTTATTGGTGACGAGGTCATTTTGCTGTAGAGCATCTGTGGCATAATTCAGGGAGACGTGTTAAGGAGTCGTCAATCTCTTCCTAGTGATTCATTTCAGCTCCAAATTGTTCTCCGGGAAGTCAGCCACTATTCCTTGACATTTCCTCAATATTACTTCAGAGAACATTTAATAATACTTACAAAGATAAGTTACGCATACTTGGCCCATGCTGCACATTGCCTTTTTACCATCACCAACATTGCACATCGAATCTGAAACAAGAAAAGTTTTATTAACAGTGAAAGATACAGACTAATGAGGTATTTCCATAATCTAACCGACGATTATTTTGAGCAACTGTTACTTGAATATTACCAGAAAGCGATTAGCAGTAAAAACATTTGGTTGGTAATAATTCCATGTTCTTTTAATATGTCTATACTTCACCTATTATCACTGAATAATCATGGAAATAATGATATTATTTTATTTTTAGAATGATTTTCCTAAATAAATATATTATTATTATTTATTAACGTACCCAGGATAGTACTCAAGATTTCTTTATATTTAATTATTTTTAACAATGCCTAGAAAATTTAAATGTACATAATAATAAACTATTTAATTACTTCATTTGTATATGAAATTCGAGTGAAATGAACATAAAACAAAAATTCGAAATAGACATCTAATATTTAAAACTTCGAGACGAAAATTTGATGTAACGTAGCAAGATGGCGACAGGTGAAGAATTCTTAGAAGAGCTTTTAGAAAACCCATTTTTGAACCGCTTTTGAACCCGTGTTTATTAAAGACACTAAAAGATCTAAAGTTCAAATTAAGAACACATCACAAGACATATTGAACAAAGCACGCGAGTGTATTAAGAAATTAATAGAAGAAAACAAGAAACTGAAGAAATGTGTTGAGGAAAAAAAGGAACAAGAGATAACCTCTACAATACCTCAAAGAAAAGAAATATCATATTCTGAAATAGTAAAAAATGTAAGTAAAAAAACCACATTTATCAAACCACATAGCAATAATTAAAAACAAGTCCAAAGAATCAAATATTGATACTAAAGCGGCTTTTAAACAGGAAATAGATCCCTTAACTATGAAAATTGGGTTTCAAAAAATCTCACCTACCAAAGCCGGCCACTTATTTATAAAAGTACTCCAAAGATAATTTACAAAAAATAAAAACTAAAATTAATTCTGATTCATCAAAACTTCTAATTGAAGACATCAAAAAATTTAGGCCACGATTGATTGTTAAAAATTTTGGAGTAAATGAACATAACCTCATCCATGCACTTAAAACTCAAAACGATATAAACTGTGTAAATGAAGACATTGTTTTAAAGTTTATAAGAGATAACAAGAAGACTGGAAGGAGATGGGCAGTTATCGAGGTTAGCCCCGCAGTGAGAAGAGGCCTACTGGAGCAGAGAGTGAAGCTTTTCTACTCTATCTGCGTTGTAGAGGATTATCTGGCTGTGAGGAGGTGTTGGAACTGCTCTCGCCTGGGACACGGGAATAGCAACCAGGAATGCAAGAACCAACTGACATGCCCAATCTGTGGAGATGAAATCATGTAAGCCCAACTTGAATAATTGCATTAATTGCTTCAATTTTAATAACAGATGTAAGCCACACCTCAGAGTTGATGTGAACCATTCTGCACTATCTAAAGACTGTCCGTCATATAAAGCTGCAATCACAAGGTTAATCAAGATGGCGGAACGAGTGGAACAAGTAATCAATCAACTTATTGTCTAAAATAAGCGAATTTAAAACTGTCAAAGGTTCTCCGAGAGAGCATTTAAATGAAGCTTTAACTCTTCTTCAACAAATCCACAATGATACAATAAGATATCAAGATTTCAAATGCAGAATCACAACGTGCCGAAATTAAGGTTAGTCGACCTGTTAAAATCCAAAACCAAACAATGCAGACGAATCGCACAAATTAATTAATTAAAAGCGATAAAAATATTCCTGTTGAAGATTTAAAACAATTTAAAAATTCTATTGATCCACAAGCATTAAAAGTTGGTTTAAAAAATTTGAAATGCTCTAAAAAAAGTTTTTAATTAAACTAACTAAAAAATGTAAAGACATAAATGTTCAAAAAATTAAGAAATTAAACCCAACCATAATAATAAAGAATATACCATAATAATAAGAAATAAATAAAGATAACCTAATTTCGGCATTACACAACCAAAACGAAGAATTAGAAATTCAAACAGCTGACTTAAAATTAATAAAAATAGTCCACTCTAAAGAAAAAGGACAAAAGCGAAATGCAATTATAGAAACCACCCCAAACGCAAGAACGAAGCTACAAAAAGGAAGACTGTAGCTAGGCTTCTCCATGTGCAGAGCAGAAGATTTTCTGTCAGTGAGGCGCTGCAGAAAATGTTCACGTTTACATCATGTCACCCACAAATGTGAAAGCAACTTTAACACTAACTAACAAAATGCTTCTCGCCAATATCTCTAATCTTATTGAGCGGCTCTTCTTATTAGTGGAAGTGGGTAGGATAGCAGGTTACCCTCTGGATTGATAAAAGGGATGAAAGCTGAAGACATATTAAAGAGATAGGAGAAGAGGAGGCAGGAAAGCGAAGGAAAAAGTGTCAGTCCGTGACTGACGGTGTATTTTTTATTTCATTTTTGTTTTCTTTATTTTAAAGATGGGGGATGATTATAGGATGTACATGTTACGGAATGGTAGAGACCTATACAGTGACATCACTGAGCACGGCCACGGGTGCCCTGCCAGTTTTCAGGTAGTGGTGGCGGGGTGAGAGAGAAACGGCGCCATTCTGGAAGGATTGCAGGCTCTGGAATGAAGTGTTGGTAAGATACTGGAGGAGGGGGGATCCATAGAGAAGTGCTGGCTACAATACTCCTCTGTAAATGAGTAGTTTTAGCCTGAGGCTGAGGACAGGTGACGAAGAGATTTGAAGCGCATTCTAGTGGATAGCAGTTTCCGGGTTATGTCGGTGAAATATCTCAAGTACCCCTATTATGTTATTGTGCTCGCCACTTGGATTACGGTGCCGTCGAGAGTGAAGGACATGGGAAAATCGTCGTCCATTCTTGGAGAAGGACAATACCAGACCATCCGTTCTGATTTGAAAGGAGCGACAGGGGAGGTAAGAAGAGATGAGAGATTGTACAGCTTCTCGGGGCAGTTGTACTGGCGGAGTTTGGAGAGGAGGGTGTCACTATCGGCTGAGTCCAGTCTGCTCGGGGGGAGGGGGGCTGATGTTGCTCTCCCCACAGACATCTGTAAGGTAGCCGAGAACCACCTTCTCTAGTACCTTCGAGATGTGTGAGATAAGGGAGATGATGAGGTTGTGTTCGGAGAGAGTACCGTTCTTGGTGGGTTTAAGTAGCGGCACTGTTAGCTTCCACTGGGATGGGAAACACTGGAGGTGGATGCAGGAGTTCAGGAAGTGAGTGAGGTAGGCTAAGAACTTCCGTGGTAAATGGTGCAGTGGTACATATTGTACTCGTATACTGTCCAGACCAGGGCTCTACCGCCCTTGGTGCGTTGGAGTATGGCAGTTCTTCGGTGGGACATACCTGAAATTTCTTTCACGGTCCTTCGAAAAAGCCTATACGCTGGTTGTGGCCCGTGACCGAAAATCTGTCGCCACGTAGGTCGCCAACTCTTCGGCCTAATCCTGGTGGTCATCGAATGTTGGTCAGACTGTAGAAGAACAGTTCGCCTTTTGATGACCCTGGTCATAACAAGCTTCCAGAATTTGCGGTGAACCCCCAGCTTAGGGTTTCATGCAATACCGACGTTTTCCACTGCCTCATGAGGGGGTTGAGGATGGGGCTCAGCGCACGATTCCTGGTCCTGAACCAGACATTTTTTATGTTAGCACGCTGGCTGATAAGGGCGTGGATGTGTGTGGAGGGGGACTTTAGGGAGGGTGGCTTGGGATCAAACTTGGGGATGGATCGATCAGCTGCCTGGATAATAATTTCAGTGGTATGAGTAGTTGGTCTTTTTGGGAGCACGGTGGTGGCCGAGCAACTCCTACAGCACTGGCCGGTGATCCACGCGCACGAAATGTCGGATTCCAACTCCCCCCCCCCTTCCCACATGGAGACGGCGGAATGCCTCTCAGGCCCTCCGGTAGGAGGTGGGGCTCTCGGGACGTTGCCGATATCCTCGCCTTCCTTAGGAAGCACTCCCAGATGAATAGTGAAGGTTTTTTTTAAAAGCAGGTCTTGACTCCCCTTAAACACACCACCTCCAACTCCTCCCAGCCCCTCCAAAATGCTCCACAAGACCAGTTCTTTATGAGCTGCTCGGACGGCCCCCGCACCCAAGAAAATTAACTACTCATATCACAAAGCTGACTGGAAACTTTACAAGTCCCTCATGTATGAGTCCACCCCGGTGTTCACGCACTATGTTCACACCCAGCACCTAAAACGCAGAATCCAGGAGTTCACAGAGATCACCATGAATTCTGCCTATCAATCCATCTCCAAATTTGCACCCAAACCACTATCCATGAAAATCCCTCCCACTCCATCCTGGCCCTCACACACCAGCACAACAATATCAATAAACACATGATTAAGGACTATAAACCATGCGCTGAAACCCATCCTCAACTTCCTCACTACTTATACCCACACCATCCTCAGACCCTACCTCTCTTGTAGATCCTTTCAAATTCCATCTCCGAGATATTAAACTAAAGTAAATCCCTCCCAGTGGTTTGATATTTTTCTTCTCTAAGAATGGGCGACCGGGGCATAGCCGCCTCTTCAAATCTATTTTACTCGACGGCACAACCATCCCTACAGCCAGCACCATCACGCAGCAATCTCCGAGCGACACGAATGCGCTTCAGCTTCCCCCACCACCGTCTCTTCTCCCCCGCCCTCAGCCTCAGGCTGACTCTCCTCCTCTATAGAGCCGTCCTACAACCCGCCAACCTTTATGAATCACATTTCACAGAGCACGAGGAAGACTTGGTCGGGATAATCACGCTTGCCTGGGTTAAGGAGTTTGACGTGGTCGACGGAGTGCAATCGATGGATATGACGTGATGCCAATCCTAGGAAGGTTGGAGCTATTGTTGGAGTCGGGTGATGACAATGACAGGGGCGGAAGCCAGACTGTTCGTCTGAGATGAGGGAGACCTTCAAGCAAAAGTCTTCTTGATATTTATGGATTATTGCCTAGAATATTGTAAGAGACCTTCGTGGAAGCAGGTGTAGAGAACGTACAAAACAATATCTGTTTCTGCCTGAGCCTGCCTGCACATAGTATGTGCATTGGTGGCAAACAGAACCTTGCTGGTCACGAGTAGTTGCATCATCAGTACTAGATGATCGGTTACTCTACCTATATTGTGTTTCATCAGGATTGCTCACCGAACTTTGTCGATCTTTCTATCTAATCGATTCTGATGATGTTTAATGTGTGAGTTGTTGAGGTGGAAGGATTCAGAGAAAGGGGAGCGATTGGTATCGGATGAGGACGTCAGTTTTGGAAGGGTTGGGGAGGATAGAATTATTGGCACATCTTGAGAATAGTCGACGCACTACTGAGACTATGCTGTGATGCGGAGATTTTTAAGGAGCTTTAGGGAAAGGCCGATTTTAAGGGAGAAAGTATTACAATAAAAAAGAGATCGCAAACTAATAATGGCACATGTTGCACAAATGAAGAAATGGACTTAAAACGGAATAGAAGACATTAAACGAGGTAACATCAATAAACAACACCAGTTCAGAAACAATATTTAGGCCTCTGAGAACATTACTAAAGGAAATAACTACTCCGCTAAATAAACAGTCCGAATATTATAAAAGCCAGACGAACAGTATGATGCAAGTTAATTTACACTTTCATTCCATAAACATATAACACACACTCGCAAGCACGCGCGCACACACTCACACTCACACACACACACACACACACACACACACACACACATACATACACACACACACACACACACACACACACACACACACACCCAGCAACTCACACGCACACCGAAAGTGTGTACAATAAGCCTGTAATGGCGTCATTTACCAACAAGTATGGCAATAGAAATAAAATGTATTTAATGTTTTCCTTGCGGTATTTTAAATTTTATGTTTTTCGGCAAAAAGTTCCTGATATGTGGATCATTGAAACTCAATCTTAACTGAAGAAAGACTTGATTATTTGAAAGAAAAACATCTTGCAGGGCAACAATCAATGGACAGATTCTTTCAAAGTAAAATGTAATTCCATTTGAGTTGCAGCTGACCTTATTCAATATGCTAATCTGAATCATACCTCTAAAGTAATTGGAAAATCAGAAGAATTGAGGCTTACATTTCCTCAATCAATAATATATCCTAAAGAAGGAAGAATTAATTAAAAATAGAGAAGTTTCCATACTTACAAGGTTTGCCACAGAAGTCTTCGTTATCACAAGTGCGACAATTCCATCCTTTCCGTTTACTACAATACTCAAAGTCAGCTGCACAGTCCAGTACAAACTTCTCCTCATTCACTTGAAACAACAAACATTTAATCATATATAATACCTGATATATTACTTCTATTCTGCTATTATATATATATATATATATATATATATATATATATATATATATATATATATATATATATATATATATCTATCTATATATATATATATATATATATATATGTGTGTGTGTATGTATGTATGTATTAAACCTCCCAACTTCCCGTGCCACCCCCCTTAAAATCTCCAAATGTTTCACAAACCTGAGACTTGGTGTGGTAGAATTGTGACCCCTGAAGAATATTTTCACTCTGTATGTACTTCTCCAGCGACCCAAACTTTGGAATTTGCAATGGAGTGCCTTACTTTTTATGACGAATTCTTGTAGAAAATCAAATTCTAAACCGTCTTTATACCGATGAATTTTTCGATTTGACGCATCCCTTAATTATAAAAGTTGTAGACAAGGAAATTATCTTTGAAACAAGTCAGTGGAAAGAGGAATGAATTCCCAAATAAAAAACCAAAAACATTCTTTAAGACTCTTCCATGGAATATGCCGCTGGTCTCAGAGAATATTAATATAGCCTATAGTCTAAGTTGGGTTAGTACATACCAAGTTTCATAAAATTCAGTTAGGCTGTTTATGCGTGAAAAGGTAACAAACAAATACACACCAAAGAAACAAATTGCAGTTTTAGTGTCTATGACATGTGAATCGAAAAGGTATCGTGAAATTTCGAGAAAAAAATAAATTTATTAATTTATCTTAGAAGGGTTAAATGGTGAAATTGGATTAATTAAAGCACTGTGTAATTCGGCCATTTTCGTTTCCACTTGTTATACCCGTGGAGGATAAAGTGGTGATTGAAGAAATGTTAATGACAATCAAACAAACCTTAAGAATTATTTACATAGATTACAATTTTATCGTTGCACAATCGTAGGAAAAATACCCCGTTTTGGTTGCCGGATATCATAATTTTAAATTCATAAATGTGTCTAATGTATATATCAAATGTAATGTATATAGATGAAATACCATAAATAACCACAGTTAGGTTACTAACCTATGGCGTATGCACAGAATTTGCACTCTGCGTCGGGTGGATTATTGAAGCATTCTTCATTCTTGCAAATGTGGCACCTTACGCTCCAAACTATAAAGAAAAATAATGTTTGAAATTTCTTTATGAGATAATTTTTACTAATGCATGAAATAGTTTATTTAAAGAGCTTCTAATGTTCGACGACATTGTTCATAAGAATTGAAAACATAATTCTAACAAAAGAATATAATTAGAATAAAAAATGATAAAGTGATGAGCTTATGATCCAACACTACTTAATTTCCCAACACAGAACTGTAAAGCTATTATCAAGGACATTTTATTGTACACGCTGTACATGTATCGTGATCTTGACTGCATTTTACTGAGCTCAAATCTTATACTAAATGAAAAAGTCAATCCAAGACCGAAAGTCATTGCATTCCAAAAGATTTGGAATTTGATTCTAAACGTAGCAAGAAAAAAAAATTCCCAAAATATATTCAGCAGAAGCAGAAAGTAACGTTGTATAGGGGATTAATAGTTGAAGCAGGTGAAAATGCTCCTTATGAGGTACGAGGAAGACATGGCTGAAGTAGAGAGATGAAGAATTGAAGAGAAAAGTGAAGTAATTTGACCTTAGGACCAAAACACTTCAGAGTCAAAATGTGAACATTAAATTGGTTAGATATTGGATTAGTCTGCATCAGCTAAAAATCAAACTCCATGAAGCAAACAGTATTTTGACAGCTTCGTGTACTTCTATATCTTGCAGAAAATACATTGACTATTTTCCCTTTTCATTCAGTCAATATTTGTTTTTCCAAGAAATCTCACTAGCACAAATACCTCGCAATTATAACGAGATAAAATATACTGGCTAAGTTATTACTCGAAACTAATAGTTACTGGCTTGTATATAAGTGGAACAAATCATACCTGTAGAAATGAAAGATGATCCGAGGAATACTCCAACGAGTAACTTAAACATTGTAAATGTTTTCTATAAATAATTTCCAGTTAACAATATGGATTTTCTTTTAAATGAGTACTTTCATTAGAATATTTCAAGATTAATTATCATATGTTTTTTTCCGGGATTATATTTTATCTAACGAGGTTAGCTTTTGATATTAAAGCTATATTTAAGAATATAGTAATTTAAGGGGGGTCCACCACCAGCAAGGCAATTTTAAAAACAAAATTAATTTGTATTTTATATTCTTTGTGCTTGGTTTTACTGGTTCAGTAAAGGGAGCAGTTTAGCCAGCTTTAGTTCATATATAAATATTTTTATTTAAAATTCCATTTTGCTTTTAGCAGAATTCCCTTAAGGGAAATCAGCTATTGAGATTGTACTCATGACGGAATTTTCGATATTTTTCTTCAACTGTCCATCGATCCTACTTAGTAGATGACGAAAATGAGGTCCGTTCAAAACTGTATATATCGATATATATATATATATATATATATATATATATATATATATGTATGTATGCGGACCCGGCAGACGTTGTCCTGCATTATATATCAAGCGATTAGAATATTAAATTTAATTATATTATGTACAAAAAAAATCTACTTTTAATAACGCAAAAATCAACATTTGTTATATGCACGTTTGCCTAAAAACAAATAGTAAATAAAACATCGCAAAAACTTGTTAAGCAAAAAGTAAAGGAAAAATGAGAGTAAATTCTATGATCCCTTACCCCCTTTAACAGTTTCACAACGGCTCTTAGGTTAATTTACTGGCTGTAGCGGCCATCTTTCTTCTTTTTCTTCTTACCTCCTCTCCTTGTATCCCTTTCCTTCTTATTTCGCTTTCTTCCTATCCTTACAACCCACCCGGTATCTCCAGCTACCGGGTCACCCACCTTTATTAGTTCCATTACACCCACTACCAATTACCACCCCCCTTTAAATGGAACTGTAGTTCAGTATAAAGGTAACTATCATTTCTTACCCCCGGTGGGTCACACCACCTTATTTCCATCTATATTGCAGAGCTGGATCTCAGATAAAAAAAAAAAAAAAAAATTCTATGATCATACATTAGATAAACATATTGACATTTCATTACATTTCCAATAACCACGCCCTTCGCCCTTCGACCGGAGGACTAACTAACCGGATTTTCGAAAATTCGAAATACCTCCGTTAGTTTGAGTCTGATCGAAATTTTGTAGGGAGCCAATCTTTGTGAAAATTAAAAGATCAATAAATGTTGTCATGTACCTTTTTTCACTGTCTTTAATATTAACCGAGATATCGGCGTTTTTTAGTTTTCGGCCTGCAGTAAACCCCCACTCTCGTTCGAACTTAAAAAATTGAGTACAGCTTATAACCATGGTAGAACTAACGCTAATTCACATACCGAGTTTCGTTCAGTTCGGTTCAATCGTTGGTGCCCAATAAAATTGTTGGCCCCTCTTTACTTTTAGCAGATTTCCCATCAGGGAAATCAGCTATTGAGGTTGTATTCATGACGGAATTTTCGACCTTTTTCTTCAAATGTCCATCGATCCTACTTAGCAGATGACGAAAATGAGGTCCGTTCAAAATTGTATATATCTATATATATATATATATATATACATATATATATATATAAAAATTGTAACCTCGGTCTGTACATTGATTTTTTTCGCGAAATTTCACGATAACTTTTCGTTTCACATGTCATAGACACCATAACTACATTTTGTTTCTTTCGTGTCTGTTTGTTTGTTTGTTTGTTTGTTTATTTGTTTGTTTGTTTGTTACCTTTTCACGCATAAACGGCTGAACCGAATTTTATGAAACTTGGTATGTATATTACTACTAGCCCAACTTAGACTTTAGGCTATACTAATATTCTCTAAGACGAACAGGAGTGGGGGTTATAGGGGAGGACTGAAAATTAATTCCAATGTATGTCAATATTTTCTCCTTAATAATTCAAATCTGTGCATAATGCACAGGAGACGGGAAATATGACAATATGCAGGACAGTGAAGTCTTACATAAAAAAATAATTTTATTATTAACAAATGCCAACAACGGGTATTAACCTAAACACTGGAACGGGTAAATGTCAAAATATTGTGCAAAGTAAAGCCTTGCCAAAAATAAACCATCACCATTCAGCCTCAAATGAATTCCCGAGCGAAGCCGGGTATCTAAGCTAGTCTATATAAATATATATATATTTGTCTGTTACCGCTCTATCGGTCTCAATTTTTGTTTGATCGTTACCAAACTCGATATTTAGTCGTTTTATGTAAATAGACAGATCCACCTCGTTAATGGTTAAAATCGGACCAGTTGGAGGGGGGGTTAAGATGGGAGGATTTTCGAAAATTCAAATTATCTTCGTTACTATATGTCGGATCGAAAAATTGTATAGCATTAATCTTATTGCAAATTACATTTACTATAAATATTGTTCTATACATATTTTCCGTATAATGAGTATTAACCGAGATATTTGTATTTTTTGTAATGAGTTCCGCTTTCAGTAAACCCCTACTCCTACTAGGGACATATTAATAATAAGCTGATATCTAATGAACCACCTCATTATTAGGTTAAATACAAAATATTGTTTTCAACAAAGCTTTATTTTAGGAGGTACAAACAAATACGTTCTGTTGACCCCCCCCCTTTTTTTCTTGGACTACAATAATCTGAGTGATTGAGATAGAAATTATTTTGATTCATTTCAAATTACTCCACTAACTATAGTAAATAGTTTCCAATAAAATTAATATTTTATATTCAGATATATTTCTTTAATTGTTTGTTTTTCCGGTCTATCTATCGATACTGCGCTACAAGGTTGGCTAACCTGTTTGTTTACAATCCAGCCGTATTACGTTGTAGGGACTATTAACTTATATTGTAAATTCACTGAATGATTTCTCATTGCCGTTTGTAATTATTCACTAATATTCACGGAAGTGTTACCTGTATGTATATTTATCTATTGTAAACCTTCGCTGGCTAACCTGCTTGTTCCTTAATCATGTGAAAATCTCATAACCGTCTGAATCGTATTTTGCCCCCCCCCTTTCTATTTTCTTCCCGGATTCCTAAATTTGGAATGGTTGTGATTAAAATTATTCTGGTTTATTATTAATTACAGTACTAGATATAATAAATAGTTATGCATACAATTTATAACTTATATTCAAATATATTTCCATAATTGCTTTTATTTCCGGTAAAAGCTGTCTAACCTGATTGTTTACAACTCAGACTGTTTGCTATCAGGAAGGTTCTTACCATTTGACTTGCCCTTTATTTGTTTACTTAATATTCACAGCAGTATTAAGTCTTACAAATAATAGATATTCTGTGGTACTATTTAGTGTTGGTGTAATAAGTGTTCAGAGTGCTGCTATCATTAAAGGTAAGTCCATCTTTTGTGTTCTTGTTGTTTTTTTGAGATTGAATTGTTTTTAATTAAATCTCAGAGCCTAACGGACGAGAGTTACTTTCCCGCCAAAAGCTAGTTCGGCCATTTCCTTGACTGGCTTGGCTCTCGTAAAATTCCTCTATTGTAAAACTTGGCGTGGGAAATCTGCTTAGTTTACGCAGCCCCTGCGTGACGGATAATGCTATAATTTTTTAATGCCATTTTTGCAACTTGCTCATCTAAGATTAGCTCAGTTATTGCTAACAGCCTTTTAGGAAGGTAAATGTCTGATAAGCCAGCTATTTATCACTCAAAGTTTAATCGCTTCACTGCCTTGATTAGAGAAATTCGGCAAAGCCACGAAATCATAAGAATTTCGTTCAGAGCTCTTACTTTGTTGAAAATATACATCTTGCTTTTGAAGTTAGCTTTTCGTAGATAATGGCTATCTAATCAGCTTTTTAATTATTTTAAAGTTTCTTCCATTGACTGAAAAAATGAATATATACTTTTCTAGCGTTTTGAATATGTGCGCACATGTAGACGATGTTTTTGTAGCTAGTGGGATTCATGCTGATGAGCAATGTCTCAGAAATATGACGTCTGGGATGATTTGTATTGTAAGTATGATCCATATCAAATTCAATGATTGAATAAAAAAAGTCCGTCACGCAGGGGCTGCGTAAACTAAGCAGATTTCCCACGTGAAGTTTTACAATAGGGAAATCTGCCTAATAACAAATGTAGTAGTAAGAAACCTCTAAACCTAAAACATTATTTAGGGCGTAATAACCCAGTAGTTTCTAGCCCCAAAAAACAGTTAACCTAACCTCTAAACCTATTCACGAGGGACGATTAGTTATTGAAACGGCCGCCAGAGCTCTCGCCAGAAAGTTCGAACATAGCCAACTGGTGATCATACGCAGAATACAAATGCAAATATCTCGGTTAATATTCAAGATACATGTATAGAACAATATTTATAGTAAATATAATTTGCAATAAGATTGATTCTATACAATATTTCGATCCGACGCATAATAACGGAGATATTTTGAATTTTCAAAAATCCCCCTTCTAACCCCCCCCCTCCCACTGGTCCGATTTCAGCCAATAACGAACTTGACCTTCCTTTTTACATAAAACGATTAAATTCCGAGTTTGGTAAAGATCAAACAAGAATTGCGACCGCTAGAGCGTTAACAGACAAATATATATATATATATATATATATATATATATATAATTTTGAACGGACCTCATTTTCGTCATCTCCTGGGTAGGATCGATGGACATTTGAAGAAATTTTTCGAAACTCGCATCATGAGTACGACCTCAATAGCTGATTTCCCTTAAGGGAAATCTGCTAAAAGAGAGGTGGCGGTTGGTTATCCAGTCTGTAGATAGTGGAATGGATATTCTTGGATAGTTCACAGTTTATCATGAACAATTTAGAAATAGACTGTATACAATAGTTGGGGGGGGGGGTATGAACTATAACCTCATGTATGGACAAAAATAATATACACTGAAGTGATCTTACTCAACTGGAAAATAAAATTATAGTGACTATGGAAACATAAATATAATAATACTAATTATAATAAATCGAGCAAAATAAACATTGGACTTATTCAGCTGCAAGAGGAGTGGCGTGCTATCTAGGGATAGTTCGAGAAAAAACTTCTCAGGCCAAAAGCCAGCAAAGTCTTGGTATTCGGCCATGGCAGCGACGATTAGAGAAAAAGATAGCTGACCTTCGTTAGAGAATAGGTACCTTGACTAACTTCCTCTGTAATCCAGATGGTTCTAGTGCCAAGCTTAAAGGTAAAATTGATGAAATTATTGTTCTTGGCTTGGTAAATGAGAACGATCTTATTGAGACTCTATTTAAAGAAAAACAAAGGCTTGCAGTATATGCGAATAGGATACGGAGATACAAAGAATCACACATAAGGAAAAACAAAAGTCCGTCACGCAGGGGCTGCGTAAACAAAGCAGATTTCCCTCGTGAAGTTTAGTAATAGATAAATATACATAATGCTAACACAACACCACTGTGAATAAATACAAACGGAAATAAGAAATGTTTCATCCAATTTCAATAACCTGCCGACAGGAAGCGTTGGGTTAGAAATGTAAACAAACGGGTCTGCCTGCCTCACACCGGAAAGAAAAACAATTACTGAAATATATCAGAATATAACATATTAATTTTATTGAGAACTATTTATTATATCTAGTACTGTAATTAATAATGAGTCAGAATAATTGTTATCTCAATCAATCAAATTTTAGTAGTCCAAAACTTTAAGACGGGGGTGGGGGTCACCAGAACATATTTGCATATATCTCGTATAATAAAGGTCTCTTGAATAGAATACTTGGTATTTAAGATTCAAATAATGTGATTTATTATGTAGCAGAGTATTGTTTATGTAACAAGAGTAGAAGTTGCGGTTTGGTGATGGCTGAAAACTAAAAAATGCAAATATCTCGGTTAATATTCAAGATAATGAATAAATATATATAACAACATGTATAGTGCATTTAATTTGCAATAAGATTGGTTCTATACAATTTTTCGATCCGACCTATGGTAACGGAGATATTTCGAATTTTCAAAAATCCTTCCCTCTAAACCCCCTTCCCCCTGGCCCGATTTCAGCCGTTAACGAACTTGATTTTTCTTCTTACATAAAACGTCTAAATATCGAGTTTGGTAACGATTAAACAAAAATTGCGACCGCTAGAGCGGTAACAGACATATATATATCGTAACGGTCGAGCCTGTGGTTCCCCGCTGTCTCTCTCTATCGATGAGATCAGAGTGACTAGTACTAGGCTTTAAACGAGGTAGCAGCACCTGTCAAGGGAGGACAGCGGACCCCTTTGAGTCCAAGGGTCAATCTCGTGGGACAGGAACAGGCAGTCGACTCCCAAGATGCAAAGAGAGAGTAAGTGTTTCTTTAATTCTCTAGTCTAATTGTGCTATATCTCTGATTAAATAGATAAATTAGCTCTTATAGCAGAGATGGTGGAAATATGCTTGCCGTGCAATATAAGACCCTGAGAAGTAGCCGGTACATAGATTAAATTTAAATAATAATAATTATAATTAACCTTTCATTATATAAAATGGCCCCAACGTGAAAGGTCACGGCTTAGACATTTTTTTAAAATTTAAACATTTAAAATATTTATTTAGGTTATTCATTTAAAAAAAAAAATTTTAATTAACATAGATTATAAAAATGGATATTAATACTAATAGCAAAAGTTTTGAAGATAGGATTAGTGATGTAGAACAGGAAAGTAATAATTTGGATCATGAAAATCTATCTATTGAAAGTGAACCGTTAGAAGGAACACAGACCAATAATATCATATATAAAGATCAGGCTAGACATATAATTCAATTAAAGGATTCGGGAATACCGTTATCTACTGAGATAGCAAATTTGAGCTTTTTGGGTTTTGAACAACCACGAGGTACTTCTACCAGAATAATAGATAATTTAAACGATTTAAAAGGACAAAAAGAGGTCAGTAGGCCTATCGAAAAAGATCAAAACATGCTGGAAGCTATAATGAACTTAATAAAAGCAGGAAATACTAAATTGGAAGCCTAACTAGAAGAAAATAATAACAAACTAGAACAAAATAATAATAAACTCGAAGAAAATAATAACAAACTAGAACAAAATAATAATAAACTCGAAGAAAATAATAACAAACTAGAACAAAATAATAATAAACTCGAAGAAAATAATAACAAACTAGAAGAATTGAAACAAGAAGTTAGAAATAGTATTGAATCATTGAAAATAGATATTCTTTGGGCGTAAAGCTTTTGGTTTGGCAAAAGAATTAAGAAAAGTATCAGACTGAATGTTGGGAGAGCTTAGACTGAACTAAGTGCCATAGGAGGGATAATAACACAAAGATAAACAACTGTTTGAGTTCTCCAAAGAATAAACGTATATTGTGAACATAAATCTATGCATGAATACCTTTTATAATTATAGACAGAAAAAAAGAACAATAAGCTTAAATTAAACCTTAACTTAGGTGCGTTAAAATATATACACTGATACAATCTAAAGGGAGCTATAGACAAGGAACTTTGTGAAACAAGATGGCGGCTATATAACTATATGTACACATGGGCCCTTAATATATCTATTTAGTACTCATTTAAGTTTGCGGAGACAAGCTAGCTTTATGATTAGGTACTTGCGGAGGCATGCTTCTTCGTGATGGATGAAGTCCTCTTGATCGTTGCGCTGGAACTTGTGCTAGCAGCGTTGGTGAAGCCAAGATGGTGGAGATCAGAAAGGGGAGACACTCTGTATGCTTTCTCTCAAGAGGGTGAACTGTAACTGGGCCGTTAGCAAGGTAACGGCGGAAATCAGTTGTTTGCAATGGCCTCCTCGATTAGCTGGGCCACAGCCTTTATCCTTGCAGCTGTGTGCGGCGGGGACCTCTCTGGGATGGCTAGTCGAGCGCGGGAAATTTGAATTAAAAATGCCGACTGAACAGATATCCGGCAAGAATTAAAAAAAGTTCAGATAGGTCATTTGCCCAACTGTAAAGAAATTAGAGTTAATTCTGAAGCGAGATGTCCTAAATTTAGTGATAGTCAATTACAAACTTCCGACACACGTAGAGCTTAAAAAAAAACTTTATTGGTAATTTTACAATAAATAGAGATGTTACATGTACGGTAGCTGGGATACAACTGACTGAGGAGTAGGAGGGGACGGGGCTTATATAGGAGGAATGATGAAGATTGCTGAGTCGGCGGCTTGGTGTACATCTTGGGACTTAACTCCTCCCCCTTCAAGTTTTTGAGGTCCTCCGAAAAAGTTAAGTTGGGATTGACCATGGTTGGTGGTGATGGTTGGAAGGCTGCATCTGTAGTACTTCTTCTCGCGTGGGTCTTGAATCCTGATGAAGTGATGATGGGACTTTGAAGCTAAGTAGGCATCGCTATGTTCAGCAGTATATGGAATACAAGTTACATACTACTAGATAGGCTAATATAAAATATATATAAAAATCTCTTACATCTAAGCTAAAAGTGTCTAGTATTTCAAAAGATAAATGGTTTTCGTCAGGTATTGTTAAGTTATCAAATGAAATATTATACATATGTATGTGATTGGGCTCTTGATTAATAACAATAACTTCTGAATCTATTTGCTTAATATTAGGTAACTTATGTTCTAACAATCTTTCGTGTGGTTCTAATTGTATAAGTGCTGTAACAGGTAAATATAGGGGATTAGATATATTATTTACATGAACTATTCTATACTTAAAGCTAAGATACATATCAATATTATCATAATATTTTAAAAATGGTGTAGTTACAATTGTAGTAGTAGTACAGTTGTCTATGAGGCCATGAAATATATTTTCGATACATAAATTATGAATTTTTGTGGTGGACTGACAATAATAGTTATTTAGTAATAGAGTACAATTTGCGTCAAAGTATGTACTGTTAGTTTTTGATATGAAATTGTAAGGAGTGATTGTTGTATAAGATTGGGTGTGTCTCTCAATGGGTATTGGAAGTAGGTAATAAGAGGTAAGTGTCTGGGATTTGAGTGGTAATGATACAAAAACGTGTAATAGTCCTTGTGTGACGGCACAATGCAGTTTGCTGGTTATCCAGAGGACTTCTGGTTGGGAAGAAATTAAAGTTATATTCTGAAGAGAATTAAGATTTAATTGAGTGAAAATTGATGATGGAACTATTCCAGTTTTGCAAAATTCGAGGGTTCTTTCAATTTCCATTTCTCTAATGTATATATAGTTTAGTGCTAAGTATAATTCATTTAGATGAATCCGGAGTTCATCATTATCGATTGAATTAACCATTAATTTTAATTTGTTATTATTTACATTTAAAGAGTTAATGTCTTTTCGAAAAGTGTCAATAAGGTCTTTGTTTGATTGAGCTTGGTGTTCAATGTTATGTTCGAGTTTAAATTCATTGCGTTCTAGTTCGTTTATAAGTGTATCGTATTTTTCTTTATCGTTAGCGTCCATGTTTCCTGTTAGCCAGCTTATAGCAGAACCTAGTCCATTTATCAGTCCTCGTTTACTTCTTGAGACAGTTGGTTCGTGTATATTAGAGAGAAGTTCTAATTTATTTTTCGTGAGATGCAGGAGTCGTTTTGTTATCATGTAAGTATTCAGGAATTGAAATTTCGGAAGAACTAGTTGAGTTTCTAGTAATTCAGTATAGAGGTTAGTGAAGTTTATATAGTAGGTAAGGGTATAAGTCTTGTCTAGTAGATATGCGGCTGGTAATTTGATAGGAGCAACGCCAGCTGTCTCGCGCAGGTCGGTCACTTTGTAAGAGTCAACAGTTATCAGTAAGGCGAGTGTCCACCATATCAGGTTCAAGGAGTGCATCTGAAACAGAAGCACTACATGCTGCATGTGTAGGTCTGTTATACTCTTTCCTGTGTCTCTGGATATTGTCCTTATGGACTTTAATTTTTTTGTTTTTATCAAAATATGTTACTACTGGTTTATATGGGTTTTGGGATTTTAATCTAACCGGTGCTTTGACATATGCTTCGTTTGGTACATCGGGGTCCTCCCTATTTTCGTTAAGTTTAGTAGTTCTAACATTTTTCTCACGCGTTCTTTGGTCTCTAACGATTTCATGTACGATGTTGAGTTGGTCGTGGTATTGTTGGACTAATTGTTCGTTTACTTGATTTTCAATTTCTTAGTTATGTGTTGGTCCATATGTGATTTCGTTTGGTGTCATCTTTAAATTTAAGTTGAGTGTATTGTTATAGGCTATTTTGTCGTTAGTCGTAAGCGTTGTTTCAGGGGCTCTGTAGGAAATTTTTCTTTTGTGGCTCGTAATATTTCAATTAATGTCGAATGGTTTCTGTTTGCAAGACCTAGAGCATTGGGATGTCTAGGAGTTGTGTTTTCTAAGTTTTCTATCAATCCGTTTTTAAATTCTCTCCCGTCGTCCATTTTAATACGTATTAGTGCTGGGAATAGTTCTAAATATTCAGCAATTATGCCCATTATTTCGTGTGCATTAAGTGTAGATGTCAAGCGTGAAAAAAGTCTTTTTGAAAATGTGTCGATTAAAGTGACAATGTATTTTTGCTCATAATGTAAAGTGTCTATCATAATTTCGTGAAAAGGTTTAGTAGGTGTAGGTGTTATACAAAATTTTGTTTTAATGGGTTTACGGTCATACTTTGTTTTTCTACAAACCGTACATTGGTTCACATAATTCATTATTTTGTCCTTCATTCTGGGGAAGTAATAGTCACGTTTTAATTTCATGTATGTTTCTAGTCCTTCTCTGTGGCATGTCTTTCCAATATGATATGAGTCAATTAGTTCGTTTTGTTCACTGTCAGTTAGTACGTCAAGACATTTCTTTTTGTAGCGTTTGATTTTGACAGTTGGAAATTTGTCCTGAATAATTCGAGAAACTTTATCAAATATTTTGTCAAATTCTGTCCGAACCACCTCTGAAGTGGGTTCACAGTAGATGCCATAGGCTGTGTTTGGTTTTAGTATTTGTAGGAGTGTGTCGTCAAGGTCCTCTTTCCATGGGTATGCCGTCTCGATAAGATACCTGTTTTTGTTAAATGGTTTAACAAGTGTCATTTCCTGGTTTCCTCTCTGTATAAAAATTTGATGTTTTTCAACATTGATCGGTCTATCGTCAGTTATGATCCAAACTTGTTGGTTAGATGTTTCCTGTGAGTGTACTGTGGCAAGGTCAGATTCTGAGTCATGGCGATTCCGACCTTCCAATGTCGCTTCTAGTTCAGATAAAAGGGTGTCGGAATGTGCGTCGTCAGCTACAGCTGTCTCATTAAGTAATCGGTCGAGTTCGTTCATTATATCAGTTTCAGTTATGTTCATTAATTGGTCAGGTGGGGGATTTCGAGAAAGTGCGTCCGCAACAAAATTTGTTTTGCCTTCGATGTGTTTTATTTCAAATTCGAAATCGGCTAGTTGGAATATCCATTTCATTAAGCGTGTATTTCCGTTCTTCATTGTAAAAATCCAAGTTAGTGGTTTGTGGTCCGTTTGTAAAATAAAATGTTTACCATATAGGTAAGGTTTGAAGTGATTGCAGGCCCAAACTACAGCCAGTAATTCTTTTTCTATTGTTGAATACCTTGTTTCAGTAGGAGATAGTGTTCGAGATCCGAATGCAATAGGGTGATCTCGTCCTTCAGAGATTTGGGAAAGTACAGCCCCTATTGCGACATTACTTGCGTCGGTTGTCAATGTAAAAGGAAGGTTCCAATTTGGTAATTGTAGTATTGGTGCGTTTGTGATCATATTTTTTAGTGTTGTAACGCAGTCTTTAAAGTCTGAAGAGAGTAGCGGTGTTTCCGTTTTTAAAGCGTTCGTTAAAGGTTTTGCAATGTGTGCATAATTATGAATAAAACATCGGTAGTATCCTGTAAGTCCAAGAAATTGACGAATTTGTTTTTCGGTCGTTGGTAGGGGGAATTCCGTGATAGCTTTAATTTTGTCGGGGTCTGGTTTAAGTCCTTCGCCTGATACTATGTGTCCGAGAAATGGTAATTCTATCTTTATAACTCTTTCAAGTCTTTCAATATACTGTAGTGGGTGTTCGTGTCGGTAAGGTATTGTTTGAAAAATTTCAGATGTGAGCTGTTCGCATGTTCTAGTGTCCTTATATTCCTGTTCAAGATAAGTTAAAAGGTCAGGAACAGATTTAAAATCTTTAAGAATAAGGCATCGTTTGGCGGGGCCATCTAATCTCGCTTGCGCAGCGTTTAGTAATCGTCCGTGCTTTTAATTGATTATCTTTGTGGCATACTTCATTATAATTTTTTCTAACAATTTTACAAAAATAAATTAAATCCTCTGGATTTCCATCATAACGGGGAATATATTTAATGTCCAAGTCGGTTAAGCTGTATGTGGTCATGGTTTTACTTGTTGTTTGTTCTAGTAAGGTGTCTGCAAGTTCAGTAAGGTCAAATGTGTCGTCTTTATATCTATTTTGTTGTAGTCTGTCAGATAAGTTAGGCATTAATCAATTTTTTTAAAATAAATTAAAATTACTTATGATAAAATTTAAATCAGAATTAAAGAGAGAGATAAAAGAAAAAAAAAATTGTTTGCCTTGAAGGATGCTACTTAGTTACTTCCAAAGTCCTTTTTAAGCCACGGTGTCTTCAGCCTGATGATAAGGGTTCTTGGACGGGATGAGTTTGAAAACTCCAGCTGCGGCCAAATTCCAGATCCTGTTGCTTCCGCTATTTCGTCGGGTCCTCTTGAATCGGCACGTCTTCACGATGTTCAGTAAACACTTAAACTTTTCACTTGAACTTAAAAAGACTTACGGCTGTGTCCGTCCCACAATTCGGGCGCCAATTACAAACTTCCGACACACGTAGAGCTTAAAAAAAAACTTTATTGGTAATTTTACAAAGAGATAGAGATGTTACATGTACGGTAGCTGTGATACAACTGACTGAGGAGTAGGAAGGGACGGGGTTTATATAGGAGGAATGATGAAGATTGCTGAGTCGGCGGCTTGGTGTACATCTTGGGACTTAACTTACGCAAATTACTTGCTTCATACATTCTTCCCGAAAAAATGTATAAAATAAAAGTTACTCTAAATAACAAAGTAAACAACTTTCGTTATGTGCACGTTTGTCGAAAAACAAATAGACAATGAAATATCGCGAATTTTTATTTCAGACCTTCCTTGGTATTATATTCGTTTGCGGAAAAACGTATATAATACTTTGTTATAAGACAAAAGTGAATATCACAAATGATACTTCAAATAAAAAAATAAACTATTTTTGTCATGTGCATATTTGCAGAAAAACGAATAGAAAACGAAATATCGGTATTTTTAAATTCAGACCTCCCTTATAACCCCCACTCCTGCCCGTCCCTAGAAATGTTGGTATGGCTTATTATAATGAAGGCGTTAGTACTAATACACATACTGTTTTATTTAGTTCGGTTGAATCTTTTTTGCCAAATAAAATTGTTCACTTCTGCTATAGGTTTTAGCGTATATCTCGTTTATAATTCGGTATACGAAAAAAGTGTATATAACAAATGTTACTCTATATAACATAGTAAACAACTTTTGTTATGTACTCGTTTGCGGAAAAACGTATATTAAACTTTGTAATAGTTTGTAGCGTATAACTCATTTATACTTATGTATACGACAAAAGTGTACATGTCAACAGTTACTCTAAATAACAAAATGAACATCTTTTGTAATGTGCATATTTGCAAAAAAAACCAAAAGGAAATATCGCTATTTTTAATTTCTGGCATCCCTTATAACCCACACTCCTGTTCGTCTCAGAGAAAATTAATATAGCTTAAAGTCTAAGTTGGGTTAGTAGTAATATGCATACCAAGTTTCATAAAATTTGGTTAAGCCGTTTATGAGTGAAAAGGTAACAAACAAACAGTACTAAAGGATGTAGCCCGAGCATCAGCAGTGAGCTTTGTGATTTAATAAAATATTTCTTTTTGTTCCAAGAAAGGTTTTATAAATCGGACCATGGATTGGTTATGGGTTGCCCGGCAAGTTCCCTCTCTGGAGACCTGTTCATGGACTGGCTGGAGTGCTGTCAAGAACAAGAGGGGCATAGCGAAGGAGCCCATGAAGTATGTTTGTTAAATGAGGCCAAGAAAGGTAAAAAACTAAGTGCACTGGAGGATCTGGAGATTGAGTTTAACAAGAAGCTTATCGGTATTCACTGTTTGAACAAGAATACCGATTGCTATAAGTCTGCAATGGAAGGGGTACTGGACCTCGATGTTATCTCCCGCGTGCCAGCCAGTCACTTGCTGTCTTTGTCAAAGAGTGCATGCAAGTAGGACAGTAAATATATTCTTTTGCTATACCTCAACTGATCTCTCACTCCGTATTTTATTTTAGGATTTGACTTCCATTTATTATGTTCATATCTGTTTGATATTTATTTTGTGTTTTGATTTACTGATATTAATATGATTAATGACCCTGTTGTAACGTATAGAGATTTTATTGTTTTTATGTGTAGCTCTGAAGATGGAGACAATAGTTTTCGAAAGCGCTTAGCGCTGAAATAAAAATTTGTGAAGAATTGGACGTCTTTTTCTCTCTCTCCAAGTAAGTTAATGTCGTCAGCAAATGCAATGATTTCTGGTTATACTGTTTTAAATAGACTGTCCAAAATGATTTTCCACAGTAAAGGTGAGCAGGCTGAGCCCTGTGGCGTGCCTCTATTTTGAGAAGTGTGTACAGTGGTGTTTTGAAGGGTCATGTATACAAGTCGATTATTGAGATAGCCTCTAAGTAATTTGTAAATATTTCGTGGGCATTTTTGTTTATGTAATGATTCGAATATCGAAGGCCTCTACGCGTGATCGAAGGCACCTTTAAAATCCATCGAAAAGATCACAATATGCTTCTTTCCTGTTAGATTCGTTCGTAGTAAATTAAATTAGTAATTCTGTATAGTGCGTCAACAGTACTTGTTTGGGGTGTGAATCCATATTGATTTGGGTGTAAAGGATCATGTATGGTTAGGTGAATAGAAAGCCTGGAATTAATAATTGTTTCTAGGATTTTTCCTCCAATTGGAATAATACTTATCGGTCGATAAGTAGAATTTCCTAGGTCTTTTGGATTTTTGGGTACTGGAATTACTTTTGATATTTTCCATATATCAGGAAATATTCCGCTTTCGTAACATTTTTTTATATAATGATGTTATAAATTTTGGAAAAATTTGAAATAATTTTTGGAATATGTCAACTGTTATAAATTCATGACCAGCTGCTTTGTTTGGATTTAGTTGTTCAATAATATTTCTTATTACAATGTCTGTTAAAGGCAGGTCATTTTCTGTATTAGGGAGTAGATTACTGTCCCGTCTCATTGTAGTGTGTACGTCAGAATCTGTGTTTGGGTCGTCTTCAATGAAGAAAGTAGTCATTAATTGTTGAATAGCTTCTCTTGTGTCAGTAGTAAATGTTCCGTCGTTTTTTTTTTAATCGTCCGTAGTTGTATGTTGGTTTTTATTTTATCTGTGGTATATTTATAAATCCATGTCCAAGGGTTAGTCTTGTTAATTTGATCACAGAAATTTTTCTAAGATTTCAGTTTTTCTTCTTTTATCATTTTACCGTAAATATATTAGTTGTATGTTTTAACTCAGTAAGTTAAAATTGTATTCTTAATTATACAAATCAGCTTTCCTTGAAACATGCTCCAGTCAGCATTTTAGTTATGTATGCTTTTTCATTTGTAAGATACATTTTTTTAGGAAACGTTAGGAGCATTGAGTAGGTCGCAAGGAATGATCAGAAAAGCTTTCATCGTCATGGTTAGTCCAGTCATGTATGTATTTCGCCATAGTATCGATCAATATTCGACATTGTTAGATCAATATTACTTTTCCCATTGGTAGATGAGAAAGTAGGTTTTTGATCATTCTAGTTTAAAATAAATAAATTTTAGATAGGATACAGTTTTCTAAAGATCGACTTCTTTCATTTCTAATGCGATCATACCATAGAGGTGATCTGCAGTTGGTATTAACTGCGATAAGAATGCCATAATTAGGATATCCACTTAATAATTAGGATATCTGTTTTCCTTAAATCATCATCCACACTTTTTATGATATCAAAATACATATTTATTAAAATGAATTGGAAATTACCTACTCTGAGTTTAATAACGCATGCATCATCATGAGACAAAATAGTTAAAATAGAACATTAATATCCTTATTAACTAAAATAATACTATTTATTTGTTTGGTGTCAAGCAATTTTAGCGATTTACACCCTTTATCGCATAACCAAATGGAAAAATTTCTCCAAATTGTTCTATCTAGTTATTAAATTTATTGTTCCTGCTTGGCGATAACAATAGTGCAAAATAAAATAAAGTAGGAACTAATAGAAAAAAAATAAAAGATAAAAAAAAACTATTAAAACCGAAAAAACAACAACTGTTGAACGAGGAAAGGTATGAACAGGAAACAGCAAACAAAACATGAATAATTGGTAAATGACAAAAAGAAAAATAATGAAACAAAAACGAAATATTTTATAAAAGTTATTAAAAATATAATTAGTAATTTATAATAAATAAACACATACACACACACGCACACGCGCACGCACCCACACACACACACGCACGCACGCACCCACACACACACACGCACACGCACACACATACACACACACACATACACACACACCCACACACACACACACACTCGCACACATACACACACACCCACACACACACACACACACACACACACACGCACACATACACACACACACACATACACACCTACACGCACACACATACACACACACACACACACACACACATACACACATACACACACACATACACACACACACACACACACACACACACACACATACACACACACACACACACACACACACACACACACACACACACACACACACACACACACACACACACACACACACACACACACGCACACACATACACACACACATACACACACACACACATACACACACACACGCACGCACGCACTTACACACACGCACGCACGCACGCACACACACACACACACACACACACGCACACACACACACGCACACACACGCACGCACTGTTAATTAAACCTTTATGGCTATACTTCACTAGAAATAAGAAGAGGTTGGGTACTATATAAGTGTGTAAATGTGTGCTTGTTTTAAATATGATAATAAAACGTCTAGATGTGTACTTTCGTTGTTCAGCAGTTCGTCCGAATTGTAAGGCAAGTCTAAGTTATGTCATCTTTTGCAGTCAGTAAGTAAGTGTTTTATAGTTAGTAGTCTATTACATAGGGAACAAGTTGGCACATCAGATTTTGCCATAAGGTACTGATGTGTTAGACGTGAATGGTCATGTCACAATCGAGCAAGAACCACCTCTTCTCTTCTTGAACTTCGATTACTTGATGGCCATTCCACCGTTGTATTTTTGATTTCCCTTAATTTGCAATCTATTGATAACCATTCTTGTTCCCATTTTTTTACAATCTTGTTTTTGTAGTAATGTAGTGCGTCACTTAGTGTTATTTGAGTTATGTCGATGTCACTTTTGGTTGTTGCAATTTTGGCTTGTGTATCAATCATTGTGCTCTGTTATACCCGTATGCCCAGGTAACCAAAATAAAGTGACTTTCTTATTTATTTTATTTAACTGTATGTTATAAAGAGTGTCCTTTATATTCGTTATCATGGGATTATAGGTGTAAACCGACAAGAGCTGTTGCAAACAACCCAAGAAGTTTGTAAATAATGTGACACTGGTGTGTGGTACATTGTTAACTTCTTTGAGTCCCAAATGTATCGCTGCTAGTTCAGCAGTATAGTTACTTGAGCTGTTTGGGAGTAAAATAATACTAGCACTTGCTTTATTCTTGCCAGACTCAAATATTCTATATCTGCTTGAATAGCCATATGTTCTATCATGTTTTAAGTAAGGTTCTTGTAATAATAGTAAATCCAATTTGTTTGTCAATCAGATGTTTTATACAGTTCACAGCCTTCCACAAATGTCCTGTGTTAAATTGTGCTACCTTTATATCAACAGCTGTTTTCTTATTCATTACTAAATAGAGTGTTTGAATTGTTTATATATATATATATATATATATATATATATATATATATTAAGATTGGAAGGTTATAATTAAACTGAAAATTGTTTTGAGTGCATAAGTGCATAAAAAGTAAATGATTGAATCTAAAAATAATGTCTTTAAACTTCAGTAATTAAGTGATGATAGTATTATTAAGGGTGATGATAATGATGAGCTGCACGAATCTATTATTAAATACATGAAAATATAAAGGAGTATTTAAGTTGAAATAATTTGTATAATCATAATTTGTATTTTGGATTAACCTTGTGATTGCAGCTATATAAGACGGGCAGTCTTTAGATAGTGCAGAATGGTTCACATCAACTCTGAGGTGTGGCTTACATCTGTAATTAAAATTGAAGGAATTAATGCATTTATTCAAGTTGGACTTACATGATTTCATGTCATGCTGATCTCCACAGATTGGGCAGGTCAGTTGGTTCTTACATTCCTGGTTGCTATTCCCGTGTCCCAGGCGAGAGGAGTTCCAACACCTCACAGCCAAATAATCCTCTACAACGCAGATAGAGTAGAAAAGCTTTCTGCTTCAGTAGGCCTCTTCTAACTGCGGGGCTAACTTCGATAACTGCCCATCTCCTTCCAGTCTTCTTGTTATGTCGTAAAAACTTCAAAAGAATATCTTCATTTGCACAATTTATATCATTTGTGTCTTAATTGCATAGATGAGGTTATGATCACTTACTTCCTCAGGTAAATTTTTAACAATCAATCGTGACCTAAATTTCTTGATGTCTTCAATTAGTAGTTTTGACAATTCAGAATCAATTTTAGTTTTGATTTTTTCTAAATCATCTTTAGAGTCTACTCTTAGGTAGGTAGATAGGTGAGATTTTTTGAAAACCAATTTTCATGGTTATGAGATCTATTTCCTGTTTAAAAACGGTTATTGTAACAATATTTGATTTTTTCGACTTGTTTTTAATAATAGCTTAGTGGTTTGATAGAGGTGGTTTTTTACTTACATTTTTCACTATTTCGGAGTATGATCGTTCTTTTCTCTGAGGTATTGTAGAGGTTATCTCTTTTGTTTCTTCAACACATTTCTTCAGTTTCTTGTTTTCTTCTATTAATGTTTTAATACGCTCGTGTGCTTTGATCAATATTTCTTGTGATTTAGTACTTTTAATATCTTTAATAAAAGCTAAAACGGGTTTAAACTCTTCTAAGAATTCTTCACATGTCGCCATCTTATACCTCATTAATCCAAAAAGTCCTCTTGTTGTTTCGATAACCAAGAGTTATTTATAATCGTCATCAACCGGTATAGATAAATAAGCATAGATTAAATCTAGAGTAGTATACTTCTGGCCTCCCTTTAATTTGTGAAATAGCTCTTCTTGTGCCGGTAATGGGAATTTTTGAACTTCTAAAGCCCGATTAAGACCTGTGCGAAAATCTGTACAACTTGGAATAGCCCCATTCGGTTTTCTGAGAACGACACAAGGTTCAGCCCATTCCTAAAAATCTACTTCTTCAATTACATCATTAGCTATCAACCTATCTAGTTCTTCCCCAACCTCCCCCCCCTCTAGCTCCCTCAAAGCTAAAGGAACAGGCCTTGGCCTTTTAAATACCGGCACCGCATTCTCTTTAAGATATAGATGCACAGGTTCCTTAGCGCAGACACCTTTCCTGTGATAAAACACTTCTGCATACATTTCTATTAACTCAGAGAGAGTGTTCTTAACCTGTAGTGTAAGTTCCTTTTCGTTAATTTTACACAAGTTATCAAGGGCTTCCCTATTAAGATGTAGCTGGTAAATCCAATCTCTTCCTAGAATGTTTTGTTTCACATTCGAAGCTACCAATACTCTGAGTGAGGTTATGCCCAGCTGGACCTTCACATTGTTTTCCCTCAGTAGACTAACAATGGGGTGAATGACTGATTACTGGGAATTAGTTCAAAAGTTCCCACAATTTGCCATATAGTTTCAGAAATTATTGAAACGCAACTCCCAGTATCGAATTGCATCTCTACCATCTTATTATTGATATATAGTTTCACTGTTACCATGGGGAATACTGTACTCAATGACTTGTTAACCAAGTTCATGTCTCTGATAATGCCAAGCAAGTTGGAACTTACTCCCCACGCGAGTATATTTTAATTCTGCTTGCAATTTCTTGTAACGTGATATCCCTCTGATTACATTTTGCACACCAGGGATTTTGTAAAAAAAAGTTTACAGATTTTTGTTTATGTGTGGGCCTCCACATACGTAAACAAGTACCTTTATTAACCCTAAAACAACTATAACCTGTGACTGTAGAGGTTTGTGCTGAGGCTTGATTTATTGATGTTAAAGTGTTTGCTAATTCCAATACTTCATTATAGGATTCGTAATCTTTCTTTAACACTCACATCATTAAGGCCCATAACAAAAGCAGTTATCAAAACCTTTTGATAAAATTCTCCTGGAAACATACACCCATTTGCCATTTCCCCTAAATTATTCGCCAAACTTGTAAGTTATTCTGTTGACGGTTTAATTGAGACACATTTTGCTCTTTCATGAGTACTCTTTCGGCTTACGAGTACTCTTTCGGCTATTGCTACTTTCTTAACTCAGTAATTGGTTTATACAGTTCATCCTTGGAAAATTAGTATAAAGGATTTAATCTTGTTAGTATCCTTCGACTTTACGACTTGAAGCACCCTTCCTCGATGTCTATATGAAAATTGAGTACAACCTCAATAGCTGATTACCCTTAAGCGAAATCTGCTAAAACATAGGTTATCCCAAACATCTCAACATCTGATCTATAACACATTCTTAATTAAATATTCGTAGCTACAGTTGACCAAACGTTTCAAAGCGTTGACCTTAATCTCCTATGATAAACCAACATGGCAAGTTCGAACTCATGAAACAATATCCTCAGTCCCACCCTGGCTAGAAAAGGGTGGTAACCAGTAGAAAACCCGCCACAACTAGCCGTAGAAGCATAAAGTAGAAGTTATTTCATAAAATTAATCATTTGGTATGTGCAATGATGAACTGAATCTGTGCCTTTTGTTATAGATATTGTATCACACACTATATTTCTGGCCCGATTTGATGAAATTAGCCTACTAGACGTAGCAATATATCAGGGCAACAAATACACTGCTGTATACTTGCTACTCGATTCTAGAAAGACTCAAAATGGAATGCTGCCCAGGAGGATCTAGCAGGATATCACGAAATCTACCGGCTCAGAAAATAGCCTACTGGACATAGCATTATATCAGGGCTATAAATACACTGCTGTATACTTGCTACTCGATTCTAGAAAGACTCAAAATGGAATGCTGCCCAGGAGGATCTAGCAGGATATCACGAAATCTACCGGCTCAGAAAATAGCCTACTGGACATAGCATTATATCAGGGCTATAAATACACTGCTGTATACGTGCTACTCGATTCTAGAAAGACTCAAAATGGAATGCTGCCCAGGAGGATCTAGCAGGATATCACGAAATCTACCGGCTCAGAAAATAGCCTACTGGACATAGCATTATATCAGGGCTATAAATACACTGCTGTATACTTGCTACTCTATTCTCGAAAGACTCAAAATGGAATGCTGCCCAGGAGGATCTAGCAGGATATCACGAAATCTACCGGCTCAGAAAATAGCCTACTGGACATAGCATTATATCAGGGCTATAAATACACTGCTGTATACGTGCTACTCTATTCTACAGACTCAAAATGGAATGCTGCCCAGGAGGATCTAGCAGGATATCACGAAATCTACCGGCTCAGAAAATAGCCTACTGGACATAGCATTATATCAGGTCTATAAATACACTGCTGTATACTTGCTACTCGATTCTAGAAAGACTCAAAATGGAATGCTGCCCAGGAGGATCTAGCAGGATATCACGAAATCTACCGGCTCAGAAAATAGCCTACTGGACATAGCATTATATCAGGGCTATAAATACACTGCTGTATACGTGCTACTCTATTCTACAGACTCAAAATGGAATGCTGCCCAGGAGGATCTAGCAGGATATCACGAAATCTACCGGCTCAGAAAATAGCCTACTGGACATAGCATTATATCAGGGCTATAAATACACTGCTGTATACTTGCTACTCGATTCTAGAAAGACTCAAAATGGAATGCTGCCCAGGAGGATCTAGCAGGATATCACGAAATCTACCGGCTCAGAAAATAGCCTACTGGACATAGCATTATATCAGGGCTATAAATACACTGCTGTATACGTGCTACTCTATTCTACAGACTCAAAATGGAATGCTGCCCAGGAGGATCTAGCAGGATATCACGAAATCTACCGGCTCAGAAAATAGCCTACTGGACATAGCATTATATCAGGGCTATAAATACACTGCTGTATACGTGCTACTCTATTCTACAGACTCAAAATGGAATGCTGCCCAGGAGGATCTAGCAGGATATCACGAAATCTACCGGCTCAGAAAATAGCCTACTGGACATAGCATTATATCAGGGCTATAAATACACTGCTGTATACGTGCTACTCTATTCTACAGACTCAAAATGGAATGCTGCCCAGGAGGATCTAGCAGGATATCACGAAATCTACCGGCTCAGAAAATAGCCTACTGGACATAGCATTATATCAGGGCTATAAATACACTGCTGTATACGTGCTACTCTATTCTACAGACTCAAAATGGAATGCTGCCCAGGAGGATCTAGCAGGATATCACGAAATCTACCGGCTCAGAAAATAGCCTACTGGACATAGCATTATATCAGGGCTATAAATACACTGCTGTATACGTGCTACTCTATTCTACAGACTCAAAATGGAATGCTGCCCAGGAGGATCTAGCAGGATATCACGAAATCTACCGGCTCAGAAAATAGCCTACTGGACATAGCATTATATCAGGGCTATAAATACACTGCTGTATACGTGCTACTCTATTCTACAGACTCAAAATGGAATGCTGCCCAGGAGGATCTAGCAGGATATCACGAAATCTACCGGCTCAGAAAATAGCCTACTGGACATAGCATTATATCAGGGCTATAAATACACTGCTGTATACGTGCTACTCTATTCTACAGACTCAAAATGGAATGCTGCCCAGGAGGATCTAGCAGGATATCACGAAATCTACCGACTCAGAAAATAGCCTACTGGACATAGCATTATATCAGGGCTATAAATACACTGCTGTATACGTGCTACTCTATTCTACAGACTCAAAATGGAATGCTGCCCAGGAGGATCTAGCAGGATATCACGAAATCTACCGGCTCAGAAAATAGCCTACTGGACATAGCATTATATCAGGGCTATAAATACACTGCTGTATACGTGCTACTCTATTCTACAGACTCAAAATGGAATGCTGCCCAGGAGGATCTAGCAGGATATCACGAAATCTACCGGCTCAGAAAATAGCCTACTGGACATAGCATTATATCAGGGCTATAAATACACTGCTGTATACGTGCTACTCTATTCTACAGACTCAAAATGGAATGCTGCCCAGGAGGATCTAGCAGGATATCACGAAATCTACCGGCTCAGAAAATAGCCTACTGGACATAGCATTATATCAGGGCTATAAATACACTGCTGTATACGTGCTACTCTATTCTACAGACTCAAAATGGAATGCTGCCCAGGAGGATCTAGCAGGATATCACGAAATCTACCGGCTCAGAAAATAGCCTACTGGACATAGCATTATATCAGGGCTATAAATACACTGCTGTATACGTGCTACTCTATTCTACAGACTCAAAATGGAATGCTGCCCAGGAGGATCTAGCAGGATATCACGAAATCTACCGGCTCAGAAAATAGCCTACTGGACATAGCATTATATCAGGGCTATAAATACACTGCTGTATACGTGCTACTCTATTCTACATAATCAAACTGGAATTCTGCCAAGGTTGATCTAGCAGGTTATCACGTTCTCTACAGTGTCAGAAAATAGCCTACTGGACTTAGCATTATATCAGGGCTATAAATACACTGCTGTATACGTGCTACTCTATTCTACAGACTCAAAATGGAATGCTGCCCAGGAGGATCTAGCAGTATATCTGCTAAATATATATACTAAATATATATACTCCAAGAGCCGTCAGGTCAACATCGAAAACCTTCGGGCACTGACGATGATGCACAGCATCGAACGCGCTTTGCCATTACAATAAATTATTATAGTGAAAGCGTAGCCAACAATTTTTTCATCCTAGTCACCAGAATACCAACTCATATATATATATATATATATATATATATATATATATATATATATATATATAATTTTGAACGGACCTCATTTTCGCCATATCCTGGGTAGGATCGATGGACATTTGTAGAAAATTTTCGAAGATTGCGTCATGAGTACGACCTCAATAGCTGATTTCCCTTAAGGGAAATCTGTTAAAATAAACAACTTTTGTTATAAGCACATTTTTCGAAAAACCAATAGGAAACGAAATATCGCTATTTTTAATTTCAGCCCCCACTCCTGCCAGTCCCTAGAAATGTTGGTGAGACCTATTATAAAGTATTAATTGTAAAAATAAGACTTCAAATATATTTAGACTTTGTTTCTGACTAGGATAAGGAAATAGGAAAGGTTAAATATAATAATATATTTAACAAATATAGCGGAAAAATACAATAACCATCAATGAAGCATCTATGAACTTGGAGTTGAATGCTGAAGGAGCTCCAGACATTGAGCTGACCTTCATCCTTCCTTCATCTTCTTCTTTACTTTCTTTGCTTTCTTTGCTTTCATTGCTTTCTTGGCTTTCTTTGCTTTCAGTCTTCGGGAATTCTCTTTCTTTGTTGCAGTATGGTTCCTTGCACGTTTCGCACAGAACTAACTTTGCATGCTGCCTATCTTTGACTTCTTCACAATAGTCTTCAGGACCACAAAGATATTCCGCCTGTCCTCTGCCATCAGTATTCAGATCTGCAAACCAATAATAAATAACTAATTATAAGGTAATATCAACTGCTGTAGCTATTTACAATACACATATTTGGTATACTCGTATTATCAATAATACAAATGAAGTCATGCAGTTTCGTATTCAGTCATACAGCATTGCTGAACATATGGGTCATTCCATCTCAAATCAACCAAAAAAAAAAAATGATTTTGACACCCATCATTTCAGAATTTGTTGAAACTTATTTTAGGTGTTCTATTCATTGTTATGAGATATATCTTTAACGGTTTGGATTTTATAGCCCCTTTTTGTTTTGAGATTTTCGTGTTATCGATACGGAACAGTAAAATTAATTTGTTCTGAATTCAAAAATAATTCATAACTATCTTGATTTTGATGAAATTTTTTCTGTGTTCATAAATATATTTAAAAAGAATACAAAAATAAACAAAGGAAGCAAGAAAAAAAAATTACGTGTTTGTCAATTTGAGTTTTTCTGAAAGCAAATACATAGTTTCACGTCAAATCTCCAAAAGGGAAAAGTAAATCTTTTTTTTGTTTTGGTTCTCTCTCCCCCTCTCTCACCCCTCTCTCCCTCCCTCTCCTTTGTTTTGGTTCTCTCTCCCCCTCTCTCTCCCTCTCTCTCTCCCACCCCTCTCAATTCAGAGTCCATTCAACAAACTTACAAAGATAAGTTACGCATACTTGGCCCTTGCCGCATACTCTCTTTTTTCCATCACCAGCATTGCACATCGAATCTGAAACAAGAATATAACAGAATGAACAGTGTATAATCTAACCGACGATAATAATAATAATAAAAACTGTTAATTGAATAGTATCAGAAAGCGATTACCAGTTGGTAATCGTTCTTAATAATCAACTCTCTTAATAATCATTTTATATTAAGAATGATTTCCCTAAATTTAATTTAATAATACTAAAAATATTATTATCATTATTTGTTAACGTACTCAGGGTAGTACTGAATAATTAAATAAGTCGAAATTTATTAAATTAAATAAGTCGAGTGAAACAAAAATAGCCATCAAATCTAATCTAACTTCGAGAAGAAAATTTGATGTTTTGAAAATTTCGTTTCCGTCTTTATAACTGCTAGAGATGAAGCTACGCATTGTCACTCACAAATGCTCAGTTTCTGAAATGATGTCCATTTTCCGTGGCTCCTTCCACCACGAGCGTACTACGAGTTATAGAAGGACAAATAGGAAATGGTCATTTTTTCATGATTTATCATTGATTATTGTTCTAAGATTTTTTTAAAGTGCTTAAAACTCCATCGTGTTGCTCTTATGCTTGGGGTAAACAAACTGTTTGTATCAACTTAACCTTGACGCGACAAGCCTCGGGCATTGCAGGAGTACGTAGTTTGGTATAGGAGCAGGTAGGGTTTGCTCTCTTTTAAAATCTAAATTAGACTGCAGTCTCGCATAGACAGATTTAAATAATATCTTATTCAGTAGCCCACCCTATTGTACCTCCTGGTCGAAGTAGTTGCTTACAGCTTCTCGGGGCGGAGTTTGGAGAGGAGGGTGCCGAGATCGACCTTCGTGACGTTTATGACGGAGGACGGCAGTGGCTGGGGACTGAAGAGGGGCCAGCGGGTGGAGGGTACGGAGCCAGTCTGCTCGGGAGTAGAAACCTCCGAGATCTCGTGAGATGTGTGAGAGAAGGGAGATGAGGCGGTTGTGTTCGGGGAGAGTACCGTTCTTGGTGGGTTTAAGTAGCGGCACTATTAGTGGCTTCCATTGGATGTAAAACACTGGAGGATGCAGGAGTTTAGGAGGTGAGGGAGATAGGCTAAAAACTTCCGTGGTAACTGGCACGGTATACCGTCCAGGCCAGGGCTCTACCACCCTTGGTTCGTTGGTATGGCAGTTCTTCGGTGGGACATCCGTGAAATTTCTTTCACGGTCCTTCGAAGTAGCCTGGTTGTGACCCGTGACCAAGAATCTGTCATGTAGGTCGCCAACTTTTCGGCCTGATCCTGGCGGTCCACGAATTTGCGGTGGTCCCCATGGGTTTTCCACTGCCTCATGGGGGGTTTCCACTGCCTCATCTAGGTAGTGAGGAAGTTGAGGATGATTCTCAGCTCATGATTCCTGGCCCTGAACAATGCATTTTTTATGTTAGCACGCTGGCAGATGAGGGTGAGGATGTGTAGAGGGGGACTTTTAGGGAGTGTGGCTTGTGATCAAACTTGGGGTTGGATCAATCAGCGGCCTGGATAATAATTTCAGTATAGTTTCGAGTCAGCATCCAGCATGTGATGTGCTCCCAAGGGTCGGACTTCCAGGGGTGGGCAGGACTTCCAGGGGTGGGCAGGACTTCCAGGGGTGGGCAGGACTTCCAGGGGTGGGCAGGACTTCCAGGGGTGGGCAGGACTTCCAGTACTCGTAGAATGAACATCTGCTTTCTTGATCACTTTCAACGGTTGCACTTGGTGCATTGTGTCCATTGAGCCTGCGCTCTGACGAGGACATTAACAGCTACCACTTTGCCGAGAATCTCCACAGCAGTTTGGGGAGGCAGTTTGATTTGGGCTCAGAATTGAGCCTGTTATAGCCGTAGCGTCCCTGTCCCGTGAACTGACCCAGTGGCCTATTTCTGATTCTCCCCTCTCTCCTGACAGTGACGTCATCTTTGATCCCATTGCCACGCGCACGAAAGGTTGGACTCCAACCCCCTCCCTTCCCGCATGGAGACGGTGGAATGCCTCTTTGAAACGGGACTTTGCCGATTTCCCCACCTTCCCTAGGAAGCATTCCAAAATGGACACACGGGTCCCAAAAAGCAGGTCCCGACTGCCCCTAAACACACCCCTCACAGTCGCTCCTCCCAAGGCCCAGTTTTTATGAGCTGCTCGGCAGCCCTCCCGCTCCCAATAAAAGGAATTCAGGAGTTCACTTTCAGGAGTTCAGATTCAGTATCCAGGAGTTCACTTTTTCAAATTTTCTTCCAAACCACTATCCCATTGTATTTTTTTTATTTACTTTGCATTTCATTTCTTTATTATAAAATTATATTATATATAGACAGTTGATATACAAATAATGACTACATAATAATACATAATATGCAATGTGGCAATGGAACATGTATTCCAAATAAGCCACAGGCTTACTATGAGAAAAAAACAAATAAAAACCACTATCCCTTAAAATCCCTCCCACACCAGCACAACAATGTCAAAAACACATGGTTCAGGACTAGAAACCCATCCTCAACTCCCTCACTGCCCATTTCCGCCCTGAGCAGCTGTACAACATCCTCAGACCCAACCTCTCTTGTAGATCCTTTCAAATCTGGGCATGTGAAAACCTATCCCGATCCCATCCCCTCCCCTGCGGAGTCACCCAGGACTCCGTTCTCGCACCTTCTCCATCTACACCGCCAAGGTCGTGAGTCATAGGTGTCATCTCCATACGGAAATCACCGCCTATGCAGATGACCTGGCCATGGTCGCATTAACACTCGAGTGAGATGAGGGAGACCTTCGAGCAAATGTATACTTGATATTTATGCATAATTATTTACAATATCGTAGAGACGTGTGAAAGAAGGTCTATGGGTCGATATTGGTCGGGAAAGGAGACCATGGATTTACATGCCATGATGAGGACGACGCTTAACCGTGGATGCGCCTTAACAGGAAGCAAGAACTATGGAAATGGTTGAAATAGGAAAAAGGACCTTCGTGGAAGCTGGTGTAGAGAATGTACCCGTTTCTGCTTGAGCCTGTCTGCACATAGTAGCACGCGTGCGCACACACGCACACGCATGCACACACACACACACACACACACACACACACACACACGCACGCAGACCGAATGTGTGTACAATAAGCCAGTAATGGCGTCATTTACCAACAAGTATGGCAATAGAAATAAAATGTATCTAATGTTTTCCTTGCGATATTTTAAATTTTATGTTTTTCGGCAACAAGCTAATGTTATTATGTGGATCATTGAAACTCAATCTTAACTGAAGGAAAACTTGATTATGTGAAGGAAACCCGTCTTGCAAGACATCAATCAATGGACAGATTCTTTCAATGTAATTCCATTTGTGTTGCAGCTGACCTTATTCAATATGCTAATCTGAATCATACCGTTAAACCAATTGGAAAATCATAAGGATTTAGGCTTACATTTCCTCAATCAATAATATATCCTAAGGAAGGAAGAATTAATTAAAAATTGAGAAGTTTCGTTACTTACATGGTTTGGCACAGAAGTCTTCGTTATCACAAGTACGACAATTCAATTTTGGCGGTGCCTTACAATAGTCAGGCCTCTCTGTACAGTCCAGTAAAAGATGCTCCTCAATCACTTGAAACAACAACATTTAATCATATATAATACCTGAATATATTACTTCTCTTCTGCTATTATATACCGTATATTATAAAGGTACCCTATTATATATATAATAAAGTATTATAAGGTACCCTTCGCCCGGGAGTTCATTTTAGGCTTAATGAAGATGGTATATTTTTGGCAAGGCTTTACTTTCCACAATATTTTGACATTTTCCCGTCACAGTTTTTAGGGTGTATACCCGTCGTTGCTGTGGATTTGTTAATAATAAGATTATATGTTATTTAAGACTTCACTCTTCTAATATTATTATATTTCCCGTCTACTGTGCATGCAGGTTTTTTTATAACGTAATGAACAGTATAATTCACGGTCGTAGAAAGTATTCTGTCTTCCAAACCATGGATGACATGGTTCTTTAAAATTCGGTTCAACCGTTAGTGCCCAATAAAATAGTTGGCTCCCGCTTTAGTTTTTGGTGTATATCTCGTTTATACTTTGTTATACGGCAAAAGTGAATATAACAAAAGTTACTCTAAATAAACAACTTTTGTTATGTGCACATTTTCCGGAAACCAATAGCAAGCAAAATATCGCTATATTTAATTTCAGGCCTCCCCTACAACCCCCACTCCAGCCCATTCCTAGAAATGTTGGTATGGCTTTTAATAAACGAGTATAAACGAGATATATATTAAAAAAGTCCGTCACGCAGGGGCTGCGTAAACTAAGCAGATATCCCACGTGAAGTTATACAATAGAGAAATCTCCATACGAGAGCCGAACAGTACAGTTACGGCAAAGGGCCGAACTAGCTTTTGGCGGGAAATTCAAAAATCCGTTAACGGCCCAAATTTAATAAAAATGCAAATATCTCGGTTAATATTCAAGATAGGGAATAAATGTATATAACAATATTTATAGTAAATTTAATTTGCAATAAGATTGTTTCTATGTGTTCAATTTTTCGATGCGACGTATAGTAACGGAGATATTTTGAATTTTCAAAAATCCTCCCCTCTAAACTCCCCCTCCCACTGGTCCGATTTCAGCCGTTAACGAACTTGATCTTTCTTTTTACAAAAAACGACTAAATATCGAGTTTCGTAACGATCAAACAAAAATTGCGACCGCTAGAGCGGTAACTGACAAATATATATATATATATATATATATATATATATATATATATACTAGCTCAGATACCCGGCTTCGCCCGGGAATTTATTTGAGGCTGAATGGTAATGGTATTTTTTTGGCAAAACTTTACTTTGCACAATATTTTGACATTTACCCGTCCCAGTGTTTAGGGATAATATCCGTTGTTGGCATTTGTTAATAATAAAATTAATTTTTTATGTAAGTCTTGACTGTCCTCCAAATTGTCATATTTCATATTTTGTTATATTGCCATATTTCCCGTCTCCTGTGCATAATGCATAGATTTCAGTTACTAAGGACAAAATATTAACATAGATTTGAATTAATTTTTCCAGGTAAGGTACCTCATAGTTCAAATTAGAATGAATTGTTGAGCATATCAATATTTCTACGCAAATTACTTGCTCCACACATTGTTCCTGGAGAAATGTATAAAACAAAAGTTAATCTAAATAACAAAGTAAACAACTTTTGTTATTTGCTTGTTTGTCAAAAAACAAATAGACAATGAAATATCACGAAATTTTATTTCAGGCCTCCCTTATAACCCCCACTCCCGTTCTAACCTAAAAATTTTAATATAGCTTATAATCATGGAAGAATTAATGCTAATTGACATACCGAGTTTTTAAGTTCGGTTTAATCGTTAGTGCCTAATGAAATAGTTGACTACCGCTTTAGTTTATAGTGTATATCTCGTTTATAATTCGGTATAAGAAAAAAGTCTATATAACAAAAGTTACTCTAAATAACAAAATAAACAACTTTTGTTATGTTCATATTTGCCGAGAAACGAATAAAAAACGAAATACAGCTATTTTTAAATTCAGGCCTCCCTTATAACCCCCACTCCTGCCCGTCCCTAGAAATGTTGGTATAGCTTGTTATAATGAAAGCGTTAGTACTAATACACACACCGAGTTTTATTTATTTCGGTTGGGTCTTTTGTCCCTAATAAAATTGTTCACTTCTGCTATAGGTTTCAGCGTATATCTCGTTTATAATTCGGTATACGAAAAAAGTGTATATAACAAAAGTTACTCTACATAACAAAGTAAACAACTTTTGTTATGTTCATATTTGCCGAAAAACCAATAGGAAACGAAATATCGCTATTTTTAATTTCTGGCTTCCCTTATAACCCCCACTCCTGTTCGTCCCAGAGGATATTAATATAGCCTAAAGTCTAAGTTGGGTTAGTAGTAATATACATACCAAGTTTCATAAAATTCGGTTCAGCCGTTTTTGCGTGAAAAGGTAACAGACAAACAAACAAACAAACAAATAAACAAACAGACACCAAAGAAACAAAATGCAGTTATGGTGTCTATGACATGTAAAACGAAAAGTTATCGTGAAATTTCGCGAATCAAATCAATGTACAGACAGAGGTTACAATTTTATATATATATATATATATATATATATATATATATATATATATATATATATACTAGCTCAGATACTCGGCGATGCCCGGAAAATAATGTTTGACTGACTAATGATGGTATTTTGATAGTAAGACTTCAATGTGTACAATTACACTTCCCTCCACGACGTAATGAATTTCCGAAATAGCCAACCCTGAAGGGTAATTTTTGGGGATTAATAGAATAAAAATTTTAGTTTTGAAGGATAAATGAAATTGTGTTCCTAAGTTATCCTTCTACACTTTATGACTCACCGTTTTTCAATAATTCAAACCATTATCATGGGTAGTAGCATTTATTACAATTAAATATCATTCATAATGAACATTTTTTCTTTCAAAAGCCTACCCGAGCTAAAATAGTTCAGGCAAAGTTGTATACGTAAGATTATATTTGTAATAGTGAATCTCACTGGAAATCACTTCCAGCAATGCCAGAGGGTAAATAAGGAAACTCAATTAACTGGTAAGGCTCCCGCCATCTTCCGCTCCCACGTTAGACTTCTCGCTTTTCAGCCTTTTTTATAATCCCCACTCCCGTTTGGACCTAAAATTTTAAATATAGCTTATAATCATGGAAGATTTAATGCTAATTGACACACCGAGTTTTGCTAAGTTCGGTTCAATCGTTAGTGCCCAACAAAATTGTTGGCTCCCGTTTTAGTTTTTTGTGTATATCACGTTTATACTTCTCTATACGACAAAAGTGAATATAACAAAAGTTACTCTAAATAACGAAATAAACAACTTTTGTTATGTACATATTTGCTGAAAAGGCAATAGGAAACGAAATATCGCTATTTTTTATTACAGGCCTTCCCTACAACTCCCACTCCTGCCCGTCCCTAGAAATGTTGGTATGGCTTGCTATAATGAAGGTGTTAGTCCTAATACACGTACCGAGTTTTATTTTGTTCGGTTGATTCTTTTGTGCCGAATAAAATTGTCGACTCCTGCTATATTTTTTAGCGTATAACTCATTTATACTTAGATATACGACGAAATTCTATATATCAAAAGTTACTCTAAATAATAAAATAAATAACTTTTCATATGTGCATATTTGCCGCAAAAGCAATAGGAAACGAAATATCCCTATTTTTAATTTCAAGCCTCCCTTATAACCCCCACTCCTGAGAGTCGAGTCCGAGCTGCCGACGTGACAACATCGCAGCTTAGAAGCGGATTAAAATTATCTCGGGGCAAAGCTTGCCTTTCCCCGGACAGCTAAGTGTTAATCTAATATATAAATTAATTATTAATTATTATCATATTTTGTTCATTTAATATTTCCTCTTACGTAGAACTAAAATTAATTAAATAAGGCCTCAGAGCCTTCCTTTTTCATTAAATTAATTAATTCTCAAGGAATTAAGTATACTACAGCTATCACTTTTCAAATATTTATTTCTTTTACTACTAATAAACATATAAAACTACTAAAATAAAAGAGCTAATTAGAAATGAATAAACCTCCCGACCCTAGATCCCCTAAAATAAATAGGATTAAACGGAATTGGAAAAATGCAATGGAACTCGGAGAAATTAAAAACCCTGATGACAATTTAAATATTAATAAATTTTTAATTATAGAGAAACAAGAAGACGGAGACTTAAAAACTGTCTCACCGTTCTTAATTTACAAAACGATTAGTAATATTTGTGGGGAACCGAAAAATGTAAAAAAATTACGAAATGGAACAATTCTAGTCGAGACAAATTCAAAAGAGCAGTCCGAAAAGCTATTTAAATTAACGAGCTTTGGAACGAGCAAAGTAACAGTTCGCCCACATGAAGCACTAAATATAAGTAAGGGGGTCATATTTTGCCCTGATTTGGATGGGATAGATGAAATGGAAATTTTAGAAGAGCTGAGAACACACAAAGTAAAGGAGATACGGAGAATAATTAGTAAGCGGGCAGGAACAGAAAGGAAAACCCACCTGTACGTACTAACATTCTCTCTGCCCTCCCTCCCAGAAACAATAAAAATAGGATTTCAGTTAATAAAAATTAAAATGTATGTACCAAACCCCATAAGGTGTAGGGTATGCTTAAAATTTGGACATTTTTCAGACAAATGTACAAAAAGCCCCGTATGCGGATTCTGTTCCAAAGCACAGCATACCGGTATGCCGTGTGAATCTATAGTACCAAAGTGCGTAAACTGTGGTGAAAATCATCACAGCCTTGACACAAAATGCCCCAGACTAATTGACGAAAAGCAAATTAAAACAATACAGTTTAAAGATAAAGTACCTTATAACGTAGCTAGAAGAATATATAAAGAAACAGCCCCTACTACAGCAAATAAAAGCTATTCTGACGCTACAAGAAATAGGAAATTGGTATGGGTTTCTGTAGCCTGCCAAACTGAGTCATTTATTCCACAGATAGATAGCACAAAGACAAACACAGCTTCAAGCTCAACCACTGATCTAGGTATAGCTGAGTTCATAAGACATGAGACAGTGGCTAGGATGCGCAGTAGCAAAGAAGGCTATTGCGCATGCTCCCGTTATCAGTCTGTTAACGACTCTCGTGAGCTACGGATATGTATCGGGCGTCCTGAAAACATTAGCCCTCAGTGTGTATGTAGTGTAGCTTGAAGCTAAAATCTAACCCTATCTTGGTTATGTAGGTAGAAATGTCGATATAAATCCCTGCAAGGTCTTGCTCTAACCTCAAGCTAATACGTTGCAACAATTATTTTTGTTTTTAAAAAAAGAAATCGGTTTTCGATACTTGAATTTTAATATCGAAATACCGATATATCGGGGGGGGGGAATATCAAGTATTATTTAGATATTTTTTGGGGGAAATATTGATATTTTTTCACCATCCCTAGTGCACCTGTCAATAAGTCGCCATTTAAATTTAAATTGACAGTGATAGTGACATACATTCAAGCGGCGATGATGATGAGCACTTAAGCGGCATTGAGGAGATGGGGTTGTCATTTGACCAATTTTAAAGCAATTATATATATATATATATATATATATATATATATATATATATATATATATATAAAAGTTAACTTGTTATATTTTATTTAACTTCTATTAATTTAGATGGTAAATAAGTTATTTTGATATTTTTTGAAATTTTGGTAAGAAAATTATCTGTAGGTTTTTAAAAAGGTATTTGTAAGTTTTAACTATCACAAATCATTGTGTAATTTATAAAAAAAAAAAAAAATGATCTTTACATTTTTAAAAATATATCTTTAAGTATTAAAAATAATTATCTGTAAGCTTATAAATTATCTTTAATTTTCTAAACAAAAAAGTCCGTCACGCAGGGGCTGCGTAAACTAAGCAGATTTCCCACGTGAAGTTTTACAATTGAGAAATCTGCCTAATAATAACAGTAGTAGTAACCTATTCTCACGAGGACGAATAGTTAGTGAAACGGCCACACTAGCGCTCGGCGGAAACTCCCGAACATAGCCGACCACACTCACAATACAAATGCAAATATCTCGGTTAATATTAAAGATACAGAATAAATGTATAGAACAATATTTATAGTAAATTTAATTTGCAATACGATTGGTTCTATACAATTTTTTGATCTGACGTATGGTAACGGAGATATTTCGAATTTTCGAAAATCCCCCCTCTAAACCCCCCCTCCCACTGGTCCGATTTCAGCCATTAACGAATTTGATCTTTCTTTTTACATAAAACGACTAAATATCGAGTTTGGTAAAGATTAAACAAAAATTGCGACCGCTAGAGCGGTAACAGACAAATATATATATATATATATATATATATATATATATATATATATATATATATATAATTTTGAACGGACCTCATTTTCGTCATCTCCTGGGTAGGATCGATGGACATTTGAAGAAAAATTTCGAAAATTCCGTCATGAGTACGACCTCAATAGCTGATTTCCCTTAAGGGAAATCTGCTAATATCCATAAGTTTTAAGTATAAATAATTTTCTGCAAGTTTAAAAAAAAATTTAAATAATAATGTTAAAATATTATTTATGTAAACTATGCAAGTATATGCAATTCCACTAACTTTCTATTATCACTAATCAATAATAAATTACGTTTTTTGTGCATTAAATAAGTTATTATTTTATTTTTTTATTCATGTTTGATTTTTAATAATGTTTAATCAATGCTGCTTCTCATTTTCTGCACTATATTTTTATATAAATTAGGAAAAGTAGAACATATACTAGAGAAAGGTTAGACTGCAGGTACTCAGTATCGATACTTAAAGGACTGGAGCAAGTGTACGGCATGCTGGCAAATATGTTCAGCTTGGGTAGTAAACGTCCTCTCATCCCCACCAAGCCTACCACCCATCCCCACCCCCATGCGCGGACTGTCTCATGTCTCATGAACTCAACTATACTGGATTAGCGATATCTGATAAGGCCCCTCCACTTCTTTCCCCGGCCCTTATTCCTTCCCCACCCAGCCTCCCTATCCCCTCTCTCCCTCCTCCCTCCCCCAGCCCTTCTGTTAACTCAGATTCTCACTCTATCGGAAGTGAGAATCCGCCGGGAGCGTTTAAAGCACCGGCAAACACTGAGCAATTTTTGATACCCAAGTATCACAAAAAAAATAGAAAAAAGTCCGTCACGCAGGGGCTGCGTAAACTAAGCAGATTTCCCTCGTGAAGTTTAGAAATAGATAAATATACATACTGCTAACACAACACCGTGAATAAATACAAACGGAAATAAGAAATGTTTCATCCAATTTCAATAGCCTGCCGACAGGAAGCGTTAGGTTAGAAATGTAAACAAACGGGTCCCGCCTCACACCGGAAAGAAAAACAATTACTGAAATATATCAGAATATAACACATTAATTTTATTGAGAACTATTTACTATATCTACTAGTGTAATTAATAATGAGTCAGAATAATTGTTATCTCAATCAATAAAATTTTAGTAGTCCAAAACTTTAAGATGGGGGGGAGGAGTCACCAGTGCATATTTGCATGTATTTCGTATAATAAAGGTCTCTTGAATACAATTTTTGGTATTTAAACTTCCCATAATGTGATTTATTATGTATCAGAGTATTGTTTACGTAACATGAGTAGAAGTGGCGGTTTGGTGAAAACTGAAAAATGCAAATATCTCGGTTAATATTCAAGATAGAGAATAAATGTATATAACAATATTTATAGTAAATTTAATTTGTAATAAGATTGATTCTGTATAATTTTTCGATCCGACGTATAGTAACGGAGATAACCTTAAGGGAAATCTGCTAAAAAGAAAGGAGATAAATCCAAAAGCGATGATGATATGGACACACAATAACTCACACATGATGATGCAACATCATGATTACACACACACTCAAACAACAAATTCAAACATACACCTACACCTATACACTTTCGACCTAATATTACCTATTAACTCTAATTACCATATAATCTATATCACCTCAATTATTAGTCAAAATAAATATTTAAAAAAGAAATATAATGTAATAATACTCCAGAAAACAAAAATTGTTAATCTTAAGAAGCAGGTCTCAAAACAAAACGTTGTTAATCATGCCTATCATAAGTTTTAATTGTAATGGGGTAAGAACGCAATATGAAGAAATAAAAATCCTACTAAGTGACTACAACCCACCTATACTTTGCCTGCAGGAAACAAAACTTAAAATGAACATTGCACTAGACATTAAGAACTACAAAATCTATAGGAAGGATAAGGATATAGAAGACGGAGAACACGCCCACGGAGGAGTAGCTACAGCTGTGAGAAAGGACCTATTCTCCGAGGAAGTACCAATAGATACACCACTTCAAGCCTTAGTAACAAAAGTAAAACTAAAATTTTACATCACCATCTGTAATATATACCTGCCCCCAACTGAAAATATAAATGAAGCTGCACTCCTACAACTCATAAACACTCTTCCAGCTCCGTATATAGTATTAGGAGATATGAATGGGTCACATCCATCCTGGAGTCCAGCAACACCTAACACTAGAGGCAACACAATCCGAAGAATAATTGACTCGACAGACTCCATCTTATTAAATACAGGCGCCATCACCCATATATGCCCCAGGACAGGCTCACAATCAGCCATAGACCTTTCATTTGTTTCACCAACATTAGACATGCAACTCACATGGGATGTCTGTAATGACCAGCATGGAAGTGATCATTTCCCACTATTGCTGTATCTCAATGAAGAGATGGCCAGACTTAAAAGGCACCCGAGATGGATCACAGAAGAAGCTAACTGGGATGAATTCCTTGTATAAATGGCCACCTCAATTCAACAAATACCTGAGAGCACGGATGAAATTGTAACCTACTTTACTCTATTATACAAAGCGCACAAGAGACCATTCCAAGAACTAAGGGATTTCCTAAAACAAATCATGCCCCATGGTTTGACAAAGAATGCCGGGCAGCAATCAAATTAAAGAACAAGGCTCTAAAACATTTCCAGCACTCACCAACAATAGATAATTTAATAAAATATAAGAAAGAAAAAGCTATAGTAAGAAACCTAATAAAACTTAAAAAGAAATCCTCATGGAAAAATTATGTTGAATCCATTAACACAAGCACACCAATAAAAAAAGTTTGGGGAAAAATAAGAAGTATAACTGGCAATTACACCATAGAAACTCCCATCCTGAATATACAAGGTGAAATAGTAACTGATCTACAAAAAATATCTGAATCCTTTGTAAACTATTTTGCTGCCATATCAAACCCTGATGATGTCTCCAACCATAACACCTAAACTCAGGAAATAGATTTCAAAGAACCAACATACCAAGACAATGAATCCCGCTATGAATATAACTGCCCATTCACACACAATGAATTAGAATATGCAATAAAAGAACTGAAACCATCCAATCCAGGAAAAGATGATATCCATAATACTATGTTAAAAAATCTGCCCTCCACAGCAAAACCTGTTCTTGTGACCATATTTAACAAACTCTGGAGTACTGGTACATATCCCATGACTTGGCAAGAATCCATAATCGTCCCAATTTTGAAACCTGGAAAAAACAGGCTAATCATCAGCAACTACCGGCCTATATCTTTAACAAGTTGCATGTCAAAGTTGTACGAAAAAATGATAAGTAGACGTCTTATGTGGGTGCTGGAGAAATATAACATGTTATCTCCTATTCAATGCGGATTCCGAAAATCAAGATCCACTATAGATCATCTAGTGTCAATGGAAGCTGAACTTCTGAATACTTTTATAGACAAAAAAGAAGCAGTAGCTATATTTTTTGATATAGAAAAGGCCTATGACACTATTGATAGAAACATAATCCTCAACCAATTACATACATGGGGTTTCAAAGGAGCACTTCCAGAGTTCATAAAAAAATTTCTATCCGAAAGGTACATCCGTGTCAGAGTGGGAGCTACTATATCAAGCAGGAAGAAAATTCTAAAAGGCATCCCTCAAGGAAGTGTAATGAGTTGTATCTTATTTGCAATTGCCATCAACTCAATTGTGAGTGTAATTCCACGACCTTTTAAAGCATTCCTCTATGTAGATGACTTAGCAATTCTACTCCGTTTCCAGAGTCCAGCATGGATGAGAAGACTACTCCAGAATCTCTTGAATAACCTTCAAGCATGGGCAACATGCCAAAATCTTCGATTTTCCATAGAAAAAACTAAATGTGTAATATTTTCAAGAAAGAGAACACCAACACCTGCTCCAGAACTCCACCTTTATGGACATCCATTAGAATTTTATGAAGAAGTAGCCTTTTTGGGCTTATTTCTTGATAGGAAATTAACATGGAAAAACCACATTAGGTATCTACGGGATGAATGCTTTAAGAGGTTGAGAATTATGAAGGTATTAGCCAAGACTTCCTGGGGGGCTGACCGAAAAACCATGATGATGATTTATACGAGCCTAATTCGTTCCAAGTTAGACTATGGCAGCATAGTGTACTCCTCTGCCAAAATAAGCCAACTATTACTCCTGGACTCGATCCATCATACCGGAATCCGACTTGCTACCGGAGCCTTCAGGACCAGCCCCATAGTAAGCATATGCGTCGAAGCCTCCATAGCACCACTTGTATTTAGACGTCAGGATCTAACTAATTCTTATTTATCAAAAATCAAGCTCCATCCAACAAATCCAGCATACAACTACATATTTTATCCACAGCACATCAGAAACTATGAAGTAAATCCCAGAAGCACAGCACCCTTAGGAATCAGACACAAACTCACAATAGATGAACTGCATAATATCCACATAGACCAAACTGATCTCATACCTCCGAAGCCACCATGGAAACACCTGCCAATTAAAATTGATTACAGTCAAAAAAACAAATCAAGCTTAACAACTAAAAGTAGTTTTGCCATTACACTGGAAAAATACCAAATATACAATTAAATTTACACAGATGGCTCCAAGCAAGGTGATAATGTAGGGTTTGCAGTTGTCAAAAATGGGGGAACCTAAGAAATTTAAACTGCCGCCATACTCATCGATATTCACAGCCGAACTACAGGCAATTGCTACTGCTCTTTACCTTGCTATTGACAGCCATGAATCACATATTTTAATATGTTCGGACTCCATATCTGCCTTAAAAAGTATAGTCAGCTTCAATCAACCATCTACAACCATCAACAAAATCCATCACTACTTAGACATTTTAACAACCCTCAATAAAACTATACAACTCCTCTGGAGCCCTGGGCACTCAGGCATCCTAGGAAATGAGGCAGCAGATCTTGCAGCCAAGGAAGCTGCAAATATGCATTCTCCTCCACTACAAATATACGAAGCTAGGGATTTTAATGTTTGGCTAAAAACCAGAGTAAGGAAGAACTGGGAAGCAATGTGGGAAGAGATACCTCTGACCAATAAATTAAAAGCCATAAAAACCTCAGTAAAGCCATGGTTGAGTTCAGAGAGAGGCAATAGAAGGGAGGAAGTAGCTGTGACCAGGATGCGAATTGGACACACCAATCTCACTCATATAAATTTAATAACCAAACAACCCCAACCAATTTGTGAAATATGCAGAGTCCCCCTAACCATCAAACATATAATAGAAGATTGTAAAAAATTCACGAATCATTTCAAAAATTATAAAATGACCCGGTCGATTACAATGGCACTCCAAGATTCATCTGCGTCAATCGACAAAATGATAAAAATATTAAAGGACACAAACCTCTACAATATGCTATGACACACAAACCTCCCATACAATGAAGGTATAAAATAAATGCAAATAAAAAGACCTACATGATTAAATATAAAGATTCCTGTTAGTTTATAAGGACCATGGTAGTATTAAAATATAGTAATTAAGTATATTGTAAAAAAAAAAAAAAAAAAAAAAAAAGTAAAAAAAAAAAAAAAAAAAAAAAAAAAAAGAGACGTTAAATATGTTAGTTTTGTTAGTTTATAAGCCTTATGATAGTATTAAAATATAGTGACTAAGTATATTGTATTAAAAAAAAAAAAAAAAAAAAAAAAAAAAAAAAAAAAAAAATATGATATTATTAAAGTATAGTGATTAAGAATTTTGGCAAAAAAAAAAAAAAAACATAAATCATCCAACTTCACACGTAACCCTCTACATTTCTAAATTTCTACATACTACGTAACATAAACATCAATAGTTGAAGGGCGTAATAACCTAGTAGTTGATCGCCCATGAACCCGTAACCTAACCTAAACCCCACTCCTGTTCGTCTCAGAGAATATTAATATAGTCTAAAGTCTAAGTTGGGCTAGTAGTAATATACATACTAAGTTTCATAAAATTCGGTTCAGCCGTTTATGCGTGAAAAGGTAACAAACAAACAGACACCAAAGAAACAAAATGCAGTTATGGTGTCTATGACATGTGAAACGAAAATTTATCGTGAAATTTCGCGAAAAAAATCAATGTACAGACAGAGGTTACAATTTTATATATATACTAGCTCAGATACCCGGCTTCGCCCGGGAATTCATTTGAGGCTGAACGGTGATGGTATTTTTTTGGCAAGGCTTTACTTTGCACAATATTTTGACATTCACCCGTCCCAGTGTTTAGGATTGATACCCGTCGTTGCCGTGGATTTGCTAATAATAGAATATTTGTTCGATAAGTCTTCACTGTCTTCGATATTTTTATATTTCCCGTCTCTTATACATGAAAATATGGTGAATTTTTATTTCAGGCCTCCCTTATAACCCCCCTCCCGTTCGAACCTAAACATTTTAATATAACTTATAACCACAGAAGAATTAATGCTAATTGACATACCGAGCTTTGTTAAGTTCGGTTCAGCCGTTAGTGCCCAATAAAATTGTTGGCTCCCGCTAAAGTTTAACGATAACTCATTTATACTTAGGTATACGTCAAAAGTGTATATAACAAAAGTTACTCCAAATAACAAAATAAACAACTTTTGTTATGTTTATATTTGCGGAAAAACCAATAGGAAGCGAAATATCGCTATTTTTAATTTCAGGCTTCCCCTACAACCCCCACTCCTGCCCGTCCATGTGCCGTGTTGTTTATTTGGAGTAACTTTTGTTATATACACTTTTGTCGTATACCTAAGTATAAATGAGTTATACGTTAAAACTTTAGCGGGCACTAACGGCTGAACCGAACTTAACAAAACTCGGTATGTCAATTAGCATTAATTCTTCCATGATTATAAGTTATATTAAAATTTTTAAGTTCGAACGGGAGGGGGGTTAAAAGGGAGGCCTGAAATAAAAATTCACCATATTTACATGTATAAGAGACGGGAAATATAAAAATATCCAAGACTGTGAAGCCTTATCGAACAAATAATTCTATTATTAGCAAATCCACGGCAAAGATGGGTATCAATCCTAAACACTGGGACGGGTAAATGTCAAAATATTGTGCAATGTAAAGCCTGCTAAAAAATACCATCACCATTCAGCCTCAAATGAATTCCCGGGCGAAGCCGGGTATCTGAGCTAGTATATATATAAAATTGTAACCTCTGTCTGTACATTGATTTTTTTCGTGAAATTTCACGATAACTTTTCGTTCCACATGTCATAGACACCATAAATGCATTTTGTTTCTTTCGTGTATGTATGTTTGTTTGTTTGTTTGTTTGTTACCTTTTCACGCATAAACGGCTGAACCGAATTTTTTGAAACTTGGTATGTATATTACTACTAACCCAACTTAGACTTTAGGCTATATTAAAATTCTCGGAGATGAACAAGAGTGGGGGTTATAAGGGAGGCCTGAAATTAAAAATAGCGATATTTCGTTTCCTATTGGTTTTTCGGCAAATATGAATATAACAAAAGTTGTTTATTTTGTTATTTAGAGTAACTTTAGTTTATACATTTTTTTCGTATACCGATTTATAAACGAGATATACGCTAAAAGCTATAGCGGAAATGAACAATTTAATTTGACACAAAAGACTCAACCAAACTAAATAAAACTCGGTATGTGTATTAGCACTAATGCCATCATTATAATAAGGCGTACCAACATTTCTAGGGACGGCCAGGAGTGGGGGTTGTAAGGAAGGCCTGAATTTAAAATTAGCGGTATTTCGTTTTCTATTGGTTTTTCTGCTAAAATACACATAACAAAAGTTGTTTATTTTGATACTTAGAGTAACTTTTGTTATATAAATTTTTTTCGTATACCGATTTATAAACGAGATATACGCTAAAACCTATAGCGGAAGTGAACAGTTTAATTTGACACAAAAGACTCAACCAAGCTAAATAAAACTCGGTATGTGTATTATCATTAACGCTTTCATTATAATAAGCCATACCAACATTTCTAGGGACGGGCAGGAGTGGGGGTTGTAAGGGAGGCCTGTATTTAAAATAGCGGTATTTTGTTTTCTATTGGTTTATCGGCAAATATGAACATAACAAAAGTTGTTTATTTTGTTATTTAGAGTAACTTTTGTGATATTCATTTTTGTCTTTTAACAGTTTTTAAACGGGATATACACTATAAACTAAAGCGGGAATCAACTATTTTATTGTTCGCTAACGATTGAACTGAACTTAACAAAACTCGGTATGTCAATTAGCATTAATTCTTCCATGATTATAAGTTATATTAAAATGTTTAGGTTAGAACGGGAGTGGGGGTTATAAGGGATGCCTGAAATAAAAATTCACGATATTTCATTGCCTATTTGTTTTTCGACAAACATGCACATAACAAAAGTTTTTTACTTTGATATTTAGATTAACTTTTATTTTATACACATCTCCAGGAACAATGTGTAGAGCAAGTAATTTGCGTAGAAGTATTGATACGCTCAACAATTCATTCCAACTTAAACTATGAGGTACCTCACCTGGAAAAAATCTATGTAAATCTATGTTAATATTTTGTCCTTAATAACTGAAATCTATGTATAATACACAGGAGACAGGAAATATGACAATTTGGAGGGCAGTGAAGACTTACATAAGAAATTAATTTTATTATTAACAAATGCCAACAACGAGTATTAACCCTAAACACTGGGATGGGTAAATGTCAAAATATTGTGCAAAGTAAAGCCTTGCCAAAAAAATACCATCACCATTCAGCCTCAAATCAATCCCCGGGCGAAGCCGGGTATCTGAGCTAGTATATATATAAAATTGTAACCTCTGTCTGTACATTGATTTTTTTTCGCGAAATTTCACGATAACTTTTCGTTTCACATGTCATAGACACCAAAACTGCATTTTGTTTCTTTCGTGTATGTTTGTTTGTTTGTTTGTTACCTTTTCACGCATAAACGGCTGAACCGAATTTTTTGAAACTTGGTATGTATATTACTACTAACCCAACTGAGATGAACAGGAGTGGGGGTTATAAGGGAAGCCTGAAATTAAAAATAACGATATTTCGATTCCTATTGGTTTTTCGGCAAATATAAACATAACAAAAGTTGTTTATTTTGTTATTTAGAGTAACTTTTGTTATATACACTTTTATCGTATACTGAATTATAAACGAGATATACGCAAAAACCTATAACGAATGTGAACAATTTTATTTGAGACGAAAATAACTTTGTTATTTATTTCCAATAGAAATTTAAACTATAAGAGCATTTCCATTATTTAATTTGTATAATGTATTATTTAAAAAGAAAATCGTGCTGAATTTCCTCAAAGAGTGATAGGGAAGTAGTAGGGAATCAAACTCTTTGATTTTGGTTATATAGGTACTATCTTATTTCCTATATATTCATGTTATTGAAACAAATATGTACTATCATAACAATTAAACGTTAATGTCATTATGACAAAAGACAAAATGCTCTTAAACTCGATATGATTGTTTAAAGTATTACTTAGGTTGCAGGGACGGCTACGATCTTTTGAGCTTTTTGAATATAATTGAAATTATTTTTAGGGTAACACTATTATTTAATTCCATCAGGTTAATAAATTATTACAATAATATTTTGAATTAATAATTTAAGGAGAAGAGTGTTGATAGCTCTAATGCGAGAGCGGAAATAGACGGAGGCTAATAGAGTTAATTGAGTTTACTAATTTCCTGTGAAATGCTGGGCATTACGGGAAGTGATTACCACTGAGATCTACTATTATGAATATAACCTTACGTGCTAAACTATGCTTAAACTATATGTGCTCGGATTGGTTTTTGACAGGAAATAAGTTCCATTATAGACGATATTTAATTGTAATTAATACTATCCATGATTATGGTTTGAAGTATTCAAAACGGTGAGTTAAAAAGTGGCAAGGGATGGATTAGGAACACATTTTTATTTATTCTTCAAATATAAAATTTCTCATTTATAAGTCGCCTGCCTGATCCTCACAGCAAAACAATGCGCGCCGACGAGAAGTGTAGTTGTAAACATTGAAGCCTTGCCCAAAAAAATACAATCATCATTCAGCCTTAAATGATTTCCCGAGCGAAGCCGGGTACCTTAGCTAGTATATATATATAATTTTGAACGGACCTCATTTTCGTCATCTCCTGGGTAGGATCGATGGACATTTGAAGAAATTTTTTGAAACTCGCGTCATGATTACGACCTCAATAGCTGATTTCCCTTGAGGGAAATCTGCTAAAAACTAAAGCGGAAGCCAACAATTTTGTTGGGCACTAACGATTTAACTGAACTTACAAAACTCGGTATGTGAATTATCATTAATTATTCCATGATTATAAGCTATATTAAAATTTTTAGGTCCAAACGAGATGTGATATTTCGTTTCCTATTAGATTCTTGGTAAAAATGCATATAACAAAAGTTGTTTATTTTGTTATTTGGTGTAACTTTACTTACTTTTTTCGTAAAATGAAGTAAACACGGGATATACGCTAAAACTATAGCTGGAGTCTTTAATTTTATTAGTGCTTATTTAAGTGTTTTTAATGAATGAATATTATGACAAATGATTTTATGTTTTAGTCACATATGATAACTCTACATATGATTCGGATTAGTGAGGTTATATACTCGTATCTCCGTCGCCCCCTTCTCATTTATTTATTTTTCCTTGACTTAGATATTTATTTCCAATAGAAATGTAAACTATAAGAGCATTTCCGTTATTTCATTTGTATATTGTATTATTTAAACAAAATCATGATGAATTGGCAAAAGGAGTGATAGCGGAAGTTGTAGAGATCAAACCCTTTGTTTCTGCTAATATATTATCTTATTTCCGATATCCTGATGTAATTGAAACAAATATTATGTAACATCATAACAATAAGACGTTAATGCTAATATCATTATGACGAAAGACAATATGCGTTTAAACTCGATATGATTGTTTAAATATTACTTAGATTGCAGGGAGTTCTACGATCCCTTCCCCTGACCTAGCTTTTTGAATATAAATGAAATTATTTTTAGGATACCACTATTATTTAATTCCATTAGGTAAATAAATGATTAAAATAATCTTTTTTATCAATGTTTGTTAAGCGGAAGTCGACGGGAGGCTAAAGATGTTAATTGAGTCTTATTTCCTGTTCGGCGTAAACGGTGCCCGGCTAACTTTCAGCTACTTATGGATATATTACTTTACAGGATAAAAGGGTAGGAGTGTTTTGTGTACTTGAACAACGTAATAGTTTTCAGCAAGACCATGAAGGAGCACGCTGAAAGATTGGGGCGAGTCTTAGAGCAGTTCAAGGTATTCAATCTAAAAGTAAACTTGGAGAAATGTCGATTCGCGGAAGAATCTCTAGAATACTTGGGGCACGTTGTTAGTAGGGATGGAGTTAAACCGGACCCAAAGAAAATCGAAGCCGTGAAGAGCTATCCAGAACCAAGGTCTAAGGCGGATGTGCAGGCCTTTTTGGGTTTAGTGGGGTACTATCGCAGATTTAACCCGCAGTTCTCGGACATAGCGAAGCCGTTGTCCGACCTGACGAGGATATAAATTTCACGTGGAACGGAAAACAATGGGACGCGTTCCAGCGGTTAAAGGCGTACCTTTGGAGCGGAAGCGTCCTAGTGTATCCTGACTTTTCGGCTTCTTTCATCCTTGCAACCGACACCTCGGCGACGGGGCTCGGAGCTGTACTTTCCCAGATCCACCATGGAGTGGAAAGACCCATCTCCTATGCTAGCAGGAAGTTATCAGAGACGGAACAGTATTACAGCACGACAGAACGGGAGCTGCTATAGAACGTTTCACTTCGAGATGGCAGTATGTATTTTCAATGGGGTGCTCTGTCTCCCTCTTGCATATGCCTCGCTAGATAGCTCTGTCCTCCTCCCTCCGTGCGGCGTTGCCGCTATATCTCAAAGTTGTCCAATTTTTACGGGAAAAATTCTGTAACGTTCAGAATTTATCGCTCCATCTGCCTATGCTAAAAATTTATCAAGAAAATAAAATCTGTTTTTGCAATTAATTGTTTTTTGTCCATTTTTTACATAAAATTTGTAATCGAAATTCTTGTTTCTCTCGTCACTGTGATCTTATTTTTTAAGATATTAGTTTGAAATTCGACATGAAGTTAGTATATATTATCTTTATTCGTAGCAAGGAACAATTTGTTTTTCAACGACATTCCTTTCCATGTTTTTGCCATAATAAAAATAAAAATTGAGAAATCCTATTTTTAAAAAGTAGCCTGCGGGGAATTTCCGTTCTATAATTGTTTATTAAGTTTTGTTATACTCCTTTTAAAGAGGACAATTCAAATTTAATTTTGAGCCTCCTCCGAACATTATGGGACGCTGACAACTGATGCAATTAATGTTTATATGTTGTGGGAGCGTCGCGGCACGGCGGCAGGAGGAGAGCTGGACCCCCCCGGCTCTCTCCCGCCCGCTCTCCCGTTCTTTCTTATAACTGTCTATTCTACCATGATTATTTTAAAGCCTCAACTCAGAAATTGTAAATTTTACTGGGAAGCACTTTTTTTATTAATCTTTTTAAGTTAATAACTTAAATATATCTTTCAAAATGTAATTTTCGACAAAAATTGGAGTTAAGGCCTTTTATAAACTGAGAGCAATAGAGGACTGTGAACAAACAGGATTGGGATGATTATTTATAACAATAATATTAATATATATCTTTAATCCATTAATAATTATTCATTATAATCATAATTATAGTTGCATAATTAAAAAATAAAACCATTTTAATCAAAGAAATTCCTAATAAAAATCTTTAATGACCTTCAAAAATGTCTTAATTTTAGAGTATCTAATTTCTTAGCCCATCTGCCAAGGAGAAGAAGCCTATTAAATTTAACGTTTAAAGAAAAAACTATCCATTTAGATTATTGGCCAAAATAGTCAAAATCTTAAGTATGCTTCATGCCTAACAATCAAAACAAAAAGCACGAAAATGTAATATTATATTAAGAAAATATAATATTATATTAGGTGCTATATAAAAACATCAGTACTTGTTTCTTCGTCTGACAGAGGTTCAACTCCGCTCATTCCTTGCGAGTCCGTAAGCGATTGAGTGGAGCATCCTGACGTCGACCCCAGTCTTATTATGAAAGGCTCTAAATCGTCTTGTATCTCACCTGCCTTCCACATCGCCTCCTCTATTTTTTTTAACATGCTCCGCGTAATTCTGCCAATTTTCAGATTTGACTTTCTCATAGCCTTCCCTTATCAATGCTGCCATTTCATTCTTTTGAAACCGGGTATTGTTCATGGCTACATAGTGCTTCACTTGAGCCCACACAAGTTCTATTGGATTTAACTCGCAATGGTAAGGTGGCAACCGTAGAACTTGACAGTTACTTCTTTCGGCCATAGTGTCTACTCTGTACGTAATGTACTTGGTTTTGTGAAAGTTCACTAATTCCAGCAAGTCCCTCTTTAAGCTGTCCGCTTCAAATGATATATATTTAGATTCCAGCCATTCCTGAAGCTCTTTCTTAGTGTTTTTGGACGATGGGATTTGTTCTTGGCGCCGAGAATGGTACGAAGCGTTGTCCATAACAATTACGGTCCCTTCAGGAACATTTGGGAGTAGCTGTTCTTGAAACCACTTTTCGAAACATTCACCATCCATTTCCTCGTGGGCATCTGCTGTATTTTTTTTACATAAGAATGTAAACTCTGCTCCGCAGACGAACCCTTGCTCGCCTCCAGCATTAACCAGCGCAAATCTCGGTCCTCGTGCTGTGGGTTGCTTCAGACCAGCAGATAGACCTGCGAGAAATGCGTCTCGAGCCGACGAAATAGTTTTGTCCCTCCATGTACTCGTAATAGTGTGCCCAACGTTGACCCACGTCTCGTCAAGGTATACAACATACAGTCCATCTGCTCTTGCTTTCCGGATACTTCGTAAATATTTATGCCTCCACGAAATCAACTCATCTTTCTCAGTTAGTAACGCGTTGTTCTTTCTTTTTTCGAAGGCAAAACCAATATCGACGAGTGTCCTATACAGTGTTGTTCGAGAAAATTTAGGCAAATCTTCATCCGATTTCATGTTGGTTAATAATAAATTCAAAGTCGGGGGAATGTTCTGGAAATAAAAGCTGTGAACCTTCTGGCGGATAGCCGATAATACAAAAGAATCATACTTGACTAATCGAGAATCCTTTCTTTGAACTTTTAGACATTTTCTTTTCTTTGTGGGAGTTGTGAATGGGCCTTGGCTGCTTCTTTTAATTATCCTATAAACAGTTCGCTTTGAAACTCCCGTGGCATTTCATGTTTCGTTCACAGCTTTGTTCACAGTGTAATTCCGTCTGAAGTAGTTATATACGTTGAAAACTATACCTTGCTCTTTGCTGCGAAGTTGTTCCCCCTGTTTTCGTCGCTTTTGAACTGCTGATGAAGTTCCAGGTTCAGCCATCTTCAACGAAAATCGGATGCGCAACTAAATGTCCTAAACCTTATACGAAATCCTATCGGATTGTTATCACAAATAGATGACCAAAAAAATTGAAAGGACTACTTGTAAAACTTCACTGAACTGGATGTGTACGTGGCAAATGCATAAACTGTAATGATCATATTTGCTGTAAGGAAGCTTGCTTTTTGACTCCGAGAGGGTCAAATGTTGTCCCAAACAGGTAGGGGGAATAACCCCGTGGGTAATACTCCATCACTGGCCAACGCATCAACCCTTGATCAGCAGGTATAACTAAAGGACCATTGTATTGTAAAACAAGAATGTCATGTTAAGGAAAGAGAGAATTATTAGAAATATGTTTCCATACTTACATTAGGTGTTATTTAAAAAAATGTAAACGTTTGGAGAACAATGTATTCTAAACATTATTTTGCCATCCTCCTTACAACTTTGAAAGAAAATAACATTTCACAGAAGCACAAAAAATTTTGAAAATAATAAAATACCAAACCATAGAGTAACTTGTCGTTTTTATTATTAAACTGAAATTTGTATGCAGGCTTGGGTAGCTGAACGGCAGAGCAGGCGGGAGAGAGCCAGAGGGTCCAGCTCTCCTCTTGCCGCCGCGCCGCGACGCTCGCACAACATATAAACATTAATTGCATCAGTTGTAATCGACCCATAATGTTCGGAGGAGGCTCAAAAATAAATTTGAACTGTCCTTTTTAAAAGGATTATGACAAAACATAATAAACTATTATAGAACGAAAATTCCCCGCTGGCTACTTTTTTAAAATTGGATTTCACAATTTTTATTTTTATTATGGAAAAAACATGATAAGGAATGACATTTTAAAAAAAATTGTTCCTTGTAACGAATATAGATAACATAAACTAACTTCGTATAGAATTTCAAACAAATATCTTAAAAAATATGATCGCAGTGACGAGAGAAACAAGAATTTCCATTAAATTTTTTAGGTAAAAAATTGGCACAATACAATTTATTTCGATTGTGTATCTTGTTTTGTTGATTTATTCTTAGTATAGGCCGATAGAAGATTAAATTCTGCACATTTCAGAATTTTTCCCGAGTTTTTCAGAAATTTGGCGGATTTTAGTGAGATTTGGCAACAGCGCACGAGATCTACTGCCATCTCGAAGTGAAACGCGCTATAGCCGTAGTCTGGGCTGTTTTGCAATTTAGGTCTTATCTCTACGGGCGTGAATTTAGATTAATCACTGACCACGCCGCTATCAAAGGGGCTCTCGGTCTGAAGGATCCAACCTAGAGGTTATTATAGAGAATAAACCGCTGGAGAATCAAACTGGAGGAGTTCCAGTACGAACCTGTCTACCGCCCAGGAAAACTCCACATGAACGCCGACGCTTTAAGCCGCCATGTGGCAGCGGTCGACCCCTTGGGAACACCTAAGAAGCGGGTAGGGCAATCCTGGGATCGTATCAGGATTATTCAAGCACAACAGTTAGACAAGGGGTGCAGGGAGACTGTGAACAGCTTTGGGACGAGTATTCTAAGCGACGAGGACGGTCTCCTTTTCCTCCGATCCGACGGAGAACCCCGAATGCTTGTTCCGAGAGCCATAGTGAAATATATCCTTAGTCGAGCACATGATAGTGAATATATCCTTAGTGAGCCCACTGGGTGGGCACCCGGGAATTGCCAGGACAAAACTGTTAATAGCACGCCAATATTACTGGTCGACTCTGGATAAGGACGTAAAGAAATATGTGGAAGGGTGCAGGTCCTGCGCTGGTAGGAAAACGCCGGCTCGGCATAGAACACCTCTCGCAAATCCTAGGGAACCTTCGAAACCGTTCGAGGTTGTTTCCCTTGACATCGTAAGTTCTCTACCGACTACCTCCGGTACGAGGAAGCGCTACCTTCTCACGTTCATTGACCATTTTTCGATATACGCCGAAGCCATTCCAATATGCAATCAAACGACGGACGAAGTGTGTAGGCAGTTCGTTACGAAGATCGTATCGTGACACGGCGCCCCTTCCTACCTTCTAACCGACCAAGGGACAAATTTTACGTCCTCACTGCTGAAGGAGGCATGTAGATTGCTTAGGATAACTAAATTGCAGATAACGGCATACCATACCCAGTGTAACGGAGTGTTGGAACGATTCCATGGGACTCTCACCGAATCACACTTTCATTTTGTGCGTAAAGACGAACGGGACTGGGATCGTTGGGTCCCATACGTAGTCATGGCCTATAACAATACGCCTCATTCCTCGATGTCAGTCAGCCCGACTCACTTCGTTTACGGGCGGGATGTCCGGGCACCATTCGACTGCTACACCAGCTTTAGGCGCAGTTCGGGGGACGATGTTGACGATTACTTAAAGAGACTGGCGGCACGTCTGGAGGAAGCGCGGTAGGTGGTTCTGAAGTCTTCCAAAAAAGCCCAATAAATCAACAAGCGTCACTACGACCGAAAAACAACAGAGCTCGCCTTTCAAGTAAGACAGGCAGTTTTATTACACCAACCGGTTGTTCCTAAGGGCTACGCTGATAAATTTTACCACCCATGTCAAGGGCCATTTCACGTTTCGCGGCGGCTTGGGCCAGTCATGTACGAAAATACAACCGCGCAAGGCCAGACAAAGGAAGTTCACGCCAACCGATTAAAGGCGTTACTGGAGATATCACGCGATTGTCCTAAATACCCACACCGACTAACACCGCGAAATAATAGGGCTAGGGAATCGCGGTGTACTGGGGATGAAAGTATACTTCCTGACGACAACAAAGAGGTGTGGCCCGGTGAAAGTGAAGAGGACGATTATCACGTCCTCCCGGAAGAGGACGCACATGATACCGAGGATGAGGATGGTCGTCCCCGTACTCTAGAGCCTCACGAAGAACCAAGCATTCACGACTCCTCTGTGGCCTCGCAGGAGGACGAGGGGGTTATGGATCAGACTTGGGAACCCCCGATTGAGCAACCGCCAATCCCAGAGAGGTCCCCGTATTTCCTGCGACCTCCAACATAATGGCCCCCTTTCATGATGCGGGAGGTGCGGCTGAGGGAGGCCTGCTATTCTTGCGGGCGGTGGGGTTTACTCTACAAAGGGGAACAGTATTCGTCAATGGTTCGATCTCTGGATTGACCGACACAGACCCACATCGACTTGGAAGTGGACATAACATGGCTGGCCCATGGAGCTTAACTAAATGTGTACATGATGTATATATTGGTAGGATAAACTTAGTAATAAGGCCTATTATATTGTAAGTGTTAGAAAACCAAACCTCCTCGTTAAACTGGTGGTGGTCATAGTTAGGGTCGCCATTGGCCGGGCCAAGGCAGCACCTACAACGTCCACTGTGTTATCACGTGACGCCCCACAACGGGAGCACCACCAGACTTTCTCCATACACCCTCGGCCGGCTTACCCTCCTGATGTCAACCTACGTGAAGGAAAACGAGAACGGAGATTTTGGTGAGGGAAGATCTCCAGTTCTCCTCTCATATGATGAAGACTGAGCTGGAGGAATGCGGACAAGGACTGCTCTAGGTATGTTCGCGAATCCCCCCACTCCTCTGTCCTCTGAGCTAGACGAGCTGCGGCGCACATTAGGAGCAGAGGAGACCTACATTGCATTTATATATATATATATATATATATATATATATATATATATATGTGTGTGTGTGTGTGTGTGTGTGTGTGTGTGCGTGTGTGTGTGCGTGTGTGTGTGTGTGTGTATGTGAGTGTATGTATGTATGTATGTATGTATCTATAAAACCCCCAACTTCCCGTGCTACCCCCCTTAAAATCTCTAAATGTTTCATTACAAAGCTGAGACTTGGTGTGGTAGAATTGTGACCCCTGAAGAATCTTTTCACTCTATATGTACTTCTCCTGCTACCCAAACTTTGGAATTTACAATTCAACAATGACGAATTCTTGTAGAAAATCAAATTCTAAACCGACTTTATACCGGTGAATATTTCGATTTGACGCATCCCTTAATTATAAAAGTTGTAGACAAGAAAATTATCTTTGAAACAAGTCAATGGAAAGAGGAATGAATTCCCAAATAAAAACAAAAAAAATTCTTTATGATTCTTCCATGGAATATGCCGCTGGTCTCCGAGAATATAATATAGCCTAAGTTGGGTTATAAGTATTAATAAGTCTAAGTTGGGTTAGTAGTTATGTACATACCAAGTTTCATAAAACTCGGTTAAGCCGATTATGAGTGAAAAGGTAACAAACAAATAGACACCAAAGAAACAAATTGCAGTTTTCGTGTCTATGACAAGTGAAACGAAGAGGTATCGTGAAATTTCGAGAAAAAATTAATTTACGGACAAAGGTTACTATTTTATCTATATATATATATATATATATATATATATATATATATATATATAAAATTGTAACCTCTGTTTGTAGATTGATTTTTTTCGCGAAATTTCAAGATAACTTTTGGTTTCACATGTCATAAGTTACGTCTTGGGAACATCCGCTCTGCTGACATCTCAAGCATCAGCATTTATTCTCCTTATAATCCCTACCATTTTTCCTCTCCTTGTCATTTCCCCAGTAGCTCTAGACTGTCACTCTGTTCATTTTTAAAGTTGTAATTAATAAAAGTGCTTTTTAAAAAGGCTTACACGCGTACTTTAAACTTAACTGGAGCTCGAATATAGGGACTTAGCAGAAGTTTTCATTTTAAGTGTGATCTATTTCCCACGTATTTGAAAACTTTGGATCTCAATCCTTAGCTGCTTATTACCCAAGTATAGCGAAGCCTTGCACTTTTTACTCCTGATCTATTTCCCGAGTTCCCCAATTGCAGCCAAGCAGAAGACAGCCTGGAGCAGCAGCAGCAAGGAATCTGGAAGAGCAGAAGACGCAGCACTTCTACATCATCATCCGATTCGTCTTGTCACCTGGAGGAAGAGCCGGAGGAACATCACTACAGTGTGAGTAGCCTCTGTATAGCTCATAAAAATAATATTATAATTCAGCCCTCTAAATTAAACCCCATTATGTCAACCAACCAAAAAATGCCCCAAATCCAAAATGAAATTTTGAACCAAGCCTTAAGCGAAATCCAAATGATATCCAACCCCCTCCCCATGGATATTTTAAAATATATCCCTAGATATGATGGAACTAGTTACAAATTGCCACAATTCATAGCCACATGCGAAGAATTATTTAATTCTTATTGTAAAATAAATAATAAAGAAAAAGAAAATAACCACTGGCTACTTAGATGGTCCTGCCGAAGCTGTTGCCTACAATAATAATTGTGCAACAATAACGGACTTACTAGAATCTCTTAGGAAAAATTTCGCTGACGATAGGACAATTCCAGAGCTATCTGTCTTGAGATCTTACCCACGAGAACACCCGATAGAATTCCTTAACAGACTAGATGAAAAACGAACTACCGTGGTAACCAGATACAAACTAGATAAGGTCACTGGCACTCTACTAGACCAGCTGATACTACAACTTGACGCGACACTAGTACGGACATTTATACACGGTGTACACCCTACCCTAGGAGATCCTGTGTTTTTTTTTATCTTTAGTGATAATAAATAATTATGAATTATTTATTAAATTTAATTATTAATATAAATTCAAGACTTAAACGACGCTAGGTCAAAACTGATTAACGACTGTAGCATTATACTAACACCCCAGAAGTCATGAACAAAATAGACACACATAAACACAAACATAATTTCAAAATTCCCAATTTTACAAATCAAATATCTCCCCCTAGATTTAGACCAATTTTCAACAGAATCAAAATTTTGCTCAACCTTTTCAACCAAGACCTTTTAATATACAACCGTTCTCCCAACAAAGTTAACACTTTTTCCAACAAACTCAACCCTTTTTCCAATAAAATCAACCATTTGTGCAACAACCCTCGTTCCCAAATGGAATAGTCAAAATACGGTTTCTATGAAATCAATACAACCCAAGCCAAATAAGAATTTCTTTCCCCATATGAGATTACATATGTTGAGTCAAATAAACAAGATAATTCAGAACCTGACAAAAAAATACAGTACATGCAAGAACAATTAAGTACACTAACAGACACAATAAACAAACTTACGGACCATTTTTAGATAGAAGTCACCCACACAAGCCACCGGATCCAGATTTGAACTAAAAGCTATGGATAAGTCACTCCCTTACTTTTTGGACCAGGAAAACAGGAAATGGATAATAGACGCAGGATCTTTAAAAAATTATATCAATCCAGAAATAGTACCCCCTCATTGGCGTATATTCAGAGAAAACTTTTTGTAAAAACACCTGTGGGCGAAACACAAGGGTCGGAATATATTTTATGTCCTACCAATAAAATATTTCCTAATAGTTTTTTTTATGAAAATGTATTTATTTAAATTTTCCCCTAGGTATGACATACTTTTAGGACACGAGTCCATGAGTAAAATAAAAGCAAGTGTTAATTTTAGTAAAAACATTTTAGAATTTAATAATGGGTTTAAAAAATTGTTATTTTCGATGGAAAATAAAAATGACAAAATTTTTTTAAAGCCTGGTTTAAATATGATTTCTTTCCCTGTTAGGTCAATTCCCAACAGCGGTTTAGGAATTTTTAAGCCACTAAATATAAATAATAAAGCCTTTCTAGAAGAAAGTTTAGTAGATATAGTGCTTAGCTTTTCCCACAGAGCTGATGACCATTAGCCTATGGAAGTAGATGAAGTAGAATCGATTTATCCAGCAAATCCTGTGACCAATTGTCCCGTGGATTCAAAGGATGTCGTTAAGGAACTCCCACATCTCATACGGACTGATCATATGAATGAGGAGGAAAAAGTAAAAATCATAAACTTAATTAAACAATTCCCCGAAATAATTAAACGTGAGCATGATAAATTAAGTAGCACTAATATTTTAAAACATAAAATAGTAACCACTAATTAGTTACCAGTTTATACTAAAAATTATAGATATCCGGAATTTTTTCGGAAGGATGTAGACATAGAAATAGATAAACTTCTTGAAATTACATAATATTGATATTATATTATATTTTCCTCTCTCAGCTTAAGAATATCATAAGCTAGTGCTTTTAACAAATTTAGATGTTTTGAAAATAAAATATCAGGACGTGCAACTTATTTTTCAACGATAGATTTAGCTTCTGGATTTCATTGGATCCAGAATCAATTCCAAAAACTGCATTTAGCACAGAAAATGGTCATTGGGAATATACAAGGGTCCCTATGGGTTTGAAAAACGGACCTCCCACATTTCAAAGGGCTATGAGTATAATTTTTTCAAACATGCTAAATGTATTAGTTTATATTGATGACATAATAATTTATTCAGATAACTTAGAAGAACACTTAAAACATCTAAAAGCGGTTTTCGAAAAATTAAAATTTCATAATCTCAAAATACAAATTGATAAGACTGAATTTTTTAAACGAGAATTATTATATTTAGGCCATATCATTTCAGATCAAGGCATTAAGCCAAATCCTTTAAAAGTAGACGCAATAAAGAACTTCCCGATTCCAAAAACACAAAAAGAAGTTAAACAATTTTTAGGTCTTATTGGTTATTATCGTAAGATGATTCGAGATTATGCTAAAATGCACTAAAGAAAAATTCAAAAATTAATATACAGAATGTAAAGATATAAACAAGCTTTCGAACAATTAAAAATTCTTTTACAAAATAACCCCATTTTACAACTGCCCGATTTCTCAAAACAATTTATTTTATCTACAGATGCTTCAAATTTTGCACTTGGAGCAGTTTTGTCACAAAATTTCGATGGTAAAGATTTGCCAATAGGTTACGCGTCGCGAACATTAAATAAACGTGAAGAAAATTTGTCTACCATAGAAAAAGAATTGTTTACCATCAAATCAATTGTATGGGCTTGCAAACATTTCCGTCCATATCTATATGGCAGAAAATTTTTAATTCAAACGGATCACAAACCTTTACAATGGCCCCACAGCCTTAAGGAACCCAATTCAAAATTATTAAGTTGGAAATGTACACTCCTCTTAAAAAAAAACGCAACACCCTACAATGTATTAATTTCACTGGATTTTTACTGAAGTAGAGAATCATACCTTATTGTGTCTTATAATACAAGGACATAGGAGTAATAAAAAGTGTATTTCAGAAAAAAAAATTAATTCCTTTAATTACAAAAAAAAAATAAAAATTTATCCTATAAATGAAAAAAACAATATTTTAACTTTTTTAAAAATTAAATTGACTATTCTTACACTAATAACCAGTGTTGCCACCTCTTGCTCGAATGACAGCCTCCATAGGTGTGGGCATGTTCCTGATCAAGTCCTGGACGGCCTCCTGAGGTAATCTTCCCTACCCTTCCAAAACGGCAGCCTCAAGCTCCCTGAGGTTGAGTGGTGCTGGTTCCTTGGCTCGAAGACTTCTTTATAGTCTGTCCCATAAATGTTCTATGCAATTTAGGTCAGGGCTCCTCGCTGGCCACGGCAATGTGTCGATATTGATTTCGTTTAGATAGTCCCTAACAATACGTTCAATATGTTGCCTTGCATTATCATGCATAAGATTGCATTTTCACCAATAAATGGCATGTATGGCATGACATAGTCTTCCAAAATGTCTGCTACGTATCTTTGTGCAGTCAAAGGGCCCCCACGAATCGAAACTAACTCCGTGCGAGCTTCCCATGAGATGCCACCCCAGAACATCACGGAGCCTCCACCATATGGCTCCCTTCCGACTATACAACATTGGCTGTATCGCCCACCTGGCCTCCTCCACACTCTTCTGTGTCCGTCAGGAGAGTTTAGCGCCACTCTGGTCTCATCGGTGAACAGGACTCGTCTCCAGTCATCGACAGTCCAATCTCGGTGCTCCTGGGCAAACCTAAGGTGGGCTCTTCGGTGCTCTCTGGAAAGAAGTGGTCCAACCATGTGCCTTCGTGCCCTCAGTCCACTATTCCTCACTCGTCTCGTAACTGTTGATACCGAAACATGTAAGTTTCGAACACCAGCGACCAAGTTTTATAAGTCGTTTGCTGTTATTAGCCGATTTCTGAGAGTCTGGAGCCGGATAAAACGGTCGTCTTTCGCTGATGTGACCCGTGGTCGGCCCGATCCAGGTCTTCTTGCGTATCCTCCTGTCTTTCTGAATCGTTTCAAGACCCGTGCGACAGTTGAAAAGTGGACCCCAAGTCGATTAGCAATGTAACGTGCGCTACAGCCTTTTTGGTGCATCGTCACTGCCCTAATTGTGTCATCTCTATCTAACCGTGACATAATTACCTATGAATTCTAAAATAATGCGTACTTGATGAAATTAACACGAATACTGAGCCTTAGTAATTTTTTTTTGTATCCCTAATTCGATAAGAATGACTATGGAATTTGTGCTGTTTCTAAACAATCGGATTAAAGATAAGAAGAAGTGCTGGAATTCAAATGAAATTGTTGTTTTTCTCCTCCAATGTATTTTTGTCTGATTAGAAACATCAACATAATATTTTTTATTTCAATTAAAAATTGTGTAATCAATAAATATTAGGGTGTTGCGTTTTTTTTACGAGGAGTTTATTTTATCCGATTTCGAATTTGATATTAAATATGTCGCTGGAAAAACGAATGTTGTAGCAGACGCCTTATCTCGCGTTCAGTATTGTACTGCTATAGAAGACGAGATAGATCCACAAGAAGTACTCGATGAATTCCTACAAAATTACCCCCCAAATAATGATGAAATTCAGGATACTGAAAGTCTAGTCACAATACATTCGCAGGAAAGTACAGGTGAACAGGTTGTTATTTGAGACGAAAGTAAAATTTTAAATGTTGAACAGAATCAAATTGTTCTGCAACGAGGAAATTCGAATTCTCAAATTCAAAAAATATTTAATAAAACCCGTCTCACATTTTCTTTTAAAAACTCATTAGACAGAGAAAAAATGAAAACATATTGTATACAATATTTAAAACCGAATACAACTTACGGTGTATATTGTAAAAAAGATGGCATTTTACAAGAAGAATATAATAATATATTTGAGAATTTTAAAAATATTATAAGTAGTAGTTTTAGTACAATTAAAATTAAACGTTAATCTAAGTAAATTTAGACATAATACATAAATCAGAACAAGCTGAAGTAGTTTCTAATTATCATATAGGCAAAACCTATCATAGAGGTATTAGTGAGTCTTATGAACATATTCGTAGGAGATATTATTGGCCTGGAATGTTCAAAGATATTACAGCCTTTATCAATAAATGTTCTATTTGTCAAAAAGTTAAGTATGAGAGGAAACCTATTCAAGTGGTATATAAACAAACCCCAACTCCTGATCGACCTTTTGAAAAAATACAAATTGATGTTTTTTATTATGATAAACGTAAATTTTTAACAATTATTGATTCATTTTCGAAAAAACTGTTAGCATACCCTCTTAGTAGTTTGAACCAAGTTGAAATTCAAGACCAACTAAGTAACTATCTTGCTTTATTTCCTATACCTACAATTATTCAAATGGATAACGGACGAGAATTTGACAATATTGGTTTACGAAACTTTCTCAAGCTATATGGCATAGAACCATACTATACAACACCAGGACATTCTGACTCTCAAGGACTATTGGAACGGTCACACTCTACACTTATTGAATTACTAATAAATTCCATACAATTAGAACATAAGGATTATAATGTGGAGAAATGTATGACACTGGCGTTAATAGCATTTAATAATTCAATAAATTCCAATTTGAAACTGACACCGATGGAAATTACTTTCGGAGTAACACAAAACCCTTACATAGAAGACATGACAGATACTCTAATAACTGAAGAAAATATAAACAATTATTTTAACCAATTACAAACAATACATAAACTGGTAAAAAGAAAAACCGATAAGAAAAAGAAGACCGAACAAACAAACTGAATGAAGGTAGAAAACAAGAACCTCACATTCCTGACGAACCTTACTTAAAAACTACATTCAACAAAAAACACAAACCTAAATATTTCAAAACGACATATGATAAAGAAACCAAAAAAGTAACATATAACAGAGGAAATCTTAAACGGTCCATTAAATTTCACCCAAACAGAATGAAACGTCCTAGGAAAACATTGAAAATTTCATCTGTTTCAGGTGAAAATGCTAGTGTTCCTACTGATCCTCAACCAAGCAGTAGCGTACAGGCTAACTGACCTTACTGACACACCTGAAGTCACTGCCATAAAAATACAGGACTCATTTTTCATTAATTCAACTTATACTTATTTGCATCACATTGACACTGATGTACTACAAAAAGAATTGACAAGTATTGACCGAATTATCAACATTTTTTGGATTCTATCCGTGTACACCTTAAATATACCACCTGAAAAAGAACAACAGTAGACCAAAACGCGGTTTAATCAATGGCTTAGGCACGGCTATCTCATGGCTGACTGGCAATATGGATGCTCAGGATAAACAAAAATATGATGCTATACTTAGTAAAATACAGACTAATAATTATCACTTAGAACATAATGTAGAAAGTCAACTATCTATTAATTAGAAATTAATTAGTGAATTTAATAAAGATATATCAATAATTGAGACTAATAAAGCTAGATTAGAAAAATATTTTCATTATTTTAGTAATGAAACCAATGCTTCTGAGATGAGATCGGCTAACTTCGGGTCTAGTCATGAGTTTCAGTCAAGAGCTAGTTCGGGCCGTTCTCATAACTGTTTGACTCTCTATTCTGATATTTCTCTATTGTAAGACTTCACGTGGGAAATCTGCTTAGTTTACGCAGTCCCTGCGTGACGGACTTTTTGTTTCTATGGTGTCTGTTAGTTTCTTTATTTTTAGCAGATTTCCCTTAAAAATTTCTTCAAATGTCCATCGATCCTATCCTGGAGATGACGAAAATGAGGTCACTGAGCGGGGCAGTTTGGTTACCCAATCTGTGGGTGACAAGGTATACAACAAAAGTGTATATAACAAACGGTACTCTAAATAACAAAATAAATAGCTTTTGTTATGTGCATATTTGCCGAAAAACCAATAGGAAACGAAATATAGCTATTTTTAATTTCAGGTCTCCCTTATAACCCCCACTCCTGTTCATCTCAGAGAAAATTAATATAGCCTAAAGTCTAAGTTGGGTTAGTAGTAATATACATACCAAGTTTCGTAAAATTCGGTTCGGCGTGAAAAGGTAACAAACAAAACAAATAAACAAACACACACCAAAGAAAAAAAATGCAGTTATGGTGTCTATGACATGCGAAACGAAAAGTTATCGTGAAATTTCGAGAAAAAAATCAATGTACAGACAGAGGTTACAATTTTTATATATATATATATATATATATATATATATATATATATATATATATATATATATATATATAACACAGGTTTTCTGTAAGTGTATTTAATACATTATTTAATTAGAACGTGAAAAATATTTGAACAAACAGTTTTCCTATTGTGAAGATAATGTAATCTGATTTGTTAATATAATGTAATGTATTGATATCCTAAAGGAGTTGGCAGCACTGAGCATAGGTAGGTGTCGAGCTACTTCCTTTGTCCTATCACTTCTGCCGCTTCCCTGCCGACCTCATATAGGCCTATGTTTACATGATAATTGATGCTTACACTTTTAGCAATGTAGTGTTATTCTCAGGAATGTGAATTTGTTTAATAATCATAAATAAATAATTTAGAAGGATGAACGCTGGGGATGTGCACCCAGTTATTTCTGGTATTTATTAACTCTGCTCCGTTAATGTATGATATACTTTACTAAATACCAATATAAATATACAGTTTACAATCGAGACTTACAAAAGAGTATTTTTAATACCGGTTATGACTTAACTAAAACAGCTGTCACCATTAAGCTTTGTACCGCATCAAGGGAAATGAACATTTATTCATACATGTTTTGGAAGATAGAATACTTTCTACGATTATGAATTATACTGTTCAATACGTTATAAAAAAAAACCGACATGCACAGAAGACGGGAAATACAAAAAGTATTGAGGTGAGGGAAGTCTTAAATAACAAATAATTTTATTATGAACAAATCAGCAACGACGGGTATGAACCCTAAAGACTGTGACGGGGAAATGTCAAAATATTGTGGAAAGTAAAGACTTGCCAATACCATCTTCATTCAAGCTCAAATGAATTCCCGGGCGAAGCCGGGTACCTTAGCTAGTCATTTAATAAAGAATGGACCGACAGAGTGCAGCCCGGCGAATCCAATCTGCAGAGTCAAGAAAGATCATGGAGTCGGTGCCCAGTCCCGAAGGAGTCACTGTCAGTCTAATTATATTTTGTGGGTTAACAGTTAACAGAACATTTTGTTATAATATATAGACAGCTGATAAGAATAGAGAATTAGATCCAAAATTCCTTATAGATGTATTCAGAGACTGTTTGCCATATAGAGACGGTCGGCCACTCTTAGTGCTTTCAGTGCAAAAATGGCCCTGAATGCTAGCCGGGAATTTGAATTAAATATTAATAATTATTATTAACATTGTGATTATTAATCACAAAATCGTTAAAATATATGTATCGTTGAAGGGTTAAATGGTGAAATGTATAGATTGGATTAATTAAGGCACTGTGTAATTCGGCCATTTTCATTTCCACTTGTTAAACCCGTGAAGAAAAGTGGTGATTGAAGAAATGTTTAATGACAATCAAACAAACCTTAAGAATTATTTACATAGATTACAATTTTATTGTTGCACACTCGAAAAAAACGTTTTGGTTGCCGGATATCATAATTTTAAATTCATAAATGTGTCTAATGTATATATCAAATGTAATGTATATAGATGAAATACCATAAATAACCACAGTTAGGTTACTAACCTATGGCCTCTACACAGAGATTGCACTCTGCGTCGCGTGGATTATTGAAGCATTCTTCATTCTTGCAAATGTGGCACCTTATGCTCCAAACTATAAAATAAATAATGTTTGAAATTTCCTTATAACTTATACAAATACATGAAATAGTTTATTTAAAGAGCTTCTCATGTTCGACGACATTGTTCAAAAGAAGTGAAAACATAATTCTAACAAAAGAATATAATTAGAATAAAAAATGATAAAGTGATGAGCTTATGATCCAACACTACTTAATTTCCCAACACAGAACTGTAAAGCTATTAACAAGGACATTTTATTGTACTCAAATGTTGTACATGTACCGTGGATGTAGATTGCATTTTCCTAAGCTCAGATCTTAAATGAAATGAGAAAGTCAATCCAAAACCCAAAGTCATTGCATAGCTATAGATTTGGAATTTGATTCTAAACGTAGCAAGAAAAAATACAACCCAAAATATATTCAGCACAAGCAGAAAGTAGCGTTGTATAGGAAATTAATAGTTGACGCATGTGAAAATGCTCCTTATGAGGTACGAGGAAGTCATGGCTGAAGTAGAGAGATGAATTGAAGAGAAAAGTGAAGGAATTTGACCTTATGACCAAAACACTTCAGAGTCAAAATGTGAACATTAAATTGGATACTGTGGTCGAATTTGCATCAGCTAAAAATCAAACTCCATGAAGCAAACACTATTTTGACAGCTTCATGTAGTTCGAAAGCTTGTAGAAAATACATTGACTATTTTCCATTTTCATTCAGTCAATATCTGTTTTTCCACAAGAGCTCACAAGTACAAATACCTTACAATTATAACGAGATAAATACACTGGCTAAATTATTACTCAAAACTAATAGTTACTGACTTGTATATAAATGGAACAAACCATACCTGAAGAAATGAAAGATAATCCCAGGAAAACTCTTACGAGTAACTTAAACATTGTAAAGGTTTTCTATAAATAATTTCCACTTTACAATATGGATTTTCTTTTAACTGTGTACTTTCATTAGAATATTTCAAGATTATCATATGTTTTTTTTCCGGGATTATATTTTATTTAACGATGTTAGCTTTTAGCAGATTTCCCTTAAAGGAAATCAGCTATTGAGGTTGTACTCATGACAGAATTTTCGAGATTTTTCTTCAAATGTCCATCAATCCTAACTGGTAGATGACGAAAATGAAGTCCGTTCAAAACTGTGTATATATATATCTATATATATATTTGTCTGTTACCGCTCTAGCGGTCGCAATTTTTGTTTTATCATTACCAAACTCGGAATTTAATCGTTTTATGTAAAAAGGAAGATCAAGTTCGTTAATGGCTGAAATCGGACCAGTGGGAGGGGGGGGGGGGGTTTAGAGGGGAGGATTTCCGAAAAGTCGAAATGTCTCCGTTATTATGCGTCGGATTGAAACATTGTATAGAATAAATCTTATTCCAAATTCAATTTACTATAAATATTGTTTATACATTTATTCTGTATATTTAATATTAACCGAGATATTTGCATTTGTATTCTGCGTGTGGTCGGCTAAGTTCGGCCTTTCCGCCGAGAGCTCTGGCGGCCGTTTCTGTAACTATTCGTCCCTCGTGAATAGGTTTAGAGGTTTCTTACTACCACATCTGTTATAAGGCAGATTTCTCTATTGTAAAACTTCACGTGGGAAATCTGCTTAGTTTACGCAGCCCCTGCGTGACGGGCTTTTGATATTAAACTTTGGTTATAATACTTGATAAGAAATATAGTAACTAAAGGAGGGTCCACCACCAGCAAGGTAATTTTAAAAACAAAATTAAGTTGTATTTTATATTCTTTGTACTTGGTTTTACTGGTTCAGTAAAGGGAGCAGTGTAGCCAGCTTTAGTTCATATATAAATATTTTTATTTAAAATTCCATTTTGCTTTTTATTCATCGGATAATGCTATAATTGTCTGCAACATTTTTGCAACTTGCTCATTTAGATAATAAAAACATTTAGAGAAAAATTACTGCTTGAAAATTCACTTTAGGCATGAGCATCATGGATGATCACGACCAAAATTTTTGGTCGTTAGCATTGTAAAAAAGTATCCAGAATTACAAAAATTAAAAGGTAGCTGAAACTGGGTAGCGAAAAGTAAAGTAAGGTGATTTTCGTACCTATATGATATCAAAAAGAATAAGATTAAATCGAAGAAAAATGAAAGTGATAGTGATGATTAAAAATAATAATAAAAAATATATATAACATATATTATTAATTTATTAAAGTTATCATAGCGCAGGTAATGGTAATGGTAATAAAAAATAAATGCCATTTGATAAATTATTAGGGGGTTCAAAAAATACATCCATGATGATCATGCCTAAAGTGACTTTTCAAGTAGTAATTTTTCTAGATTATTTCGTAAAAAAAATCAATGATTTTATAGGTTTTCCTGTATATATATTTTACAAAAAATCGATGTTTTATATGGATTTAAATACATATTTGTAAAATATTGAGGATATTTTTTGTGATCTTTTTTTGGGTGATTTGGGGTATTTTGGAACTGCGCCAGAAACCCCCTTTTCCCTCTACTTAGGAAGGTAAATGTTTGATAAGCCAGCTATTTATCAGTCAAAGTTTAATCGCTTCACTGTTTTGATTAGTGAAATTCGGCAGAGCCACGAAATCGTGAGTATTTCGAGAACCCCTGAAAAGCTCTTTTTTTAAAATATCCATCTAGTTTATTAAATAGTATTAAATAATAATTAAATAATTTCCTTATCCCAGGCGAGTTCGATTTTTGCCAGGGCAAAGGAAATAATTTAGTGACGGAATTCATTAAATAACATCCTAAATCCTAAACTTGCTAGAAAAGGGTGGTGACCTATAGATAACCAGTCCCAATTAGCCTAAGTTGCAAAAGGTGGACGTTAATAAATAATAATAAATAGTATTAAATGTTTACCTCCATTTAATGAAATGGTGAATTTAAATATTTCTACAGTTTTGAATATGTCCGCATATGACGAGGATGTTATTTGTTGCTAATGCGATTCCTGCTGATGAGCAATGACTCAGAAATAAGACACACAGTACACTATAGACTAGCACTGGCATGCATACAGTACACTATAGACTAACACTGGCATACATACAGTACACTATACACTAACACTGGCATACACACAGTACACTATACACTAGCACTGGCATACATACAGTATACTATACACTAACACTGGCATACATACAGTACACTATACACTAACACTGGCATACACACAGTACACTATACACTAACACTGGCATACACACAGTATACTATACACTAGCACTGGCATACATACAGTACACTATACACTAACAATGGCATGCATACAGTACACTATACACTAACACTGGTATACACACAGCACACTATACACTAACACTGGTATACACACAGTACACTATACACTAACACTGGCATACACACAGTACACTATACACTAACACTGGCATACACACAGTACACTATACACTAACACTGGCATACACACAGTACACTATACACTAACACTGGCATACACACAGCACACTATACACTAACACTGGTATACACACAGCACACTATACACTAACACTGACGTACATACAGTAAACTATACACTAACACTGGCATACACAGTACACTATACACTAACACTGACATACACACAGCACACTATACACTAACACTGGTATACACACAGCACACTATACACTAACACTGGTATACACACAGTACACTATACACTAACACTGGCATACACACAGTACACTATACACTAACACTGGCATACACACAGTACACTATACACTAACACTGACATACACACAGTACACTATACACTAACACTGGTATACACACAGTACACTATACACTAACACTGGCATACACACAGTACACTATAAACTAACGCTAACATACATACAATGCACTATACACACACCATCTATTACAATTCTAAATATTCTACTCTACTCCCTTATAATAGTGCGACTATCTTCAGGGAAAGGGTAATTATCAACACCTTCCTAGGCTTGTCAGCCGGCCAAGACACTGGCACACTGGGCATTAGATAAAACAAAAAAAAAATGGTTTCGTATGTGAAATGTTACAAAATAGTCTATAAAAGGGATTCTATTTTGCTAATTGTCCGGTCAATATCTCTGCAAACTAAATTAATTATTTGTGTCTCTTACTTTTAGATTATTTTTATTAGCAAGTAGTGTTTGAGGGTTAGATTAATTGGTAAAATATTCCGGTTCAAAATTTAAAGCTGCAAATCATTTAAAACGAGTAACTCAGTTGAATTCGTCTAGTTCCCTACTATCCATAACAGCCATTTTCCCAAAACACCTGCGAGGCAATCGATGTTCTGAGAAGAATAATATGTTTATACAAAATATATTGTTTTCTTTAGAACAATAATATCTATCGGGCAACAGGCTGATTCTAGTCTGACATTAGAATCATCTCGCCGAGAAATATAAATATGTAATGAAATTGACATTGCAGTACATAAGCCCATTATAAATGGCCATATATTTTATATTCTGAGTATTCGCAGCACAGAGCACATTAAGATTATTATGTATGAATGCTTAAATGTATTGTTTTTACCTTTAAATAAGAATTATATCCAATTTAGAGTGAAGTCACCATGTGCTCTAGCATTTTCATAGATAACGCCGATGGATTTTGATAATAACATTCACAGCTCTTAACGTCGGTACACTAAGTAATAATACGGATGAATTTCGATAATTAATTCACGTTAAATGCACTTTTTGAGCGTATTTCGATCGGCAGTTCAAAGTTCACTCCCGGATTAGCCCTATAAAAGGACCCTCTGACGGAGGATTAAGGGCAGTCATATTCCGCATCCTCTGGAGGGGAGACCTTGCTTCTCGTCCGAGAGTCAATCCTTCAGCTTGTTCCTGCCTGCCTGGGCTACACTATCTCTCACGGCTAAGTCAGCACTTCTATTAAACAGCTAAGTCTTTTTATTGTAATATAGACTAAGTATTATTAAGTGTCCCCCATTATATTTATAAAGGTGCCTTTTCATTTTAATTATTAATATTTATAATTGGTGAATATTTTTATTATAAATAAATTTATATATATTTGAATTTGGACTTGAGTCGATTGTTGGTGGCCCTTCCTAAATTCTTGTTAGTGATTTGGTTGTGGGATTTTTCATATATTTCAGCTTCCACTGCTTATCGCCGCAGCCAGATCGCAACAAATACAATATATAAATAATTAAAAAGTTGTTTGTGCCACCTCAATAGAGTCAAAGTATTCCGGACTCCAAATTTCTGAACCAATGGATATTTTTGTATGGCAAACATCCCTCTTACCTCTTCTAACAAGCTCTCTGACCTTGCCTTCTGCAACCTTAGATCTCCGAATAAAGTGTTCTACTGCTTTAATTAATTTTCCTGAACATGTGAATCGTACTCCTAAATATATATATATATATATATATATATATATATATATATATATATATACTAGCTCAGATACCCGGCTTCGCCCGGGAATTGATTTGAGGCTGAATGGTGATGGTATTTTTTTGGCTAAGGCTTTACTTTGCAAAATATTTTGACATTTTCCAAACCCAGTGATTAGGGTTTATACCCGTTGTTGTCATTTGTTAATAATAAAATTAATTTTTTATGTAAGACCACTGTCCTCCATATTGTCATATTTCCCGTCTCCAGTGCATTATGCATAGATTTCAGTTATTAAGGACAAAATTTTAACGTAGATTTGAATTAATTTTTCCAGGTGAGGCACCTGATAGTTCAAATTGAAATGAGTTGTTGAGATATCAATATTTCTACACAAATTACTTGCTCCACACATTGTTCCTGGAGAAATGTATAAAACATTGTATCTAAATAACAAAGTAAACAACTTCTGTTATGTGCATGATTGTAGAAAAACAAAAAGACAATGAAATATCGCTAATATTTAGTTCAGGCATCCCATAAAACCCCCACTCCCGTTCTAACCTATATTTTAATATAGCTTATAATCATAGAAGAATTAATGCTAATTGACAGACCTAGTTTTGTTAAATTCGGTTCAATCGTTAGTGCCCAATAAAATTGTTGGCTCCCACTAAAGTTTTAGTGTATATCTCGTTTATACCATGTTAAAAGACAAAAATGAATATCATAAAAGTTACTTTAAATAACAAAATAAACAACTTTTGTTATGTTCATATTTGCCGAAAAACGAATAGAAAACGAAATACCGCTATTTTTAAATTCAGGACTCCCTTACAACCCCCACTCCTGCCCCTCCCTAGAAAGTTTGGTATGGCTTTGATAATGAAAGCGTCAGTGCTAATACACATACCGAGTTTTATTTATTTTGGTTGGGTCTTTTGTCCCAAATAAAATTGTTCACTTCTGCTATATGTTTTAGCGTATATCTCGTTTATAATTCGGTATCCAAAAAAATGTATATAACAAACGTTACTCTAAATAACAAAATAAACAACTTTTGTTTATTTGCCGAAAAAACAATAGGAAACGAAATATCGCTATTTTTAATTTCTGGCTTGCCTTATAACCCCCACTCCTGTTCGTCTTAGAGGATATTAATATAGCCTAAAGTCTAAGTTGGGTAAGTAGTAATATACATACCAAGTTTCATAAAATTTGGTTCAGCCGTTTACGCGTGAAAAGGTAACAAACAAACAAACAAGTAAACAAACAAACAAACATACACGAAAGAAACAAAATGCAGTTATGGTGTCTGTGCCATGTGAAACGAAAAGTTATCGTGAAAATTCGCGAAAAAAATCAATGTACAGACAGAGGTTACAATTTTATATATATAGATTATTTATTAAGTCCATTTTGTGCTTCTTACGCTAATTGGGACGGGTTATCAATTGGATAGGACCATTTTAGCAGATTTCCCTTAAGGGAAATCAGCTATTGAGGTTGTACTCATGACGGAATTTTCGACATTTTTCTTCAAATGTCCATCGATCCTACCTAGTAGATGACGAAAATGAGGTCCGTTCAAAACTGTATATATATATCTATATATATATATATATATATATATATATTTGTCTGTTACCGCTCTAGCGGTCGCAATTTTTGTTTGATCCTTACCAAACTTCATATTTAAGCGTTTTATGTAAAAAGAAAGATCAAGTTCGTTAACGGCTGAAATCGGACCAGTGGGAGGGGGGGTTTAGAGGGGAGGATTTTCGAAAATTCGAAATATCTCCGTTACTATACGTCGGATCAAAAGATTGTATAGAACCAATCTTATTGCAAATTAAATTTACTATAAATATTGTTCTATACATTAATTCTCTATCTTGAATATTAACAGAGATATTTGCATTTGTATTCTGCGTGTCGCCAATAGGCTATGTTCGGAGTTTCCGACGAGAGCTCTGGTGGCCGTTTCTATAACTATCGTCCCTCGTGAATCGGTTTAGAGGTTAGGTTAACTGTTAGAAACTACTGGGTTATTACGCCCTAAATAATGTTTTAGGTTTAGAGGTTTTTTACTACTACAGTTGTTATTAGGCAGATTTCTCTATTGTAAAACTTCACGTGGGAAATCTGCTTAGTTTACGCAGCCCCTGCGTGACGGACTTTTTTAGCCAGGGGCGACTAAGGATTTTATTTAATGAGTTTGTCTCCAAATAATTTCCTATTACCCACGTAAGAATCGAACTAACGATTCTTGATTTACCAAATGAGATTTAGACCATAGCCAGAGCCAACAATTGGTGAATAAGCATAGAATACGCAGGACCTGAGTGTCATAGTTTTTATACTTGAATACATATTCTCTCAGTGTTGATATGGATCCCCGACCTACAATGCTGAAGTTGAGATTTATTGAGTAATCACCTAGCACACTACGTACTATTTTTGTCTGTTAACGCTCTAGCGGTCGCAATTTTTGCTTGATCGTTTCTAAACTCGATATTTAAATATTTTTGTAAAAATAAAGATCAAGTTCGTTAATGGCTGAAATCGGCCAGTGGCAGGGGAGAATTTTCGAAAATCCAAAATATCACCGTTACTATACGACGGATCGAAAAATTGTATAGAATCAATCTTATTGAAAATTAAATGTACTATAAATATTGTTACCGAGATATTCCCATTTTGTATTAAGTGTGTGCGGATAACGGACGAGATGAGATCGGCTATCTTCGGTTCTAGTCGTGACTTTCCGCGAAATGCTAGTTCGGCCTTTTCCGTAAATGATCGGCTCTCGTGAAACTTCCCTATTGCAAAATTTCACGTGAGGAATCTAATTAAGTTTACTCAGCCCTTGTGTGATGGACTTTTTTAAAAATAAAATTTATACTTAGGAATAAACAAGAGTGTTTTTAGAAAGGTTATATGGCACATAAAATACATGCCATTGTTGTGCTTACAACTGCTTTGGGTGGAACACATTTTGGTGTGTAATGTGATGAATGTGGCGGGTTGATATGATACATAAGTTAATCTAAACTTTATATTCTAGTGGGAAACAATTTCTATTTCCACCCATTGGTAACAAAGCTAGATAAATAGATCTATTTGAAGGGCATCTTCTACGCCAGAGGGCAAAGTTCGATAGACCTTTTGTCTGAACCCAATTGCTCAGAGTTTGCCCTGAGATTGCAAACTCAGAGATTCAATTTTATTTTGAACGAACTTGTATTATTATCATTATCAACGCTTAATTTTAGCACAGCAGCAGTCATGCACTTAAGTACTTCATCATTATTTTTCAGATGTTCGTCAAAAGTCTTCCCCATAATGATTATGTCATCTAGATACACCAAGCACGTCTTCCAATTAAGACCCTTTAGCACACGTTCCATTAAACGCGCAAATTAGCTGGAGCGTTGCAGAGCCCAAATGGCATCACCTTGAACTGCCATAAACCATTGCTCGCACTAAAGGCAGTTTGCTTCCCTTTGTCCTTATCTGCTATCTCTTTGCCATTTTGTAATTTCAAGGTTCGTTCATTTCGTTCCAGCCAAAGAGTTTAAGCTATAGTCATTCTGGGCATCGGATAACTGCCTTTCTTGGTGGCAAGCAGTAAGGTTGCTATTTTTCTGTTGTTTTATGGAAATGGAGATGGTTGTAGGAGCTAACTATTGCCCCTCAGTGCTTGCTCGTTCAAATTCAATGGTGTCCTTTGAGATTTGCTGTTATTCGCCCGTTTATTCTCCCTCGGTGGCGAAACAGATCTTGATCTTTTCCTTGGTGCTTTGCAGTCACGCTGAAAATGGCTGTCCTTGCCGCAGTTGAAGCATTTAGCCCGTGGTCTATTCCTTTGCTCCTCTCGTATTCGCTTTACCACCTCTTCGTCCCTGCCTTTTTGTGTATCAGCCTCAGAAGGCACAACTTTTAGACTTATGGCACAGATATGTCTTTAGAAGTCTCTTGGTCCAGTGCGTAAGAGATGGCTTCAGCAAAGGATGATTTCAGCATAGCGCTCACCGTATATTTAACGTTAGGATCTCGTATACCATTCACAAATGCTTCAATCTTAAACTGATCCAGGAACGAATGATTTTCATCTGGGTACGTAGCTGCACCAGACTTTCAATTTCAATGGAGAAATCTTGGAGCGCCTCATTCGGTTTTTGCACTCTGCCCCGTGACTCCATCCTGTACAGTTCTCGCTTATGTTCACCACCACTACTTGCGCTGTAATGCCAACATAATGTCCACATGATTATTCCTGCAAACCGACGGTAAACTCCAGGATTTCTGCAGCTGCTCCCTTCGGTGCCACGAAACTAAATGAGTAACGTATTATTTGCATAGGATAATTAAATAAGCTAACAAGCTAATAAACAAATTTTATTTATTATAGTATCAAAAATGTAAACTCAACTTCATACTGAACTGTTACTGTGACCAATCTCTATCGCGTTTAAAGCTATTAATACTTGATGTGGATGAACAATATACAATTCAATATATATTCTATACCAAGCAAAACATTGGTTGGAATTTCATAGCTAACAAGAAAATAAATTTTTCACTCTTCAGAATCCCATATAATATATCTTCTTCTATCTATATATACATTTACAAAATTGTAATATCTAACTAACTACAATTGTTCTTCTCATTACACATTAAATTATATTATTTCAGCTTTTAACAAAATTTTAGAGGGGAAAACACTAAAGAATTTGTTGTAAAACTTTAATGGGAGCTTTGTATTTTTGGAAAGTTTAATATGGTACTTCATCAAAAGTTTTGCTATCCCATACTTCATAACCATTGTGTTATATTGCATAGCTGAAAAGGAAAAAACATTTAAATTAGTGCATACACTTTTTAGAGCATATCAGGTTGAAATCATAAAAATAAAGGTAATGTTTAATTCAATAATTAAATTGATGAAACTAAAAAAAATGTCCATAAAATAAGCAGATTTCCCACGTGAAGGTTTACAACAGATAAATCTACCGACAGAAAACGCCTCCGTTAACGTTAAATCAATAAATGCAAATGGTAACGAGTAATCAGATTATTCAGTCAATTTACATTTTAATAATATCCAAAACGGAGAGCGTCTGATTGTAAACAAGCAGGTCAGCCAACCTCTCAGAGCTGAATAGATAGATAAAACTCTTATACACAGAAAAGAAAAACAATTAATACTGAAATATATCTAAATATAATATATTAATTTTATTGAAAACTATTTGCTGCACTACAATTTATAATGAACCAGAATAATATTTATCTCCATCACTCAAATTTTAATAATCCAAAAACAGAAGATGGGGGGAAGTCAACAGAACGTATTTGCATATATCTCACAAAGTAAAATTTCATGATATAACATTATTAATATGACATGAGTAAGAGGGGGGGGGGGGTAGTCAAACCCTAAAACTACAAAATTCAAATTTCTCGGTTAATATTCATGATTCAGAAAATACGTATGAAACAACATTTATAGAAGAAATAATTTTCAATAAGATTGGCTCCATACAATTTTTCGCTCTGACGTATGGTAACGGAGATATTTCGAATTTTCGAAATTCCCTCCCTAAACCCCACCTCCCATTAGTCCAATTTAATCCAAAACGAGCTTGATCAGTCTTTTCTCATAAAACTATTAAATATCAAGTTGTTTCATAGGTGCCACACTCAATATTTAATCGTTTTAAGTAAAAATATAGGTCGTTCCTTAATGACAGAAATTGGGCCAGTAGGAGGGGATTTTAGACGTGGGAATTTGATATATTTTGATACTATTAGTCAGATAGGATAATTTCATAAAAGCAATCTTATTGCAAATGTAAATTCCTATGAATGATATTATATACATTTTTTTATCTATCATGAATATTAAGTGTGATAATTGGATTTTTTCATTTTCAGCCCCACACCTACTAATGTCATAGTAACAATAATCTGTAATATCATGAGCCACTTCGTTCAAAGATTAAATAAACTATTGCTTTCAAGAGACCTTTATTATGTGACGTACATGCACATTAGTTTCGTTATAGCGTCAACAATGAAGATTGTTTTCAGATTGGCTTTAAATCATAATTATTATTGGTAGAAATTGGATTTAGAATAGTGTGGGTATAGCGGGGAGGAGTCCGAAATTTAAAAATATCTCTTTTATTATGATTGGCATCTCTCTTATTGTGCTTAGCAATGCAAGTCCTAGGACCGTCTGAATGAAGTTAATCTAGTTAAGCAAGTGCTTAGCAATGCAAGTCCTAGGACCGTCTGAATGAAGTTAATCTAGTTAGGCAAGTGCTTAGCAATGCAAGTCCTAGGACCGTCTGAATGAAGTTAATCTAGTTAAGCAAGTGCTTAGCAATGCAAGTCCTAGGACCGTCTGAATGAAGTTAATCTAGTTAGGCAAGTGCTTACCAATGCAAGTCCTAGGACCGTCTGAATGAAGTTAATCTAGTTAGGCAAGTGCTTACCAATGCAAGTCCTAGGACCGTCTGAATGAAGTTAATCTAGTTAGGCAAGTGCTTAGCAATGCAAGTCCTAGGACCGTCTGAATGAAGTTAATCTAGTTAGGCAAGTGCTTACCAATGCAAGTCCTAGGACCGTCTGAATGAAGTTAATCTAGTTAGGCAAGTGCTTACCAATGCAAGTCCTAGGACCGTCTGAAGGAAGGAAATCTAGTTAGGCAAGTGCTTACCAATGCAAGTCCTAGGACCGTCTGAACGAAGTTAATCTAGTTAGGCAAGTGCTTACCAATGCAAGTCCTAGGACCGTCTGAATGAAGTTAATCTAGTTAGGCAAGTGCTTACCAATGCAAGTCCTAGGACCGTCTGAATGAAGTTAATCTAGTTAGGCAAGTGCTTACCAATGCAAGTCCTAGGACCGTCTGAATGAAGTTAATCTAGTTAGGCAAGTGCTTACCAATGCAAGTCCTAGGACCGTCTCCAAACGGAACAAATATTCCTTTCTTCATCGGTTCGAGGAATCTCTCCGGCCTGTATACTTTTGGCTGTGGGAAATTAACTGGGTCCATATGAATTGCAGTTAATGGAACCGCTAGCAAGTCTCCCTTTTTAATCACATAGCCATCTGGTAGCTCGTAGTCTTTAGTACATGATCTGAATAAATAAGGCACCATGGGGTAAAGTCGTTGAGTTTCTGCAATTATAATATATATGTTTGTAGAAGGAAATTTTTATTATTTCTAGGGAAGTATTTCTAGGGAAGACTCATTATTAATTTTAATAAAAATAAAAAATTGAAACCGGTATCCCCTTTCCTTTATGTATTGGTTAAGCAATTAATTAAAGCAATTCAGGAAAGTGGAGACCATTTTATGTTTACAGTGTATTGGCTAACACTGTAAACATAAAATGGTCTCCACTTTCCTGAATTGCTTTAATTAATTGCTTAACCAATACATAAAGGAAAGGGGATACCGGTTTCAATTTTTTATTTTTATTAAAATTAATAATGAGTCTTCCCTAGAAATACTTTTAAATATGTTTTCCGTTGTTTTTTTTTCCTAATTAATATATTCTTTATTATTATCTATATGTAGGATAACTATTTGGCAGTGACAATGGTTGTTACCTCAGTGCTCCGTCCATCTGTATGTTACCTAAGTGTTCCGTCCATCTGGATGTTACCTCTGGGATCCGTCCATCTGGATGTTACCTCAGTGATCCGTCCACCGGCTGTTACCTCAGTGATCCGTCCATCTGGATGTTACCTCAGTGCTCCGTCCACCGGCTGTTACCTCAGTGATCCGTCCATCTGGATGTTACCTCTGTGTTCCGTCCATCTGGATGTTACCTCAGTGATCCGTCCACCGGCTGTTACCTCAGTGATCCGTCCATCTGGATGTTACCTCAGTGCTCCGTCCATCTTTACATGCCCAAACTATCTGTGCTCACTAATCTACGGAATAATTCGTTTCGACCCTCATCTGGGTGCATTTTGGCTAGTTTCGCGATACTTATGTTCACATCTCGCATAACTCAAAAACAACAGTGTTGGAAACTGTAACTTCAACTGATAGCATGTAAGTAAGTATAAACAGTCGTTCTCTTTCCCGGTCTAGGGGGAAAGATACTTTTCGCAAGTGCAGCCAACAACGATATATGGTCGTTGGCACTTTTCGCAAGTGCAACCAACAACGATATATGGTGACTTATCTGTTGAAATCCATTAAAAGTAAAAATGCATTTGACTACATCTCGTGTACACGAGAGACCGTGGTTGACATAAAATATCTAGCGTAGAGCAGGAATAACCCCATTTAATGAAATAAAGCGTTTTATTCTCTCATCTTCATCATATAAATAAGTGTTGTCACTTGGGATTTTTGAAGAAGGATACTTTTTTAATATTCAATCATGCATTAATATCTGTTTCGACAGAATGTAACTGGCAAAAACTTTAAAATTATAAAAATTACTAGCCCAACATATTCTCATAAAGCAATGTAAGGGTAAACAATTTATTAATTTTAACCTCATACCTGTAATTAGCAAAATTTTATGCAATGGCACATCTGTAGATGAGAGAACCAATGCGAGGGCTAATGATTTTCTTTTCCATATAAAATAAAAACGCCAGTGTTTTTAAACATGTATAGAAGAGGATCTAGAAAAATTGGTGATGTTGCCAGCGGCTTGACGTCCTTGTACCCCAATTAAATACAATAAGGAATAGTACATTTCATTACAAGGGCGGAAACAGTCACTTTCCGCCCTTGTAATGAAATATACTATTCCCTCCCTAGACCGGGAAAGAGAACAGCTGTTTCAAGTTATTATAAAAAGACCCACTTTCCATACTTACATACGGTAGCGAAAGTAACTACTTTCAGATCAGAGTGATGTAATAGTATATTTCATTACAAGGGCGGAAAGTGACTGTTTCCTATGCGAGATCGTGTTTTACGGCCGAGGCAGAGCCGAGGCTGGAAATTAGATGGAGCATTGGAAACTCACTTTCCGCCCGAGTTATGAACGATACTTTACATCACGAGGCAAAAAATGTGAAATATAATTTAAACTCGTAATTATTAAGTATTATCACATTAAATGATTTGTATTCTGTAGTAGAGATTATTTCTGAACAGCTGATTTAGAGCACTAACCTGATGCAAGTAACATAACTTTAATAACTCTTTCAAACACAATTCTTTATTATTTGAAATAAATTTATAACAAATTCAAACATTTACAACTCAACAATTTTAGTGGCTTCCTTCATTAAATTTTCTGGTATGCTCCCAGCCCTTGTGTATAAATACAAGCAGTGGTTTGTAAACATGAGATGTAGCTGCGACAATCGATTAGTTGATAACAAATGACAACAATGTCACAAATTTGGATTTATACAGAACTCTTTTAAATGACATAAACGAATTTTATAATAAAACTAAGTTAAATTAGTGTAATTATATTTTCTAATGATAAGTAATCGACCAATAATATCTTTAGTGCTTTAAAATAACTAAAATATAAATGGTTTTTCGAATAGAAACGCGTAACCTAGCGTTGGAAACTGTAACTTCATTAAAAGGAGGGAAATGTTTTTTCCCTCCCTAGAGTGGGAAAGAGAACAGCTGTTTCAAGTTATTATAAAAAGACCCACTTTCCATACTTACATACAATAGCGAAAGTAACTACTTTCAGATCAGAGTGATGTAAAATATATTTTAGCCTTATGCAATCCTTCCATAATGAAATTCAGATACATTTATTTCAAATATTGAAACATGCTGCCTTCAGCTCAATTTACCTTTAATAGTGGCTTCTAGATACTTCATATTCTTCAAAGCCTCATATGTGAAGCCGCCGTGAAGTTTGATCTGCTCAAAAATGTCCTTCCTGGCAGCTTCCTGAACCTCTGGATGTCGGCAGAGTTCAAACGATGTGAGTGCCATCAAAACAGCGGTTGTTTCAAACCCTCCCACCATGAAAGCTTCCGCATGAGCCAAAATTATGTTATCTGTAATTTCTTTAAGGGAAACATACATTACCAATTACCGTTACAAAATTAATTTTACAGTATTAACGTTGTAACGTTATACTTCGTTATAGGGCAAGAGTGTATATAATAAATGTTACTCTTAATAATAAAATAAACAACTTGCGTTGTTTGAATGTTTACCAAATAACCAATTACCGATATCCATAATGATCGCTATGATCTCCATATTCTCAACGCACTTACCAAATTGTTCAGCAGTTCCAACTGGCTCATCGGTTCGCAAGTAATCATCATTAGAATCCCAATTTTGAAGTTGGACTTTGCCTTTCTCTTTCAGCTCTAGTAGCATTTGAGTAAAATCATTTCGATAAACTTGTTTATCCTTTCTGTACTCAAAGTTTTGTTGAATAAGTTTACCATAATATGTATGAACTACATTATCGTGAAATGAGATGCCCAATACTTGTGAAAACTTTGGAAAAGAAAGAATTGCCCAAAATCTTAGGATGTTTAGAAAATTCCTTTCTGTCAGCTTCTTGCCCATAATTCTGAATTCAGAGTGAGGGTTTTTTAATGTGGCCGGATCCATGCCGAAAACAGCACCCCTGCAAAGTTAATTAAATCTTATTTGTTTAAATGCTGTCAAATCTTATTGATTGCTATGAATATTAGGTTTCTTCCATTTTATAGAATTGAAACTGTACGCTAAGTATTATGGTCTGGGGAAAAGGTTTGTTACATTAAGGTTTGTCTGAAACTATTTAGATCACAAGTCAAAGGCTAAGGCAAGTATAAAGGAATCAAAATTGAAATTATTTGAGACTGACAAACGTTTCCTAAATATATCCAGTTAAAATGAGCAAGAATGATTTCATTTTTATATTTCTGCGTCAATTATCCCAACAACAACAAAAAAAAAACTACAAATAACTCACTTATTGTACCAAATAATGTAACAAAAAAACTGTAGAACATTAAATGTTTAATATTATTTTTTTTAATACGATTTAAAAAAAAAAAAAAAAAAAATATTTGGAGTTTTCCCACTAAACGATCCCACACATTATTTAAATTTGGCCAGTAAGAAAATAAAATGATTGTATAACTTCAGAGAATAACAACAATACGAACATATAGGTGAGGTTTAATTTACTTGTCATTTCAAGAGTTACTTATTAAATATCAAGTGAACAGTAATTTAGTATTAACAGCAACCTAAGGAAAATAATAATATAAAATAAAATATTAATGTAAACATTTCTGAATTTTGAAAGCGAAATAAATTCACAAATTGTCTATGTTTTACCGCTCTGGATAGTTTTGTTAGTGATGATAAGGAAGTGAAAGGTGGAGAGTATTGTTGTAATAAAGACTTTTAAAGAAGGTCGAGTGATGAGTCTAGTTGATCTTAGATAAATGTAAACTAGCTGTTGGCCAAGAAAATATCTTTGCCATAATAGCGTAAAGTGCCCATTAATAATTTACACTTAAAATAAATCTCAAAATTCATTATCTCAAATGATACCTTCGTTTGCTCCTATAAAAAGTTTCAAAAGTTCTTTGTGTATATACTTGTCACCTATCAACTAAGAAAGTAACTTATATACACAACATATACATTCATTACTAGTTTTTAGCAGATTTCCCTTAAGGGAAATCAGCTATTGAGGTTGTAATCATGACGCGATTTTTGAAATTTTTCTTCAAATGTCCATCGATCCTACCTAGTAGATGACGAAAATAAGGTACGTTCAAAACTGTATATATATATCTATATATATATATCTATATATATATATACCACTAGATATATATATATATATATATATATATATACATATATATATATATATATATATATATATATATCTATATATAGATATCTATATATATATCTAATATATATATATATATCTATATATATATATATATATATATATATATATAATATATATATATATATTTGTCTGTTACCGCTCTAGCGGTCGCAATTTTTGTTTAATCCTTACCAAACTCCATATTTAAGCGTTTTATGTAAAAAGAAAGATCAAGTTCGTTAACGGCTGAAATCGGACCAGTGGGAGGGGGGGTTTAGAGGGGAGGATTTTCGAAATTTCAATATATCTCCGTTACTATACGTCGCATGGAAAACTTATACAGAATCAATCTTATTACAAATTACATTTACTATAAATATTGTTATATACATTTATTCTCTATCTTGAATATTAACCGAGATATTTGCATTTTTCAGTCTTCAACAAACCGCCACTTCTACTCATGTAACGTAAACAATACTCTGATACATAATAAATCACATTATTGGAAGTTTAAATACCAAAAATTGTATTCAAGAGACCTTTATTATACGAGATACATACAAATATGCACTGGTGACTCCCCCCCCCCCATCTAAAAGTTTTGGACTACTAAAATTTTATTGATTGAGATAACAATTATTCTGACTCATTATTAATTACACTAGTAGATATAGTAAATAGTTCTCAATAAAATTAATGTGTTATATTCTGATATATTTCAGTAATTGTTTTTCTTTCCGGTGTGAGGCGGGACCCGTTTGTTTAGATTTCTAACCTAACGCTTCCTGTCGGCAGGCTATTGAAATTGGATGAAACATTTCTTATTTCCGTTTGTATATAATCACGGTGTTGAGTTAACAGTATGTATATTTATCTATTACTAAACTTCACGAGGCAAATCTGCTTAGTTTACGCAGCCCCTGCGTGACGGACTTTCTTTAGACGTTTAACGTAAAATTAAATGAGCAAACTTAGGTAAAAGAAACCGACCGTCACGCAGGGGCTGCGTAAACTAAGCAGATTTCTCTCTTGAAGATTAATAATAGATAAACCTACATACTGCACTGCTAACATAACTCCCGGCGGGAAGCGTCTCAAATGTAAACAAACAGGTCTGCCAACGGCTCAAGGGAAAGAAAAATAATAACTGAAACATATCAGAATATACCATATTCATTTTATTGAAAACTATGTACTATACCTAGTAGTGTAATTTATAATGAATCAGAATAATTTTTATCTCAATCAATCTAATTTTAGTAGTCCAAGAAATTAAGACGGGGTGGGGGGGGGGGATCACAAGAACATATTTGCATCTATCTCGTGCAATAAAGGTCTCTGGAAAACAATATGTGGTATTTAAGCTTCGAATAATGTGGTTTATTATATAGCAGAGTACTGTTTATGTAACACGAGTAGAAATGGGGGTTTACTGAAGGCTGAAAAATACAAATATCTCGGTTAATATTCAAGATAGAGAATGAATGTATATAACAATATTTATAGTACAGTTAATTTGCAATAAGACTTACTCTATACACTTTTTTGATCCGACTTATAGAATCCCCCCCCCCCGCCCGTGGGAACTAAACATGGATGAAGAACTGAAAAGTGAAAATGATATATTGTTTATTATTCAAATGTTTTAATTAACACATGTTATTTAACCAAACCTCATTTAGTGTAGAGTGTGATTTAGTAGAGTTAACATGTGGCACATTCTTGTCTAATAAAGCCTAGTTCACAGGTTATCTATAGTAAATTATTTCAATTTATTAGACAAGAATGTGTCACATGTTAACTCTACAAAATCACACTCTACACTAAATGAGGTTTGGTTAAATAACATGTGTTAATTAAAACAATTGAATAATAAACAATATATCATTTTCCCCCACCAACATAAAAGTCCTGGAGATAAGCTGGAGGGCGACGATTTCTAGAGCTGCGCCTGAGAGCTGGGGGAGGGGGTGACGGCTGAGCCACCGGGCTTGGTTCATCTATAGCTGAGTTCATAGGACATGAGACAGTGGCTCGGATGCGCAGTAGCAAAGAAGGCTATTGCGCATGCTCCCGTTATCAGTCTGTTAACGACTCTCGTGAGTTACGGATATGTATCGGGCCTCCTGAAAACATTAGCCCTCAGTGTGTATGCAGTGTAGCTTGAAGCTAAAATCTAACCCTATCTTGGTTATGTAGGAAGAAATGTCGATATGAACCCCTGCAAGGTCTTACTCTAACCTCAAGTTAATACGTTGCAACAATTATTTTTGTGTTTAAAAAAATAAATCGGTTTTCGATACTTGAATTTTAATATCGAAATACCTATATAACGGGGGGGGGGGGAAATATCAAGTATTATTTAGATATTTTGGGGGGGAAATATTGATATTTTTTCACCATCCCTAGTGTACCTGTCAATAAGTCGCCATTTAAATTTAAATTGACAGTGATAGTGACATACATTCAAGCGGCGATGATAATGATGATAAGTTAACTTGTTATATTTTATTTAACTTCTATTAATTTAGGTGGTAAATAAGTTATTTTGATATTTTTTGAAATGTAATTTTGGTAAGAAAATTATCTGTAGGTTTTTAAAAAGGTATTTGTAAGTTTTAAGTATCACAAATCATTGTGTAATTTATAAAAAAAAAAATGATCTTTACATTTTTAAAAATATATCTTTAAGTATTAAAAATAATTATCTGTAAGCTTATAAATTATCTTTAAGTTTCTAAACAAATATCCATAAGTTTTAAGTATAAATAATTTTCTGCAAGTTTAAAAATTTTTAAATAATAATGTCAAAATATTATTTATGTAAACTATGCAAGTATATGCAATTCCACTAACTTTCTATTATCACTAATCAATAATAAATTACGTTTTTTGTGCATTAAATAAATTATTATTTTATTTTTTTATTCATGTTTGATTTTTAATAATGTTTAATCAATGCTGCTTCTCATTTTCTGCACTATATTTTTATATAAATTAGGAAAAGTAGAACATATACTAGAGAAAGGTTAGACTGCAGGTACTCAGTATCCATACTTAAAGGGCTGGAGCAAGTGTACGGCATGCTGGCAAATATGTTCAGCTTGGGTAGTACACGTCCTCTCATCCCCACCAAGCCTACCACCCATCCCCACCCCCATGCGCGGACTGTCTCATGTCCCATGAACTCAACTATACTTGATTTCTGGGTGAAGTAGGTTCACCTCCTGATTCTTCATTTTCTAGCAAGCCCTGGTCCTGGTTCAAATTGTAGTCCAAAGGTTGTAGCTGGGTATCCTCTTGTCTAGCTCCTTCACTGCTATATGTAGGGGTTGGGGCCAAGTGCCTCGTAGATACAGTAGTCTCTCGTCCGTCTGGCAGTCTGACAAAGGGCGTACTCCGGGTTCGCCTCTAGAAGAGTCACTTCATCCACCAGCGGTTCGTACTTGGACTGCCTCACGTTTCTACGAAGAAGCACTGGGCCAGGTGTGAGAAGCCAGGAAGGAGTGGAACTACCATTTCCTGATTTCTTGGGGTGCTTGAACATCCGTTCGTGAGGAGTCACCGGGCTTGGTTCATCTACTTGATTTCTGGGTGAAGTAGGTTCACTTCTTGATTCTTCATTTTCTAGCAAGGCCTGGTCCTGGTTCAAATTGTCCAAATCTCAGGAAAGCTATCATTCCAGTTAAAATAGACGGAATAAAAGCCCGGGCTCTTATAGATACAGGGAGTTCACTTAGCTTCATTTCAGAACAGAAAGCTAGGCAGGTTGAAAGCCACGATCTTACCAACTCATTTAACGGTATCCATGGCGTCTACTACTCTGAATTCCACAATTAACAAGGCTTGCAGAGTAGATTTGAAGATAGAAGATCATTTCTACCCCAGAGTAACACTCAATATTCTCTCTGATCTTTGTGCAGACGCCATCCTAGGGCTCGATGTTCTAAGTAGTCATTCGTCTATCGAAATTAAATTTGGGGGATCGCGTGACCCTCTCAATATCTGTGGGCTTACCATGGCGAGTGTTGAGCCAGTAAGACTATTTAGAAACGTCCCACGCGATGTGAAGCCTATTGCGATTAAGTCTCGACGTCACTCTACCTCCGATGCCAAGTTTATCGAACTAGAAGTGCAAAAACTATTGAAAGACGGCATAATTGAGGAAAGTTATTCCCCTTGGAGAGCTCAGGTCCTCGTTACGCAGACAGAGAATCACAAACGGCGCATGGTGATCGATTATTCACAGACAATTAAAAGATATACACAACTTGATGGGTATCCCTTACCGAGAATTGACGATCGTGAACACCGTAGCGGGCTACGAAGTTTTCAGCTCCATCGACCTCAAAAGTGCGTATCACCAAATACAGATAACGGACGAAGATAAGCCATTTACGGCGTTCGAAGCCGCTGGTAAATTGTGGCAGTTCCGGAGCATTCCATTTGGCCAACGAAATGCAGTTGCTTGCTTTCAACGGACGATCCATAACATAATTACTCGAGATGGACTTATGGGAGTCTATGCATATTTGGAAGACATTAGGAAGGTAACGACGTCATGCAAGATCTGTGCTGAGCTGAAACCGAGGTTCAATAAGCAAGAAGGGCATCTTATAAAGGCGACACGACCATTGGAGCGACTTAACATAGATTTTAAAGGACCACTACCAACCAATACAAGAAACCGTTACCTCCTGATTATAGTTGACGAGTTCTCCAGATACCCCTACGCATTTCCTTGTCATGACCTTTCAGCATCGACTGTTAAAAATAAATTACAATTTTTATTTGCTATATTTGGACTACCATGTTATATACATACTGATAGGGGATCTTCCTTCATGTCTCAGGAACTAAAAACATTTTTAATCACCAATGGGATAGCTACGAGTCGGGCCACGCCATACAACCCACAGGGGAATGGGCAAGCAGAAAAATTCGTGGGCACAGTCTGGAAGACCATTCAATTAGCTCTCAGAACAAAGCAATTAAGGACTCATCAGTGGGAGCTTGTCGTCGACGATGCTCTTCATGATATCCGTTCTCTTCTGTGCACCGCTACGAACGAGACTCCTCACGAGCAGATGTTCAAGCACCCCAGGAAATCAGGCAATGGTAGTTCCACTCCTTCCTGGCTTCTCACACCAGGCCCAGTGTTTCTCCGTAGAAACGTGAGGCAGTCCAAGTACGAACCGCTGGTGGATGAAGTGACTCTTCTAGAGGCGAACCCGGAGTACGCCCATGTCAGACTGCCAGACGGACGAGAGACTACTGTATCTACGAGGCACTTGGCTCCAACCCCTACATATAGCAGTGAAGGAGCTAGACAAGAGGATACCCAGCTACAACATATGGACTCCAATTTGAACCAGGACCAGGGCTTGCTAGAAAATAAAGAATCAAGAGGTGAACCTACTTCACCCAGATATCAAGTAGATATCGTCGCCCTCCAGCTTATCTCCAGGACTTTTATGTTGGTGGGGGAAAATGATATATTGTTTATTATTCAAATTTTTTAATTAACACATGTTATTTAACCAAACCTCATTTAGTGTAGAGTGTGATTTAGTAGAGTTAACATGTGACACATTCGTGTCTAATAAAACCTAGTCCACAGGTTATCTATAGTTAAATTATTTCAGAAATATAAAATACTTACCCAATGACATCCATGGAAAAGAGCCCCATTAATTCCCTTATGTCAATATCTTCGTCTTTCCTCTCGTTGACATATTCAATGAGATTGTCACCACTGCTAGACATGGTTGCATACATCGCTTTAAGTTTTGCAGACGAAAACATTGGGCTTATTTTGTTCCTGATAAAAAGTATACAAATATTAGCCCTTTCCTTGTGTCACAGAGTTAAGACAGTTCTGACCATATAGACAGATGAGGGAGAATTTATTTGTCTTGGAATAGATTAAACTTAACTTTAATAACATAAGAAAGTTATTATTCTAATATGTAGATAGGTGCATGTTTAAATATACTAAATAATTATCATAAAATGTTCATCAATCAGATATAAATTTATTTTTGGTCTTCGATATTGGTTGTATTATTTCATGATTGTTTATAACTACTTGGCCAGGTTAAACCAGATTAAATAACTTAGCAGATTATTGCACAAGAAAATCATAATGAACTCAAAAAACCTCAACTTTAAGTTGAATTTGTACTAGAAGTATTGAAATGAAAAAATATACTATATCTTCCGACCTTTAATTTTTATGTATGTACAAATAAAGGTTTTATTTATTTATGAATGTTATTATATTTATTAAAGGCTATCTGTCTAATAGCACTCTAAACAATGAGAATATAGGTAAATGGTATGTATGTTGTAGTATATTATTAAAGAGTCCGTTACTGAGAGTTGTTATATATTTACCAAAGTAAAAATATTAAGTTATATGTTATCTTATCTGTCAAATTGGCTTTTATCTGCTTACCGAAATGCTCTCCATCTGGACCCAGCCATGAAAAATAGTTGATCATCAGTTGGATTTTTCTCTGTATTAAGATCCAAACCATGGTCGGTGAAATGAGTAAAATCTTCAATTAAAACTTTTTGTATCAAATCAGAATCACGTATGAGAAGGCGAGGCGTTAGAAAGTCATAAAATCTAAAAACCAAATATATTCCTAAAATGATGGACCGACATGTAAATCACATCATTAAGAAAGAGCATGCAGGCATGGTACTCCTATGGCCTAATTTCGAATTTGATTTTCTACTCCTCCATTAATAGTTATAATTATTACATTAATAATAATAATTGTGTACAACAATTTCGAATTAAAGATCTATCTATATGTCTACATATGCTACAATAGCTGAAAAATGATTATCCTATTAGTAGGGGGGGGGGGGATTACTAGTGGTTGATAACTATAATTGCAAACAGCTGGCTTAATGCTCCGATTAGAGGAACGGAACGAAGAAAAATAGATGTATGGCTTCAAATGATGAACTTCATTGACCATATATATTTCAATTTTTAGCACATCTCCGATAAGAGAAATCAGCTGTTCAGATTGTACTCATAGCGTGATTTTCTAGAAATTTCATCGAATATCCATCAATCCTGTTTACATGACGAAAATGAGCTCTGTTCAAAATTATACACATATATATATATATACATATATGTATATATATAGAGAGAGAGAGAGAGAGAGAGAGAGAGAGAGGCATAGTATTTGGCAAGGCATAGTAACCTACAATATGCTTAGAATGGAAAACCACAAAATGTTTACATTTCTCTGTTTTGGGTTGAAACTTTAAACCTGAAAATCTAGTAACTAGAGTAAACTTTTAGAATCTTTCAGTCTTGAAAAAATGTTTTTCTGAACAATCCGTCTGCACTGTTCAAATACCGTAGACAATATTAATCATAATCATGCATAGTTTTCATTCATCATATTAAGTACCATTACTGAGGTTGCTTTCGTCGGGAAATATTTATACTGAATAATGAGTGTGAATGTTATTCATTGTCAGGCTATAATAAGCCCTATCTATTTAAATTTCCTCTCTGTCTATTTAGGCAGTTTTATTAAATTCGACAGCTTTCCATCCTGATCCATGTCTGTCAGGTTGAATGTTGCAGTTACTACTCAGTCCCAATCCATTGTTCCAAACATAGCCAAAAATACCATAATTGCGGATAGCACTTATTTATTATAATTTAAGCATTACCAAATATTTCCATTCCCAAAAGCAGTCTCAAGCACAACAAAAGTATCTATTTTATTTATTCAAAGACCATTATTTCAAATATTGTATTATATGACCGTCGGAGGAACTTAGTATTCATAATTCTTCATAGTATGCTCTGTTATGTGTAACATGCTAACGGAGCAATGTTAATAAGAAGAGACATACTACACTTTCAATATCTTTAGCATTGTTTGGATTAAATGGTTAATGATGATTAATGAACTAATTTACATTTATGAGGATAATGCAACATCATTAAATGAGTAAGCATTAAATGCAGAGTAAGTCATGTAGTTTTTAACAAATGCTTAGTTAAGGTCTAGTTGTTTTAACATTACTCACCATTTAATCTTCAGTCGTAGTTTAAAGTGCATATCGTCATTTTTTTGTTCTTTTGAGGATTCGCTGGACTTAGGGAAAAAATAAAAAGAGATGAGATCAGTAGTGTATTATACCACGTGGGAAATCTGCTTAGATTACGCAGCCACTGTGTGATGAATATATATATATATATGTGTGTGTGTGTGTGTGTGTGTGTGTGTCAGTGTCAGGTTCTTTGTGTAGATCAGTGCAGTGCCGTGTTTTGGTGAACTTCAGTGATCGTGAGTTATTTTGTACTGTGCAATAAGAAGTGAAGTTATCAGTGCATACTGTGAGTAATAGTTAAGAATAATTTACGAAGTGTGTAATTCATTGTCAAATAAATTGTGCAGTGACAAAAACTATAAATTATTATTATTTATTAAAGTCCACTTTTTGCAACTCAGGCTAATTGGGACGGGTTATCTACAGGTTACCACCCTTTTCTAGCCAGAGTGGGATTTTAGAATGTTATTTAATGAATTTCGTCACTAAATAATTTCCTTTGCCCAGGCGAGAATCGAACTCGCCACTCTTTAACTCGCATGGCTAACCTGAGCCCCTAAAACTATAAAGCATGTGTGTTTAATTTTGCAATCCAAAAGAACTCTAATAAACAACGTTAATTATAATGTAATGAACGTGACAATATATATATTCAAGAGAACGGACTTCATTTTTGAAAGCTCTTTTATGGATTTGACGGTCATTAAAGAAAATGTTGGAAAATAGCGCCGTGACTACAACCTCAACTTCTGATTTCCTTTATTATTTGAGATATTCCAAAACATATTGTCTTTACATTTTTGAAACTGCTTACCCTAGTATTTTCTCATTCGGATACTTGTTGCATACATCTTGCGCAATTTCACCAAGGCTTTTCTTGTTCAGCACCAATGGGAGGCAGTTTCCAAAGAATAGAAGAGGCTTGATGTGTTTTATACCTTTATTCGCCCAGTGTTGGTTTATATCCCACGCCTTTTTTATTACGTATCCGATGAGTGATATAGCTATCACTGATAAAGTTACAGTGATCATACTGAAACAAAAATAATTACAAATAAATAAGAATATATAAGGAGGTAAAAGTTACATCCTCAGTAGAAACAATCGAACTAGACAGCAGAATTATTCCTTGCAAAGGATTGGTTACAAATCGGTCGGTTTTTTTTTTTCATTTAATAGAAGTACAAACGAAGTAATTAGCATCAAAATGTGCTCAATCCAAAATCTTTGTTTCAATTTTGACGAGTAACCAATGGACTCACTAGGATATACTACTGGACCGAAAATGGCTCTATGAATGTACAAATGAAGGCTTTGTGCACCGCGAAGTTAACCAAATAACTTTTCTATAATAGTTATTTATTATACAAGTGACGTAGATCATTTTACAACTCGAGTGAAACGTTTACCCACACGAGCGAAGCGAGTGTGGTAATTTCACGAGAGTTGTAAATTCTACTTTTGTCAAGAGTGTAATATTAAATTTTTTCTGTAATCGTGTAATACATTAACAGATCTAACCAGAATATGAAGCAAATCATTTAGATTAGCCTTCGTCATTTTGAACACATTTATACACAATTTAGAGAGCAGTATAATTGAAGGACCGCCGAATCCCCATGGTCTACCAAATAATATCCTCTTGTAGAACATTCAAGGTCTTTTTTCTTCTAAAAAAAGTGCCTACATGTTTTTAAAAAGTCCGTCACGCAGGGGCTGCATAAACTAAGCAGATTTCCCACGTGAAGTTTTACAATAGAGAAATCTGCCTAATAATAGCTGTAGTAGTAAGGAACCTCTAAACCTATTCACGAGGGACTAATAGTTACAGAAACGGCCACCAGAGCTCTCGGCGGAAAGGCCGAACATAGCCGACCACACGCAGAATACAAATGCAAATATCTCGGTTAATATTCAAGATAAAGAATAAATGTATAGAACAATATTTATAGTAAATTGAATTTGCAATAAGATTTATTCTATACAATTTTTCGATCCGATGCATAATAACGGAGATATTTCGAATTTTTGAAAATCCTCCCCTCTAAACCTCCCCCTCCCACTGGTCCGATTTCAGCCATTAACGAACTTGATCTTTCTTTTTACATAAAACGATTAAATTCCGAGTTTGGTAACGATCAAACAAAAATTACGACCGCTAGAGCGGTAACAGACAAATATATATATATATATATATATATATAGATATATATATACAGTTTTGAACGGACTTCATTTTCGTCATCTACTAGGTAGGATCGATGGACATTTGAAGAAAAATGTCGAAAATTCCGTCATGAGTACAACCTCAATAGCTGATTTCCCTTAAGGGAAATCTGCTAAAATGTGATTTTACCTTTGATTTGTGCCGTTTCCGAGCTAATTCGGACGTTTTCTACTATTTAGTGCAATATTATGTCAAATATAGATAAAGACGACATCGTTAGAGAGGTATATCATCAATAATGTGAATGCCATCTCCAAGTAAACTGCCCCAATCCACTACATTTGCTCATGACACAAATAGCCGTGTGCCCCTAGAAATCTCCATGTCAAAAATGTTTCCCCTTTTATTGTTATACACTCGGCAGCAAAAAAAAAAAAGGTCATTCACGCAGGGGCTGCGTAAACTAAGCGGATTTCCCCACGCGAAGTTATACAATAGAGAAATCTCCATACGGGAGCCGAGAAGTTACGGAATCGGCCAAACTAGCTTTTGGCGGGAAACTCACTTCTACTTGTGTTACATAAACAATACTCTGTTATATAATAAACCACATTATTCGAAGCATAAATACAAAATATTTTTTACCAGAGCCTTTATTACCTTTATTAAACGAGATACAGGCAAATATGTTCTTGTGACCCCCCCCCCTGGTATTAAATTCTTGGAGTACTAAAATTTGATTGATTGTGATTAAAATTATTCTGATTCATTATAAATTCAGTATAAGATATAGTAAATACTTTTCAATAAAATGAATTTGTTATATCCTGATATGTTTCAGTTTTGTTTTTCTCTCCGGTGAGCCATGGCAGACCTTTTTGTTTACATTTCAGACGCTTCCCGTCTGGAGGTTTCTTATTATCGTTTGTATTTATTCACTTGATATTGACTATGCTATTGTGTTACTATGTAGATTTATCTATTGTTAAACATCACGTGGGAAATTTGCACGCAACCCATGTGTGACGGACTTTTTCCACTTTTACTCTCATTATTCGAATATATTTTATTATAATTTGCTGTAGTAAATCTTCTGAATGGCATTTCTTAAATATGCTAAAAACAAGCGTAAATGCTTTTATTCGTCATTCAAGCTTCTAAACTGTCTGCTGGATTCGCCTTGAAAATTGCATACAATTATACAATTAACAGGGAACATTATATAAACAGATATTCAAACACGAGTCCCAGATAAGTTTTTTTTATTTATTTACGTCCAGTATATCATACTACGGCTAATTGGGAGAATAATTGTTATATCCAAATAGCTCCAAGATAATTGTTATATCAGAATAGCTCCGAGATTAGAGCTCAGTTCATTGATTTGGGGGTGACGTAGATTATCGTAGCAATATTTGTGTTTTCCTAATTAATCATGGCCATGAAGATTATATAGTTAAAAATGTAGACAAGATTGCACAATTATTTTGATAGATATGCATTAATTAAATTTATATCTACCTAAAATTTAAACTAATTGGGTCAAAGATGTAGTTTAGTTTAAAAAAAAAAATAGTCTTCGCAAATGCAATGTATCACAATATTTTTGTGATTGTTGCAAACGTGATTTGAAATCAAGTTCGGCGTGAAAAGGTACAAAAACACTTGTACACTTCTTTTAAAGGATAGTTCGCCTAATGAAGTGACCGTGAGCGCCGAAGAGCCCAGTCAAGAAATTCCTGAAATATATCAGATGGCAGAGGTTGAATACCTTTCGTTTGAGTACTATATGAGATATAGCCTCAGATTCCTACTGGAGCAGACGACACTTGTTGAACCCCATTCCCAGGGAAAACTCTACCGGTCATAGCGGATCCATCCTACCTAGTCCTCAGTAAATCATCCTGGCAGAAATTTTAATTCAAGAAAATACTTCTTGTTTAATAAAAGAGATCGCTCAAATAAATATGGGGGCTCAGGTTAGCCATGTGAGTTAAAGTGTTGCCTTTAATCTCACATAGTAACCTAGAGTGGCGAGTTCCATTCCCGCCTGGGCAAAGGAGTTTATTTAGTGACCAACTCATTAAATAAAATCCTTAGTCCCACCCTGGCTAAAAAAGGGTGGTAACCTGTAGATAACCCATCCCAATTAGCCTTAGTTTCAAAAAGTGGACGTTAATAAATATTTAAGTTAAAATCAAATAAATATGAATACATAATCATTTCCTCTTTTAATGAAACGTACATACATCTATATTTACATTAGAAATTCAGATTTGAAAAATTAGGATGATCATTTTTTAAATGAAAGTAAAAATAAATTTCTTTGAAATTCTTAATTGATTCACACATAAATGGAATACTTTTTTTAAAAAAACAAAAACGAAAAAAAGACACTCTTTCGAGTCCGGCAGGGTCTGCGTAAACTAAGCAGATTTCCCACGTGAAGTTTTACAATAGAGAAATTTCACGAGAGCCGAACAGTTACGGAAACGGTCGAACTAGCTTTTTACGGAAACTCACGACTAGACCCGAAGTTAGCCGATCTCATATCGTCCGTTACAATTAGTAAAAATGCAAATATCTCGGTTATTATTTAAGATAGAGAATAAATGTATATAATATTTATAGTAAATTTAGTTTGCAATAAGATTGATTCTATACAATTTTTCTATCCGCATTATAGTAACGGAGATACTTCGAATATAAATCCTCCCTTCTAAACTCCCCCTCCCAAATCAAATTTAAGCCACTAAAGAACTTTATTTTTACATGAAACTTTTAAATATCGAGTTTGGTAACGATCAAGCAAAAATTGCGACCGCTAGAGCGTTAACAGACATATATATATATATATATATATATATATATATATATATATATATATATATATATATATATATTTTGAATCGACCTCATTTTCGTCATCTCCTGGGTAGGATCGGTGGACATTTGAAGACAATTTTTGATGAATCGCGCCATGAATACGACCTCAATAGCTGATCCCTTGAGGGAAATCTGCTAAAAATATTGGATATGCGGTTGAGGAACGAAGTGATGTCAATTTTAAAACTAAAATTTTCGGCAGAGACACTGATTTCAAAAAACACATTGAAAAGACATATGAAGAAATGCAAAATTTTTAAATCAAAGGAAGCGGGAGGACATTTAAGTCTGTAAAAATTTTGTATGTATTCATTTAACTATATGTAAGCCGTTCACAATATATCAAACTACCTCCGGTTATTGAAAAAAAATATAATTTATGTTTTTATTATTCCATTTTGAGTAAGATCATCTAATGACTCAAAAGCTTATCCAAATGTAATTAGTCCATATTCGTTTGAAGAATTATCCTGCTATATTAAACATGCCTAATTAATCACAGCTATATCTTTCATCTTTCATCTCCTTCATCAATCCAAAGGGTAACCAGCTACCCTACTTCACTATAACTATAACAAACTTCAACTATAATAAACATTAAACCTTCTTCAATCACAACCTTCCCTTATAATGATACCCTTTGTATCTGGGCTTACGGCGTAGCCTAGGTGTTACCTACACCTGACGATTTCCTTCGTTTTTGTTATTTTTATGAGGATTCGCTGGACTCAGAAGAAGAAAAAAAACCATGGTCGCTTCTATTCGTTTCCGCAGAAAACTAGTTCGGCCGTTTCCGTAACTGTTCGGCACTCGTATGGAGATTTCTCTATTGTATAACTTTACGTGGGGAATCTGTTTAGTTTACGCAGCCCCTGCGTGACGGACTTCTGTTAAATTTCAGTTGGCTTGTGAACTCACAATTATCAAAGTCGTCCAGAGAAATTTGCAGAAGGTGCTTCACATTTTTTAATACCACTAACAAATCTGCCAAAGAGAAATTATTATATCATGAAATGTTTTGCCAGATGAATAAACCTGCTCATATTGAATTTCCCCCTGAAGACCTAACAACAATTGAAGGGTTGCTATCAAAAACCCCACTAGTCAAAATAACACTTTTTTGGTAAATTAAAAAAAAACGTTTATCTAAAATACGTTACGGGGAAGAAGAATGTTCTGGACTAATGGCGTTTTTGGTGGATTTCAACAAAATCCTAAAAGTCAAATATCATATAGATAACATGATCGGGTAGAAGAAATAGTATTCAGCATGTTGAGTAACTTGTTTATTTGATTTAATAATTCTAACAATAAAAATGAACAATTTAAGCAAAATGTTGAATACCGTGTACAATGACCTTGGAAAAATCAATCTTCGCATGCATCACTATTAGTGTCGTTGTCAGTTTGATAGTGAAGACAAGAGGAGTCGGCTGCTGCAACAAGGGGCAAACAGTATCGTTAGTTAACTCCTTGCTTGCAGTATGGCCCAGCTAGTCAGCAAGTTGGAGAAGGTCCTTAGTCCAAGGGTTCCTGACTAGTGGGGTGTCTGCCGAATCGCCGTGTTTTCTCTCCCGAATCAGTCCGGCGAGAGGTGTTTTTGACCATTTCGATTGTATCAGTACATGAGTAATACTCATCACTACATAATGGCACCTCAAACTCATTTCTCAGCTTTTGACTAGTGGGGGGGGGGTTGCTAGCAACCCTTCAATTCATTTCGTCAACTACGATTATTGTCGATCCATTCTGCAATCGGTTTTTGGAATTTGACGGAATCATATTAACTTTTAAGCTATGCCGATTCAAAAGTGGAATAACCTCAAAAATTCCTGGTACCGGACTAAGAACCCGTCACTCCGTCCCGCCATCAACTCCCTCACCACACAAATCCGCTCCCTCATGAGACAGTGGAAGACTGCGCAGTGCCACGAAACCCTCCGACAAACGCACGGAGACTTTCGCAAGTTTTGGAAGCTGCTTAAGACCAGGGTCACCAAAAGGAGATCTGTTCTTATCCAGGCTGACAAAAATGTGATGAGTCCCAAAAACCAGGCTGAAGTGCTGGCGGCCCATATAGCCGCAACAGATCAGACCAGGTTGCGTAAAACCGTCGAGGCGCCCCGGGCGGAGGATGAAGGAAACTTCATGTTCTCCTCCCCGAGGCAGCTCACTGCCATCCTGCGCCGTACCAAAGGGGGTAAATCCCCTTGTGTGGACAGGGCGTAGTACGTGCTGCTGCGTCAGCTCCCACGCCACTCTCTCTCCTATCTCAACCATATCCTTAATTCCTGCCTCCGCCTCTGACATTTTCCCTCCATGTGGAAGCACACCATTATCGTGCCACTCAACAAACCTAACAAGTCCGGTACCGCCCCATCAGCCTTCTCCCTCATGTCTCCAAGATACTGGAGCGAATCATCCTCCAGTATTTTGTGGATTTCAGTGAGAAGGCATCCCTCATCCCAAACGAGCAGTCTGGTTTCCGGCCCCAGCATTGTTCCCTTCACCCCCTTGCCCGAATTCACACCAACACCGGCTACAACATCCGCAGAAACGTCGTCACGGCCATGATTTCTATTGACTACACTCAGGCTTTTGATTCCGTTGACCACGCCCATCTCCTTAACACCCTCAGTAAGCATGGCTGCCCCAGCCAACTCCTCGCCAGGCTACGCTCCTTCCTACACGGCCGAACCTTTCAAGTGAGGGTCGGCGAATCCTTAACCTCTTCCTACCCTCTCCGAGTGGGAGTGCCTCAGGGCTCTCCCCTTTCTCCTTCCTTGTTCACAGCATATACCACCCAGGTGGTCAGTCAACGGTTCTACAACACTGAGGTAGTAGCATAAGCAGATGACGTGGCGATAGTTAGGACCTCCCTAAATCCTACCCTCGCCCTCCGTTTGGCAGAAACAGCCTGGCAAACGGTATCCGATGAATTTAAGAAAATCAACATCCACGTGAATCCCAGGAAGACAGATGCCCTGGTTTTCACGTACCACAAACAAAACACCACTCTCCCAGAATCCTTCCAATTAGACAACGAAAACCTCCCCACCTCCCGCTCCATCTGCTACCTAGGAGTCCACCTAGATAGACACCTTTCCTTTTCCACCCATATCTATAATACCATCAAATCCGTTAAACATAGATACCGGTCCCTCAATTACCTCCTCACCTCTCCCGTCCTCAGCCTCCGCCTAAAACTTTTAATCCTTAAAGGTGTAATCCAACCCGACCTCCTATATGGATCCCCTGTCCTCCGATACCTTACCAAAACCTCCCTATCCGACCTCCAATCCTTTCAGAACGGACTCGTCCGTAAGATTGTCCGGCATACCTCCCTCCAACGAGCCCCCAACCGGATAATCCATCCTACCCTAGACCTCGAACTTATTTCCCAAACCATCTCCCGCCGTCACATCAAATTTTATGACTCCCTCCGATGTATGGATAATCCCTTATATTCCTCTCTCCAACCCCCAAAAATGGAATGACTATTTGAATTTCACATCAAATTTTATGACTCCCTCCGATGTATGGATAATCCCTTATATTCCTCTCTCCAACCCCCTCCACAGCCGGTATGTTGGCGGAAGGCAGTCGAAGACTTCGACCCCTAGTCGACATTACCGGCTGTTGAATCCTCACGACACTGCTCAGGCACGGGAGCACTAACATCTTACAACCATCATATGGCCGTTTAGCATAGATTAGGTTAGGTTATCTAGTTTTATTTTAGCGCTATTTTTAGTTTTAATTAGGTTTAGTTAGATTAGTCTAGTTTAGATTCTATTCCATTCGGCGTCTTCCTTGCTTCCTTCGCTCACAACGACCACGCTTTGGGCCTGTGACCGGCTGCGGTTGTCTTAGTCTTAAGTTAGGTTTATTCTTTTATCTATAAGTCTTTCTTCTCTTCCTTCTCACCTCCTCTCCTGCTATCCTATCCTCTCTTCTTTCGTTTTCTCCTATCCTCACCATCCACCCGGTACCGCCAGATACCGGGTCACCCACAACCTTAGTTCTATTTACCCCCTCACCAATTCACAACATCCCCTTAAAATAGAACATCTGAGTGTTCAGTAGAAGGGGAACTGTCGGGACATCCATGGCAGGTCACTCTGTCTCCCAACCGTCATTTAATCCCCCTGGATCTCGGATTTAAAAAAAAAACAAAAGCAAAAAATAAAATGCCTTATACTACCAGCCATATACGCTATATCGTCTCTGCCCTATACTACCAGCCATATACGCTATATCGTCTGCTGCCCTATACTACCAGCCACATACGCTATATCGTCTGCTGCCCTATACTACCAGCCATATACGCTATATCGTCTGCTGCCCTATACTACCAACCATATACGCTATATCGTCTGGTGCCCTATACTACCAGCCATATACGCTATATCGTCTGCTGCCCTATACTACCAGCCACATACGCTATATCGTCTGCTGCCCTATACTACCAGCCACATACGCTATATCGTCTGCTGCCCTATACTACTAGCCATATACGCTATATCGTCTGCTGCCCTATACTACCAGCCATATACGCTATATCGTCTGCTGCCCTATACTACCAACCATATACGCTATATCGTCTGGTGCCCTATACTACCAGCCATATACGCTATATCGTCTGCTGCCCTATACTACCAGCCACATACGCTATATCGTCTGCTGCCCTATACTACCAGCCACATACGCTATATCGTCTGCTGCCCTATACTACTAGCCATATACGCTATATCGTCTGCTGCCCTATACTACCAGCCACATACGCTATATCGTCTGCTGCCCTATACTACTAGCCATATACGCTATATCGTCTGCTGCCCTATACTACTAGCCATATACGCTATATCGTCTGCTGCCCTATACTACCAGCCACATACGCTATATCGTCTGCTGCCCTATACTACCAGCCATATACGCTATATCGTCTGCTGCCCTATACTACCAGCCATATACGCTATATCGTCTGCTGCCCTATACTACCAGCCACATACGCTATATCGTCTGCTGCCCTATACTACTAGCCATATACGCTATATCGTCTGCTGCCCTATACTACTAGCCATATACGCTATATCGTCTGCTGCCCTATACTACCAGCCATATACGCTATATCGTCTGCTGCCCTATACTACCAGCCACATACGCTATATCGTCTGCTGCCCTATACTACCAGCCATATACGCTATATCGTCTGCTGGCCTATACTACCAGCCATATACGCTATATCGTCTGCTGCCCTATACTACCAGCCACATACGCTATATCGTCTGCTGGCCTATACTACCAGCCACATACGCTATATCGTCTGCTGCCCTATACTACCAGCCATATACGCTATATCGTCTGATGCCCTATACTACCAACCATATACGCTATATCGTCTGGTGCCCTATACTACCAGCCATATACGCTATATCGTCTGCTGCCCTATACTACCAGCCACATACGCTATATCGTCTGCTGCCCTATACTACCAGCCATATACGCTATATCGTCTGCTGCCCTATACTACTAGCCATATACGCTATATCGTCTGGTGCCCTATACTACCAGCCATATACGCTATATCGTCTGCTGCCCTATACTACCAGCCACATACGCTATATCGTCTGCTGCCCTATACTACTAGCCATATACGCTATATCGTCTGCTGCCCTATACTACTAGCCATATACGCTATATCGTCTGGTGCCCTATACTACCAGCCATATACGCTATATCGTCTGCTGCCCTATACTACCAGCCATATACGCTATATCGTCTGCTGCCCTATACTACTAGCCATATACGCTATATCGTCTGCTGCCCTATACTACTAGCCATATACGCTATATCGTCTGGTGCCCTATACTACCAGCCATATACGCTATATCGTCTGCTGCCCTATACTACCAGCCACATACGCTATATCGTCTGCTGCCCTATACTACCAGCCATATACGCTATATCGTCTGCTGCCCTATACTACCAGCCATATACGCTATATCGTCTGCTGCCCTATACTACCAGCCATATACGCTATATCGTCTGCTGCCCTATACTACCAGCCATATACGCTATATCGTCTGCTGCCCTATACTACCAGCTACATACGCTATATCGTCTGCTGCCCTATACTACCAGCCATATACGCTATATCGTCTGCTGCCCTATACTACCAGCCATATACGCTATATCGTCTGCTGCCCTATACTACTAGCCATATACGCTATATCGTCTGCTGCCCTATACTACCAGCCACATACGCTATATCGTCTGCTGCCCTATACTACTAGCCATATACGCTATATCGTCTGTTGCCCTATACTACCAGCCACATACGCTATATCGTCTGCTGCCCTATACTACTAGCCATATACGCTATATCGTCTGCTGCCCTATACTACTAGCCATATACGCTATATCGTCTGCTGCCCTATACTACCAGCCATATACGCTATATCGTCTGCTGCCCTATACTACTAGCCATATACGCTATATCGTCTGCTGCCCTATACTACTAGCCATATACGCTATATCGTCTGCTGCCCTATACAACCAGCCACATACGCTATATCGTCTGCTGCCCTATACTACTAGCCATATACGCTATATCGTCTGCTGCCCTATACTACTAGCCATATACGCTATATCGTCTGCTGCCCTATACTACCAGCCATATACGCTATATCGTCTGCTGCCCTATACTACTAGCCATATACGCTATATCGTCTGCTGCCCTATACTACTAGCCATATACGCTATATCGTCTGCTGCCCTATACAACCAGCTACATACGCTATATCGTCTGCTGCCCTATACTACTAGCCATATACGCTATATCGTCTGCTGCCCTATACTACCAGCCATATACGCTATATCGTCTGCTGCCCTATACTACCAGCCATATACGCTATATCGTCTGCTGCCCTATACTACCAGCCACATACGCTATATCGTCTGCTGCCCTATACTACCAGCTACATACGCTATATCGTCTGCTGCCCTATACTACCAGCCATATACGCTATATCGTCTGCTGCCCTATACTACCAGCCACATACGCTATATCGTCTGCTGCCCTATACTACCAGCCATATACGCTATATCGTCTGCTGCCCTATACTACCAGCCACATACGCTATATCGTCTGCTGCCCTATACTACTAGCTACATACGCTATATCGTCTGCTGCCCTATACTACCAGCCACATACGCTATATCGTCTGCTGCCCTATACTACCAGCCATATACGCTATATCGTCTGCTGCCCTATACTACCAGCCATATACGCTATATCGTCTGCTGCCCTATACTACCAGCCACATACGCTATATCGTCTGCTGCCCTATACTACCAGCCATATACGCTATATCGTCTGCTGCCCTATACTACCAGCCACATACGCTATATCGTCTGCTGCCCTATACTACCAGCCATATACGCTATATCGTCTGCTGCCCTATACTACTAGCCATATACGCTATATCGTCTGCTGCCCTATACTACCAGCCATATACGCTATATCGTCTGCTGCCCTATACTACTAGCCATATACGCTATATCGTCTGCTGCCCTATACTACCAGCCACATACGCTATATCGTCTGCTGCCCTATACTACCAGCCACATACGCTATATCGTCTGCTGCCCTATACTACCAGCCACATACGCTATATCGTCTGCTGCCCTATACTACTAGCCATATACGCTATATCGTCTGCTGCCCTATACTACCAGCCATATACGCTATATCGTCTGCTGCCCTATACTACCAGCCATATACGCTATATCGTCTGCTGCCCTATACTACTAGCCATATACGATATATCGTCTGCTGTCTATACTACCAGACATATAATTGATAGATTTACCTTGCATCACTACTACAAGACTAGATGATTAAGTCTGCTAAAAGATAACGGTTCCCTGTAAAATCGTTATAGAATATTAGATGCAGCTTTAATAGAACACGATGAAAGAAGCCATTCGACATGGAACAGGGCGATAACCTTTCTCTTTATTTACTCTCATCCGGTTCGATTGAGTCAACAATGAAGTCAACAGCTAGTTATCTTCCATTAATAGCCCAGTTCCACCAGGTTCTAATATCTCCCACGAATAGCCCAGTTCAACCAGGTTCTAATATCTCCCATAAATAGCCCAGTTCCACCAGGTTCTAATATCTCCCATAAATAGCCCAGTTCCACCTGGTTCTAATATCTCCCATAAATAGCCCAGTTCCACCTGATTCTAATATCTCCCATAAATAACCCAGTCTAACCAGGTTCTAATATCTCCCATAAATATCTCAGTTCCACCAGGTTCTAATATCTCCCATAAATAGCCCAGTTCCACCAGCGTCTAATATCTCCCATAAATATCTCAGTTCCACCAGGTTCTAATATCTCCCATAAATAGCCCAGTTCCACCAGCGTCTAATATCTCCCATTAATAGCCCAGTTCCACCAGGTTCTAATATCTCCCATTAATAGCCTATTTTCACTAAGTTCTAATATCATTTAAAGAAGCGAACATAAAACTACTTTTTTATTTTGGGTACTTTGTTAGATTTCTCGAAATGAATATTTATTTATAGTTTCAGTTCATTCATTGAATTACTATTTTTTTTTAACGTCTACTTATTCCTACTAAAGCTAATTGGGATGGGTTCTCTTCAGCTAACCACCATTTTGAAACCAGAGCAGGACTAAGGATTTAATTTAATGAGTTCGTCAATAACTTAATTCCTAATGCCAAGACGGTAATCGAACTCACCACTCTAGCTTTAACTATGTGAGATGAAAGCCATAGATATATTTATCTGTAGCAGATTTCCCTTTATGGAAATCAGCTATTGATGTCGTACTCATGACACAATTTTCGAAAAATTTCCTCCAATGTCAAAAGATCATGCCCAGGAGTTGACGAAAATTATGACAACTGTATCTCTCTCTCTCTCTCTCTCTCTCTCTCTCTCTATATATATATATATATATATATATATATATATATATATATATATATATATATCTGTGTGTTTGCGTATGTATGTATATTTGTCTGGTAACGCTCTAGAAGCCCGCAATTTTTGTTTAATTGTTGCCAAACTCAATATTTGAACGTTTTATGTAAAATTAAAGAACATGCTCGTTAATGACTGAAATCCATAAATACCAGTTAACATTCTAACATCAGAATGTCTCTTCTAACATTTAGTTCATTACATTTGCAATTGCAAAGATTGATTCTATACAATATTTCAACCCGTCACATAATAACGGAGATATTAAGAATTTTCAAAATCCCCCCCCCTCTAAGCCCCCGTTTTCAGCTGTTAACGACCCCGATCTTTATTTTTATATAAAACGTTCAAATATTCAGTATATAACTTTGAAACTGTAATTCCGAACGCTAGAGCGTTAACAGACAAATATATAGCTCTACATATATAAACGTTGGAACGGACCTCATTTCAGTCATCTCCTAGGTAGGATCGATGGATATTTGAGGAAATTCTTCGAAGATCGCATCATGAGTACCACCTCAATACCATATTTCCCTTACGAGAAATATGGTAAAATAGGTGTGAGATAGACATTGTTTGGCATGTTTTGTTACAGCCCCATCCCCAGAACCTGAATACGCTACAATCGTACCTTCCCAAGACAAATTATCAACAATGTAGGATTGACTCACAAAATCCGTTTTTACATGGCAATTTAAAATAAAACGCATTATCACAAGTAATCCATATAATAAATAACTAGTGTGAAATCTTTCTCGAACTTCACATTTATTTGGGCGGACTTCGAGTCATTTGGGATATTTACGGCAATATTTGAGTAGAAATATACAAGCCATAAATTTTCTAAATGAATATAATTACCTCCAAAATGATGTTGTAGATGAATCGCTATAAAAAAAATTCTCTCTAGCGACTTATGAGTTGGGCTTGAGAGTCGGAGCTGCCTCTGGAAGATATATTCCACTGGCGTGCCAACAGATAAACGCATGTCATATCTGACCCTGAAATCCCCTCCATTGCTAAATAATGCAATGAATAATTCATCTCAAATAAATTCCTTAATTAGCAGCTCTCCAAACTATAGGAAATTAGTTAACAAACATTTATATAAAATTACAAATAAAAAAAATCGTATGAAACTGTTTCATATCGTCCTATCAGCCCAACTATACAATTCCCTTTAAACATGTTTAATTGTTTTGTTCACATACATTATTTTGAAAGTAAATCATTTAAATAATGCTGTTAAATATTAATGCCTCTGAGAAGAGGCTTGCTAAATCGGCCCAAAGTCACCTGACCAAGATAATCGGCAATAGATGCCTAACCTATGAAGAGCTCAACACACTGATGCATCGAATTGAAGCTGTCTTGAATTCCAGACCGCTAACACCATTGTCTACATCTCCTATGGAGTCCGATGTTCTGACACCAGGCCATTTTTAGCAGATCGTACTCACGACCTCACTTTCCAAATTTTTCTTCAAATGTCCATCGATTCTGCCCAGTAGATGACGCAAATGAGGATTTTGAAAATTCGAAATATCTCCGTAACTATAAGTTGGATAGAAAAAGTGTAAAGAATTAATCTTATTGCAAATTAAATTTACTATAAATATTTTTATATACATTTATTCCCTATCTTGAATATTAACCGAGATATTTGCATTTTCCAGTTTTTAGCCTTCAGTAAACCCACACTTCTACTCATGTTACGTAAGCAATACTCAGTTCTACAGGATCTTTAGAGGGGGAGATTTTTGAAGATTCGAAATATCTCCATTATTATATTATATATTATAGAATCGATCATATTGCAAATTAAATTTACTATAAATATTGTTCTATACATTTATTCTTTATACCGAGATAGTTGTATTTTTATTGTGTGTGGTCGGCAAGAGTCGACTATGTTCGGGACTTTCCGCCGAAAGCTAGTGTGGCCGTTTCCGTAACTATTCGTCCCTCGTGAATAGGTTAAGAGACTCCTTACTACTACTGTTATTAGTAGGAAAATTCCTCTATTGTAAAACTTCATGTGGGAAATCTGCTTAGTTTACGCAGCCCCTGCGTGACGGACTTTTTCTTTCCGGCGTCGGAATTACTGAAAGCCATTGGCAGACCTGCTTGCTTACATTTGAGCCGGTTTCCGCCGGGCAGGGAATGATATCCTATTACCGTTTGTATTTATTCATCTAATATTCAAGGTGGTGTGTTAGCAGTTTGTAGGTTTATCTATTATTCAAATTTACGTGGAAAATCTGCTTAGTTTACGCAGCGGACTTTTTTTTTGTTTGATGGTCCGTTAATGTCGCTACCAGAGCATAACCTCCTGGATGCCAAGGAAGGTGTCTTGAATAGATGGCAATTGGTACGTAGTTTAGCACAGCATTATTGCGCAAAATGGAATGACTATTTGAATTCGGTGCAACAAAGGACAAAATGGCAAGTACCAAAATTTGTCAGCAGAAGCCCTAGTGCTAATAAAGAACTAGAATACATCTCCGATGAATTGGCCGCTAGGTAAAGTCGTGTCATCCCCGGTGCAGTTGCAAGAGTGGTAGAGCTGGAAGTGGGCAGAACATTGCTGCGCCGGCCTGTTAACAGGTTAGTGCCGCTCCCTGTCTCAGGCTGAGCTGAAGTTTGTTTTAGCAGATTACCCTTAAGAGAAATCAGCTATTGTGGTCGTACTAATGGCGCGATTTTCGAAATATTTCTTCAACTGTCCATCGATCCTACCCAGGAGATGACGAAAATGAGGTCCGTTCAAAATTATATATCTATAGATTGAAAATTTACCAAATCTCTCATGCTGCGGATTTGCCGATGGTGTAGCTCTTATCGCAAAAGATAAAGCTTCAACCGAACACTTGATCGAGCAGGCAATTGACTGTTTTCAAAAAATTGGCCAAAGGTGAATGCAAAAAAGAGCACGACAATAATAATCGAAAAAGGAAAATTAGTAAAGCAAGAAGTTACAACTATAGACGGGCAAACAATTTTCAGTATCAGCCAAAATGACAAAATAAAATATCTGTGAGTTAAATTTCAGCAAGAAATCTGTCTCGATACTGGGAAACTCACAAGCACGCTGGTTAAAAAACTAAACAGGGTGTCATCCTCCAGTTTGCTCTAGCCTGACCAAAACGTAAATATATTAAACCAATATATATGGCCTATAATGATTTACCCTCTTCAGTGCGCACTAATAAAAGATCTCAACCTTCCCTTTTTTTTAAAATTGATAAAATAATTAGGAGCTGTGTAAAAGAAATATTAAGTTTGTCATAGGATACTCCTAACTGCATGTTTTATTCATCACGAAAAGTTAGAGGTTCGGGATTGTTTAAAGCATATTGGGAGGCTTTCTTGCAACATGTAAATGTATGTATGGCTCTTATGAAAGACAAGAACCATACGTACTTCAAACGAGAGATTGCACTACTGAAATATCGGACTGCTTGAAAACCCTTGATATCACAAAAGTCCGTCACGCAGGGGCTGCGTAAACTAAGCAGATTTCCCACGTGAAGTTTTACAATAGAGAAATCTGCCTAGTAATAACCTATTCTCACGAGGACGAATAGTTAGTGAAACGGCCACACTAGCGCTAGTGCGCTCGGCGGAAACTCCCGACCACACTCACAATATAAATCGAAATATCTCGGTTAATATTAAAGATACAGAATAAATGTATAGAACAATATTTATAGTAAATTTAATTTGCAATAATATTGGTTCTATACAATTTTTCGATCCGACGTATGGTAACGGAGATATTTCGAATTTTCGAAAATCCCCCCTCTAAACCCCCCTCCCACTGGTCCGATTTTAGCCATTAACGAACTTGATCTTTCTTTTTACATAAAACGATTAAATTCCGAGTTTGGTAACGATCAAACAAAAATTGCGACCGCTAGAGCGTTAACAGACAAATATATATATATATATATATATATATATATATATATATATATATATATATATATATAATTTTGAACGTCATCTCCTGGGTAGGATCGATGGACATTTGAAGAAATTTTTCGAACCTTGCGTCATGAGTACGACCTCAATAGCTGATTTCCCTTAAGGGAAATCTGCTAAAAGAGAAGAACAAATATATGAGTGCCAGAAACTTGCGACAAGAACTACGCCACAGATTCTTCAGCGTTTGGTGCTCTTAACCACATAAAGGAAAAGTCGTAGAAACGTTTAATGACTGACAGGCAAATAATTCGTGGATTTCTGACATAAAAGGGCTCTCTTTATCAGAATGGACAACAGTGGTGAAGATGAACGTGAATCTAGTGCCAGTTTGCTCTGTCCCAGGAAGGAACCAAGGAAACACTCACTGTAGGCATTGCAGTGAGGTCGAAACCCTTCCCCATGTCCTAGGTTGTTGCTAATGGGGCGAGCAGATGCGTAATTCACGTCATCATAAGGAACGGACTCAAATTGCTCACCTCCATCCTATGGACACTTGGTAACATATTTAATAACAAATTGCTCCAACATTTATAAGTGGCTGGTTCGTACTTGGCAGAAATCATAAATTTATTGGGAAAAAGAAAAAGAAGCACCCAGATTGGCATATATTCGAAGAGGTGACTTTCAATTCCTCAGACGGCACTCCAAGAAGAGCAGATATTGTAGCCATTAAGACAACTGAAAATAAGGGCTTAATTCTGGATCCTACTGTCCGTTTTGAGGTGAACAAGAATAACCAAAGATAACCAAAGATAAATAAACAGGCAGTTTAAGAGGCTGACCATACAGGTACCCTCAAAAAGTGGGCAGCTTATTTTGTTTGTTTGTATATATATGTATGTATATAAGAACATATTTATCTATATATATATAAAATTGTAACCTCTGTCTGTACATTGATTTTTTTCGCGAAATTTCACGATAACTTTTCGTTTCACATGTCATAGACACCATATCTGCATTTTGTTTCTTTCGTGTATGTTTGTTTGTTTGTTTGTTACCTTTTCACGCATAAACGGCTGAACCGAATTTTATGAAACTTGGTATGTTTATTACTACTAACCCAACTTAGACTTTAGGCTATGTTAATATTCTCTGAGACGAAGAGGAGTGGGGGTTATAAGGGAGGCCTGAAATTAAAAATAGTGATATTTCGTTTCCTATTGAATTTTCGGCAATTATGCATATAACAAAAGTTGTTTAATTTGTTATTTAGAGTAACTTTTGTTATATACACTTTTATCGTATACCTAAGTATAAAGGCGTTATACGCTAAAAATGATAGCGAAATTCAACAATTTTATTTACCACAAAAGACTCAACCGAAGTAAACCAAACTCGGTATGTGAATTAGCACTAACGTCTTCCTTATAATAAGCCATACTAACATTTCTAGGGACGGGCAGGAGTGGGGGCTATAAGGGAGGCCTGAAATTAAAAATAGTGATATTTCGTTTCCTATTGGGGTTTTGGCAAATATGCACATAACAAAAGTTGTTTAATTTGTTATTTAGAGAAACTTTTGTCATATACACTTTTGTCTTATACCTAAATATAAAGGCGTTTACGCCAAAAAGTGATAGCAGAAGTCAACAATTTTATTTGGCTCAAAAGACTCAACCGAACTAAACCAAACTCGGTATGTGAATTAGCACTAACGTCTTCCTTATAATAAGCCATACTAACATTTCTAGGGACGGGCAGGAGTGGGGGTTAAACGGGGCCCTGAAATTAAAAATAGTGATATTTCGTCTCCTATTGGGGTTTCGGCAAATATGCACATACAAAGTTATTTATTTTATTATTTAGTGAAATTTGGTCAACAATTCTGTGGAACTACAAGGTACCTCACCGGGAAAAATTAATTCAAATTTTTGTTAATATTTTGTGCTTAATAATTCAAATCTATGCATAATGCTCAGGAAACGGGAAATATGACCATATGCAGGACAGTGAAGTCTTACATAAAAAAATAATTTTATTATTAAGAAATCCACAGAAACGACGGGTATTTACACTAAACACTGTGACGGGTAAATATCAAAATATTGTGCAAAGTAAAGCCTTGCCAAAAAATTACCATCGCCATTCAGCCTCAAATGAATTCCCGAGCGAAGCCGGGTATCTGAGCTAGTATATATATATATATATATATATATATATATATATATATATATATATATATATATATATACACACATAAAAACAAGTGTTGTATTTTAAACATTTTCATCATCAGTAAACGAATAACCCAAACCTTTCATGACCCGTAGTTAGGACAACTTCAAATTGTACTTAAAATATAGCAGAGAGAGTCTCAATCTCAAACCGGTTGGGTCTCACGGCTCACATACTATTAACACTGTGAACCTGTGGACAGCTGGGTTATAGATGTTCAGGTTAGCCTTGCGAGATATGGTACATAATCCTAGAGAGGCGATTTCGATTCCCCTTGGGGCAATGGGAATCTAATTATTGACGGATTCATAAAATCCCCCCCCCCCTTCTTAATGTCTTGGATTACTAAAATTTGATTGATTGAGATAACAATTATTCTGACGCATTATTAATTACAGTACTAGATATAGTAAATAGTTCTGAATAAAATTAATCTGTTATATTCTGATATATTTCAGTAGGTAATGGTTTTCTTTCCGGTGTGAAACTGGCAGAACAGTTTGTTTACATTTCAAACGCTTCCTGTCTGCAAGTTATTGAAATTGACTGAAACGTTTATTATTTCCGTTTGTATTTATTCACGGTGGTGTTGTGTTAGCAGTGTGCAGATTTATCTATTACTAAACGTCACGAGGGAAATCTGCTAAGTTTACGCAGCCCCTGCGTGACGGACTTTTTTGCTATAAGGATTTTCGTTTGGCTAACTAAATAATTATATGGATGTTAGTGATTCTCAGTATAAATGAGGTTATAAATATATATTAACGTCCACTTTTTGCAACTAAGGCTAATTGGGACGGGTTATCTACAGGTTACCAACCTTTTCTTGCCAGGATAGGATTAAGGACTTTATTTAATGAATTCCGTCACGGATTCCTCTGCCCATACGGGAATCGAACTCGCCACTCTAAGTTTACAATATGAGATTAAGGCCAACACTAACTCACATGGTTAACCTGAGCCCCTAAATGAGGTTAGCCATCTATATTAACCCATTAGTCTTAATACTTCATTTGCAAAAAGTGGACGTTAATAAATAATAATAATAATAAATACTTCATTTGAGATACAGTATAATTTTAGCAGATTTTCAAAGCAGCTACTAAGGTTGTATTCATGACGCACGTTTCAAAACATTTCTTTAAAGCCATCCATCGATCATACCCAAGAGATGACGAAAATGTTCACAAACATTTCTAGCCCTTCAATTGATGTTCTCTAGATTACTTCTAAACTTAATACTAAGCGAGCTAATAGAATTTTCTTGTTGTCAGCCTTAAGAACACCCCGACTTCTTCTCATGGAATTTAAACTTTGTATTTACAATGACTAAGTCTCTAGACATCTCGGGTCCAGTACAAATTTTAAATTTGGTTATACAAAACTTCTTACCACGTGAGAAATTGAGAATAGATGATTCTATCAAGCGCTCAACAGCTTCCTTTAACGCTCCCCCTGCGATAGTAAAGTAAACAACAATAAACGTCTCATTATTGAAAAATTACACATAAAAATGAATCCAAACAGCTATAACTAAGAAACTAACAAATAAAAAATATCTCCTACAAATTCAAAATTGTACAGCCTCAATGGTCCCATCCTTTGGTTTTCTCTAAACCCATCCACTCCTACCTACCTCAGTCTTAGATAACTTAATTTCTCATTCCGTCTGCTAAGGTTCGCGGAACCCACACTACTCTAACCTATTGACACTTGATAACATATTTAATAACAAATTAAATTAGTTTTTGGGGCTCAGGTTAGCCATGCGAGTTAAAGCGTTGACCTTTATCTAACATGGTAAACCTAGAGTGGCGAGTTAGATTCTTGCCTAGGCAAAGGAAATTATTTAGTGAGGAAGGTCATTAAATAACGTCCTAAAATCCCACCCTGGCTAGAAAAGGGTGGTAACCTGTAGATAACCCGTCCCAATTAGCCTAAGTTGCAAAAAGTGGACGTTAATAAATAATAATAATAATAATAATAACAAATTGCTCCAACATTTATACGTGGCTGGTTCCTACTTGGCAGAATTCATAATTTTATTATTTAACAGAGATATATAAAATCTTTATAAAGGTTAAAAATTCTTAAAATTGTATTCGTTATCTTTCATGACATTTTTCATACTTTATTCTACTTATTTTTTTTGGAGCGTTAGCTATTTGCTTATTGTTATTATTTTAGTAAATTTCCTATAAGGAAAATAAGTTTTTGAGGTTTTACTCATGTCTAGATTGTTTTCGATGTGTTCGCAAGGTTACTACTTGCAACAAGTTTTGTTGTTTTCTGGTCTTACTATCTATTCAGCGCTGTTTGTTGATTTTGGCTGGCCTGTTTGTTCAAAATTGAGCCGCTCGTTACATTTATGGTAGTGTTACCTGTATGTATATTTATCTATTTTAAACCTTCGGGGGAATCTGTTTAGTTTACGCAGACCCTGCGTGACGGACTTTTTTTGGTTAAAGAGTAGTTTGATTTTTTTTTTTTCAATATAGGTCTTATTATTTTACTTATATTACTTTTATTATACAGACCTTATACATACTCTTATTCACTTCTATAAATAAATTATTCTCATGAAAACAGTTTAAGAAGATATTATGATGATTTGGTATTTAATAAAACGAATTAAATAAATTGGTTTGTCTAAAGAAAAGTTGTATGAAGTGATGGCATTTGCGTATAGGTTCTGGAGAATTCTGAATTCAATACTATAAAGCTATTCTTAATCAATAAATACCAGGTAGATAGTCGTAAATATAATCTGACATTATTATTATCCACAGACATTTATCAATTCATTTAGATAAGTTATAATTTGTGATGATCACGTTCAGCCAGAAGATAAAAACAAAAATCCATCACGCAAGGTCTACGTAATTAACGGATGAGAATTTCGGGAAAATATTTCAGATTCATCATTCAAATGATAATGTCTAAAAACCTATATAACGCCTAAATAAAAGTTAAATAAAAATGAGATGGCCTAATAATTATGTTGACAAGTGTCCAGCAAACTCTAGCACTTAGTACAATTACTTAATAAAAAAAACTATATATATATATATATATATATATATATATATATATATATATATTGATAAGTATGTGGGGAAATTTCCATGGCCTGATAGGAGCTAACAATGAGTTATACAATAATCTGGGTTCGAGCCATTTCTTAGCTAATCTTGTATATCTAAGTATTTGAGGATTTTCCAATCCAATTAGAAATCAATTATATTTTTTTATTCTATTGTTATTCTATTTAATTAAAGACATTATTAATGGACTTCCATTGATAATATATCCTATTACTTTTAATTGATTTTTTGGCGGACTCATTAGTCCATTATTTGGTTTAATTGTTATAGCTTTTCAAAAGTGTTTTTTATTAAGTAATTGTACTAAGTGCTAGGGTTTGCTGGACACTTGTCAACATAATTATTAGGCCATCTCATTTTTATTTAACTTTCTGTATCATTGCAGTCATGCTTTATTTAGGCGTTATTTCGGTTTTTAGACATTAATATCATTTGAATGATGGATCTGAAATATTTTCCCGAAATCATCATCCGTTAATTACGCAGGCCTTTATCTATAAACAGATATTGCTATTGTATGCGCCCCATTATGAAATGTATATCTGTGGATTCAATCTAGAAAATAAGGACAAATCGTGTATATTGACCTATATGCACATAAGGAAATCAGGCTAGTCTGTATCATTTCACAGATTCCCGAAAAACCCAGAAATTAAGAAACAGTGGGCAGTCCTGTGCAGACGAGGAGATTTGAACTTTAATCCTGATACTTCAAAGGTTTGTTCAGAACAATTCAGTGACAGTGATTATGAAAGGAATTTACGAACAGAATTGTTAGGCTATGTTCCTAATAGATTGAAATTGAAAGAATCTATGCCCCATCTGAATTTACCAGTGTCGTCCTTATGTAAACAAACCTCTACTTCTGACTCAAAAAGTGAAACATCTAGACAATGTAGGAGTGAAAATATGTAAACGTGCCCTTTGTCACATTAATGAGATTTCTTCCAAAAAGAAGAAAAGTGATTTTTCAGCTAATACAGAAGAAGACTACATGCCAATGACAGCTTTTAAAAAGGTAAGATTTAAGAATTATTTTCTAGTAGTGTATTCTATAGAGCACTATAGGAATTTATTTCCCATAGTCCATTAGTAATGATATCACATGTTTCCTTCACAGTTATTTATTCTATGGGACAGTGCGGTTTAAATTCATACACTCTAAATATATCAGCAGCAACTGTTTTGGACAAGACAGAATACATGCCAATGACAGCTTTTAAAAAGGTAAGATTTAAAATGTAAGAAAAAGAATTATTATCTTGTAGTTTATCCTACAGAGCACTATAGGAGTTCCCATGCTCCATCATTAATTTGAGTACATGTTTCTTTCACAGTTATTTATTCTATGGGACTTCTATGCATATTCTACAACATCAATGCCATTCTCTTTACAAGGATTCAGTTGGAACCGAGGCATCCCTGCGACTTGAAATATAAGCATCTTTTTAGAAAAGGAGGATTACATACCAGAGACAACTTTTAAAAACATAAGTTTTTAAATCTAAGTAACAAAATTATTTTCAAGTAGTGTTTCCTATAGTGATGTATAGGAATTTATTTCCCACGGTCCATTAGTAATGATATTACATGTTTCTTTCACAGTTATTTATTCTATGGGACTTCAATGCATAGGTTCCAACTTCAGTTCCATTCTCTTCACAAGGATCCAACTGGAACGGAGGCATCCCTGCGACTCTAAATATATGCATCTTTTTAGGACAAGAAGAATTACATGCCATTATATAATATAGCCTTTAAAAATCTTGTACCTGATTGGACTAGTTTATGTTTAAAATAATTTACTAACTTATATTCTAGTAACTGGTATCTTAGTTGATTGTTTGGTTAGTTCAATGTTATTAACTTTAATTTCTTTGTATAATATTAGGCATTACTGTTTTCATGTTTTAAACATTTCATCTTATTATAGTAAAGTTTTTCTTTGTATTATGTTGATTATGTAGAAAAATCACGATTTTTAAATGTAAAGGAACATATCTCAATTTTCAAGGCACTATTGTGTATTTATTTTAATGGAATCTAATTTGTACATGGTTTATTTCAAGTAAAATATATTCAAATAAAGTAATTTGTATCATTTACTTCCCTGTACCATTTTATTAATTTTGTATTCACCAAATTAATCAGAAAACAGCTTATATTGATCGTATTTCAGCTGGTCGGCCCCGGGGTTTGGATCTGAGTGACGTAGCAGGCCTGCTGCATTCTGGTTGGCTATTCGTCAAATGGCGCTACCTTATCTTATACGTACCTTGCTTCTTCTTTTTCACTTCTTGAGATTTGGGCGTCATTTTGAATATCGGCCTCAAGACGTCGCACCTTGTGGACTTGTGGTTTTGAAATTACTTTAGCGGTCTCCTGGGCTAGCGCATAAGAGATGGTTTCAGCAAAGGATGTTTTTGCATAGCACACACCGCAAATTTAACATCTGGGTCTCGTATACCATTCACAAATGCTTCAATCTTAAACTGATCCAGGAACGGATGATTTTCACCTGGGTAAGTCAGTTGGACCAGACGTTCAATTTCCATGGCAAAATCTTGGAGCGTCTCATTCGGTTTCTGCACTATGCCCCGTAATTCCATCCTGTAATGTTCTCGCTTATGTTCTCCGCCATACTTACGCTGTAGTGCCACCATTATTTCCTCATAATTATTCCTGCAAGTGGACGGTAAACTTTCCAGGATTTCTACTGCTGTTCTCCTGAGTGTCATAATTAATTCTATGGTTTTTTTCTTCATTATTCCATCCGTTTTTACTGGCCACCGTCTGAAATTGGAACTTAAAAATATTAAATGGTATGCTACCATCAAACGTGGGGGTCTTTATCCTGCTGAACTGTTCTGAAATGACACTCACCGGACCTTCTGGAACTTGTAGATTGTCCATTTGGAATTGTAGCTCACATATTTCGTCGTCCATCGTTCTTCCTGGGTTGGACATGTTCTCTTCAATCTTCTTCAGTTTTTCATCAAACCCGCTTACTCTCTGCTCAATGGCTTCCACTCGTGTTCCCAATACCTGTGATATTTCGTGGAGTTTAAGGTTTATTGTTCTAGAAGCTTGCTGAAGTTCCTCAAATTTCTCGCATTGAGCTCTAGAAGCTTCTCGAACTTTTTCTTCTAGCCTCTCGCAATTAGTTCTAGAAGCTTCCTGAAATTTTGCTTCTAGCCTGTCACAATTAGCTCTGGAAGGTTCCAAGAGTTTCTGGTTATTTTCCATCATAGCGGCTAAAATTGCATTTAAGTCCAAATTGCTACTTGAGATAGGAGTACTTATAGCAATGTCTTCTTTATCGTCGAACTCGTGTGTAGTAATATCGATTCCTCGTCTTTGGAATTCATCTGTCAACCGCCTTTGTAGTTCAGCCTTATTTCCTGTTGTTGGCAGATCCAGTTTAGCCAACTCCTTCTTCAGCTGTTCTACTTTTAGTTCTTCTGACACCAGTTGTTACGTTTTATTACAAAACCAGTAATAAGTTCTGTTAATAAGAGTTCTTTTGGTTTGCAAAATTAAACACACACAAGTTTCTTAGTTTTTATCACTGCACAATTGATTTAACAATGCACAATACACTTGGTTAATTATTCTTAATTACTACTCACAATATGCACTGATAGCGTCACTATTCTTCAGATTACACAGCCCAATAATTCACTCACGATCATTGAACTTCACAAAAAGACGGCACTGCACTGTCTTAAACACGGCACTATAATGTCACTTTCAGAGTCACAGCACAACACTGTTCTTCTTACAAAAACACTTTACCGCACTGCACTAAGTCGCACTGATGTGTTCATCAAGACATCTGAGAATAAACTGAACTCGGGCACTATCAGGGTCCCTTATATACAGCTTGTCGGAAAACATCAAACACAATAGCCAGAAGGGGCTAGACACGTTGTCTGGAACATACGCAGCCCTAGTAGATGCTGCCGGCGCCACTAATCTTCATCACTCGGCTCCTTTCATGTCCTTCGTACTTCCCAAATACGCGGCTATCTCTGTTAATACTTCATGTATTTAATTTTCGCAACAATATATTTGTCTGTTACCGCTCTACCGGTCGCAATTATTGTTTGATCGTTACCAAACTCGATATTTAGTCGTTTTATGTAAAAAGAAATATGCATAACTACTGAAATCGGACCAGGTAGAGGGGGAGAGTTTTAAAAATTCGAAATATCTCCGTTACTATACGATTGATCGAAAAAGTGTAAAGAACCAATCTTAGTAAAAATGTTATGTACTATAAATATCATTTATACACTTATTCTTTATCTTGGATATTAACCGAGATATTGGCATTTTTCACTTTTCAGCCTTCAGTAAACCCCCTCATCTACTCATGTTAATTAAACAATACTAGGTTACATAATAAACCACTTCATTCCAAGCTTAAACCAAATATTGTTTTCAAGAGACCTTTAATATACGAGATACATGCATGTATGTTCTCGTGACCCCGCCCCCTCCCCCTCCATGTTTTAATTTCAATAAAATTAATTTGTTATACTCAGATATATTTCACTAATTGTATTTCTTTCCGGCGAGAGAATGGTAGACTCGTTCGTTCACATTTCAGACGCTTTCCGTCGGGAAATTATTAAAATTTACAGAAAGATTTCTTATTACCGTTTATATTCGTTCTCTTAATATTCACGGCGGTGTTGTGTTACCAGTACCTAGTTTTATCACCTAGTTTTATCTATTGTTAAACTTGAGGAGGGGAGTCTGCTTAGTTTACGCAGCCCCTGCGTGACTGACTTTTTTTAGTTCTACTGACATTTGATCTAAATAGAATATTTGCAATATAGAATATTTATAGCCATCTTTGTTTTTGCAAACGTTACACTTTAAACCTCAAACATAATAATAATTGAATCTGTTTAACCGCTGCAAATCAAATGTGCAATATATATATATATATATATATATATATATATATATATATATATATATATATCTATATATATACTAGCTAAGGTCCCGGCTTCTCACGGGAATTCATTTGAGACTGGTATTAGTAGATTTCCCTTAAGGGAAATCAGCTATTGAGGTCGTACTCATGACGCGATTATCGAAAATTTTCTTCAAATGTCCATCGATCCTACCCAGGAGATGACGAAATGAGGTCCGTTCAAAATTATATATATATATATATATATATATATATATATATATCTATATATATATAAAATTGTAACCTCTGTCTGTACATTGATTTTTTTCGCGAAATTTCACGATAACTTTTCGTTTCACATGTCATAGACACCATAACTGCATTTTGTTTCTTTGGTGTCTGTTTGTTTGTTTGTTTGTTTGTTTATTTGTTTGTTTGTTTATTTGTTTGTTTGTTTGTTTGTTACCTTTTCACGCATAAACGGCTGAACCGAATTTTATGAAACTTGGTATGTATATTACTACTAGCCCAACTTAGACTTTAGGCTATATTAATATTCTCTAAGACAAACAGGAGTGGGGGTTATAAGGGAGGCCTGAAATTAAAAATAGCGATATTTTGTTTCCTATTGCTTTTTCAGCAAATATGCACATAACAAAAGATTTTTATTTTGTTATTTAGAGTAACTTTTGTTATATACACTTTCGTCATATATCGAAGTATAAATGAGTTATACGCTAAAAATTATAGCGGGAGTCAACAATTTTATTTGGCACAAAACACTCAACCGAACTAAGTAAAACTCGGTATATCTATTAGCACTAACGCTTTCATTATAACAAGCCATACCAACATTTCTAGGGACGGGCAGGAGTGGGGGTTATAAGGGAAGCCAGAAATTAAAAATAGCGATATTTCGTTTCCTATTGGTTTTTCGGTAAATATGAACATAACAAAAGTTGTTTACTTTGTTATTTAGAGTAACATTTGTTATATACACTTTTTTCGTATACCGAATAATAAACGAGATATACGCTAAAATATATAGCCGAAGTGAACAATTTTATTTGGGACAATAGACCCAACCGAAATAAATAAAACTCGGTATGTGTATTAGCACTAACGCTTTCATTATAACAAACCATATCAACATTTCTAGGGACGGGTAGGAGTGGGGGTTATAAGGGATGCCAGAAATTAAATATAGCGATATTTCGTTTCCTATTGGTTTTTCGACAAATATGAACATGACGATAAACAAGAACATTTCAATTGTATGAAGCATTTTAAAAACAAGTAGCTGTTTCATGAGGAGCAAAGTATATTACTCCCCCCCCCTTCCTCTGTCTTTCACTGGAACATTAATTAATCGGAAGTAAGTAATTTCATCCTTTAATGTGTTTAAAACATCAATTAATTCACAAAAAACGAAAGTATTTAAACATACATAATTAGAATTGAAAATAGAATCAGAATATAAGGTAATGTTAGCGGAATTGAGAGTTAGCCGTTAGTCATGTTCTGATGGTTAACCTGGAGCGTCGGGGACGGGTGGGGAGACCTTCCTGTAATCTAGAACCTTTTTCACTCCCTCTTTCTTTCCTCAGGTGTTTTACACACTTTTTTCGTATACCGTATTATAAACGAGATATATGCTAAAACCTATAGCGGAAGTGAACAATTTTATTTGGGACAAAAGACCCAGCCGAAATAAATAAAACTCGGTATGTGTATTAGCACTAATGCTTTCCTTATAATAAGCCATACTAACATTTCTAGGGACGGGCAGGAGTGGGGGTTATAAGGGAGGCCTGAAATTAATAATGGTGATATTTCGTTTTAATAGCTGAAATCTATGCATAATGCACAGGAGACGGGAAATATGACAATTTGGAGGACAGTGAAGACTTACTTAAAAAATTAATTTCATTATTAACAAATGCCAACAACGGGTGTTAATCCTAAATAGTGGGACGGGTAAAGGTGAAACTATTGTGCAAACTAAAGCCTTGGCAAAAAAATACCATCACCATTCAGCGTCAAATGAATTCCCGAGCGAAGCCGGGTATCTTAGCTAGTATATATATAAAATTGTAACCTCTGTCTGTACATTGATTTTTTTCGCGAAATTTCACGATAACTTTTCGTTTCACATGTCATAGACACCATAACTGCATTTTGTTTCTTTCGTGTATGTTTGTTTGTTTATTTGTTTGTTTGTTTGTTTGTTTGTTTGTTTGTTACCTTTTCACGCATAAACGGCTGAACCGAATTTTATGAAACTTGGTATGTATATTACTACTATCCCAACTTAGACTTTAGGCTATATTAATTTTCTCTGAGACGAACAAGAGTGGGGGTTATAAGGGAAGCCTGAAATTAAAAATAGCGATATTTCGTTTTCTATTGGTTTTTCGGCAAATATGCATATAACAAAAGTTGTTTATTTTGTTATTTAGAGTAACTTTTGTTATATACAATTTAGTCGTATAACAAAGTTTAAATGTGTTATATGCTAAAAATTATAGCGGGAGTCAACAATATTATTTACCAAAAAAGACTCAACCGAACTAAATAAAACTCGGTATGTGTATTAGCAGTGAGGCCTTCATTATAATAAGCCATACCAACATTTCTATGGACGGGCAGGAGTGGGGGTTATAAGGGAAGCCTGAAATTAAAAATAGCGATATTTCGTTTCCTATTGGTTTTTCCGCAAATATAAACATAACAAAAGTTGTTTATTTTGTTATTTGGAGTAGCTTTTGTTAAATACACTTTTGTCGTATACCTAAGTATAAATGAGTTACACGTTAAAACTTTAGCGGGAGCCACTTTTATTGGGCACTAACGGCTGAACCGAACTTAACAAAACTCGGTATGTCAATTAGCATTAATTCTTCCATGATTATAAGTTATATTAAAATTTTTAGGTTCGAACGGGAGGGGGGTTATAAGGGAGGCCTGAAATAAAAATTCACCATATTTACATGAATAAGAGACGGGAAATATAAAAATATTGTAGACAGTGAAGCCTTATCGAACAAATAATTCTATTATTAGCAAATCTACGGCAACGACGGGTATCAATCCTAAACACTGGGACGGGTAAATGTCCAAATATTGTGCAATGTAAAGCCTGCTATAAAATACCATCGCCATACAGCCTCAAATGAATTCCCGGGCGGAGCCGGGTATCTGAGCTAGTATATATATATATATATATATATATATATATATATATATATATATATATATATATATTTGTCTGTTAACGCTCTAGCGGTCGCAATTTTTGTTTGATCGTTACGAAACTCGATATTTAACCGTTTTATGTAAAAAGACAGATCAAGTTCGTTAATGGCTGAAATCGGACCAGTGGGAGGGGGGGTTTAGAGGGGGGATTTTCGAAAATTCAAAATAACTCCGTTATTATGCATCGGATCGAAAAATCGTATAGAACCAATCTTATTGCAAATTAAATTTACTATAAATATTGTTATATACATTTATTCTCTATCTTGAATATTAACCGAGATATTTGCATTTTAGCAGATTTCCCTTAAGGGAAATCAGCTATTGAGGTTGTACTCATGGCGGAATTTTCGACATTTTTCTTCAAATGTCCATCGATCCTACCTAGTAGATGACGAAAATGAGGTCCGTTCAAAACTGTATCTATATATATATATAAAATTGTAACCTCTGTCTGTACATTGATTTTTTTCGCGAAATTTCACGATAACTTTTCGTTTCACATGTCATAGACACCATAACTGCATTTTGTTTCTTTGGTGTCTGTTTGTTTGTTTGTTTGTTTGTTTGTTTGTTTATTTGTTTGTTTGTTTGTTACCTTTTCACGCATAAACGGCTGAACCGAATTTTATGAAACTTAGTATGTAAATTACTACTAGCCCAACTTAGACTTTAGGCTATATTAATATCCTCTGAGACGAACAGGAGTGGGGGTTATAAGGGAGGCCTGAAATTAAAAATAGCGATATTTCGTTTCCTATTGCTTTTTCAGCAAATATGTACATAACAAAAGTTGTTTATTTTGTAATTTAGAGTAACTTTTGTTATATACACTTTTGCCGTATACGGAAGTATAAATGCGTTATACGCTAAAAACTATAGCGGGAGCCCACAATTTTATTTGGCACAAAAGACCCAACCGAACTAAACCAAACGCGGTATGTGTATTAGCACTAACGCCTACCTTATAATAAGCCATACTAACATTTCTAGGAACGGGCAGGAGTGGGGGTTATAAGGGAGGCCTGAAATTAAAAATAGCGATATTTCGTTTCCTATTGCTTTTTCAGCAAATATGCACATAACAAAAGTTGTTTATTTTGTTATTTAGAGTAACTTTTGTTATATGCACTTTTGCCGTATACGGAAGTATAAATGCGTTATACGCTAAAAACTATAGCGGGAGTCCACAATTTTATTTGGCACAAAAGACTCAACCGAAGTAAACCAAACGCGGTATGTGTATTAGCACTAACGCCTACCTTATAATAAGCCATACTAACATTTCTAGGGACGGGTAGGAGTGGGCGTTATAAGGGAAGCCTGAAATTAATAATAGTGATATTTCGTTTCTTATTGTGGTTTCGGCAAATATGCACATAACAAAAATTGTTTATTTTGTTATATAGAGAAATTTGCTCAACACGTCTTTTCAATATGAACTACCAGGTACCACACCTGAAAAAATTAATTCAAATGTATGTTAATATGTTGTCCTTAATAAGTCAAATCTATGCATAATGCACAGGAAATGGGAAATATGACAATTTGGAGGACAGTGAAGACTTATATAAAAAATTAATTTCATTATTAACAAATGCCAACAACGGGTATTAACCCTAAACACTGGGACGGGTAAATATCAAAATATGGTGCAAAGTAAACCCTTGCAAAAAAATACCATCACCATTCAGCCTCAAATGAATTCCCGAGCGAAGCCGGGTATCTGAGCTAGTATATATATATATCTATATATATATATATATATATATATATATATATATATATATATTTGTCTGTTACCGCTCTAGCGGTCGCAATTTTTGTTTAATCCTTACCAAACTTCATATTTAAGCGTTTTATGTAAAAAGAAAGATCAAGTTCGTTAACGGCTGAAATCGGACCAGTGGGAGGGGGGATTTAGAGGGGAGGATTTTCGAAAACTCGAAATATCTCCGTTACTATACGTCGGATCGAAAAATTATACAGAATCAATCTTATTACAAATTAAATTTACTATAAATATTGTTATATACATTTATTCTCTATCTTGAATATTAACCGAGATATTTGCATTTTTCAGTTTTCACCAAACCGCCACTTCTACTCATGTTACGTAAACAATACTCTGATACATAATAAATCACATTATTGGAAGTTTAAATACCAAAAATTGTATTCAAGAGACCTTTATTATACGAGATACATGCAAATATGCACTGGTGACTCCCCCCCCCCCCATCTTAAAGTTTTGGACTACTAAAATTTTATTGATTGAGATAACAATTATTCTGACTCATTATTAATTACAGTACTAGATATAGTAAATAGTTCTCAATAAAATTAATGTGTTATATTCTGATATATTTCAGTAATTGTTTTTATTTCCGGTGTGGGGCGGGCAAACCTGTTTGTTTACATTTCTAACCTAACGCTTCCTTTCGGCAGGCTATTGAAATTGGATGAAACATTTCTTATTTCCGTTTGTATTTATTCACGGTGTTGTGTTAGCAGTTTGTATATTTATCTATTACTAAACTATACGAGGGAAATCTGCTTAGTTTACGCAGCCCCTGCGTGACGGACTTTTTATGAAGTCTGTGCGTTCGGATTACGTCGGCCATCTTCGTCATTTCTCGGCTCAGGCGGAAGCTTCTTCTAACCTGTCGTTTTTAACCTTACCTTACCTCCTTTACTTTGTGAGATTTATGCAAATACGTTCTGTTCATCAGCCCCCCCCCCTTCTTTAGTTCTTGGACTACTAAAATTTGAGTTATTAAAATATAAATTATTCTTACAATTCAGAAGCCGTTTCAGTTGGGAATTTATTTTAATTAACTAAAAGATTTCTCATTATCTAATCACGGTGGTATTGTGTTATCAGTATGCAGATTTCTCTATTGTAAAACTTCACAGGGGAAATCTGCTTAGTTTACGCAGCCCCTGCGTGACGGACTTTTTTTTTTGGCAAGGCTTTACTTTGTACAACATTTTGACATTTACCCGTCCCAGTGTTTAGGATTTATACCCGTCGTTGTCGTGGATTTGTTAAAAATACAATTATTTGTTCTGTTAGATTTCACTGTCTTCAATATTTTTTCACTGTCTCCTATGCATGTCGTTTTTTTTTTATAATATAATGGACCATATAACTCATAATTATAGAAAGTATTCTGTCATCCAAGCCATGTACGAATAAAACGGTGACAGCTGTTTTAGGTACGGTCATAACCACCATTAAAAATACTCTTTTGTAAGTCTCGATTGTAAACTGTATATTCATATTGGTAAATTAACGTAGCAGAGTTAATAAATACCAAAAATAACCGGGTGCACCTTCCCAGCGTTCATCCTTTTAAATTATTTATTTATGATCATTAAACAAATTCACATTCTTGAGAACTACACAACATTGCTAAAAGTGTAAGCATCAATTATAATGTAAACACAGGCTAATATGGGGTCGGCAGGGAAGCAGAAGAAGAGATTCGACCAAGGAAGTAACCCCCACCCCACACCTCCCTATGCCCAGTGGTGCCAACTCATTTAGGATCTGAATCTTGCAATACAATAAATTATATTAACAAATCTGATTAAACTATCTTCACAATACTAAAAATGTTTGTTCAAATAATTTTGACATTTTAATTAAATAAACATTAAATACACTTTTAAGTAAATATAAAATTGTAACCTCTGTCTGTACATTGATTTTTTTCGCGAAATTTCACGATAACTTTTCGTTTCACATGTCATAGACACCATAACTGCATTTTGTTTCTTTCGTGTATGTTTGTTTGTTTGTTACCTTTTCACGCATAAACGGCTGAACCGAATTTTATGAAACTTGGTATGTATATTACTACTGACCCAACTTAGACTTTAGGCTATATTAATATTCTCTCAGACGAACAGGAGTGGGGGTTATAAGGGAGGCCTGAAATTAAAAATAGCGATTTTTCGTTTCCTATTGGGTTTTCGGCAAATATGAACATAACAAAAGTATTTTATTTTGATATTTAGAGTAACTTTTGTTATATACACTTTTGTCGTATACCGAAGTATAAATGAGTTATAAGCTAAAAACTATAGCGGGAGTCATTAATTTTATTGGGCACTAACGATTGAACCGAACGTAGCAAAACTCGATGTGTGAATTAGCAATAATTCTTCCATGATTATAAGCTATATTACAAATTTTAGGTTCAAAGGGGAGTGGAGATTATAAGAGAGGCTGAAATGAAAAACTCGCTTTTTTTAGCAGATTTCCCTTAAGGGTATTTGTCTGTTAACGCTCTTTTGTTTGATCGTTACCAAACTCGGAATTTAATCGTTTTATGTAAAAAGGAAGATCAAGTTCGTTAATGGCTGAAATCTGACCAGTGGGAGGGGGGGTTAGAGGGGGGATTTTCGAATATTCGAAATATCTCCGTTACCATACGTCGGATCAAAAACCAATCTTATTGCAAATTAAATTTACTATAAATATTGTTCTATACATTTATTCTCTATCTTGAATATTAACCGAGATATTTGGATTTGTATTGTGAGTGTGGAGGCAGATTTCTATTGTAAAACTTCACGTGGTTTTTTATTTTCTATTTGTTTTTCGGCAAACGTGCACATAACAAAAGTTGTTTACTTTGTTATTTAGAGTAACTTTTGTGTGCATTCACTTTTGTCGTAAAATGAAGTAAACACGGGATATACGCTAAACGGGAGTCAATAATTATATTAGTACTTAGTTATGGGGTTTTAATAAATGAATATTATGACAAATGATGTTATGTTTTCGTCTTATATGATAGTTCAAAGTATGATTCGGATTAGTGAGGTTATAAATCTTCGTCACCCCCTCCTCATTTATCTATTTTTCCTAGAAAATAACTGTTATTTATTTCCAATAGAAATATAAACTATAAGAGCATTTCCATTATTTATTTTGTATAATGTACCTTGATGTTATTGAAACAAATATGTAATATCATAACAATTAAACGTTAATGGTAGTGTCATTATGACAAAAATCTATATGCGTTTAAACTCGATATGATATTTTTAGGGTACCACTATTATTTAATTTCATCCGGTAGATAAATTATTAAAATAATGTTTTGCATCAATAATATAAGTAGAAGAATGTTGAGGAGTCTCATGCGGGAGCGGAAGATGTCGGGAGCCTTTCACGTTAATTGAGTTTACTAATTTCCCGTCTGGCATTACTGGAAGTGATTTCCAGTGAGATTCACTATTACAAATATAATCTTACGTGCAAAACTTAGCCTAAACTATGTGAGCTCGGCATTGGCTTTTGAAAGGAAATATGTTCATTATAGATGATATTTAACTGTAATAAATGCTACCCATGATTTTAGTTTGAATTATTGAAAAACGGCGAGTCAAAAAGTGTAGGTGGATAGATTAGGAACACATTTTCATTTATCATTCAAAAATAAAATTTCTATTCTATTAATCCCCAAAAGGTACCCTTCAGGGTTGGCTATTTCGGAAAATCATTATGTCGTGGAGGGAAGTGTAATTGTACACATTGAAGTCTTACTATCAAAATACCATCATTAGTCAGTCAAGAATGATTTCCCGGGCATCGCCGGGTACCTTAGCTAGTGTAGTATATACAATGTTCGATTATAGCAATACCTTTATAGTATATAAAATGTTCGATTTGTTGCATTATGACAGAAATATTTTGCAATGTTTTATTCATCCCTTCTGTAAAATTCCATAATCACTACCACAACTACATTAACTATATCGGATAAAATACTTATCAAAACAAGTAGTACTTGTTTCAAACTTGGAGACTTACCTGATGATATGAAAAATCTCCAAGCAATAACTTGGACATGGTCCGGTTTTTCTACCAATAATTAACACTTCCAAATAAGGCTTTTCGTTTATTTCAACGTAAATAATCTAATAGTTGGTTCGTGATTCCGTATGTTTGAACAAGATTAGCTACAGAAATTAAAGCATTTGTCTTCTAGCATCTAATGGGCCGAGTTCGATTCCCGCCTGAGCAAATAGGAATCTAATTAGTGATGAACTCATTTAATAGCATTCTTAGTCCCACCCTGGCTATATAAGGGTGGTAACCTATAGATAACTCGCCCAAATGAACCAAAAGTGGACGTTAATAAATAATCGATATAAATAAAACTATATCTGTCTGATTTTCTATTTAAATTCGGCAGAGATAAATTTTGTTCACATTACAGACCATTCTAACAACTATGGCATAAAAAGTGAAAATCTTGGGTGTCTATCGGCCCGTTTGTCGCTCAAAAACGGCCACGGAGATTTCTATGAACTTTTATATTTGACCATTTATCCCAAGGTGCAACATGGACTAGATGAGAATTCGAATTTTCAGCTGCGGGGGGGGGGGGGTCACGTGGATTTTAAAACACTTTTTCGCCAACATCTAAGTTAATATCCGTTTTATCGAGAAAATGTTGGGAACATATTCTGTTTAGAATAACACGTTATTCATTTTTATACGTTTGGAAGTTTCGACTTCCAACAGAGAGGTCAAACATTACTCCTGTAAAATTAAAGTCCGTCACGGAACGGTTGTGTAAGCTAAGGAGACTCCCCAAATGTCGGAATGACACAATAATGATCTTATCTAAAAAAAAAAAAAATCCGGGCGGTCAATTAAATCTTAATTGATGACGTCATCACACTAACTATTTGCGTGAATCTCTCATAACAAAGGTCCGTTAAAAACAATATTTGCTATTTATTCTTGGAATAAAACATTCCATGATATATTGTCTTATTTTTAAACTGTGATGGCTAAAAGTGGGGGTTTACTGAAGGCTGAAATCTAAAAAATAGCTCGGTTAAAATTGAAGGTAGAGAAGACACATATATAACAACATTTGTAGAATATTAAATTTACAACAATACAATGATTTGATACAACATATAATAAAGGAGATATTTTGAATTTTCGGAATTCCTTCCTCTAAACTCTCCTCCAAAAAGTTATACCTCCGATTGAAAAATTGTGTAGAACCAGTATTATTGTAAATTTAATTACTTATAAATGTTGTTAAGTACAAATTTTCTCTAATATGAATATTAGTGGAGATATTGGATTTATAAGTTTTCAGACCTCAGCAAGCCTCCTACTCATGTCATACTGACAATAAGCAGTTATGTCATGAACCTCTTTATTCTAAGTTTAAATACCAAATATTGTTTTCAACAGGCCTTTATTATGTGAGATACACGCCAACTTGTTGTGTGATTTCGTCATAAATGAAGATGTTACGTTCTTGTAAGAAAATGTTTATTTGATCTATACCATACTCGATATTCAACCGAGCCAGTCAACACTAAAGATCATATTTGTTATTGGCTGAAATATGTAGGTGTATCATTCACTTCAGTCAAACTCCAATCAACACATCGTGATAATCCATTGGTCAGTTGTTATCGTTTTGTAAAAATCAGAAAATCTACATATTTGTCAAATTCTACTATAGAAATATTTAGTTTTATTCTCATGAGTCAAGGCCAAATTTTTTTGCCAACTGTTAACTTTTTATTAAATTCATTATTCACGAGAGATATTCAAGTCAAGGATCACTAAATAAAAACAACTTCTTTACTCACATATCTCTTTATTCCAAATTCACCTTACATGTTTATATGAAGAAAATGGATGGATGGATATGAATCTGAATGAATACAAAAGAAATTCTCACTGGGAACACTACATATCACTTGAAGTGGGGGTCTACAAGTAATTCATAAATGTGAGATAGACGAAGAAAATCTATTTCTATCTCATAAGATAAGATTTCATAGATTTTAATTCATATTGTTTTCAACCATTAATTTTACCTCAATGTTTCTCATAGTTTTTGATAGAAAAACATTGTAGAAACATTGAGAAAGTTTGCAAAGCTGATGACATTTCAAAGCCATGTGCCCTGGAATAACCCAGAGGGATAATAGAAGAGTGGGAGGAAGGGGTCCTAAGTTCTTAATATCTTAATCATTTTTCAATTTGGTGGTGGAACTATGAAAGGTCCTGATGAAGAAATGGGCCTACCTTCCCCCTTCCCTCTCCAAAAAATGAATATTAATAATAGAATAGAATAATATATATATGGGGCTCAGGTTAGCCATGCGATTTAAAGTGTTGGCCTTTATCTCACATGGTAAACCTAGAGTGGCGAGTTCGATTCTCGCCTGGGCAAAGGAAATTATTTAGTGACGAAATTCATTAAATAACGTCCTAAAATCCCACCCTGGCTAGAAAAGGGTGGTAACCTGTAGATAACCCGTCCCGATTAGCCTAAGTTGCAAAAAGTGGACGTTAATAAATAAATAATAATAATAATATATATATATATATATATATATATATATATATATATATATGCATCAATTCTGTCTCTCCTAGAGTTGAATTGATAAATATGTAATCCAGATACTGTCAGAAGGTTATCTCATAAAACATCTTCCTTTCCACATGTCTCTTTTAGTAAAATACAGTTGTTTATTATTATTTACGTCCACTTTATGCTACTAGGCTACTCGGGATGGGTTATCTACAAGTTACCACCCTTTTCTAGCCAGGGTGTTTTAGTAAAATACTTCAAAGTTTAAACTAAAGCAAGACATGATATACACAGATTTCTCAAAACTAAGATAGATAATAGAGTAAACTTTTACATTCTTCTACTCAAGTAATGCATTTTAAAATGCTCCTGATAAAGGTAGATGTTATTTACTACAAAAGAAGTCTTAAAAAACAGCAATTAAAGAAGGGGAAAGAAATTCAAGTTTTTGACAAGTTAAAACAAAAATGGTATCCCATGAAAATTGGATTAAATTATGGGATAAATAATCCCTTCATTTACATCAAATATCCTTTCTGTCCCTTCTGTAGAGTTATTCTCACATCATACTCATTAAGTGAAACATGATGATAAGACAAATAAGAGTAGATTTATGATTAGATAGCTATTATCCGTCATTGGTGGGTTTAAATAAATATCGTTTCTCATATACTAATTGCATTATCTGATCATAAGTAGAAACAATTATTATAAAAAATTTCTTCTGGTAATATCATGTAATACCAGAAAAGTATGATGAAGAATTTCCTATACCAAAATAAAATTTAGCAAAAAAAAAAATGCATTCATCAATGCACAGTAAGTAGCCAACTAATGCCAGGAGGGACTCTTCAATATTTTAAAGGTTGATGAGCACTTCCTCAGTATAAAGGTTTAAGCCCCTGAAAAATGGCAGATTGGCCATGAAACAAGTAGGCCAAAATATAATAAAGAAATTATTTGCTGGCATTACCAACAAATTGGGAAGGCATTGTTACAAATTTTGAATTGTCATTGCAGTGGTTTAGCATTGAAGATGTTTACCATCAAAATATAATGATTGTATCATCTTAGTATTCAGAGAGAAAAAAAATATAATAAAATTCTATAGGAGGTGATGACCTAAGTCGGAAGTAATTAACGAACAGTATTACCCATTGTAGTGGGTTGAAATAAAAATAGTTTCCTGTGGAAATATAGTTAAAATTATTCCAAGTAAACTCTCACTAGCAATAGTAGAACATAATATAGATAATGTCAGCAAAATTCATTCCCTAAATAAATGTACACTTCATTTCACAATGTTCTTGAGGCACTCTCAATAAATTCACACTAATAAATTCTATATACATTCTATTTTGCAACTGGAAGAATTTTGAAATTAACATTAATTAATCTCTGTTACTATAAGTCGGGTCAAAATATGTAATAGAACCAATCTTCACTAAAGTATTGATTCCCTACAATTGTTATTACAACAATGCAATAATGTTTAATAATTGAGTTATAGCACTGTACTTTCATTTTCACTAGAATATCATGGCAGCACGAGGGAAGTCTGCTTAGTTTACGCAGTCCCTGCATGACAGACTTTTCTCTAACTTTTATGATCTATATTTACATGCCTAATTGGCATCAAATTTTGTTTTTTTATCATGCTAGCATGTATAAAAAACGTTTATTTTCTATTTCATTCCGGTCATATTATAACAGGCCAATAATTAAAACAATTCAGGTTCCTCATTATAGACATATATATATATATATATATATATGTGTATATATATATATATATATATATATTTGCCTGTTGAACCCCCAACGTAAATGTTATATGTAAAAATTAAGATCAAGTTCATTAACAGCTAAAGTCGGACCAGTGGGAGGGGGAGTTTAGAGTGAGAAATTTTGAAATATCTCTGTTACTATGCATCTGATCGAAAATTTGTACAGAGTCAACCTTGTTGTAAATGTAATGTTTTATAAATGTTGTTATGTGTTGTTTTTCATTATCTTGATTATTAACAATAAGTTGTTATATTATGAAGCACATTATTTAAAGCCTAAATACCAAATATTTATTTTCACTGAACTTTTAGGTTTTGAGATAAATTCAAATACGTGAGGCATGTGGGAAATCCCCTGCATGACAGACTTTTTATTACAGAAGAAATAGAGAATAGATGGTGATTTTTCATATATAGGATAGCTTTTGATTTACCACTCATGCCTGAATGCTGAATAGTCAGAAGAAATGTGCAGAAATAAAATCATATAAGATAGCAGTTAAATTTCTAAAGCTATAATAATTAAAAACATAAAATTACTAGCTTAATTATTATCTTTTCAGTCTTTTCATTTTTATACCTATGATTTCAATAAAATTCATTACAGAGCTTATAAATAAGAGAATCAGTGGTAGATTAAATAAACTGAATATATATAATGTACAAGCAAACAAATGCATTGTGAAACATGATATTACTCTGCTTCAACAATGGTGGTAGGAAATTCATCTGGGCGTAAAACAACTTTGTATTCACAAAACTTTGGTTCCAGGTTTAAACTGCTATCATTATGAATTCTAGTCATATGCCTAGCTAAATTTCGCCTTTGGATGAAACCTTTAAAGCAAACATTGCAATTATAAGGAAATTCTTTTGTGTGAGTGGTGATGTGTTTTTTCAATGAGATAGCTTTTTGAAATTCAGCATTACAGTAATGGCATTTATACGGGCTAAGCCCCGTGTGGTCCCTTCTCATGTGAACAGATCTCACAGACCTATATTTAAATTTTTTCTTACAAAACTTACAAGGAAAAGGAAATGGATCTTTGTGCCACTGTTTGTGTAAATGAAACGTACTATACAAAACAAACTTCCTTCCACAAATATCACAAACGTATCTCTCTTCTCTCGTATGAACACCTTTATGCTCTTCTAAAATCACCAACGACATGAATCCTCTTCCACAGAACTCACAGAAGAACTTATACTTTCCTGTATGGCTGACTTTGTGGACCCTCAAACCTCCAGGAGTTTTAAAACTTCTACCACAAACATCACAAGTTAAATTTTTCGATTCTATCCAAGCATGCCTATTTTCATGTTGCCTCAATTTAATGTCATCAAAAATATGTTTGCCACAAATTCTACAATTCCTCTTTCCGTGAGCGTAAAGCTTGTGATTTGTCAACTGGCTATGTCTTTTAAATTGTTCGCCACATAAAGAACACTGAAAATCATCTCCGTCATGAGCTGATAATAAATGATTTTTTAAATCCTTGTTACTTAGAAAGTTTTTGTCACAAACAGTACAACTCAAACGGTTCAATAAGTCATGTTTGTTTTTCCTATGATAAGAATAGTGCAAACGGTCATGGCATTCAAGATGACATAGAGGGCAAGTTACTCTTTCATTACTCTTTTCATGTACCCTTTTGTGTCGCATTAGAAGATAAGGCTTAGGAAATGGTACATCACAAATTTCACACAAAAATTCCTTGACATTAGAAGTTAGAATTTCTTTCTTTTCTTCACCAATAATTCTCTCCTCTTCAGTGGTTTTCTCTTCCGGAAGCTCATCTGCAATAGATTCAATTATGAGCTCAGAAGAATCATCATTTAAAGGTTTTTCAAAAGAATTAGAGCGAGTGACATACTCCGTCGAATATAAAATTCCACAATCATCTTCTGAAGCTTCTTGCACTATTTCTTCTTTTAAAACATCTAAGTGAATATCAGAAAATAAGTGGTATTGCAGAGGTAACTTGGACAATAAATTAGAATTGACAGGAGGTTTTGGGATTAAATCTACCTTCACAGCAGATTCATCCCCATTAAAATCCTCTTGAGGGTCCACTTTTTCAAAAGAAACATTTGTTGAGCCTACGTCCTCAACTTTGCAATTGAGCGGAGTTTTCGTTTTGAAAGCTGCATTATATTTCTTCTCTTCTTTCCCATCGTGAATAGTTTCTGAGCCATATGGCTTGGGAAGAACATCTTCTAAATGTATGTTATAAGTACATTCCAATAACGTAAGGATCTTTTGTTTGGTAATCCATAGTTCTTGTTCTAATTCTTCAAGATGGTTAACTAGTTTCACGCAAACACAACAAGCTTTATCCTTTTCGGATATAACAACCAAGTATTTGTGACCAATAATTTTACCTAATTTATCAGCTAAAGGTGTGCCAAAACTCTGGGTTTCAGTATCAAGAATATTAAGAGAAGTCCCAGTTATTAATTTACCACAAATAAAACATGATAAAGTCGGAACATCATTTAAACGGCAAGATAATTCATTAACTTCAAATGTCATTGTCATTAAGAAAACAATAATCCATTCCCTGTTTACAAATCCAATAAACAGACGTAATCGCGAACGGCACGTTCTTACTACTGTTCTGTTTAATCTCTTTGGAATATAACTATAAGAACAGAAATGTAACTCTTGCAGTAAATAATGAGCGTTTTCGTTACCATATAAATTTATTTCTAAATATCATTTTTATTAACACTACCACATAGCCCGAATTAAAAATATATATATTTATATAGGAATAAAATCCATTTTGTGAAATTAATAAATAAATTATATGTATTATTGATATAAGGCTTTCAGCACATCCATGTTATTCTCAAGTACTGGTAGCAATAGTGGATCTTACATTTACGGAACTCAAATCCAAATGTGTGTGCGTGTCCCTGTTGCTGCTCTCGTGGTTGTAATTTTTCGTTTTATCGTTTCCAAATCAAAATGACGTTCTATCATCTGTAAGGTGAGAATTAATTGTGCGAATTGCTTGGAGCAGGACTAGATACTTCATTAAATCCATCCATCCATACCTGTACATGACTATTAAAGTTTGTAATAATTAATCGTCTCATGTGATATTTACTACAATTCAAAGGCTTCGCTGTTTTTGATTGAATAACCCTAATAAGCGGGTTTTGATTTGAAGGCTAGCCTTGTTTGGCAATTAGAAGAGGGGGGGGGGTATAACCAGTTTTGTATGGGGGTGGGCGCTTGTCGTCCGTTTAGCATTTTCCATTCATTATTATGACATAATTGAACTCAGTAAAGAACAATTAAATAGGTTTCAGAAACCTTATTTTTCTGATTTCTTTTATTATCTGCGTAGCAGCAAGTCACATCAATTCATATAATTGTTTAGGTTTTATGTCGCTTTTAGCAGGCTGAAAAGTGCTAATAAGAATGTATTTTTTAATATACATAAATTGCTCGTCATTAAGAAAGTGTAGCCGGGCGCAGAGATTCAGATGTAAACACGCAACACTGGGCAGTTGGTATATCTGTTGTGAGCCAAACACTATCGGTTTTAGTTCTAACCTTAACACGTGCTTTTTTGAAACTTCAAGCCTGGACGGGAATTTTGGAACATAGTGTTTTACATGTCTATCACGATATAAATTGGGCAAGTAACATTTTTCGAAGCTTCTTTTTCGCCTATATTTTTTATTTAGTGACCTAGCATATTTTAACACTTGTTCTAACGTCATTAGGATAAATTTTATTGGGATAGGACTGGAACACAGAATCGTTTTATGTTTATATGTCATTTACTTTAGTGTGGTGCCTTGATTATTAGTTAACTTGGGTATGAGCCCTCTATGGGTTGTCTCTTATGATTAAGTTGCTATAATAAGCAAAGTAGTCTGTATAAATAGTCACAAATTGCCTTTTCCAACTTTGTATTTATGTTCTTGCTCTTATGACACGTATATTACTTGTTTCTCTCAAGTAGATGCATACATTTAGCTGTCTTCATTATGTCAATGTAATTGATAGTTAGGTATATTTATTTTAAAAAGGTCTCAATCTCATTTAATTCTTTTTGTAAATCGTTAATATTACAACCTTCAACCTGTCTGAACTTGAAATATTGTTTGAATTAAATCCATGTTATGGTTAATTAAATTCTTCCATTGTTAATGCTTCTGCTCTTAGTTTTATTCAAAATATTAATTAATGTGTTGTAACATTATAGTAATTGACCTAAAATACTATAAGAAAATGTTAATTCATTTATTTAGAATAGGGAAAGATATTATTTCTATCAATAATTCATTCATAACAAAACAATAATAAGATCCATAATTTTATTGTTTGTACAAATGTACTCAAATATATTTCATAATGGCCACTTTTGTTAGCCAAAAGTTACATTAACATTAATTTTGATTGATGCCAATTTTTAATTCAGTAACTCTTAAACCAAGGTTATTTATTTATTTTTTGCTTCGTGTTCTATCTGAGAGTGCTGCATGAATCCCGTCAAATATTCATACTTTTACAACATAATTGAAAGTTACCCTGTCAAAAATATATCTTATCTCAGTAACCCACTCAGCATTGTAAGGTAAATGAGTAGTAACATGAATAAAGATTAAACCATACCACTTGATCTTCCGCCAAAGCCTTGTAGCAGGCCCTGGGACTTCATGGGCTCAACAGCAAACATTTTCATTTCAAATTGTTACTAAATACTTAAACAAAAATCGTTTTAAATATGTATACATGCCAATTTAATATATGATTTGTATAACAGATTTAATTTTAGTGACAGCAAATACATCAAATCTCTTTTATATGTTTTTTTGAGTTTGTTTTAGTTGGCATTAGTCTCTCTTACAATATAATACATTATAATGTTTACATTTGCACAGTAAATTGTACTATTGTTGTTCAGGATTTGATTAATATTTACAATATTTTTTTGGGTAAGCTTGAGTTTGTCCATCTCCATGAACAACTGGGTTAATTTCCAAATGCTACTAAATGTTTTGTTTTTGTACTTCTATTTCTACTGGAGAGTTATTCCTTGTCGGATCATCCTGAAACATGACAGTGTATTCCTATTAGCCAGTTATGGAAGTATCTTAAAATATTTTTAGGGCAATAATATGTTATAAAAGCACTAAAAATAGGTGTTCAGTACTAACAGTAAAAATAGCTAAATCTATAATGCTTAAGTTTTTCGAGTATTACATTCAGAAAATTATTTGTTGAAGGTTCGAGTGAGAGGTCTAGCTCCCACTGACAGCAAACTAAATCAAAAGATTTTAAAAAATCACAGATTTAGAGGTTTATAGAACAGTTGAGTTAGTACTAAAAACCTTCTTTGGTTTAAAAGCTGTTAAGTGTGTTTTAATATTTGTAAAAATTTCAAGTGCAGGATCTGTTCTTCATGAAATTTTGCATAGAATCAGAATGTGAAATAAAATGTGCAAGTGAGCAGATTTCCCACGTGCTGGTATAACACACTACTGATCTTATCTAATCATATATTCTCTATTTCAAAGTAAAAAATGTATACAAGAATTGTCGAGTTTCACAGGTTTTACAAAATTTGTCCTATAACATTATAAGATCCGACTCGGTAATAGAGATGTTTTGAATTCCTCCTCCCTCTAAACCCTCCTCTCCACTAGTCAAGGTCCGATTTCAGCCATTAACAAATGTGATCCTTAGTATTGAGGGAAAATGTTTTAATATCGGTTACAGTATAAATCAAATAAACATTTTCAAGTGAAGAATTTAAAATATGAATTAATAACGTCATAAAACATAATATTAGCATGTATCTCATCTAGTAAAGAATTGTTGAATATTTGATATTTATGCTTTGAATAATTTGCTTCATGATATAACAGCTTATTGTTAATATGACATGAGTAGGAGTGAAGGTTTATTTTTATGGAGGTTTATACATAAATTGGAGGTTGCACCCTGGAAAACACTCCATAATCAACCTGTTTCTTTCCCATCAGCTAGCCAACCAGATATTAATTATCTACTGCCATAGACCATCTTGAAGGGTGGTAAACAGCATAAAATCTAAGCTCCTTACTAATTAAAAACACAAAATAACCTGTATGGTTAAAAAAAAAAACAGGTTTTTTGAACCCTAGTTTCAACATTATCTTGGAGGGAGATTTGCCTACATATTCTAGTAATTTAGGTAGTTTTATGGTTCAAAACTGATATGTAACAATATATCTGTTTATATATTTATATATACATAGTCAGTCATATTGATATAACCTGAAAGTTATTTAAAATTATTCAGACAATATCTTCAATCGCCTGACTTCAGCCACAAATGTTTGCAAATTTCTCTTGAAAGTTTTTGTTCGGCCATTTCATAACTCTTCATTTAAGCTTTTCACATAAAACTAAGATGTTAATTTAGGAACTTAGGTTAGCCAATGTGAACTAAAGCGTTTGCTTTAATTTTGCATGATAAACCTAGAGTGGCAAGTTCAATTCCCGTCAGGGCAATAGGAATTTATTTAGTGATGGACTCATTAAATAAAATCCATAGTCCCACCCTGGCTAAAAAAGAGTGGCAGTCTGTAGATAGCCCGTCCCAATTAGCCTTAATAGCACAAAGTGGACATTAATAAATAATAATGTTGTTAATTAATGGCTGGAAATGGGCCAAGAGTACCTCATCTCAAATAAACAATAAGCTAATATATCATGTAACTTCTTATTTCAAGTCTAAATAACACATAAGGTTTGCATCGGACCTTTAACATGTGGAATACAAGGATAAATTTCTAACGTGACATCATCAATGAACATTCTTTGCATATCGAATATTAGCAAATTTTTCTTAAGGGAAATCAGCTGTTGATGTTGTACTCATGACACGATTTCCAAAATAATTCTTTAAATGTCCATTGATCCAACCTACAAAATGAAAATGAGGTCCCTTCAAAATTATATATATATACTCGTCTGTTACACCCTCTATAGGTCGCATAATTTGTTTTTTCATTACCAAACTCTATATATAAGCTTTTCATGGAAAAGTAAAGATCTAGTTCGTTAACATCTGAAATTCTACTTGGAACTTTTCTGTTTGAGATACATGCATATACGTATGTGATGACTTCATCATTTTAGATTTTATGCTCTTAAATCAAAAAATTTTATTCATTTTATACCATACTCAATTTTTTACCTCTTACGTTCTACACTAAAGATCATATTAATAAATTACTGAAATCAGACCCGGAATAAGGGATTATGAGTCGGACCGAAGAATGTAATAGAACCTATATTGTTTAACTATTGATTAATTGTAAATTGTTGTTATACACAGTTTTTCTCGTTATAACTCGAATATTAAGTGAGTTATTAGCACGTCCTTGTTTTCAGCCTTCAATAAACCACTACTACTCATTGAATTTGGGCTTAGTAGTAGAGAATATATGGTGAGATGACATTACTAGCGTGTCTATCTGCTTATGGGAAGTCTGCATTTTTACAACATTTTCAAGTTAAGAACTTTAAATATGAATTTATGACGTCATAACACAAAATATTTGCATGTATCTCAACTAGTAAATAATTGTTGAAAACAATATTTGGTATATAAGCTTCGAATAAAATTTATTTGCTTTTTTGAACTTCAACTAACCACAACTTGTGCTTTCATACAACTTTAATCAATAAAGTATACATAGCATCAAAAGACAATTTTTAAACTAAAAATATATGTTACACTGTTTATAACTACTGTTTACTATGTGAATATGACATTGTCATATACAGAATGACACACTGTGGCATGGACATGTATCGTTCCTCTACATTGGGAAATGTCCTTTGCTTCTCCCTTCTTAGCCCTGCATGGTGGGCTTTTCTTTCAGGCACTGCATTGTTGTAGCTGATGACGTAATGATTCTTTAGTCTTTGGATCTTATAATTATTATTTATGAAAAGCCATGTTTTACTAATATGCCTAATTGGGACAGGTTATCTACTGGTTACCACCCTTTTGAGTCCAAGGATTTTATTTAATGAGTCCGTCACTAAATAAATTCCTATTGCCCAGGTGGAAATCGAACTCGCCACTCTAGGTTTACCATGTGAGATTAAGCCCAACGCTTTAACTCACATGGCTAACCTGAGCCCCAAATATCCTTAGTTGAACTGGCAAGATTCCAACCTACAGCATCTATCAATAGTTGCTCAAGGTGAATCCCCCCTGGAGTCCCTGGGTCTTATAAGCTGCAAGTAGAATAATGTGAATGGATAGCTCCATCATTTAATTCCATGAAATATGAATGTATTCCTGTGTTTCAGGTAGCTGTAAGATGGCTGAGGGCACTGACGTAGCTCAGATATTGCGTCAGTGGGACGAAGAAAATGGACAATCTAATTATGATCCAGTCCCAACTTTAACAACGTTAGTAACTTTCTAATTACTTTTCAGTCACAGTTTAAACAACATTTCTGTACATCAAATTTTGTTTATTAAACTTATTCATTTCACAACAGGATTCGATTCAAATAAGGGTCAATGACATTTTTATTACTTTTATGTAATGAAAGATTTCATGCATTACACAGATTTAGTATTTAAATTTTAGGCTTTATGCAGTTTACTTCTTTAATGTATTCTGAGTGAGTTGGCGGGGGCACCCCCCCCCCCCCACAGCAAGCCCATAACTCTGAACATTAGCAAGAAAATTTGACAAGCTTTTAAAAAGCATGTATATATACATATATATAATTTTGTGGTTACTTATATTTTGCATACATATTGCAAGATGGAGATTAATGTTATATTTGGTAAATAGAATGTAGGGATTTTTCAAGTGGAATGGAATTAGGGTTATAGTTTTGAGATCTAGTTGTTGAGATAGTAATATTTGTTTCATGCTGGAGAGGAAATGAACCCAAATTAAAATAAGCTGTTAGTATTAGTGAAGTAGAATAGCACCACGGTGTAAACGGAATCATTAGACATTCTAGAACCATGGAGATCTTCAAAAAACAGCACAGCAATTGCCAGGGGAAATGAATTCCTTCACTTCGAAATATTGAATTTTGTCTTAATTCTGGTATTATATTCTGTTAACTTTGCAACAAGAAAATTTAATCGAATTAAATACGAGTTTCACTATTATAATGACTAAATTACTTGATAAGTTTTTCGAAATGCAATCACCAATGAAGACTTGTGACTTCATCACAAAATTTTTAATATCATTTAATTAGGGCTCTTTTTTTCACTGTAGAAATATATTTTTGCCTTATTTTTTTATATTTCTTCATATCGTCTTGTATATTTTTAGCTTAGCAGAAATAATTGAATCAGAAACAGAAGCATATATGAAAAAAGACCCAGACCCGTTCGATGAAAGACATCCATCTAGAGCATATCCAAGTTGCAGTCTAGGATTCACATTGAAAATGCTATTTAGGAAAGAATTATTTATGACCAAGGTAGGACGTTATTAGATATTTGTATTATGCCTTTATAACAGGATTTAAATGTTGATTTTTTACTTTACAATGTTGCAATTTCAGCTTGTGAATGACTATTTAAGAGATAATTATTATTCAAGACAAGGGATTAAAAAAGACGTTCGAAAGCTGAATATAGCAGCTTGCAGATTAATGCTTGATATAACCCCTGGCTTAGAAACCGCAGCTGTCTTTGAAATGGTAACATCTTTTTTATTCTTGTAGTATTTTTAAGAGAAACTTTGTTTTGTGTGAGAGAGTGTGCATGTGTGTGCACGAATCTGTGTATAAGCTGCTCATTTTTGGGTGTATCACTTTCATGCAACTCATTGATTTGAGACTTGTGAAGGATGTTCTCTTCAAATTCTCTTATTAGTAGTGAGTATTATGTTAATCAAAGAAAACCTGTGTACTGGAGACACTGGAAGAGCATTCTACATGCAGAAATACAGTGTATTTCCATTTCCAATTGTTTCAAATACAAAATACTTTTATCTCAAGCAGCTGAATTTTAAAACTAATTCCTGAAAAAATCAACTTATTTTCTAGTAGATTTGACTTTAAGCAAAATCATCTACTGACTTTAAAAAAATGTCTTCATATATCCTTCAATCCTGCTTAGTTTACATTGAAAATGAAGTCCTTTCAAATTTATGTGTGTGTTCGTATGTCCTAAAACTCTTGCAATGGCATTTTTTGTTTGATTGTTGCTAAACTGTATATTTAAACATTTTATACAAAACTAAAAATCATGATCTGCTAATGGTGAAATCAGACCGTTATTGGGGGGGGGGTCGTCATAGTTCCTTATGTAAACACAGTCTTTTATATTTGTCCTTTTCCTTCTTTTGGAGTCCCTTTAATCTAGGTGAGAGTTAAATGGCTCTATGCAGAAAGATTTCATGTTTAAAACATTAAATTAAAGTATATATTATTGTAACTTAATATTATTGCTTATTACCGCCCACTCTTTGCTACTATGGCTAATTGGGAAACAATATTAAATAATTTAATAAATGCTTAAAAATTGTCTTGTGTAGTGAACCTGGTTTTAGCCCATAGCAATCCATAAGACAGTTTGAAGATTATTTACATTCTTCCATTTTTTAAATGAGTCACATTTAAATTATCATATTGTATTCATATGATCACACAAACAGTGGAATATGTGTGGCAAAGGGTAGACTCCCCCCCCCCCTCTTCCATCATCCTTTGACTTAGCCATTTCCACCTTTACCCTCTTAGTTGTCAGCTTTTAGCAGATTTCCCTTAAGGGAAATCAGCTATTGAGGTCGTACTTATGACGCGAGTTTCGAAAAATTTCATCAAATGTCCATCGATCCCACCCAGGAGATGACGAAAATGAGGTTCGTTCAAAATTATATATATATATATATATATATATATATATAATATTTGTCTGTTAACGCTCTAGTGGTCGTAATTTTTGTTTGATCGTTACCAAACTCGGAATTTAATCGTTTTATGTAAAAAGGAAGATTAAGTTCGTAACTGGCTGAAATCGGACCAGTGGGAGGGGGGGATTTTTGAAAATTCAAAATATCTCCGTTACTATGAGTAGGATCGAAAAAATATATAGAATGAATCTTATTGTAAATTAAGTTTACTATAAATATTGTTCTATACATTTATTCTGTAACTTGATTATTAACCGAGTCATTTACATTTGTATTGTGTGTGTGGCCGGCAGGACTCCGCCATGTTCCGGACTTTCCGCCGAGAGCTCTGGTGGCTGTTTCCGTAACTATTCGTCCCTCGTGAATAGGTTTAGAGATCCCTTCCTACTACAGCTGTTATTGGGCAGATTTCTCTACTGTAAAACTTCACGTGGGAAATCTGCTTAGTATACGCAGCCCCTGCGTGACGGACTTTTGTTGATATCCTTTGTTTCGTTTCAATTAATTTTCATGTAGACTTGTTTTATTAAGTATAAACTATTATATTAAGTTATTATCTTCCTATTATAGAGAAATCTGATTAACTATTTTGAATACCCATGGTTTCTGACATAACACTAATATACACCCCACACTCAAACCTAATGAATATTACACTCATTAATATGACTTAACCCTAGAACTACCAAGGGGGGGGGGGGCTCCTCGAGCCCACAACTTTTTGTTTTTGTTCCCTATCACCCAATTTTAATGGGATATTTTTGATATTTTATGTATTCCTCAGAAAAACATCCTAGAGTGAGGGCATAACAATAAAATTAAATAAAAAAATTTCTATGTTGAGAAAAAAAAATTTTTTATGACGTGTGGGCTCGAGGAGCCCCCCCCTTGGCAATGCAAGGGGTAGGTTTACACGTAAGTACCAATGGGGGGGCTCCGAGAGCCCACGGATATTTAATAAAACTTTTAACTAGTCAGTCAAGTGTTATTATTTATAGTGCTCAAATAATAATTTTCTTTGATGTAATTTTAACATACACAAACCTTCTCAAGTTTTTTTTTTTTTTCTCAAAAAGAAATATATATATATTCTCCCCATATAATTTTTTTTTCATATGAAAAGATATTACTGAGATGGTTATAATTATTGCTCCTGATAGGTACTTTTTTTAGAAAAGAGAAGATTTTCTAGGTTGTTCCCAACTAGGGGAACAGTTAGTCCATGCTGCATCCTGGATAAACACTCGGAAAAAAAATTAATTGTGCAACAGCACCGATAATTGCATTACGAATCTGATAATTATATTTTCTTAAATTATTATTCTATTATAATGTTATAATAACTTAGATATAGATAACTTTTTATTTTAACAAGGTTTAGATATGTTCCTCCAGTAGAATAAAATTATATTTAATTTAAAGTCATCCTTTTTTCCCCATCCGAACTTTTTTTTTTAATTTATTTTTATTTTTGTATTTAATTTTTTTTAAAATTTTTTTTTTTCACAGGTGTCATAAGAAACGTTCATTAAACATAATCCAATAGAAATAAAAATTTTAAAAAAATTATAGAACCAAAATAAAAGGTTTTTAAGGTTGTGGGCTCGAGGAGCCCCCCCCCCCCCTTGGTAATCCATGCGACCTGGGAGAGGTCGGTAATACTAGGGTTAATTTTGAAATATTAATTTTTATATGATTATTTCAGCCTACAAATGATGTGCTAGTCCATAGGCTATTTTCATGGGCAGAGAAATCTCCTGAACCTCTTCAGACATATGCTACTGGATTACTCGCTACAGCCATGGAAGTACAAGAAATTGCCGTCATTTTTAGGTATTTAATATTATTTCCTTCATTTAATTAAAATAGCCCTCAGATTAGTCATTTGTTCTAAGGGATTGGTATTAATGGTCTTAGATAACTTGTGTTAGTGGGTTTGATTCCTGCATGGGTAAGAGCTATTTATTTGGTAATATAAAAAAATAACACTCATAGTCCCACTCAGACAAGGAAAGGGTGGTCACCTATAGATATCACATCTTTTTTAGCCTTAGTTGCATAAAATAAGTATTAGTTTCAAAATAAGAATTTAAATTAAAAATGTATCTGCAGGAGTTCGATCACAATAATCTATTAAGAAGTTTTGTGTCAACAAAGTTATTTTGGCCACTGATTGTAATTTAAAATAAAAGGCTTTCCCCGTTTTGTTATGTTTATTATGCTAAATACCTGTAGCTTTCTTCAGGATAAAACCATTTCTGTGTTGTTGTCTTTTTTCCTATTAAACAAACTGGAAAGATCTGAAATATTTTAATTTTTGTTTATTAACATTGATTTAATGCAACTAAGCTACAGGACAGGTTATCTACAGATATCACTGTCTAACCAGGATGGGGCTAAAATAGTTAAATAAATTCAAATTGGCTATATTGGAATAGAACCCACGATAGTAGGTTTACCAAGAGTCTTAAGGTGAGCACCTTCACTCGCATAATACCTGACTTCTGAAATTTGTTATTTAAAAATATAAAACTAAATATTAATTTGTTATTAAATATAGAACAGCTATAAATTCTATTTAATGTTATAATTTTTTACGTAAAACTGAAGATCAAGTTCATTAACAGCTGGCTTCCTTCATATTTTTTCAATTGCTTAGTGTTTTATATTGCTTCACATTGTTAAAGTAATATGTCAATAATAAACGAATGTTGATTCCATTTAAAAAAATAAAAATAAAAAAGATTTTGTTTTTTATACTCAATAAAGTTAGTAGGTGGTACTACTAATGGATTTACACAACTTTTTGATTCACTTGTATTATATTTTTAAAATACAGTTATTATGTTATAGATCCACTGGGAAAAGAAAAACACCTAATAATTTTCCTGTATGAAATTTGTATCTTACAATAGCATTTTTTATAAATAAAATTGTTCGATTCAACGAATTGTGACAATAAAGTGGTCATCTTGTTATTTTTTAATAATACATGAAGAGTAAAGAATTAAACCTCAGGAAACCATTGAAAGGCTTGCAACATGAGTAGCCGAGAAGGTGTTTACACCATCCACAACTTTGCCCATCTTACATTTACAGGGCTCATTATCCATCATAAGTGATTCATCTTATCTTTATATATATAATTCTAGCGTACGCGTGTATGTCACTGAACTCCTCCTAGACGGCTGGATCGATTTGATTGAATTTATAAATACGCATTCGGGTGACTCCTCGGATGGTTTAGCGCCGCAGTTCAGCCCGGTAGATGGAGCAGGAGTGGGGGTCGTGAGGGAGGCCTGAAATTAGAAATAGCCGTATTTCGTTTCCTATTGTTTTTTTTGGCAAATATGCACAGGATAAGAGTTGTTTATGTTGTTATTTGGAGTAACTTTTGTCATATTCACTTTTATCGTATAATAAAGTATAAACGAGATATACACTAAAAAAGTAAAGTTCCCACAGGGAAGTATTTTGAGTACAAATCTTTTTTTGATTGCAGTGAACGAAATAACGAAATTTCTTACCAACAATGTAAAAGGCTTCCTGTTCGTTGATGACTTTGCCATCATTTGCAGATCGCAAAGCTTGGCATATATCAAAAGACAACTACAAGCTGTGACTCTTAGATTAATAGAATGGTCGAAAAAAACGGGTTTTTTGTTTTCCCCCGAAAAAACGAAGTGCATAATATTCTCAAGGCGCAGAAATTTAAATGATTTACCACATCTCTGTCTTAAGGACACCCTAATAAAATATGTCAACCATGCTAAATTCCTAGGTATGTCTCTCGACAGCAAACTGACATGGAATGTACATATAGACAACCTCAAAAAACTCGCATGTGAAAGGCTTAAAATTCTTAAAGTACTTGCTAACACATCATGGGGAGCAGATAGGAATACCATGCTAACAATATACAAAGCTCTGGTATTGTCTAAATTGGATTATGGCAGTTTTGTATACGGCTCAGCAAACTTCAATAAATTATGCAAACTAGATGCAATTCAAAATGCTGGGCTACGTTTATCCATAGGAGCCTTCCGCTCTAGCCCAGCAATAAGCTTGTATATATATATATAATGTCCAAACACCATGTAAACAAATATGAAGGAATTGAGTTTTGTTGTTTAATGCCATCAAAATGAAAAATCATCTTATCCTCTGCCTTATTAGGTCTTACCTTAGGTAACTGCGGATTCCCTAAAAGGCAAGAATTTCTTAATATACAAGGTTATTAGTTAGAATTGAAACTAACTCAATTTACCAATAACCATCAGTTTTATTTACTATCAGAATTATTTTTGACTGTTTCACTAGTTTATAATTCTGATGCAGAAATAATTTCAGAGAGCAGAACCTTCGACTGGTGCCATTAATGCTCGAACGCTTGTACACGCTCCAGGCTGAGGGATCTGAGGAGAGAGCGAGCCATAGTAATTCCAGACCATTTGCCCATTTAGGCAGTGTTGAAGGTGAAAGCTCCAATCAACGAAAAGGTAACCACTTCATCTTGTTTTTTACATTGTGTTTTATATTAACTCTTTCAAGGGAATTACTCTCTGTACACCAGAGATGGGGTCTCCTTATAATATATATCTCCAGCGATAGAACTGTTATTTCTTCCCATTTTATATTTGAGCCTTTTAATTATTTTAGCAGATTTCCTTCAAGGGAAATTAGCTATTGAGGTCATACTGATGACGCGATTTTCGAAAAAAAATTTCAAATGTCCATCGATCCTACCCTTGAGATGACGAAAATAAGGTCCGTTCAAAATATATATATATATATATATATATTTGTCTGTTACCGCTCTAGCAGTCGCAATTTTTGTCTTATCGTTTCCAAACTCGATATTTAGTCGTTTTATGTAAAAAGAAAGATCAAGTTCGTTAACGGCTGAAATCGGACAAGTGGTTTAGAGGAGAGGATTTTCGAAATATCTCCGTTACTATATGTCGGATCAAAAAATTGTACAAAATCAATCTTATTGTAAATTACATTTACTATAAATATTGTTATATACATTTATTCTCTATCTTGAATATTAACTGAGATATTTGCATTTTTATTAAATTGACGGCTATCAGACAAGAGTGACTCTCGTGAAATTTCTCTATTGTAAACCTTCACTTGGGAAATCTGCTTAGTTTATGCAGCCCCTGCGTGACGGACTTTTGTTATTCAAAATGAGTAAAAAGGATATAAAATTTTTGGGCATATTTGTATTGAATTATTTCATTGTGAAGTACTTTGTAGCCAGAGCCCAGGAATGGTTTTTAACAATATACAGTATCTTTATCTATTTCCTTAGAAGTGGATGGCCCCTTCTGATACTGTCATAAGTCATGGATATTTTAAACATATGATTGGAAGCTGTGGTGGCAGAACTCCTTTTCAATTATGTTATAGATGTGACCACAAGTTTAGCTTAAATTCCTTTTTATGAAAGTAGTTTCTCTCTAATTGGAATTCATCATTTGTGGGCTACACTTTAATGTACACTCAGTGCTCCAAGGATTAGTAAAGCCTACTTTGGGGAAAAGTATTTTTTCAATAAAGGAATTTTAATGTAATCAAAGGTTACATCAGTTACCCAGTACCGGGATATTTCTTTTTCGTTAGTACAGTTCATAGATCTGTTAGTGGGTTCGTTATTGTTTGATTAATCAGGTAACGAATCATTTATGGTTAATAATCTATATATCTAAAAAGATTATACACAACACACTTGTGTGGGCGTTATTTTGACCATTAATATGTAGGATTGGCAGAATGTTTTGTAATATCATATCATAACTACAGCATTGAAAGTGATTTTCATTTTAGGAATTGTGCTCAATCTCATTTCTTACACGCAAACATATGCATAGCTTTGTTTTATTGATATAATTTATCCTTGTTTTGTTGTTTAGGCAAAGGAAGAGCAAGTAAAAGCCCTAAGGAGAGTAAAGTCACGAGTACACCAGCTAATAATAAGATGAACAGGTCGGATGACAGTGATATGATGAACAAGTCATCGCCAGCACTAATGAATGGCCTTAGAAATGGTGATGGTAAGGATTTTCAAAATCTCTTAAAGGCATCATGTTCTTAGATCTGTTTCTCAAATACCATAACGTCTACTTAAAAATAATGAAATATTTTTAAGATATTTCTATCCTGCAGTGCATACTGCACAGTTGCATATTTTTGTTACAAAAGAATAGGAGTGTGACTAGTGTAAAACCTTGTCCATTCTTCAGCTTTCTTATGAAGAACTGCAAATTGTATTTGGTATCTATCTTCAGATTCGTTCTTGAGCGATACCCGAAGACCTAGCTGTGACGGTATGATGTCTCCACCCCAGAGGGGCTCTTGCATTGCATCTGATTGCAGTAATTCCTCCTGGGCAGAAATGGAAACATACCTCATTGGCCACATCCAAATGCACCCTTTGACTCTCGCAACGAGGCAGCTATTCATTCTCAAATATCTTACTCCAATGGGTGAATATCAAGAGGTACTTTTTTTAATGCTCTGTATTTAATTGGTTAAATTGAGTAACACATATTAAATGATACAATAATTTGACAGATATAGTGCTTCTCTTTACAGGCTCTAAGATCCTGTTGAGGCAGTTAGTCTAAAGTAAGTCTAGAAGAGGGAGGGGAGGGACTAATGGGAGAGCAAGCCTATGCAAAAAGTATTTTAATTACTTTCAAAATACTACGTATTTTTGGGGATTTTTGTAAGCATATTTCTGTTTCCAATTGTTTCAAATACAAAATACAAGAGATCAATTCGTCTTTAGTAGGTGAATTTTTCAACTTATTCCTGAAAAAATCATCTTATTTTCTGCCTGATTTCTCTTAAGGGAAATCATCTTTTGACTTTAAAAAAGTCTTCAAATACCTAACAATCCAGCTAAGTTAATATAAAAATGAATGAACACGCGTGTTTGTGTACATGCACCTGAGTGTATGCAAATATGTATGTATTTGCCTTCGGCAAATAAAGGGTAAATTGGCCTCAATTTTTGCCAAATATTGAGTTTCACGTTAATTAAACAAAAATAGTTTTGATAACAAAAGTTCTTAAAGCATGCCCACACATACACGCATACCTGAGGGAATTTTAAGCAAATTTCAAACATCGCATCATGAGTTTAATATGAATCGCTGGTTTGATTATTTCTTATTTGAGAAATGGCTTTCCTCTCAAAATAAAAAATGATTTAATTATATACTGATGGTGTAGTTTGTCCAATATTTCTGTACAATATAGAATTGGTGATTGTCCTTACTTGAAATCTGCTAATCTGCTAGTCAAGATACAAATTGCCCAAAATGTACTGGTAATTAGCACCTAAGAGGAGTACTTTCAGTGGTGAATGTAATTTATGTTGTGTATTTAAAGTACAATATAAAACAAATGTTTTGATTTTATATTTTAGAAAGAATATGCTATCACAATCAATGTATCTCTGAGGGCGAGTCCCTGAGTGGATTTGACTCATGACAATCAACCACACCTTTATTTTAATACATGAATATTATAAAAGCATATAAGTATGACATTGACAATTTTCCATTGGCTTCCATCAGGCATATGACTGTGTTGACGGGTTAAAATTGCAGGAAGCATTACAGTCACTTTACATGGTCATCTTATTAGATAGATAAGGATGACTCTGAAAAGTGTTTATGTTGGCTCGAAAACAAAGTTGGTGGCTTTTAGGTTATCGCTGGCTAACGAGGAGATCTGTTACCACTTGTAGTGTTTAACATGGCCCACAGGACACGAGGACCTTGGACTTAGTACAACAGCAGATTACAAGGCTAAACTAATTACTCAACAAACTCAATACACACAAACAAACTTACTATACGAAGACATAGTGAGACATATACGACACTAAATCCTTCACAAATGTAATCAGAATGGATGGAACTAAACAACCACCTCGGCAGTGTCAAATGTACAATTAAGGAGTGGCCATCGGAATACTAGAGGGGAGGAAGTTATTCTTGCCAGACTCATGATCGGCCATATTTACCTCATACATAGACACTTAATGACAAGGACAGTCAACCCTATATGCAAATACTGCAACAAGCTTCTTACGATAACACACATACTGACATCCTGCATCCAACGAAAAAACCTTAACATAGCCTATGATATGACTGACTACTAACTGATAGCAGCCAATATATTCCACAAATACATATAGAATAAAATACAATAGGTCTACAGCATACTTACTAAGATTTAAAAGGGATAACTTTAGTTATATTCATGTAAACAAAGTACGGATATGAGAAACACTCAGATATTTAAGAAATATTTTTCATACTATATAATTAAAGTACAACCAAGGTGTACATAAAGAAATAAATATATTATTCTAACTACCCCCTAAACACAGACCTTGCCAATCACCGTCAATGTGGGGCATAAACCAAATAAATAAAAAATAACATGGCCCATAAATATGCCGATCAGGAAAGAAAAAGTACTGGATTAGTAGGAGTGGGGGTTTACTAAAACTGAAAAATGCAAATAACTGTTTATTTTTTTGGTTCAAGAATAATGTATAGAACGACAGTTCTAGGATGTTACAAGCTTGTTAAGATTGGTTAACTAAAGAGGGTATTTAGAACTTTGACAAATTACCCTCAAGGAAAATCAGCTATTGAGGTTAAACTTATGACAGGATTTTTGAAAAAATGTCTATTTGTCAATTTATCCTACTTCGTAAATGATGAAAAATGAGGTATATAATACAAAACACACACACCACGTGCAACCCACGCACTTGCACTACAGATTTGAATGATGTGTATGTTTGGCACCTAAGAGCGTCAAATCCTCGTGGTCTTTCCATGCAATGAATTGTAATAGTTTATTGCTTAAAGGGAAATTTGCTAGAATTGTAGGTTTTGTCTACCTCTACTTTAAATTATCAATTTTTAGTCTACGTGATATTAAAATTTGAAATGATCAATATCCAATAATCTAATTTAATTTCCCATTTAACATTATTCTCATGTTTTGCAGTTTCTAAGCCACGTATTTGAAAAAAATGCCTTAGAATTGATTCTTCAGTTTATTAATTTGAGGGAAATCAAAAATGCTCGCCTTTCATTTGAGGCCTTGAAGTACTTGGCTGCCCTTCTTTGTCATAAAAAGTTCTCAATAGAATTCATCAATGTTAGTGGCCTACAGGTGAGTTTTACTTTTAATTTTTAATATTATTTATAAGAATACTAATAAATATTTTACTATTGTATTATTAATAAGTAGCTTTTAGATTATGCGTATATTCAAATTGGAGTTATTTCTAACGTTTGAATAGAGAGGAGAGCGAAATGAGTTGGTCATTCATTTAACTGGAGTTTTCAATGTCCGTAAAGTTCCGCTTCTAACTACCTTTGATATTTCAATTTCGTTGAGCAAATGCCCTGTATGTCACAATATAAGTTAAGTATACTCTCTATGTATATCCAAGTCAGTTGAAATATAAGATATGTATACTCAATGTCTATACAAGTTGTTTCTAAGGAAAAGAAAGATGAAGCCTTTCTTCATTAAATGTTTTTATTTGACGACCGATTTCACCAATTCAGCGGCATCTTCATGTCTTTAGTATAGAGGCCTGAGTATGAGAGACTATAGCATAGCTAGTTGTTTCTACTCTATAGCTATTCAAGTCTGTTCAAAAATGAGATATATATACTTACTCTCCATTAAAATATAGAGTGGCCACTATCTATCTAATTATGTCAAAATATAAGTTGTGTCTACTCCATATCTGTCCAAGTCTGTTTGAATATGACTTATGCCCTCTCTATCTAAGTCTAGGAAAATATAAGGAGTGACACCTCTCTGCCTATCCAAGTCTGTCGGAATATATGAAATGATCATTCTGTCTAACCAAGCCCATTGGAATATAAGATATGTATATTCGCTTTCTATCCATGTTTGTCAAAATATATAGAATGGCCACTTTCTTTCTACCAAGTTGTTGCAATCAAAGTTGTCTATTCTCTAGCTGTCCAAGTCTGTTGGATTAAATAATGTATATAACTCACTCTCCATTTGTCTATAGAAATGTAGATCACATCAACTCCCAGTTTATCCAAGTCTTCCTGTATGCAAGTTATTATATTGATTATGCCAGAAGAAGCTATCTCCTATCTTGTACAATAAACTCCTTAGATATAAGGAGAATGAGTTGTTCAGAAAGCTATGTAAGTAGCAAACCAGTAACGAGCCAACAGACATTATAGTATTCCATTTCTAAACAATAATAACAATATTTTAATCTAAATTAATTTGTAACCATTCGTTAGCCTTTGAATTATTGTTTAACATTTAAGTTTTAAATATACTGAGACTTGAGTTTTGTTAATTTTAAAATACACAATTCTAGGTAATAAAAGAAATGAATTACTCTGACTAAAAAAGGGTGTTTCTTTGCTTATATACGTGTATGCTTATATATAAACTCTTTAATTTTCAAATCATATTTTTCATTAAATAATATAAAGCGTGATATTGTAGAGGCTCCTCGACGTCCCTAGGCCGAGCATTGCAGCTACGGGAGTATCGATATGCCTCTATTATTTAGCATATTGTGAAGATGCAATGGAACGAGTCTGCTTACTTCCTCAGAGGATTCTTTCTAGTCTTGTTAGGTAAGCTCAGTTCATTTTCTACGATTATAGTTATTTAGTTAGTTTAACAACTAATCCATATTAATACCATTTAAGAAATTGCAAGTTTCAGTGATGTAAAACTGATTTAAACAGATTAAACAGATGAAAGTTTCTGGTTTAAAAAAAAAAAAAGTGGTTGGTTCTTGAGCCAAAGTGTTTTCTTACCAAAGACTGCTACTCCATCATTTAAATTGCTACTCATTTTTTTTCATTATGTTGAGTCAACGCTTTTTTAACACATAATATATCATCTAAACGATTTTTAGGTATTCTCTCTGGCTATTGGAATGTTCTCATGATTCAGGAAGATGCCATGCAACTATGTTTTTTGGGCTATCATTCCAATTCAGAGTGATTCTAGAAGAGTTCGATGCTCAGGATGGTCTACGAAAGCTTTACAATGTTGTAAGTATATATTTCATTTTTGGTAGTTTTGTTAAATAAGGATTTAGCAGATTTCCTTTAAAGGGCTATATCTGCTATTGAGATAGTACTCAGGACACGATGTTTTCCAAATGGCCGTCGATCCTACCCAGGAAAACAAGATCCATTCAAATATATACGAGGGTCGTCCAGAAAATAAGTTCCGTTTTGGTCTGTAGGGTGGTAGGAGTGGTTTTTGCCAAATCCGGCAACACCGCTCGAAAGAGGAGAGGTGGGGGAATAGAATGAGAGGTGGGGTACCTCAGTCGGTCAATTACCAACGTCAGGGCAGGTAGTTGAAATGGAGCCCTCCATGTCACGTCCCGCCATCTCGATCCCCGTTCCCTCTCGAGTTGTTTTGCGCGGAGTGATTCAATTTCTTTATGCACAGGGTTTCAAATCAGTTCAAATTCACGAACAGCTCATTTCTGTTTATGGAGAAGGTGTAATGAGTGAGTCAATGGTGAGGAGATGGGTACATGAATTTAAGGCGGGAAGACATTCACTTGAGGATGAAAGTGGGAGAGGCAGACCCTCAGTTGTGACGGACCAAATTGTCGCAGAAATCGACAATGCAATTCGCAAAGATCGTCGTTCAACCCTGGATGAACTCCACCTGAGTTTTCCAGACATCTCACGATTTTTTTCAATAAAAACTTGATTTTTTTTTAAAAAACAGAACTTATTTTCTGGACGACCCTCGTATGTAGATAGATGAAAGATAAATAGATAAATATATTTGTCTGTTAATGCTCTAGCTGTCACAGTTTTTGTTTGATTGATACCAAACTGAATGTTTTATGCAAAAGTACACATCAAGTTCATTAATGGCTGGAAACAGACTTGGGGGGAGGGGGGTTTGAGGGGAATTTCAAAAATTTGAAATATCTTATTATGAGGCGGATTGAAAAATTGTATTTAAACAATGTTACAAATTTAATTCCCTTAAAATGTTGTTCTATGCATATTTTCTTAAATATTAAGAGATTTGCATTTTTTAGTATTCAGTCTTCAGTAAACCCAATCTTATAATTATCTCATATTAACAATAATCTAATAAATTTTGAAATGTTCTATTCTAATTTTAAATATTGCTTTCATTGTACTTTTACTATGTGAGGCATAGTCAAATGTGTTTGGTGCGACATCATCAATTTAGATTTTCCTTTTAGACTACTTGATTTTTTAATCATAACCATTCTCATTATTAAATATATATATATATATATATATATATATATATATGTTATTATATTATATCTGCTAATAGCTGAAATTGTTGGACCATGGGGGGAGGGGGTTGTAGTGGGGAGACCCTCCTGAATCTTTATAGATAATTAGAACATATATTATCACTCTTTAAAAAATCCTCCTCCTCTCTTAGAGATTATTTTGTCCAACTTTTCAAAGAATTTATGTGAGAGTTTTGAGTCGACAACTGATTTTAAGACCACCCTTCAAGTAGATGATCCATTCTTCATGGGCATTGTCTCATATCATATCAGTTAAGTATATTTGAGAAAAAAACATTCTTTATGAGACAGCACTCTGCTTTATATATTTTCATAGTAAATAATTTGTAATGTGCAGGAAATTATTTGTTTTTAATAATAAGTTTGTTCCCTGCATAATATGATGTGTCTTTCACTTCTTATTTTATATGAATTTTGTGACCTTACGAAAAACAACAAGAAAAAGAACTGCTGTGAACTTTAAGCTGGATTATGACTAAACAATTGAGCAAGTTGTGGGTTTTTGTTAAACATTACTGTGCTGGGGGCAACTATAATGACAATTTACAAGCCCCAAGGACTCTTATTATCAATGATTGGTAGCCCTCACCTAATAAAAGTTTCGGTTTTTTAATCTTGTATTTTATTGATTTCCTTTTTTTTTTTTTTTTTTCAGATTAGTACCCTTCCTATTCTGCGTATTGAAGACGCACATGGGCCTCCTCCTCTTAATGAAGACGAAGAGTGTTCTGCGAGGCAAATAGTCAGGCACGTTTGTGTTGCATTGAAACGATATTTTGAAGCGCACCTCTATATTAGGTCAGAACAAATCAAAAGAGCACATTTCCGTGATAGTTCCGACCCGTCAGAGCTGGCTACCACACTCCCAAGCTATAAGGTCAGATGAGAAGTCTTTATATCATTCCGTCCATAATTTTTAAACTGTTAATATGTATATAATGTAGTATAATATAATAAAATATTTTCATTTATTTAACAAACTCAATTCATTTGTTATAATAATATACACAACAATTTACAAGAGGAACAGTCCAATCGAGTGAGAAGTCCATTATAGTAATCCTTTTTTTTATATGCTATCATTCTCATTAAAATGATTTTAAGCTCCTTATTAAAGTTGAATATTTATGGGATTGGAAGGTGTAAAATGTTAGTTCCTAGAGTATGAACCTAATAACAAACTTAAACAATATTATTTTCATTCACAATAAATTCCATTAAGCTGCAGTACATTTCTTGCAAGTTTTTTTTTTTCTTACCTGGTTTAAAGAGACTGCATTTGAGTCAATAAATTTGAGAAGTTTAAGAAGTGAAATTTAGTTTTCATTGTGGAATAATATATATTTTTTTAACTGTATCAAAGACTATTGAAAAATGGTAGTCAGTTGTCAGCAAGTCTAGTGAATATCCCGTAAAACTTCTATTTTCGGATTACATATTTTTTATGCCGCTAACAGATGAACATGGATGATTATTGTCATTAGGCGCTTTTGTTTTCAATGTTTCATGAAATTTGACTATTTCTGAACAGCATGAGATTAGTTTTCTCCTATTTTTTAAAAAAAGGAAAATATTAGAAAACAATGTTTTTAAAGTTTTCTACTGATCTGATGTGGGTTCCACTAAACTCTTTAATTAATTCATGAGATTCATTATCAACACTTGTATTGCCTGATTGAAAAATAGAGAATTCCCGATATATAGATTTTTTATCCACACAACCACCATTAAAAGACATACAATGTAATTCGTTAAATGACTTCGGAACCATTGTGTCCATGCTTCATTTCATAAAGTACTTTTTTCTTTTGAGTTGCTGATTATAAAAAATCACAGATACTTGAATAGTTCACAATAAACTGAATGATATAAATAATAATGTGTAAATATCAACTTGATAGTCATATTGGATTCTTATTTTAATAACACCACCAAAATAAATGAATCTGACATTTCATTCATTCCAACGCATCATGTAATATTATGTCTTTGTATAGCTAGGGAAATATTATAGTCAGATGAAGTTTCCCTTATATCCATTACGCCTACACTAATTTTTATAATTTCAGATTAGCATATGTCATAAAATATAAGATTATTGACTTGAAACTTTTTGCAATTTATTCGCTATACGAGACAACTTACAGAAGATTCACTATAGGCCACTGTCTGAGAAATGTGTTTGTACTTTCAGGGACCAAGTTCTACTAGGTTTACGAATTTAAGACTCTCTTTAGGATCAGAAATTTACAAATGTTTATGCTTCTGTTTGATTTTTTACAGGCCTGTAAGAGTAGTCCAGAAGATATAAAAGAGCAAATTAATGTCCTCCTAGAGTATATGTCTTTCCGTGCCCAGTGGCCTCCAGTCGACAATTTACTAAGGCTTGGAGGTATAACTTTGCTTCTTCAAATAATAGCATTTGCATATGATTGGAATTATTCTGGAAGGTAAGTTCTACAAGTTCTTAAATTAATTTTTACAACTTTTGAGGACATAATCTTAACAATTAGTGTAAAGACAGTATTCTAATAAACAAGGAGTTTATAATACAGCATAGGATTGGAGATGGAACCCATTTTCTTCTGGATATAGTGATATGCTTTGTGACCAGAGATGATCACATATACGAACTATGACTATAAATGGTCTCGTGTTGACCTGAATATAGTCTTCAGATATGTGAGCAGAGATTCTACAAAAAAGTCCATTATTTAAGAGTACTATCATCTTAAATGATCAGTGATAAAAATCTTAATATAGAGTAATTAATAAAGATCTTAAATGATGATTTAATGATGGTTCAGTCCTGAAAGCTCGACTGGCTTCTACACTTCATCGATAGAATAGGAATCCTGGGCTTCACTTTCTGTGCCCAGTCAAGCTCTCTCACTAGCTCTACTATTCGATAAAGTCCAACATGCAAGGGGTGCATAAACCAAGCAGATTTCCCATGTGTTGGTATAACACGCATGTGATCTCGTCTCAATACATATTCTGTATTTATGAGTAAAAACCCGATTAGTAGAAGGGGGTACTGAAGGCAAAAGCAAGAAATTACAAATAACTCGCTTAATACTTGAGTTACGAAAAAATGCATAGAACAACAATTGAAGAACATCAATAGTATAACAAGATTAATTCCATAACATTTTATGATCTGACTCATAATAAAGAAAATATATTGAATTTTCGAATTCCCCTCTAAACCACACCGTTTCAGGTCCGATTTCTGTCAATGTGATCTTTAATGTTCACTAAAATGATTAAATATTCATTATCTTATAGATCAAATAAACATTTTCGAGTAAAGTTCAAAAAATCTTAATTGGTGACGTCTTCACATGATGGTTTTGCATGTATCTAATAAAGTAAAAGTTAAATGAAAATCACATTTCACCACTAGAGCAAGAACAGACTAGTGTGTGTGTGCGTGCGTGTATGTGTGTATATATGTTACTGTAAAACACCAAAGTGTGGCAAATGTCAGGACTGATCGGTAAATCCTAGGATTTACCAAGAGCACTAGTTAAAGTTTGAAATTTAGATGAAATTCGAGCTTTTACCGCTTGGCAGTTGGTCAATCCCCGGATTTACCGTCTAGCTTGGTAAATGCCCAAAAAACATTAAATAAATCCTTCTAATTCTAGCTTTTACTGAGCCTCTTGGGAAATCCTAAGATTTACTGGCTAAAGTCCGATTTGAAAGACAAAATCAGACATTTACCAACGCTTCTGGTAAATCTTAGGATTTACCACACTCCGGGGTTTTACAGTAACATATATATATATATATATATATATATATATATATATATATACAGTAGTGGACCCGACAGACGTTGTCCTGCATGATATTTCAAGTAATTAGGATATTAAATTTAATAATAATGTTTTTTAAAATAAAAGATACTTTTAATAACTCAAAAAACAACTTTAGTTATGTGCACGTTTGCCTAAAAACAAATAGAAAATGTAATATCGCTAATTTTTTATTCTGGCCTCCGTTATAACCCCCACTCCCATTCGAAACTAAAAAATTTAATATACATTATAATCATGGAAGAATTAATGCTAATTTACAAATAGAGTTTTGTTAAGTTTGGTTCAATCGGTGGCCAATAAAATTGTTGGCTCCCACTTTAATTGTTTAGTGCATATTTTGTTTTTACTTTGTTATACAACAAAAGAGAATATAACTAAAATTACTCTAATTAACAAAATAAACAACATTTATTCTGTGCATATTTGCCGGAAAACCAATAGGAAACGAAATATCGCTATTTTTAATTTTAGGCCTCCCTTACAACCCCCACTCTTGCTCCATCTGCCAGGCTGATTTTTAAATCTAAACCATCCAGTGCGTCACCCAAACGTATAAAAAAAAAAAATTCAAATCGGTCCAGCCGTTTAGGAGGAGTTCAGTGACACACACGTATAGTAGAATTATATATATATATATATATATATATATATATATATATATATATATATATATTTGTGGTGTTTTGTTCTTTTCGGAGTTTTGGTCAATGTTGGTGAAATGAATCTTAGTTCTCACCAACATTGACCAAGTTTTCACCAACATTGACGAAAACTCCGAAAAGAACAACACACCACATATAAATACAACCTGGTCGAAAACATCAGCGCAATTATATATATATATATATATATATATATATATATATATATATTTGTGTGTGTGTGTGTGTGAGTTTGAGCAGCTTATTTTCATCATTTGTTAGGTTGGATTGATGGAGTTTGAGGAAATTTTTCAAAAATCATGTCATTTCCCTAAAGGGAAATCTGCTAAAGGACTTTATAGTGAAATGATTTTTTTGAGTTCCAGCACTGCCTACAATGTTATGATATATTTAAACTTTTTACTTTTTGGAGCTCGGCCTTTAGAAGGCATACCAACAATATGCCAAAGGGCCTTGTTATATTCAAGAATTTAATACCATAATATACTATGGAGATTCATAAATTGCAGGGGTGAGACAGTGCGCAGCGTACTGGATGTGATAAGAGTATGCTCAGTTATGCCAAGGGTTCAAATAGCTCTCTGCTCGATGGTAGACCTCCCTGATGAGAACAATATGATGGGCATCAATGTTATACTTGGTGCTGCCGAGGGAGAAATTGTTTCTGATCCTGATGTACAGCGTGCTGCTCTACATGTCATCATTACTTGTGTCTGTGCTCCTATCTACAGGGTAAATATACAAAGTCTATTATAAACATTCAATTACTTTATAAGAAATATATCTTTGGGTGGTAGGAGAGTTCTATGACTGTCTGTGACTTCAATAATGGTTAGTCACATTATTCCTAATAAATCTCAATTGTGACAATAAATATCTATCTCATTCACTTTACTAAAGTACTGAATATATTTGGAGGTTCATTCCTCTACCCTTGGAGCTATTACTTAAAAAAAAAATATTTACTATAATAGTGACAAGTTAGATACAAAATAAAACACAAAATAACAAAATTAATAAAAAGTAAAAATACAGAAATATATAATAGCTCTGATCTGAAAAGCACAAGAATTAATAACTTCATAAAATAGTCAAGAAACATTAGTACAATAGATATCTATGTAAACAAATAAAAGTTATTTAGAATAATGAATGTTTATGTTATGTTAAATGTTCCTTAGCCTTCCACTATTCGTATCCTATGATTATTGAGGTCATCTGGTATTGGCCTTGTCCTCATATTTCTGGGGTAGGCACTATCAATTAAACTCACTTTCAAGTTAGTATCCAAAGAATGCCAAAGTGGTAAATGTGCTCATTTGGCGGATTTTTAATTATCTCTGTTTAGCCGAAATATTTGCTTTGGCTTATCTTTCAAACTATTTTTTATGGAATAAAACAATCTGATGAAGCACAAATATCACACTGCTTTGGAGTTGTTTTCTTATTGTTCATCCTGATAATTAATAATATCAAGTTAACCATAATGACTATTTGTATTGTTTGTTATAGCAATTTCAAGTTTTGCCTAAGTTGTCAATCCAACATCCGTTGTAGTTCATTTAATAAATTACTCTCTTTCTCTACAATCACGCTTATTGTTAAAAATATTTGTCTATAAGCCACAAATTTACAGAATAATAAACTCTATATTAAACAGTTTTGTGTTTAATAATATTAAAATTTGGTTGTAGCTAAGGCGAGGAATGAGGGAAATAGCTGAATGCATGGTTGTTGGTGCAAGTGTTAATACAACATTGTATTGTTTAACTAACTGACTTCTAAAAATGATGGTCACGATTTTCTAACTCTTCTGATTAAGTGAAAAGTAATAAAAATCTGTGAATAAAACCTCTTCAAGCAATACTTCCAGGCATACACATCTAAACTTTAAAGAATTCATAATTAAGAAGTTCTTGTTTTATAATTAACTAGCCAAGATAGGTACTCGGCATTGCTCACTAGGTACCTTCTTATTAAATCTTAATAATAGAAGTATAAATATATTTGCTAAGAATATATTTATATTTACAGGCTCATTTATTTGTATCTTTTTTTCTAAACATCATGGGCCATATAGAAGTGTTATTAATAGGAGAAATATCTGTGTACACATCATTAGCACTTTTACAGTCCCATCAGCCATCCTTTTAAATTATTTATTTATTTACGAGAATTAATCTAATTCACATTTCTGAAATAGCACTTAATTACTAAATCTTAAATAACAAGTAAACATAAACGAATGTGAGGTGAGGAGGGTTGGGACAGAAGTGATCATAACTTTATCTGTGCGTTCCTCCTATTATACGGCTGACTCAACATAATACAAAAAAAAGTGAATCTAAATGACATAATGAACTACTTTTGTTATATACACATTTACCGATAACAAATTATATATCGCAATTTCATTTCGGGTCTCTCTTATAACCCCCACTCCTGTTTGACTTTGTGAATATTAATAAAGCCTAAAAACTAAAGTGGGTTAAAGTTAATGCTTATATCAAGTTTCTGAACAAACTAACAGACACCAAAGCCAAAAATTATTGATATTTCAATTCCATGTGAAATGAAAAAGTATTGTGAAATTTTGAGAGAAAATATCAATGTGCTAACAGAGGATACAATTTTATATATCTAGATATTTTCATGACCTAGGTTGGTGGTACAGTGGCTCGATATTCTTCTGGATCTTCAACTAAAAAGAGGACACATGCATCATTGCGCAGCAGTGACGAAGTAATAGAAAAAGTCTGGGAATGTCTTCGTACCACTAATGGTATTATGGTATGTGACATTTACAATATACAATTATTACTCATTGCTAAAGGAATTTTATTGTAAAGGATAAAATTACCTTGTATTTTTTCAAAATACTTAATCATTCTGAACAGATAATTTTAAATGTTCGGAAATTTAACATGGTATAATATTTTACTCAAGTACTACTATTTTGTGCTAAGAAAGCACATTTCCATTATTCTTGTTTCATCTAATTCTAATTGTTCTTTACTATCTTATATAACTCCATTTAATATTGTAGGTACTATTAAATTTAATTCAAGTGAAAATGCCGATAACTGATGCCGACTCTATCAGAGGTCTGGCTTGTGAAGCGCTTGCTGGCCTAGCTCGGAGCGAGACGGTTAGACAGATCATCGGCAAGCTGCCACTTTTTACAACAGGACTCTTGCAAAGTAATTATTTTTGCTTACTTTTATCTAAAATCACATCAACTTCTTCTACTGATACATATTTACAATCGGTGTTAATATTGTTTTAGACTTAATGAGGGATCCTATACTGCAAGATAGAAGGCAGGAGCATGTCGCTTTCCAGAAATATGCTCTAGAGCTTCTCGAGCGGGTCTCTGGCAAAAGGAAACCAAAGAACGAGCTCGAGCCATCATTATCGAACATCCACAGAGTAAGTTGGTTATTAATATTATTTTCACTATTTGTATAGTGATATCCCTCTAAATATGTTACAAGTGTTAACTCCCTTAAAATGCCCTTTTATACTTCCTTGTACAAAGTAAAGGAAATATTGTAATCACAAAAAATTTTGGTTTTCAGATTTCAATGGAATTATCGGTTTTGTCATTTCCTAAACCAATTTTTAGGTTAGATTAGGTTTGAAGTATGTACATATTTGTGTACATTTCGCATAATTCAAAAATGGCTAAAAGATTTATATAGGGCATTTTTTGTTTAACATAAAAATTTAGGTCCTATGCCATTTTTCGTCGTAATATATGTGTCTTTCTTATGAAATGAAGTGTCTTTCTTCTTTTTATTTATGTATGTAGGGAATTCATAAAAGTCTTGTCTGAGAGCTTAAAATGTTTGGTACGTGAAATTCACATATGTAGGACCTAAGTCCTTAGCTTGCATCTTTGTGTTGAGATGAATGTCCTAAAAACTATTAGTAAATGGAGGATTGATCGAGCCAGCCTTATAACGGGATATCTTGAGGTAGAGAGGGCAAGGGCTGTATAAACTATGCCAAGCAGATTTCCCATATGCTGGGCACATACTTATCTGACACAACCTATTATTATCTTGTCTATCCAACTGTTAATCTGCCTAAATCAGTACAATTTCTATTTTTATTAGCGCCTATGTGTGTGTGCGTGTTTGTGTGGGGTGCGTGCGTGCGAAATTCAAGCCTTGTTCAAATATATATATCAACATACACAATAAATAAATTGTAAGTAATAAAATTATATCTTACTTACAATATAATATATATCATGTTGATTTATACATAAAGCCATTTCATAGATAACACAATACAAATGAAAAAATTATCGCTGAGGTATTGTGATGTTTTATTAAATTCGATCTATTTTTCTTTTAGGCAAATGTTGTAGCTCAAACTCGAATCCAGTTCAATGATCGTGACCTCCTTCAGCTAATCCAGCAACACCTCCAGAGCCACGGGCTGACTGAGAGTGCTGAGATGCTTCAGCGGGAAGCAGGCCTCCCTGCGATCAAACCTCCTCAACCGCAGATGGGCATGTTCCTTTCTCCGTACACCTACGAACAGCGCATTGTCACACCAACTAGGGTACACCACTGTCACTTATTCATTTTATTTTTCTCTATATTATTCTATCATTATGCTCAATGGAATGAATTAGTTCAAATATCCAATTCTGGTCTTTATTTGTCACACGAGTAATTAATTCTAATTATTTAGTCTCTCTGATTAGCACGGATTAGCTCAAACCTTAAAATGCTACTGTTAAAAAAAATTATTAAATTATAATAAAAATGTATTAAGCTTAATTACATGAACTTGCTTCTTATGAATATCTGCCGATCAAGAGAAGGTCCTTTAGAACAAGAAAGGGAAAAAAATTATTCAGAAAGAGTATTCAACTTTATTCCTCAAGCCATTTAATACATTTCCTGCTTTGTAGAATCAATTGAATAATGTTTATCCATGGCAACATTCATTTTCTAGGAAAATAAGAATCAAAATTTCAAGATATTTTTACTTTCTTAGGATTCCAATCTCTTAGGGAAATCAACTATGAGGTTTTATTCACGACACAATTTTCTCAAAATGTTTTCAAATGCCCATTGACCCTATCTAGAACATAATGAAAACGAGGTTCGTTCAAAACTACACACACACACACACACACACACACATTCTGATATGGCTCTAGCGGTTATAATTTTTGTTTGACCGATACAAAACGATATTTAAGCATTTTATGAATAAAGAAAGGGCCGTTTGCTAACTGCTTATATCAGACCATGACTGGGGGAGCTGTGGAGAGAATTCTGCTTAGTTGGTGAATTACCTTTGAAGATTAATTGCCGGCATTTGCATTTTCTTAAAGGAAATTTCTTCTTTACTAAGAAGCAATACTAATTCTGTCATTTTTATCAAAGTTTCTGAGCAAACCACATTGGTTCCAGCAAAAATAGGACCATATCGATAAAACAAAAATTAAATATAGTCTGATCCGGTTAGGAAGTGGAAAATGCTAAAGAGAACTTTTTTATTGCATTTAAGGCCTAATTTTACCTTAATTTTTTAACAGCAAATGTGGTTCACCCTGTATATTTTAGTGTAGCAGACACAATTTCTACTTTATCAGATCCAAAATCAATATTTTAACCATTGTATGTAAAACAAATAGTCGGGTTCGTTAATGGCTAAAATCGGATCAGGAGTAAAAGGTTTTTGGATATGACGTCAAAATATCAAAATTGTAAGTATGTACGTTATTATGTATAGGATTGAAACATGTCATGTAACTAATTTTGTTGACAAACTAATGCTCTGCCATTGTTATCCTAAACATTTTTGTCTAACTAAAATCAATTGAGTTATTTGTTTTAGCAGATTTTTTCTTAAGGGGAATACTTTTTTCATGGGTTGTACTCATGTCAAGTTTTTTGAAAAATTTCCAGCTGTAATTGGAAACATCTCCGTTATTATATGTGTCTGATCAAAAAGGGGATGGAACAAATTTTATTCTTATCTATGGTACCAATGTTGTTATATACAGTTTTTCTCTATCTTGAATATTAACTGAGATTTTTGCATTTTTTATTTTCAGTCGTCAGTAAAAAGCCCAGTCATTGCACTTTAACAATAAGCATCATTTCAGCTTTCTTAACAGCTCACAGCCAACTGGAGCTTAAGACTTGTTGGCAGAGAGTTTTACTTAGGGAAAGATAACAGTAAATGAGCAGTTACATTATCTGCTTAGTTCATGCAACCCTTGCGTGATGAGACTTTCATTTTCTGTATTGAGTGAATTTGCACAAGTTATGTGAAAGCAGTTGTATCAAGAGGGGTGTTCATGCAACGTGTTGCGCTCTCAGCATGCTGTCTGAAGTTCGAGGAAACACATCTACTGCTACACCTACCTGATTGTGTTATAATAGGGTAATGCTTGGTATACTAAGGTTATCCTTGCTTTTCTTATCGGTATTTTTCTTGAAATAACAATCCCTTTAAATAAAAACAAAATATTGAGAGAATACTTAGATTACAGAATGATGGGAACAAAGCAACATAAATATTAATGAAAAAACCAAGGGCCAAATTTGAACCCAACAACTAAATTGAGTTACTATACATCTTGTTATAACAAAAAAAGTACGTCATGCAGGGGCTGCGTAAACTAAGCAGATTTCCCTCACGAAGTTTAATCTATATATATATATATATATATATATATATATATATATATATATATATATATATATATATAAAATATTAAACTCTCTCTGTACATTGATTATATTCGCGAAATTTCACTATAACTTTTCGTTTCACATGTCATAGACACCATATCTGCATTTTGTTTCTTTCGTGTATGTTTGTTTGTTTGTTTGTTTGTTTGTTACCTTTTCACGCAAAAACGGCTGAACCGAATTTTATGAAACTTCGTATGTATATTACTACTAACCCAACTTTAGACTTTAGGCTATATTAATTTTCTCTGAGGCGAACAGGAGTGGGGGTTATAAGGGAAGCCTGAAATTAAAAATAGCGATATTTCGTTTTCTATTGGTTTTTCGGCACATATGCACATAACAAAAGTTGTTTATTTTAGCAGATTTCCCTTAAGGGAAATCAGCTATTGAGGTCGTACTCATGACGCGAGTTTCGAAAAATTTCTTCAAATGTCCATCGATCCTACCCAGGAGATGACGAAAATAAGGTCCGTTCAAAATTATATATATATATCTATATATATATATATCTAGATATATATATATATATAGATATATATATTTGTCTGTTAACGCTCTAGCGGTCGCAATTTTTGTTTGATCTTTACCATACTCGGAATTTAATAGTTTTATGTAAAAAGGAAGATCAAGTTCGTTAATGGATAAAATCGGACCAGTGGGAGGGGGGGTTTAGAGGGGTTTAGAGGGGGGGGATTTTCGAAAATTCGAAATATCTCCGTTTACCATACGTCGGATCCAACAAAACATTGCATAGAACAATTCTTATTGCAAATTAAATTTACTATAAATATTGTTATATACATTTATTCTGTATCTTTAATATTAACCGAGATATTTGGATTTATATTGTGAGTGTGCTCGGGGGTTTCCGCCGAGCGCACTAGCGCTAGTGTGACCGGTTCACTAACTATTCGTCCTCGTGAGAATAGGTTATTACTAGGCAGATTTCTCTATTGTAAAACTTCACGTGGGAAATCTGCTTAGTTTACGCAGCCCCTGCGTGACGGACTTTTTGTTATTTAGAGTAACTTTTGTAATGTGCTCTTTTGTCGTATACCGAAGTATAAAATGAGTTATACGCTATAAATTTCAGCGGGGAGTCAACAATATTATTTGCAAAAAGACTCAACCGAACTAAATAAAACTCGGTATGTGTATTAGCAGTGAGGCCTTCATTATAATAAGCCATACCAACATTTCTATGGACGGGCAGGAGTAGGGGTTATAAGGGAAGCCAGAAATTAAAAATAGCGATATTTCGTTTCCAATTGGTTTTTCCGCAAATATAAACATAACAAAAGTTGTTTATTTTGTTATTTGGAGTAACTTTTGTTATATACACTTTTGTCGTATACCTAAGTATAAATGAGTTATACGTTAAAACTTTAGCGGGAGCCAACAATTTTATTGGGCACTAACGGCTGAACCGAACTTAACAAAGCTCGGTATGTCAATTAGCATTAATTCTTCCATGATTATAAGTTATACTAAAATTTTTATGTTCGAACGGGAGGGGGGTTAAAAGGGAGGCCAAATTATAAATACCAAAAATTATAAATACCAAAATACCAAATTATAAACGAGATATACGCTAAAACCTATAGCGGAAGTGAACAATTTTATTTGGGACAAAAGACCCAACCGAAATAAATAAAACTCGGTATGTGTATTAGCACTAACGCTTTCATTATTACGAGCCATACCAACATTTCTAGGGACGGGCAGGAGTGGGGGTTATAAGGGAAGCTAGAAAGTAAAAATAGCAATATTTCGTTTCCTATTCGTTTTTCGGGAAATATGAACATAACAAAAGTTGTTTATTTTGTTATTTAGAGTAACTTTTATTTTATACACTTTTTTCGCACGAAAGACTTAACGGAACTAAATGAAACTCGGTATGTTTATTAGCACTAACACCTTCCTTATAATGAGCCATACCAACATTTCAGGGGACGGGCAGGAGTGGGGGTTTTAAGAGAGGCCTGAATTTAAAAATAGCTGTATTTTGTTTTCAATTGGGGTTTCTTTTATGCACATGACAAAAGTAGTTTATTTTTCTATATAAAGTAACTTTTGTTATATTCACTTTTGTCGTATAGAAAAGTATAAACGAAAAATACACTAAAATCTAAAGCGAGAGCCAACAATTTTGTTGGGCACTAACGAATGAAGCGAACTTAGCAAAACTCGGTGTGTGAATTAGCATTAATTCTTCCATGATTATAAGCTATATTAAAAATTTTAGGTTAAGAGGGGAGTGGGGATTATAAGAGTGGCTGAAATAAAAAACTCGCTTTTTTTATTTTCTATTTGTTTTTCGGCAAACATGCACATAACAAAAGTTGTTTACTTTGTTATTTAGAGTAACTTTTGTGTACATTCACTTTTGTCGTAAAATGAAGTAAACACAGGATATACGCTAAACGGGAGTCAATAATTATGTTAGTACTTATTTAATGGTTTTTAATAAATGAATATTATGACAAATGATGTTATGTTTTCATCTTATATGATAGTTCAAAGTATGATTCGGATTAGTGAGGTTATAAATTTTCGTCGTCCCCTCCTCATTTATTTATTTTACCTAGAAATTAACTTTGTAATTTATTTCCAATAGAAATATGAACTATAAGAGCATTTCCATTATTTAATTTGTATAATGTAACTTGATGTTATTGAAACAAATATGTGCTATCATAATAATTAAACGTTAATGGTAATGTCATTATGACAAAAAATATGCGTTTAAACTCGATATGATATGATATTTTCAGGGTACCACTATTAATTAGTTCCATCCGGTAGATAAATTATTAAAATAATGTTTTGAATCAATAATTTAAGTAGAAGAATTTTGAGAGTCTCATGCGGGAACGGAAGATGAATGGAGCCTTACTAGATAATTGAGTTTACTAATTTCCCGTCTGGCATTACTGAAAGTAGTTTCCCGTGTGATTCGCTATTACAAATATAATCTTACGTGCAAAAACTTTGCCTTATATTATATGAGCTCGGATTGGCTTTTGAAAGGAAATATGTTCATTATAGATGATATTTAATTGTAATAAATGCTACCCATGATTATGGTTTGAATCATTGAAAAAAGGTGAGTCAAAAAGTGTAGAGGGATAGATTAGGAACACATTTTCATTTATTCTTCAAAACTAAAATTTCTATTATATCAATCCCCTGAAGTTACACTTCAGGGTTGGCTATTTCGGAAAACCATTACGTCTTGGATGGAAGTGTAATTGTATACATTGAAGTCTTGCTATCAAAATACCATCTTTAGTAAGTCAACAATGATTTCCCGGGCATCGCCGGGTACCTTAGCTAGTATATATATATATATATATATATATATATATAAATGAATGTTTGTCTGTATGTCCTTTATAGACTCGTAAATGGTTGAACTGAATTTTATGAAACTTGGTATGCATATTACTACTAAAACAGGTTAGGTTTCTGGCTATATTAATATTCTCTGAGACGAACAGGAGTGGGGATTATAAGGGAGGCCTGAAATTAAAAATAGCGATATTTCATCTCCTATTGGTTTTTCGGCAAATCTGCACATAGCAAAAGTTGTTTATTTTGTTATTTAGAGTAACTTTTGTAATATATCCTTTTGTCGTATACCGAAGTATAAATGAGTTATACGTTAAAAACAATAGTGGGAGTCAACAATTTTATATGGCACAAAAGACTCAACCGAATTAAACGAAACTCCGTATGTGATTTTGTGTTAACACCTCCCTGATTATAAGCAATATTAAAATATCGAGGTACGAACAGGAGTGGGGGTTATAAGTGAGGTCTGATATATATAAAATCGTGATATTCCGTAACCTATTCATTTTTCGGAAAACATGCATATAACAAAAGTTGTTTGTTTTGTTATTTAAAGTAATTTTTGTTATATGCGCTTTTGCCATATGACGAAGTTTGAATGAGGTATACAAGACAAACTATAGAAGGGGTCAGCAGTGTTATAGGACGCGAAGGCTAAATCGAAATCAATGAAACTCCCTATTTTTGACTATAATAATATGATATTCTATGATTATGTTATATATAAAAATAGATACATCCACAGGAAACGGGTACAACGCCTTAAGCGAAATCTGCTAAAATGGCAAAGTATAGTATGTATAAGCTGCTTAGTAGATATATAGGAGGTTCCATGAATGCCTCTATTTATGAAGAAAGAGGAGCACTGGACATTTAAGATATTTTTTAACAACGCACACACATTCTCTTTTAGATGTATAGAAATTTTTAACTATTGTTTCAGAGTCGGAATCAGGTCGGGAAACAGATCCCAGCGGAACCTAGTCCCAAGCCATCCTTCGCTCCTATTAAATTAAACATTGGCTCTTCGTCCAGGTTTGAGTTATATACTTATTCTCTTTTTCACATTCCTATTCTTAGTTCTATTCATTATTTCACTTTGGATTTCATGATTGGTGAAGAAAAACTTCTTTAAAGTTATTTATTTACCTGTTATATTTTTAAAATTATAATCTTATTAATTAAATATATTTTTAATGTATTTGCTTATCTATTTTTTTTTTCATTTTCAGCTGTATTTTTATAAATTAAAATTTGCCCTATTTATTTCTACATTTATATCTATCTTATATATGTCATGAACTAGAAAAACTTATAAAACATGCTCCCATAGGTAGGTTTTCAATTACATTACAGATCTTAATTCCTTCATTCAGCATTGAACAAGTCAAAATCTTGTTGCTCATTAGATGATCATATGCTGGCAATACAAATATCTTTATAACTCGCATTTTAGGAGACACTATGAATTTAAATTATTTTAAGTAGGTCTAATGGAGTTGTTTGTTTTGTTTTGCTAAAAGTTAAATATATTTAATGAAAAAACATTATACTACAATGAACAAATTCATAATAAGGCTTGAGAGAGTATATGCAAGAAACATATGAGCTGCTTAGAATGAAAATGGTGTAAGTCAAAATTTTTCACAATTTGAGTTATGCACTGAAATGTGTTAGTTTTTAGTTCTCCTATTCAGTGTGACAGTGGTGTAAGCCAGTAGTTCAAAAATTAGCCACTACGAGCAGCACCAATAATGGTAACTAACCAAAACAGCTGTAAGATTGAAAATGAGAGTGGTGTAAGTCACGAGTTGCATCTCAGAAAAGCGGAATATGCAAGAGAAAGCATGAAAAAAGATGGCAAATCAACCAACACGGATCAAGAGAGTTATGTTTGTAGTATGGACTTACAGAAAGCTCTCCCTTTTCCAGTACTGACTGTAAGTGATGCGTACTACAAGCGAAATTGTTACTGCTACAATTTCGGTGTGCACGACTTGGGAAAAGACACCGGGTACTTTTATGTTTGGGACGAGACTGTAGCTTTCCGAGGTTCCCAAGATTTAGTTTCTTGTTTGATAAAGCATTTGAAACTAAATGCTCGCAATAAGAAAAAAGTGACAATATACAGTGACACCTCACAGGGCAAAATCGTAATATACAACCCTGGCTCTAATGAGATTTGTTCAAAGTGGGGAAACTGGACATTGAAATTATTAATCAAAAATATCTAGTGCCAGGGCATTCATTCCTCCCAAACGATTCGGACTTTGGATGTGTGGAATTAGCTGCAAAAAGGAAAAGTGTGTATGTGCCCGATGACTGGTATAGTGTAATGAAGTCTTGCCGTCGCAAAAACAAATTTATTGTTTGCCAAATGAATCGTGATGATTTTTTTTCTACAAAAAATTTGGAGAGGAACATTAGCAAGAGAAAAAATATACAAGCAATATTGATGTGAACTGGCTTAAAATACAATGAATAAGGCTTGAAAAAGACGATATTTACACGATAAAGTACAAAGAAACTCTCCAAGAATTTATTGACTTTGAAAAAATTGATATCACTCCTACAGGAAGAAAAGGAAGACCAGTCCATTTAAAAATTTTACCATATGACATGTTGTACCCTAGTGTTAGACCAGTGTCCATGAACAAAAAAAAATGATGCTAGCTTTCATCCCTCCAGTCCACCACGGATTTTTTCGTAATTTGACAACAACTAATAATGATGAAGAGGATATAGGCCCCTTGACTTTGGATTATGAGGCTGAAAATAATATTAATGAAGATGATCCAGCTATATAATTTTTTGACATTTCCGTAGCAACGAAGAAGAGCAAAAAGCTTAAATGAACTATTTCAGTTAAAATTGTTGTTATTTTACTGCTCAAAACATTAAGAAACTATTTAATACTCAACTGTATGTTTTTTGACAAAAATACATGTAAAATAAATACCGAAACAGAATATAATTTACACTTTCTTTCACGAATCCTATCTAACGGTCAGATTGACAATGGTGTAAGTCACTCAAAGCTAGATAATACAGGTAAAATGTATTTTTTATGCTAAGTTAATTTTATGGGGGAAAAATTGGACTTTGTATGATTCAAAAAACATTAAAACCATTTCAAGTTGTATGACCTAGATTTTTTGATTAGCTGTTACATTAAAACTCAAATTACTCAAAACATAGTTACGGTGACTTACACCATTTTCATTCTAAGCAGGTCATATAATCGTGTGAATTTGTGATTCTGCTATTATTATTATCCACTTGTACATTACATATTCTTGTAATTTATGCCGTAGTTTTGTATTTCTCTATTCCTTAAGAGACGAGACAGCTGTATATTACTCTAGTACCGATCTTTGGTTTTACAAATGGTTTTTATCTTTCTGTACACAAAAAAAAAAGTACAATTGTTAAAGATAATTTAAATATCATCTTTAAGTATCGAATTACCTATCTAGACATTTTTCTACTTAATTGAAGTGTAAGTAATTTTCTTTATCATTAGATTTATGACCTATCTAGACATTTTTCTACTTAATGGAAGTGTAAGTAATTTTCTTTATCATTAGATTTATGGAGATATCATTTTTTTTTAATTATACAAATTGAATAGAAATATTTCTGTCATAAAATATATTTTATAATCATAATTTTTATTCAAAAGATGGATATTATAAGGTCCAACACCACCACTCTTATAAGTCCTTATTACAGGCAGAGTACTTTCAGGGCAACCTGACTCATCTTCAGTGTTCTTTGACATAACAAATACACACATGATTCACACACATCAATAAATAACTCTCGCTATAGAGTAGTTAAGCAAATAATAATTTGTATTCCTATTTCCTATTTGTGTGTTGGAAATCTATATGAAAAGAATAACAAGCAACACATGGTTTTGACAATATTAAAGTTACTGGTTGAGGGTGAACGTAACTGAATGTGGAGGGAAGAACAATTAATCCTCAAATTGTCATTATACGTTTCCTTCATTTTCCTGTTACATAATTCATTTCTTTCTTCAGAATACCTCTTAACTTCTGAAAGGTTTAGTCATTTTATTTCTTAATGTGAATACTTTATAAAATCAAAATGCCTTTAACCAAATAACTACTGTATTATTGTAATTACAAAATAATTATGCTACTGAAGAGTTGACTGTGAGAATTGACATTGGATGGGCTAAAAACAAAATTGTATTAAACCTTTCTACAAATTATGAATGAATAAATTTTTTCATGTCTCAGACAAGACGAAATACTAGTCCAAGTTGAATGCTCAATACTTCGAGAAAAACTAATTAGCTGTTAGGAAATTTTATATCCTAGTGAAATCCTTCTAGTCCTGAATTGGAGGGTCCTGCTTCATCGATCATTCAGCATTATACTAATAATATGGAAATTTGAAAGAACATTTCCTGTTGAGACTCAAGAAGAGCACCAACTTTCAAATATGGGAGATTAACGGGAAATTGGCTTGTGCTTGAAGAATCGTATGCAAATGTTCTTCTTAAGCTTTTCATCTGAGCATATTTTCTCAACAATGGCCTTTTTTATCAGTATTGGATCAAACCTTAGAATCTAACAATGATGAGACTGAGCCCATACTGAGCTTTGGAACCTGGGCAATGTGAATATTTTGATTTTTTTCATTCTTTCAATCTTCTACTCTTGAAGTATATGGATTTATTTTATTATCTATGTCAATCAGTTTGACAAAATGTAGTCTGTTCTGTCGGTGTCATTTTCATGTGATTGATAAGTTTTGTATCCAAAAGTTAATTTTCTTTTCTTTTTTTTTAATTTCAACTTCAAGAAGGTGTTTCCTAATCTTGATTTATGGAAACAAATATTGGGCTGTTCCACCGATTTCTACAAAGCATTACTTGGTCTTCTGTAAAGGCCGAGTTCCTGTTGTTACAATTTGACACCACTTTCTTTGAGAAAGAGGGGGGGGGGGGGTTCTTAAGTTATTTAATCCTGTCAATATCAACCACTGGTGTAAATTTTTCCTTTCAGTACCCGGATAGTCATGGCGAACAAGGGAGTTCATTTTTGTTACTTGATGCATTTTTATATCGACAAAGGTGAGTATGCAGCTCAGGCCATAAACAAAATATGGGCTGTATATGGGGACAATGACCTGTATTTGTGAAATTCAGGTAGGCCAGTTGTGGACATCAATGACCTTAGCAAGACGTTTATTTCTAATTCCTTCCAAATTAACACTCGGGAAATTCTGCAAGTATGAAATTCGTCCGTCCATGAACATTTGTTGCGACAGCTTAGTTAGTTGTTTTCCGGTTCAAGAATGTGGGGGAGGGGGATGGTGTTGAATGATAAATTTGATGGACTGTTTATCCACATTTGATTTATTGCTCATACACCATAAAACCAATTCGTCATTGAAAAGATTGATAATTAGACACAAAAAATGGACTGTTTACAATAACATTGAGCGAAAACGAAAGAGGAGTCATTCCAGTGAGCCACTTCAAAGGCTAATATCCATGCACAAAAAAGTCATTTACTGTTGCTGGTGGGATTGTAAGGGTGATTTATCCTATAACCTACTGTATGCCTTGTTTAACAATGAAACAATAAACTCAGGTAAATACTGTCATCAGTTAGACAGATAAAAGGAAGCAATTGACCAGAGTTGGCAAATCAGAGTTGTTTTCCACCATGTTAATGCTAGAACACACATGTCTTTGCCACATGGAAAAAATTGTTGGACTTTGGTTGGGAAGTTTTACCTCACCCTTCATATAGCCCAGACTTAGCCCCCTCTGACTATCATTTGTTTTTCCCCCACCAAAATGCCCTTAATGGTAAAAAATTTTAATTCTCTTCAAAAAGCAATTGGATCTGTTTTTCAGCAATAAGTTTAGGTCATTTTATGAAAATGGAATTATGAAACTTCCTAAAAGGTGGGAACTGGTTATCAAACTAAATGGTAATTATGTTCTAGATTAAACTTGATCAATAGTATTCTTTATATTTTCCTTCATTTTCCCCAAAAATTGGTGAAAACTTTCCGAACAACCCAATAGCCTACTATACTTTATTATTGTGACATAGAATGGTTGTTTGGAAGTTAGCTGTGTAATTTATTTCCTTAATCAAACCCTAGAAATTATATTATTTGACTCCATTACATTTTAAGTAAAAATTAACAATACTAATTTCTTATCTGCTATTTTGCTTATAACTATCAATATTAAATAATCTGAAGTTAATTGGATTTTGGATAACCTGGTTTTATTTTGATCTTCGAAGAACCTAGACTGGATGGCATTTTATTTTCTCTATTAGTGGTACCAGCCAATAGAAAGAGATGAATACTGTAAAAGTCAATGATGTTGCTATATTTGTTTGCTAATGCTTGCATTATTAAAATAACCTGTAATGCTTGAGGAGTTAAGACATAAGAGGTTTGAGCGAAAAAGAAGCTCTGTATCAATATAAAGATTAAGATATTTTTCAGGGAATTGATTGTCTTCTAAACAAGTTTTTCATTCTTCGACTCTATGAAACGAATGAAGTGTTCTCCAAGTACAAATATAAGAAATGGACCTATGAATATGGGCTACATGGCTATAATTATCTAAGTGGAGGTGCCCATTCCCTGGGTAAGCTTAATTGTTTTTGTTAATTATGGAAACTGAGATATCTCATTATCCATAGCCATGAAATTAACATAAGCAGTTTTTAAAGAGTATAATTTGACTTGCTTTAAATCATTTATAAAAACTCCATCATGCCTCTGACTAAAAAAAACTGCTTAAATAGTTTCCTGAGCTTGGTTGCATCCAAGCTGCTTTTCAAATTGTGTGTATTGGCTCTTCCATGGAGAGATTAAACACAAGATGAATGAACAGGAAATGGTCTATTAATGAATGATATTCCCATACAATATTTGTACAAGTACATCCCTTCGGTGATGATATCAGTATGTTTAGGGAATGTTGTGGAAACCTAACCCTGAAGATGTACCCATCATCCTCCATTTACTCCTTCAACTTTAGCTCTTGTAGTATGTGGTATGTCAAGCCAGTAATTGGAGAACGACATATCCTACTGCCATTCCTTGGCTCTGTTAATAAAGGAAATATAACACTATTATTGAGCAAATTTATTTTTAAAATTCAGGATAGCTTTGACATCTTCTGCACCTTCAGGAGGCATATGTATATTAGCACCTGGTGGTCTTTGAGCAAGCATTGATAAAGATTAAGTTGTGTTATAAAATCTGGACAAATAAATAAAAACTTACTCTTTTTTCTTAAGAGTTTTAGAACATTCCAAAAGTAAGTTCAGGAAAAGCAATACAAGGTTTCAAGAAAAGATGAGATAAGTTGTTACTTTGTGACAGATTTAGACAATATTTCATTCTGACTATATTTTGAATGGACTGGGAGCAAGCTATGTAACTTTGGTACGATAGGGTGGGCTGCTGTCTACCTCGCCTCTCGTCGATAAATCCTGCAGAATCCTACACCAAAGCAGCCATCGATAGATCTCACCTCACTCTTAGCTTCTCAGCTCAGCATTCATCTTTCTTTAAACTTTTATATTGTCCAGTATCCATTCTAACATGTATATTGATTGTTACGTCTGTTCAACTTGGAGGTTTTGCTTTATGTATAGTTTAAGAAAACTCCATACAGAAATATGTTTAGTTGAAATCTCAATAATAAATTGAATAAACATTTGCACATATTTCAATGATTTAATAAGTGTGTGATAACCCCATTAAAGAAGATATTAAAGTATAGAGATATTCAGCTATTGTTTGAGCTAATGGGAAAAACTCAGATATGAAAAATAGAATACACACTGACTGTATGACATGTGGAAATTCATCAAAATAATTTGGCAAAGAGATTTTCAGTAAGAACACGACTAAATTATATTATGAATTTCTCTAGTCTTTAACTTAACTCAGCTCAGCTTATCAATTCAACTTTGAAAACATTGATTGTCCTGCCCTTAACACAAATCTATCACATTGTGGACCATTGTTTTAGAGACAACTGTTGGCTAAAATTAATGTTATATAAGAAGGAACTGCTTTCTTTATGAGGGAATTCATTGAAAAGGACACTCTTTTAGGAATGTACTATCCAAGGACGACTCTTCACATCTCATCTATTGAATCTTTTATAAAAAGTGTGAGAAGATTATTTCATAAGACTAGTCACAACAAGAAAAACTGGAACTCTTTATTTCAAAAAGAAAAATTGTATTGACTTTATATAGTGTGTAAATACTATTTAATGTAAAGCACTGCTGAAAATCATGCTTCCTGTGGAAACGGCATACTCAATTATAAGCAAACTAAGAAACATCAACTAATTGGGCCATCACAGAGAAATGAAACTCCTAAACTTTTATACAATTTTTTTAAAAAGAGTTTTACCTTCAAATGTATATAATATAGAATTAAATTTGTGATGAAAGTTGTTGAGAAATGAATGAAACAGGCAAGTTGTGAACTGAGAACGTGCCATGAAATGTTTAAAGAAAGATAAGAAAAGAAGAAACAGAAAGAATTCATCTTATCAAATATTATCAGAAAACTGAAAAAAATGATGTGCAAGTAGTTATTAAACTGGTTGTGATGAGAGTAATGACTACAGTTTGCAGGAACTTTTTTCCTCGTCACATTTTTCTCTCCAATGAATAGTTACTTTAGTTACCTAATATTCCTGTGAGATCCTATGTGAGAAGTTAATTAGGTGAATGAATGTTTAATATAACAAAATATTAGACCCTCAATTGGTTGCAATAATTTACTCCTATATTTGTTTTTAATAATTTACTTAACGTGTCTCCCTTCCACATTAAAATATTTTTACCATATTCTTTTTTTTGTCTTTTTACTTCTTCTGTGAGTATTAATAGCTTATCAGTATGATACAGAGGTTAGCTGTTTTAGGGAAAGGATCAATATATTTCCACAAAATAGATTGCAAAGAATGCAAGCCATACACCCATGAATAAATAAGTTAGCCACCTAAGTAGGCCAAGTAACTACAATAGTAGAGAAGAAAAGCATATATATATTTCCAAAGTTGGACTCCCCTAGAGCATGCCATACATATCATTTTCAGCTACCTTCATCTGTGTGGAAACCACAAAACTGGGAGAATATAGGCACAAGAAGTAACCAGCTGCGTGAAAAAGTAGGAAATTTATCATAGATAAATATTGGACTGCTGGAGCTAGCAATGCATTTCATCCTAAAGTGCTTTTGAGTTGTAACAGTGCGAATTTAAATACGAAGTAGCCAGCTGCTACAAAACTGCTAAATTGCGGATATATTGATATTACGCTCCTGGAGAAAACCACCACATACAAAAATATAAGAAATTCAGTTCAAATAAAAATCCATCAGAGAATGATATAAAATGGAAACCACTGGACTACACCATACACATACATCATGAAGACTTCATGAGGAACATGAAACATGCCAGATGTAATTTTTCCAACTGGAGATGCGAACTCCAAAAACGGTGGAATATAGATATCAAATGACTGTTGCCAGTGCAAGTGATACATCTCTTTCCCATCTGTCATGAAAACTACAGAGGAAATTCTGCCACTTGAAGAAGCTAACTGTAAGGACAGAGAAATAAAATATACATACAACATCTATGGAACAAACCATACTCTTTATTCAATGCTGCCTTGAGTTTCATGAAAACAATATGATGGAAATTATGCACCTGAAGTAGCCAAATGCAATGATAGAAAGATGTATTGAAGAAATGGCTGGAGCAAGCCATACTCCTCATTTGAAGCTGTAATGAACTGCACAAAAACTATCGGAGGATAATTAGCCACCTTGAGAAGCCAACTGGAGCAATGAAGGAATTTTTAATGCTGAATAGCCTATGCCCCTGTAACTGACAATGAAGATATTTAAATTTTATATATAACTGTTGCACGTAGGTATGAACGAACAGTTGATGCAGTGGTATCAGTGAACTTTATATTTGTGTTCATATTTATGCCCTATTTAGATGGTACATAAAACAATGTGGACCAGTAATTAAAAAAAAGTATTCAAAATTAAACCAGTACTTAGTTCAATTAACAAAATAGTACTAGAAAAATTATGTATTAGCAATGATACCCGATGTTCACAGTTAAATTCTCTTCTATTTTGAAATCATCATTTGTTTTATTTTTATTTTTTAATATACAATTTTGATCAATTATGATGATGTAGGTTTAAGAAGTTTGAAGAATTAAAAATATAACTGAATCAGTGCCAAAATATTCATATTTTAAATTATTAAAAAGTATTAGTTAATGGTTACTTTTAAACTACTACTCATAATTATAATTTAGGATTATATATATAAGAGTATAACTCTGTCTGTACATTGATTTTTTTTCTCAAAATTTCATAATACTTTTTCGTTTCACGTGCCATAGACATGATATCTGCAATTTGTAGCTTTGGTGTCTGTTTATTTGTTTGTTACCTTTTCATGCATAAATGGCTGAACCAAATTTTATGAAACTTGGTATGTATATTACTACTAACAAAACTTAGATTTTGGCTATATTAATATTTTCTGAGACGAACAGGAGTGGGGGTTGGTTATAAGGGAAGCCTGAAATTAAAATTAGCGATATTTTGTTTCGTATTGCTTTTTCGGCTAATATGAACATAACAAAAGATAGATGTTTATTTTGTTATTTAGAGTAACTTTTGTTATATGCACTTTTATCGTATACCTCAGTATAAATGAGTTATACACTAAAAACTATAGCAGGAGTCAACAATTTTATTGTTTTCTTGTTTCCTATTAGTTTCTTGGCAAACATTCATGTGACAAGAGTTGTTTATTTTGTTATTAAGAGTAACTTTTGTTGCATTCACTTTGATCGTAAAATGAAGTAAACACGGGATATATGCTAAAACTATAGGGGGAGTCATTAATTTTATTTGTACTTATGTATGTGTTTTTAATAAATGCATATTATGACAAATGATGTTATGTTTTAGTCTTATATGATAGTTCTAAGTATGATTCGGATTAATGAGGTTATAAATCTCTGTCGTCCGCTCCTCATTTATTTATTTTCCATAGAAAATAACCTTGTTATTTATTTCCATAGAAATGTAAACTATAAGAGAATTTCCATTATCTAATTTGTATAATGTATGATTTAAACAAAGTCATTTTGAATTTGCACAAGAAGCGATAGTGAAAGTTGTAGGGAATCAAACTCTTTAGTTCTGGTAATATATTATCTTATTTCCGATATCTGGATGTTATTGAAACCAATATGTACTACCATAACAATTAAACGTTAATGGTAATGTCATTATGACAAAAGACAATATGCGTTTAAACTCGATATGATTGTTTAAATTATTACTTAGGTTGCAGGGAGAGCTACGATTTCTTCCTCTCACCCAGCATTTTGAATATATATGAAATTATTTTTAGGGTACCACTATTATTTAATTCCATCAGGGAGATAAATTATTAAAATAACATTTTAATATGAATCAATAATTTAAGGAAAACAATGTTGATAACAGTCATGCGGGAGCGGAAGTTGATGGGAGGCTAAAACAGTTAATTGAGTTTATTTATTTCCTGTGAAATGCTGGCATTACTTGAAATGATTTCCACTGAGATTTATTTTTACGAATATAATCTTATTTAGAAAACTATGCTTAAACTATATGTGCTTGGATTGGTTTTTGACAGGAAATATGTTCATTATAGATGATATTTAATTGTATTAAATGCTATCCATGATTATGGTTTGAATTATTCAAAAACAGTGAGTCAAAAAGTGGAAAGGGATAGATTAGGAACACATTTTCATTTCATAGGAAATAAGTTAACACAATTGCCTCCCGGCAACTTCCACCCCTTCAGTATCAACATTGCTTTACTTAAATTATTTATTTAAAACATTAAAAAAACAAATCTTCTAGTAATTTATATGCTTGGTGCAAATAAATAACAGTGATACCCTAAAAATAACTTAATTTATATTGTAAAAGCGGGATAAGGAAAAGAGATTGTAGCCCTCCCTGCAAACTCAAATCATATTGAGTTTAAACAGATACTCTCTCTTGTTATAATGACATTACCAAGCATTGTTAAATAGTTATAGATTGTATATGGTTATTTCAATAATGTCAACATTGGAGGAAGATAATGTATACCACAATTAAACAGTTAGATTCCGCACCACTTCTGCTATCACACGTTGTGCGAATTCAGCATGACTGTTTAAATAATACATTATACAAATTAAATAACCGAAATGCTCTTATAGTATAAATTTATATTGGAAATAAAGTTATTTTCTAATTAAAATAAATAACAATTGGGAAGGGAAGGGGTCAGAGATTTGTTACCTCCCTAATCCAAATCAAAGTCAAAACTATCATGTAAGTCTAAAAACATAACATGATTGGCCATATTATACCTATATTAAAAACACTTTAAGAAAATTGTTGACTCCCGCCATAGTTTTAAGTGTATATCTCATTTAATCTTCGGTATACGACAAGTGTATATAACAAAAGTTACTTTAAATAACAAACAAAAAACAATATTTCTTTATGTATCAATTGTCAAAAAACTAATAGGAAACAAAATATCCCGGTTTTTCATTTCAGGATTCCCTTACAACACCCACTCCTGCTCATTTCTAGTAATGTTGGTACAGCTTATAATCCTGGTGGAGTTATTACAAATTCACATTCCGAATTTTGTTTAGTTTGGTTCAGTCTTTTGTGTCCAATAAAATTATTGACTCTTGCTATAGTTTCTACCATTTATCTCATTTATATTTTGGTATACGACAAATGTTTATATTACAAAAGTTACTTTAAATAACAAAGTAATCAACTTTTGATATGTGCATCTTTGTCGAAAAACCAATAAGAAATTAAATATCAGAATTTTTCATTTCAGGCCTCCCTTAAAACCTCCTCTCCTGTTTGTTTCAAAGAATATTAATATAGCCTATAGTCTAAGTTTGGTTAATAGTAATATACATACCAAGTTTCATAAAATTCAGTTCAGCCATTTATGCATGAAAAGGTAACAAACATATAAACAAGCAGACACCAAAGCTACAAATTGCAGATCTCGTGTCCCAGCTTATAAATCCATCAGTTTGAAGTTGCTTCTCTGTCAAATCTATATATCTTTCTTCAGAGAACTATATGGTTTTCCTAGGTGAGATTCAATGTTTTCCTGCTATATATCCCTGTTGGGCTAATACTCACTTTACCGCTGCTTTCAAAATGTTGTACTGTGCTTCACCACTAACTTTCCATTCATTAGCCACTGCTTTTAAATGTAATTAATTGTAATAGGTATTTAATTATTTCACTCCCTGGAAAATTTCTAATGTATTATTGTTTATCTAATTTTCTAATTTCATAGTGTTTGAATTAAATTACTTTTTATTTTAATCTCACAAATTTAATATGAGTGCTTAAAATCTAAGAGGCCTGCTACAAGACTTTCGTGGAAGGTCAAGTGCTAAGCTTGACACACGCATTCCCTGCCTTAATGTAGTCGTATTAAATACCAAAGATTGTTCTTTGTTCAAGTAATTGCTTCACTTGAATGAGCTGAATAGATGCTGGAGGGAACAACTAGAAGTTGAACCTCAAATCCCGGTAACTCCTCAGCTAAATAAAATTTCGTGGACTATCCCTGGAATTAAACTTAATACCTCTAGTACAGTATATAGTGTTACCCACAAAAGTGAAACATCTTTTAAATTAAGATAACTGCAATTGTATTAATCTGTCCATTTTATCTCAACAGTCTAGATAGTTTAAGTTTTTAAATTATGAGGAAGTGTGATTTGAGCTTTATACTTATTTCCTTGTGTACTTCATCAGCTCTCTAACAGCTGGAGCTTTTCAAATATGAAAATTAATGGGAATCAGACCTGAAAGCATCACAGAAGAGTTAAGAGAAACACTCATCTTTGAAATGTTTGATAATATGATTCAGTACTTTTATTTATTCAATATATGTGCAAAGCTAATGAAACTTTCTAAGAGCCGTTCATTGCCTTTGTTTTAAAATGAAAAATGAAGCCCTTAAATTATTGAGTATGTAATACATATAGAAACATTTGCAATTTAAATTACAATTGTTTTAATAACCTTGGGAAGTATTAATAAGTTCAATCTCCATTGAGTACTTGGGAGTTATTCACATTCCTGAAGAAACCTTTTATTTGCTTACTACAGATACCTGAAAAACTTTGTACAACCAAAACATTCTTCTAGACGACAAGGTCATTTTTGCACCAAATGAAAAAAATAAACATGTTTAGTCAAATTCAAAAGCATTTGATGTCTATAAAAATAATACGCCACACAAATATCATTTCCATGTTAAAATGAAGCTTTTGTAGCTAGTGAAACTTTCAAGGACAGTGTAGAACCATTCCAACATATTTTTGATTTTCTTATTAACTCTTGACATGCGATTTTTTTTTTAAAATAAAAAAAAGGAATAAGAATTTCACAATTAAGTTTAATAAGATCATTGGCCAAAGTCAGAAATACTTGTAGCTTCTGGGATGCCATACAGAGCCACCACATTAGGCTTCTATCTGGAGAATCTGAGATTGAATAATTTCTGATGCATTTTCTCTAGCAGATAAATCAGCAGACACTGTTCCAGTATGTTTATTCCTCTCCTGGATGGCTTTTCAATAACATGAAATAGTGGAGCATTTAGTAAACATTTGAATGTAGTGGGAAAACAATATGGAGAGCCTTTATTTGCAAGGAAATTCATGTGAAAATGGTCTTTAGGGATTTAAGGCAAAGAGCTTACTTTTAAATAAGAAAAGACAGGGCAACTTTAGCAGACTTCCCTTAACTGAAGTCAGCTATTGAGGATGTAGTCATATTGCAAGATTTTTTTTTCTTTTTGTTTTTTTTTTTTTCAGAGAGGTTTCTTGAAATGCCAATCTACTGTATCTAGTATGTATAAATACGTCTCACACACGCACAAACACACACACATTTTATATATATATATATATATATATATATATATATATATATATATATATATATATATATATATAAACTGTCTATCCCACAATTTTTCCTTGATCTTTATCAAACATGGTATTTAAAAATTCAAGTACCAGGAGTTAATATAATAAATCGAACCAAGAGAAGTTAAGGTAAAATAAAGAATGGGTAAATATAAAGTCCTAAATATCTGTAATGAGGTGTAGCACCAAAAAAATGTTATAAAGTACTCTTGTTATTAAGTGATGCCCTACAAACACATGATAAAATTTGTTAATAATATAACTGCTTATTGGTTATAAGACATAAGTATGAGTGGGGGTTTACTGAAGGCTGAAAACTAAAAAAATCCTAATACCACCCCTAATATCTTTGTTAGTATTCAATGTAGAGAAAATATGTATTCAAAAATACTTATACTTAATTAACTTTACAACATGATTGGCTCTATAAAATTTTTGATCTGACGTATAATAACAGAGATATTTTGAATTGTCAAAATTAACCCACTGGTCCGATTTCAGCCATTAACGAACTTGATCTTTAATTTTGCATGAAATGCTTATATATCGAGTTTTGGTAAGTCAAAAATTGTGACTGCTAGAGTGTAACTGATAAGTATATATATAATTTTGAACAGACCTCATTTTTGTCGTCTACTACGTAGGATTGAAGGACATTTGAGGAATTTTTTCAAAAATTGTGTCATGAGTACAACCTCCATTGATGACTTCCCTTAAGGGAAATCTGCCAAACAGTAATAAGTTAAAAGAATAGAAAAGAAAAAAAAAAAGAGAGGGAAAGAAATCATAAGGAGTTATAAAAGTTACCCGCAGATTAAAAAAAAAGCATTACAATAAAAGAGTCCTGCAAAATGCGTTGTATTTGCTATGCAGTCTGTGTGTGGAGAATTAAGTAAATATTCTGCTTGGTCGAGAGCCATAGTGTATAACTAGTCATGAGTAGCTTTTGTGAAAGAGGTTGGTCTATAACCATTGTTAATAAGGACACACTTTAGTAATGAGACATACTTTTCCCTTAAGGGAAATCAGCTATTGAGGTCATACTCATGACGCGATTTTCGAAATTTTTCTTCAAATGTCCATCGATCCTATAATTTTTCTTCAAGTGTTTGATAATATGATTCAGAACTTTTATTTATTCAATTTATGTGCAAAGCTAATGAAACTTACTAATTTTTTTCTTAACTAACACAAAAATGAAGAAGTTGAGAAAAAATGACATCAACTAAGTATTGGGTTACATAAATTAGCAGAGTTCTCTTAAGGGAAATCAGCTATTGGGGTCGTACTCATGACGCGATTTTCACAATTATTCTTTAAATGTCCATCGATCCTTCCTAGGAGATGAAGAAAATGATTCCCATTCAAAACTATATATATATATATATATATATATATATATATATATATATATATATATATATTTGTCTGCTACCGCTCTAGTGGTCGCCATACCAGGGGGAAGGGATTTCGAAAATTCTAAATATCTCCATTACTATAGTTCGGGCAAAAAGTGTATGGAATCAGTCTTATTGCAAATTAAATGCACTATGAATATTGTTATATACATTTGTTCTCTATCTTGAATATTAACCGAGATATTTGCATTTTTTCTGATTTCTGCCTTCAGCAAACCCCCATTTTTACTCATGTTACATAAACAATACTTTGTTTTATAATTAACCACTCTATTTGAAACTTAAATGTGTGATATTGTTTTCAAGAGACCTTTATTTATACGAGATACATGCAAATATGTTCTGGTGACCCCCCCCCCCTGTCTTCTTGGACTACTAAAATGTGATTGATTGAGATAAAAATTATGCTGATTCATTATAAATTACAGTACTAGATACAGTAAATAGTTTTCAATAAAATGAATATCTTATATTCTGAAATATTTCAATAATTGTTTTTCTTTCTGGTGAAGGGGTTGTCAAACCTGTTTGTTTACATTTTAGACACTTCCCTTCTGGAAATTATTAAGTTTTACTGATAGATTTCTTATTACCATTTGTATTTATTCACTTAATGCTCATGGTGATGTTGTGTCAGTATGTAAATTTATCTATTGTTAAACTTCAGGAGGGAAATCTGCTTAGTTTACGCAGCCCCTGTGTGACGGACTTTTTTTAACATATTAATGTTTTTTTTAAAGAGTTAGATTGCAAAAATTGTCAAAAAATTAACCTTGTAATAATAAGGCACTTAATGACCTAAATAAAATGAGAAATGAAAATTTGAAAATAAATTTAAAAAAATTTTAAGTTAAACTGTCTTATTGAAAAAAAATGCTGATAACAATTATGAAGGAAATGTACTAAAAGCTAAAAAATAATCCTAAGTACCAGTCATTTTTACCACCCTCTCATCAATCTTTGGCATTGATCAGGCAAATAAATAAAATCGTGGGACATGTGAAATGTCTATCAACAGTCAACCATTCATATGATGGGTGTAGCATAGCCTGAATAAATACGTAAGTAGCATTTATAATCATTTGAATGGTTGATTGTTGATAGAAATTGCACACGCCCCACGATTTTATTTATTTGTCTCGGTAATGTCCTAGATTGAAGAGGAGAATGGTGTAATTGCTAGTGCCTGGGACATAGGATTATTTTTTAGCTTTTAGTATATTTTCTTCATAATTTTTTTTCAATAAAACTGTTCAACCTTATTAAAAAGCTCTGCAACAATGTAAAAATGTATAAAATGGGACTAATAAGCTTATGATAGGTTATATGCTGACTTGATAGCATTGTAAATATATTCAATAAAGTTATTTGAGCTGTGAGAAATGCATCAGTAGCTGACCCTAGCCTTTCTTATGTGGTGGTCACATCATATTTTTATAAATATGTGATAGCTTCTCCTCATTGCTGACATATTTTTTTAATTTTTCCAAGCATCTCGTATGATTTGGTCGTAGGATTTGTCCAAGATTATATCGGCCGCAGGCTTTTCTGTAGGAAAATTCCAGAGCTGTTCTGGAGGAATATCTTCAGGCCTGAGGGGGCTTATTGTTTTTAAGAGACATCACTATTTCCTCTATCTCCCCTTGATCGGATTGTTCAGCTTCCTCAACAGAATCTCCTTTGGGTTGATTCCTTCTCCCAGTAGCCCCCACTTTCCTTGGTTTCGGAGGCTATCCCTGTCATTTATATTTTACCACCTCGATTGCCAGTATTTAGCATAGCAATGAAAATTATATGAATTAGAGCCTGCATCTCCGTTGATTCATACTTTCACAATTTTGTGTGTCTAAAGCTTATTAAAATATAGTAATTTGGTCCTGCATTCAGACTAGCCCATGTTTCTTTTTGTATCTATTTGACAAGAAACCTTCATATCTCTATCCATAGCAAACTCTAGAACAGCCCGATACCAATTATCATTGGTTGGCTCATGTTTGCAGTGCAGTCCAATAGAAGGTCCACAGATCACTTTTTTGCCCGCTGAGCATGAGCTTAGTGTTTACTTTGGTATTTCATAATAGTCCCCGAGAGATAAGTTGCGGGATTCCTCCATTACTTCTCCATTAAAGAATTTTGAACACAATCTTGTTCAAAATGTAATATTCTTCAGTTGTGGTGTTTTAATCTTCAGAGCTAAAAAATTCTATAGGTTTGGTATAGTTGCCAAATGGTTCATGTATATGACCCAAACACAGAGGGAAATGTAAAAATATTATTGCTTTGCCAAACAATACCACCATCATTATGCCTCAGATGATTTCCCGAGTGAAACCGGGTACTTTAGCATATATATATATATATATATATATATATATATATTTATATACATATATATACACGGAGAGAGAGAGAGAGAGATTTATACGTTCGTCTGTGTAATGCTCCAGTGGTCGCAATTTTTGTTTGGTAGTTACCAAACTATTTTAGCATTTTGTACAAAAAATAAAGATCAAGTTCGTTAATGGCTGAAATTGAACAGGGAGGAGGGGGGGTTTGGAGGGCAGAATTTCAAAGATTCAAAATATCAGTTATTATACATCAGATCAAAAAATTGTAATAACCAATCTTATTGCAAATCTAATGTTCTATAAATGTTGTTATGTACTATTTTTTTTTCTTGATTATTCACTGTGGTATAGTGATATGAATTTAGATATAGATCAGTGTGCTTAATGAGAGCGAGCGAGTTGGGGAAAAGGCAAGCTGACTGCTGGCAATGCTCTACTGGAAATGGGAGCGCATTGCATTGCTAGCTTTTAGAGAGTGAAGAGTTTTTGTGATATGCTAGTGCTACAGCTCTGTCTGCTTGCCTTGGCCCCCAGCGGTATGTGTGTTGTAATGTAATGAGGATTAAGTCTTAATGTATGTTGTAGTATATATATATATATAAAATGTAGGTATAGAATTGTTGAGGAGTTAGCCTATATGTATTTATTTTATAAATATATGTTTTGTACTAGCCAACCGTGTGTGTGCCATTTCCGATTAGCCAACATGACATTCACCAAGATATTTGCATTTTTAGTATTTGGCCTTCAGTAAACCCCACTCCTACTGGTGTCATATTAACAATAAGCTGTTATATTATGAAACACCTTATTTGAAGCGTAAATACCAAATATTGTTCTCATTGAACTTTGAGATAAACCCAAATACGTTATGCACATGAGCTTAATCTGCTTAGTTATTGTAGCCCCTTTGTGACAGACTTTTCTCTTATTCTTTGTATTTCTGTTCTAGCCGAATTCCCCTAACCGCCATAACCCATCCTTCATATTTGCACAGACGTTAGGTATAGGTTTCCAATACTGCTCCCAGCTCCATTAGCTCGTCACCTTCAAATGTCATCAATCCTAGGAGTTAACAAAAATGAGGCATATTCAAAATTTTAAATATACTTGTCTTTTAACGGTCTAACAGTCACAATTTTTGTTGGATCATTCCCAAACTCAATATGTAAGCATTTCATGTAAACCTAAAGATCAAGTTTGGCTTATGTCAGATGGTGAGGAAGGGGGAGAAAATCTAAATTTCTCCATTTCAGAGTTAGATTGAAAAATAGTGTATAGTGTATCTTGGTTTAATTTTCTTTAATTGTTGTTCAACACACTTTTTCTCTCTCTTGAATATTATCTGAGGCTTTTGCATTTTCTACTTTTAGTCTTTGCACTTTAACTAAATTTTAAATATATCATGAAATATATTATTTTTGTTTATATCTTATTTCAAGCTTAAAACAAAATTTTGTTTTCAACAAATCTTTAGTAGATGTTATACGTTGTGTGATGACATCATCAATTAATATCTTATTCCTTGACTCAAAAATGTTTATTTGGTCTATACCATACTGGATACTTAACCTTTTCATTCAACACTAAAGATGATGTTTGTTACTAGGATCAGGAATAGTGGGGATTAGAGAGAGGATATTTTGAAAATTTCAAAATATCTCTGTAATTATGAGTTGTATCAAAAAATGTTATAGAGCCAATCTTGTTAATCTATTGATGATCTACATGTGTTGCTCTATACTTTTTTCACAACTCGAATATTAAGCAAGTTACTCATACTTTCTTGTTTTTAGCCTTCAGTCAACCTCCCTTCAACTCGTCCAATTTTTACGTAGAAATAGAGAATATATGGTGAGATAAGATCAGTAGTGTAGGAAAATATAAGATCCCGTTGGAAATCTGCTTATTTTATACAGCTCCTACATGACAGACTTTTCTTGTTGAGAGGGCTCTCTCCAACCTTTTTTTTTTTTTTTTTTAAACCTTTGGTGGGTTTTCTATAGCATCATTACTTTGGAACAATGAAACAATTCATAGCTTTCAAATATAAGACCATTTTAAGACACATAATTATAAGTTGTTTTTTTTCTTTGCTTGTAGAGAATAGAAACATTAGGATTAATCACAATATGCTAAAAGGCAATTAAGGCCAAAAATAAAAATGAAACTTAATTTCTAAATATTATTTTAAATAGAAACAAACTAAAAAAATCTGACGAGATTTCCTTTAAAGAGCTGGTGAGCAAAGAAAGGAGTATTTGTAATAAAGGGGCTCAGATAATTATCAAAAACTCATTTAAGGGTTAGAAAATAATTAATAAATATTAGTATAAAACTCATCCTTACGTTACGGATGTTACAAATTTCAAATATCCCAAAGAATTGAAAATAAATATAATTTAAACAAAATGAAGAGGCAAGAGCACACGTACCTTATCCTTACTTTTGGATGTTGTTGATGTTTGATGTTCTATTTTGAGTTCAAGGTAATATCTTCAGTAGGTTTTCATCTAACAAATGTTACAACTCGGCTACTTATTGTAAACACTAAATAAAGTTGTAATTAATCTTACCTAATTATTCGGTTTTGCAGTAAATATTGACTATAAGCACTTTACATAAGTTTACTCTATAAATTTTATTAACCAAATCAACAATGGTGGCTTTGCCACAGTGCAACTAGCATGTAATTGTATATGCAAAAGAGGTTCAGATTAGCCATGTGTGTTAAGTTGCTGGCCTAAATCTCGCATGGTAAATCTAGAGTGGAGAGTTTGATTCCCATCTAGGCAATAGGAATTTATTTAGTGTCAAACTCATTAAATAAATCTTTAGTCCCACCCTGGCTAGAAAAGGGTGGTAACCTGTAGACGACCTATCCAAATTAAACAAACGTTAATGAATAACAAGTATAAGCAAAATCCATAGAGTAAAATGAATCTTAAGTGAGTGGCCTCCACAGCCCTAAAATTATATTTAAATAATGAAAATTATAGGATCCATTTTTTTTTCCCTCAATATGCCTAACACTAGAATCAGTATTTGTAAATGGTACAGATAATATTGTGTTCCCCATTCAAATACATTTTTTAGTGTCACTTCTGATACTGTTATTTGTTCCATACTGATAGCCTGGAGCTTCCCAGGTTTCTAGGCAAAATGAATCACTTCTCATTTCTCCTCTGTGCCTACAACTTCGATGACAATCATACTGTAATAAGTGCTTGTATTAAATGGAATGATTTATTAAAACTAATTTCCTTATTAATAGGAATATTATTTAAAATACTTATACGTTCTGTAAACTTCCTAAATATCAGGAAGATTGTGTCTTAGGTGTCTATATCTAAATCTAGTATAAGCTACTTATAAGCTGAAAAATTTATATCGCACTTGCATATATCTTATATTACATGTATTATTTATTTATTTTTTTTTTTTTTTTAGTAATACAACTATTGCAAAGAGATCTGATATAAAAGTAAGCACAAACACACCTGTTTCTGGCCGTTCTTTAGAGAAGAAGATATACTATGAGCCGACAGACCTTTCACAGAAAGCGAAGGAGCCCAACATTACACTGGATTCTATTATTACTGAATACCTCACTAATCAGCATGCGCTTTGCAAAAATCCTATGTCCACTTGCCCCCAGTTCACACTTTTTGAGTGAGTAAATGTTTAAACATTGTTTAACCATTTAACCTACAATTTGTAGGTTTTTTTTTTAATATATGTTTTATATTTGGATTTTATTTAAAGTTGTAGTAAAATATTTATTATTAATCAGTATATAACTGCTTGATAATCTTAAAATTGCCTTAATTATCTGCCAATTCTATTCAAAACTTTGTATTATTAAGATTTTGTGGTATTTAAAATAATTCTTGAGGGAGCATTATATTAGGATTCATTATTAATAAGTTAATAATATAATAAAATGGTATGAGCTTGATACATACTTTGTGCCAGAGAATAAAAGTTATAGTAAAGAGGGTCCTTATCCTAGAAATAGATTAGTGAAATTTGAAGGGGTTTATTTCCTCAAAATGTATTAGTGGAATTTTTGAGGTTCGTATTCTACAAATGTACTAGTTGAGCTGTCTTGTACACACAGGCTATTTCTGGTAATTGTTTCCATGAACAGGAAATCCTGATTTCCTCAACACATAAAGTGGTTTCATGTTTTCTTCTGCATCAAAAAATCCAATAATAAAGGCACTAGAATAAAATTTTGTTCATATTTATTAAGGTGTGAGTGTAGAAAATTCCACTAGAGGGCAGAGTTATTAGTCATCCCGCTCTTGCTATTGGACTGGATAAGCTGAAAAGTAATCGGGATTAGCCAGTATGAACCTGTACAGTACAACAGCCCCACTTACATTTTGTAAGTAAAAATTTAGAAAAGAAGGAAAAATATAATTTTAGAGGGTACATATTCTAAAAATATATTAGTAGAAAAATGCATTAGTGAAATTTTGTAACAGCTTTAAATTGATTTTATATTCCACTGAGAATATTCCTTTGAATGATTGATACAATCATTTCTGCAGTGCGTACTAATTGCAATCAATACATTTAAGGCTTATCTTTATATTATTATCTTGTTAATTTACTTTATTAATTTGAGTGTTACATAAAATAATGTGGTGAATTTGAACATTGTTACAGGCCCCATAAATGCCCTGATCCAAAGGCTCGGAATAGAATTCCTACTAATTTTGCCATGAGGCACAGCAGGGGTATTCGTTCTCGGAGATTGGACCAAAGATTGATACACTCCAAGTTTTGCTGTGTTCACATTTTCCGATATGGAGATGATAATGCCTTTTTTACCTGCTGTGACTTTTTTGTAAGTAATCGAGCGTGTGTGCATGTGTAACATGAATTCCATTTTTCTTGGTGTCTGCCTGAATACTTTTAGCAAAGTATCAAGTAATAACCTTATAGCATTCTTTATCATAAAACATGTGGCACATCAAATCTTGTAGATTTGGATATAATGATTGCTAGATTAATAGTTGGAGAGTGGTTTTTGACTATGAGGTGAGAGCCATAGATGAACAAAGCCCTATGATGAACAAAGGCGAATGTGAACTACTGAGCTCCTGTGCAATTATAGTTGAGCTCGTTTCATGAATTAAAATCTGTTCTGAGGTCACATTACATCATTAAAATTTGGATAATGATCTGTTGCTTACATATCTTAAAACTAATCTTGTAATCATTATATTCAGTGTTTAGGACATACCTGGTATCTAAGAGGTGGATATTATCCTGTGCTACTGTTACATCTCAGTTCGCTACCCACCAACCAGAGTTGAGCTCTGTTCCTTGCCTAGTGTCTTGCTCAGTTCTGTTCAAAGTGCAGCATACAGCCAGTATTCTTTTGTGGTGCCAGGACACATGTTTTAATCATTGTTCAATGCTTTGTTTTCTTTAACACACTTCGTCATAATACTCTCGCTAGTTCTTCAGTTCTCAATAAGGCTGAACCTTGAACTTTGGATAGTGAACAGTCTAGCATCCTATCACCTTTTTGCTATAATAATAAATAAATTTAATTTAATTCCAACAACTTATCTTTATTTTCATTGTGATTATAAATATAGAAGAGCTAACAACCCTGAAGTGTCAAATTCATAAATCTTTATAAAAGTACATATTGTTACGTTTATTACAAAATCAGTAATAAACGTTGTTTATTAGAGTTCTTTTGGATTGCAAAATCAAACACACGCAAGTTTCAGAGTTTTTATCACTGCACAATTTATTTAACAAGGCACTATACACTTGGTTAATTATACTACTACAGTATGCACTGATTCACTGTTCTTATTACACAGTCCAATAACTCACTCACGATCACTGAAGTTCACAAAAACACGGCACAGCAGTGTCGTAAGCATGGCACTATAGTGTTATTTACATAAAAACGGCACAACCCAGTTCTTCCTCATAAAAGACTACTGCACTACAACTAAAATGCTCTGTTTACTAAAGCCGCACGGAACACAATGTTGATCACTTGAAGAGAGCTGAGAACAAATTAACTAACTCGAGGCGGGCTGAGCCCCTTATAATATAGCTTGTCAGAAAACATTAAACAGAATGCTGAGAAGGGACTAGGCATGTTGCCAGCCCTATTAGACACTTCGGGCACCAATAGTCCTTCATCGGTCGACTCCTTTCATCTCCTTTGTACTTCTTAAATATGTGATTAGCCCTATTTAATTTTTCATATACTTAATTTTCACAACAATATTAATAAAGTGAGCTTAATTTGACTGATAATATCTATTATATTTTGTTTACACTAATATATAAAAACCTGAAATTTAATGCAAATTTTGTTATGGTCCAGATCATTTTCTTGTCTTTCTGTCCACCTGTTTGTTATCACTTAAAAACAGAAAGTGTAAAGAACAAATTGTGATTATAAAACAATTTTCGGTTGTAAAAACAGTATTTAAATTTATGAATTCCAATTTTTGACTTTCAAATTCCGGTCCCCAAATTGCATTCGTTTCATAGAAACAGTTCCATATAATTGAGTTTTGTTTATATATTAAGGGAATCATATTTTCAATGCGCGGTATTTTTCTTTACTACCACTTTCCGGAGTGGAGGTTCTCTTTGACGTTAAAGCATAAGTTCTACAAGATCGTGCTTTATTCGATTTTATCAGAAAAACACAAAGAAGAAATTGTGTTTAGAATATATTTTTTGCTCCTAACACATTGTTTATATTTAATTTTTACTTTTGACTTGTGGTCACCACCTCATACATACCCTACGGTATTTCAGCAAATTGCCATTACAGGATTTTATCATATTTTTCTCTGCTGTTTCTAACATGGAATCATTATATTTGATGGGGAATACTATTTGAACCCATGAATGGCATTCCAAGTTTCATGCTTAAAACTATAATATGACTGATTTGATGAAAACAATGGAATTATTTAGTGCTTATTTTATTATTATTTATTAACACGTTCAGGATGGACTTCAAAAATGTGGTCTATCCACAAGGACGGCACGGGGTCAATTGACCCCGTGGTGCAACTATCCACAAGGACGGCACGGGGTCAATCGACCCCGTACTTATGTCCCCTTTTAATTCGCTACTACACCTCGAAAAATGAACTAAATTGCTATATTCAAACATTTTTTTACTCTTTGGACATCAAAAAATATATGGCAGTCGCAGGCCGTGTTTTCATCAATTTTTTGTTACGTGACTTAGAAATGAATATTTACCTTACTTTTTTCACCTTGTTGGGAACTGTTTTTCTCCTTTGTGTGATAGTTTTGGTGATCAACAAAGGATTTTAATTTTTTTTTATACTTTAAAATGGGTGAATATGAATTAAACTTAAATTACGACACATTAGAATCAAAATTTATTAGTTTATAAAGATAAAATTACAAAACGAGAAAAACAAACTAGGAACTAGGAGTTTAAGCAAATAATTGGAAAATAAACATAATAAAGAAAAAATATGAATAAACAAATAATTATTTTGTAATTAACAATTCTTCATTATCACAATGGTTAGGACATAGATTTATGGCAGTTGTTGAAGCATTGTAGACAAAGTGACTTCATGTTGCACTCTTCACAATACGTTATAACTTTTTTGTCTAATTCTTTAAAAGACAATGTTTTTCTTAAGTTTTCGAAACACCCGAAACACTTTTTTAATAAAGCTAAATCCACTAATTGTCGACCACGTGATTTGCTCATTATACAGATTAATGTTTCGAAACGACAGCAATAAGTAAACTGAAATGGGAGGGATGCGTTCTGTCATTTATATAAGCCTTTGTAAATAACAGAACAAACGGTTCAGAGGAAAAGCACGGGAAATAACACGGGGCTCTATGAGCTCGTGCCGGACTAGAACCCAAATACCACTCTCCAGCCGGCACGGGGTCATAAAGCCCCGTGCATTTTTTCAATGATATACAACGTATTTTTTGGATTTGAAATGCATAAACGTACTATTTTTAATTATATTTACTAGTACAAAGCAAAAACAGTCAAAGTATTTTTTGAACATTTTCTTCAAAACCGACCCGTCCTGGGAGACAGTTACGTACGGGGTCAATTGACCCCGTGCCGTCCTTAACGTGTTAATGTCCGCTTTTTGCTACTACGTCTATTACACTGGGACAGGTTATCTACAGGTTACCGCCCTTTTCTAGCCAGGGTGGGCCTAAGGAGTTTATTTAATGAGTTTGTCTCGAAATTAATAGTGCTTATGTTAATTCACATTCACATTTTGTCAGAAAACCATATTATTTCAATTAATTTAAAGGGCTCTGCTTAGCCATGTGAGTTAAGGTGTTAGTCTTAATGCACTTGGTAAGCCTAGAGTTGTGGGTTCACTTCCCATATGAGAAAAAGGAATGCAGCTCTTTAAATACACTTTTTTTTTACCCCGATTAGAAAAGGGTGGTAATCTGTAGGTAATCCAACCTGATTAGTCGTAGTAGCATGGAGTGGGCATTAATAAATAACAACAGAAAATAATTTACAGATATTTGAGATGAATCGGAAACTGAGTAAGGGTATTAGTTTCTATTTCTGGGTTAAGGTATCACAAGAGTATAATGCATATAATTTATTATTTTATCATTAGTCATGATATATATTCAATCATACAGCTAACATTTATTTATTTTCAGGGAAATGATAAGTATGTGATAATTGGATCACATCAAGGAGAAGTGAAATTGTTTAATCTTCAAAGTGGCTCTGTAAGTTTTTTTTAAATATGTATTCTCAACCTTTTGTATTATTTAGTTTCAAGATTTCTGTATTTATTTCAATTATATTTATTTTATTATCCCCCTGCCACTCACAAATCTAGGAATACATAATGCTCAGAAATTTCTTAGATACATTTCAGTTATTCTTTTTACTTCCTTGTAATGTAGTCGCAAACATTTTTTTTTTTTACATTTCAGCAGAATTATTTGTTTTGACCTTCCCTGAACCTGTTTTGGCTAGTTCAAAAATGACATCTAAACTTATGTACAACACACCATGTAGTCTTATAACTCAAAAACAATTAGGCATAAAATGTAGAAATTTCATATTTAGGACTGTCGTACCATCTAGTTGTGTGCCTCTCCTTTTGAGCAGGGAATAGAAAGTTGCAAATGTTTTACATATATATTAAAAATACGACAAATTTATATAAAACCTCTTTTGTTTTATCACAAAAAGATGTATAAATCATGTGTTTAGCATTGTTTTAGCAGATTTCCCTCAGGGGAAATCAGCTATTGAGGTTGTACTCATGACGGAATTTTCGACATTTTTCTTCAAATGTCCATCGATCCTACCTAGTAGATGACGAAAATGAGGTCCGTTCAAAACTGTATATATATATATATATATATATATATATATATATATATATATATATATATATATATATGCCTGTTACCGCTCTAGCGGTCGCAATTTTTGTTTGATCGTTACCAAACTCAATATTTAGTCGTTTTATGTAAAAAGAAAGATCAAGTTCGTTAATGGCTGAAATCGGACCAGTGGGAGGGGAGGATTTTCTAAATTTTGAAATATTTCCGTTACTATACGTCAGATCAAATAATTGTATAGAATCAATCTTATTGCAAATTAAATTTACTATAAATATTGTTATATACATTTATTCCCTATCTTGAATATTAACCGAGATATTTGCAATTTTATGAAATCGGGATGGATAACAGATGAAAGTGTTTCCCGCCAAAAGCTAGGTCGGCCGTTTTCTTAACTCTTCGGGACTCATGAAATTTCTCTATTGTAAAACTACACGTGGGAAATCTGCTTAGTTTACGCAGCCCCTGCGTGACGGACTTTTTTTGATTAGCTAGGATATACTTTTCTTTTGTTTACTGGTTTAACCATAAAAAATGAAATCCTTTGTCCCACCATGGTGATAACCATCCCAATTAACCATAGTAGCACAAAATGTGGACGTTAATAAATAACAATAAATTATGTTCTAATGCATTTGGAACAGAGATATCTTATATTACTTCTAAATGAAATAATTTAAAATGAAGTGCAAGTAAACATTTTGTTTATTTAATTTAATGGGAACACAAGGTGGTGCACATATCAGATTGTTTTCAGTCTATTATTCAAAAGGAGTTGATACTAACCTTTAGATGGTTATTTCAAAAGACCATTATTGAAAAAAATTAATAAAAACGAAAAAATGATATTTCAAGCTTAATGATGTTACTTTGTTGGGGTTAATATAATTTCATGGATGGTTGTCGGGTCTTTTTGATAATTGGGAAGTTCTATAATGAAGTTTATCTTCCTAAAATCTTGTGAATATGAAAGTGCCACTGTGAATTTTAAATTCGATTCATAAAGACTAAAGTGCACATTTGCTCCTTAACACTGATTTTTTTTAATAATCCCCATTTCCATTGATATAAAAGATGATGATGGCAAGCTGAGAGTTTCTGAAAATAAGTTCTTGGGTAGTAGAAGGTGAGACTAGACTCACTGCAAGGGGGAAAGATGAAATACATTATAAAGTGTTTAGTAAATTCAGTATTAAGGAGGCACTGAATGAACTAAATAGAATGAGAAATTAAATTAAAAACTTGAAAATAAAATAAGTAAAAAAATTGTTTTAAGTTAAACTGTTTTATTGAAAAAAATACAGATAAAAATTATGAAGAAAATTTACTAAGAGCTAAAAAATAATCCCAGGTACCAGTCATCACACTCCTCATCAGTCTAGGGCATTGATCAGCCAAATAAATAAAATCGTGGGGCTTGTGCAATCTGAATTAATACGTAAATATCATTTATAATCATATGTATGGTTGACTGCTGATAGAAATTTCACACACCCCACGATTTTATTTATTTGCCTGATCAATGCCTTCGATTGATGAGGAGAGTGGTGTGATGACTGGTACCTAGGACCTAGTATTACTTTTTAGCTTTTAGAACTTTTTCTTCATAATTTTTATCTGCATTTTTTTAATATAACCGTTTAACTTAAAATTTTGTTTTACTTATTTTATTTTTAGGCCGACTCCAAATACAGGGTGTCATATGGAGAGTTCCCTTAGAGAGTATGGTTAGAGTAGATAGCATGTAGCTCGAAAGGCCGAGTACTGGACTATTTATCCACTCCTCTCCTGATTTTCAATTTTTTTTCTCTCAAATAAAAAATGATTTAATTATTTACTGACTACATATATTGTCCTAAAAATCAATTTAAATGCAGGTTTTAACATCGTTTACTCAGTCAAATATTCCTAATTCTGAAAATAAGAGCCAACATTTTTGTATCAGGTTTAGAAGTGATATTGTTTATTTCCTCAAGAATTTTCCATTTTAGGGCATATCGCATACAACTTATTTATCAGCTGGGGAAAGACATAAAAAGCACAGAATCTTCTCTAGAATGACTTTATTTAAATTTTTTCCACACAGAACAGTACATTTTAAAAAAAGAAATTTGAGATTTTTTTATTCATATAATATAACATTTCATATAATTTTCAGGAAATTTCAGCCCATCAGTGTCATGAATCATACATATCTCAGGTCCAATGTTCTCGTTTTAGCAGCTTGTTAATAACATCTTCAACCTGGAGGAGGCCATTGTCAGCATGTTGGAACTTAAAGCATATGACCTTTGAAAACATGTAAAGTATTAAATATTTTTTTCTAACTAATTAAGAATTATTGGTACATGTAAATGTAATTGCTGGACATCTTTCTTTCTGAAGTTTTCTCTATATCTTGTATTTTTAAATATTCTCGTTTTTGCGGGGAGGGGTTAAGTTTTTTCCTTCACAAAATACTGTAGTATTGGTAAAAAATGCTAGGCTCCTCTTTTTAAATCTAAATCAATCAATGCTTTTCAAACTCTGTAATATTGATTCAGGTTGGATATTGGAAGTCATTATTTTTTCCCTATTTTCATTTTTTAGGCAGTGATAAACAAATGTTGGGGGAAAATTGAAGTCCACAGTAGCATTTTTAGAAAGTTTTTTACTTGTTCCTTCGAATGATGTTAGATATATTGAGCCGAGATTATTTTTAATTCTAAGCAAGAAATCTTTTAAGTTGTTGCGATTTCTGCATTTCATGTGCAAAAGCATGTGGAGGGGAGTCTATATTTGCAGAAATTTGATAGCTTCTCTGCGTACTATGCCTGTTAAGAATAAAATCCTGATGTTTTCCACCTAATGGAAAATTACTTGTGGTGCTGGTTATCCATCCAGTCAGAAAATCTAGTTTTACCATTTTGTGGGGTAGGTTTCCACTAAAACGTACATATATATGAATGTGTAAATATTTTTATATTTTACTTTTAATTATATAGTTTATCAAAACCAGTAGCAGAAAGATAACATTCATTTCCTCATTTAAAAGAGAATTTTGTTGTCGAAATATGACCTCAGTCCAATCTTTATTGAAGGAAAAAATGTCAGAAATGGGCAAACTATGAATGATAGAATGAGCAAATGATGAAAAACAAAGAAATAAGGTTTTTTTTTTTCACTCTACATGTTTCACGTCCCCTATGACACCTCTTCAGGAGTTGTACATATTATAGAATGGCTCATTCTTACTACCATGGTAGTCATGTCAAGACTTGATCAGACCACTAGATTTCATTGTGTTTCATCATATGCCCCTTCCATCATTCAACAGGGAGATCACCAACACAATTAGTTCTTATCTAGAATCTTTGTGTTTGATGTGTTAATGTTTATAGTGTTGAAAATTAAAATGTAAGAATATAGCAATAAAGCATTTTTACTCGACAAGACTTGTTTCGAATAGTCATACCTTGTATTTGAAACATGGCATAAAAATGACTAATTAATTTAATTAGTTTTTACATTTTTCTCAGGTTTACAATGGAGGATGAAGATAATGCTGAATTTAGCAAGTTAAATGGAGAACGTATTATCGGAACCAAGGGTTCTACGGCAACAGTAAGTTCAAAAAATAATATGAATTTTATATTAATGAAACCCTTAAGAATCTGCTCATCAGGTGAGAGAAGAATTTCATACAAATTCCTACCCAATTTAGGTTTAAAAGGGAAAAGATAAATTTTTAAAGATAATTATAAAGAGATAATAAGTTAATTCAAGTTCGACATCTTCTGGTTTTTGCTTTCTTCAACCAAGTGGCAAACATATTTTAATCACAAAAACATTGGTTTTAAGATTTCTTTGGAATACAATTTTAAACATATATGTACATACATATCTTGCATAGCTCAAAACCGATTAGTCTTAGACTGGTGAAATTTCATATTTAGGGCTGTTTTAACAGCTATTTCTGCACCTTCCTTTTTTATGAAAATAGGCTTAGGTAAGGGGGATTTAAAAGGGGGGGGGGTGAAAAATTGCAAAATTCTCTGTACCTAATATAGATACAAAATTTTCACTTTCAATGAAGCAGTTGAAAATGAGTATAGCAAAATATACTGTTGATTTAATTTGTTAGGAGTGCAAGGAAGTCATGTAGTGTCCAAATATCAGATTTTTACCTTCTATAAGGTTTTAGAGTAGAGTGTGATATTGCAAGTGGAAGCCCTCCCCGTGTATTAGAGGTGTTGGGCTCAACACTGGCAAGTGCTATCTTTCTTTTATTCTATTGATTTGAAACCGTACTAGACTTTCCCTGCTCGACACCATCAGGCAATTGAATAAAGAAGTTACAATCTTTGCTCTTTATAGCTGGCAGTCATGGCTTTAAGAACAGTTTTTTTTTGCCAAATAATATATCCATTAAACCTTAACCCCTTGCAGCTGATGGACTCTTCAGGAAAATTAGTTCTGAAGAGACCTTATAGTATACTAATTAGAATTCTAGGTAGTTGTTTACTACACTTTTCACAAAATAGGCAATGGCTTTTTTTTTTTTTACATTAGGAGCCCTGTTCTAAGAGCCCCAACCTTATCCCTGGGGACAATTTATAACTCAGATTACCCCAAAACAAGAGTGATACTTTATTTTATCTAAAGATATGAAAGAATACCGTTTTACGACTTCTGTCTTAAATATTTTAAGGATTTCCAAAAACTAACATTTAATTGTAATATCTGCATTCACTGCTTCTACTGTGAATTGTATACCAAATTAACAATAGAGGTAAATTCCTTATCTCAGTTTTTAGGCAATAGATTTTTTACATTGCCCATCATTTTAATGTGTCGGTGTTATCAGCTGAGAGGGGTGGTACATCTCAATTATTATTTATAAGGTCAACTCTTTTTATAGTAGTATATTACTCCTGAAGAGGCATCATAGAAGACGTGAAACATGTTGAGTAAAATAAATCAGTGGAGACAGTTCACGTGCTTTTCATCTATTGGCCTTTGGCCATTTCTCCTGCAACGAAGATGGCACACTGTTGATCTCCTCTCACCTTATATTTCTAAATAAAAATCCCATGAATTACTGAAGGCATAAAAAAGAAATTACAAATAACTCACTTAGTATTTGAGACAATGTATAGAACAACAATTGTAAACTATCAGTAATTGTAACAAGATTGATCCTATAACCAACCCTCTAGTTCCTCTAACCTCCCCCTACTCCTGGTCCATTTTCGGCCATTAATGGCTATAACTTTAGAGCTCAATGAAACAGTTAAATATTGAGTAGGGCATAAATCAAATAAACACTTTCAAGTTAAGAACTTAAACTCTTAATTAATGGCATCATCTCAAAATATATTTGCATGTATCTCCAAGGCCAGTCAATTTTTAAAATGTAATCTTAACATTTCTTTTAGTTTTTGCCTGTACATCTAACTGTTACACATCTTTATTTTTGGAAAGAGTTACAACAATTTTGTATAAATATTTTTTCTTTACTTTACAGATATACGATGTGAATACTGGAAGACTGATTAGCACATTGACTCCAGCACTGTCGAACCAGTACACAAAAAATAAAGCCACCTTTTCACCAACAGATGAATTAGTACTCTCAGATGGAGTCCTATGGGATGTGAATGCTGGGAAAGAAATTCATAAGTTTGACAAACTAAATCAAACTCTAAGCGGTGTATTTCATCCCAATGGATTAGAAGTAAGTCGGCTTTATTAGTATAACCCTAGCTGTGTAGTGCTTTAGTCTGTGCGTGCATATATGAGTGAGTGCTTGCGTGTGTCTGTCTGTCTGTCTGTCTCTCTCTCTCTCTCTCTCTCTCTCTCTCTCTCTCTCTCTCTCTCTCTCTCTCTCTCTCTCTCTCTCTCTCTCCCTCTCTCTCTCTCCCTCTCCTTCTCCCTCTCTCTCTCCCTCTCCCTCTCCCTCTCCCTCTCATCTGACAGTTGGCAACAGGCAAATTTGAAAAAGAAATGGCTACAAAAATCAGCTAGTTCTTATTCATTTGAGGGGAGGGGGGAGAGAAAGAAAGAGACAGTAAAATCTACTTTCTAAAATTTGACAGATGATATATAACAAAGGAGTGATGACCAATTTTGTTCCTCTCATAGATCATAAATATCCTCACTCCACCTCCATCTCTCTCTCGTGATGTGATACAATGTTGTTGTAAACTTCCACAGCCCTTCCCATGATTATCCTAGCAATTATTATTAGCCTATAAATTACAGACTATAGTAGTTAAATGTTAATTAGTCTTTTAATTATTTACTTGAAATGTATTGTGTATGGTTATTTGTATTGTTTTTTAGATAGTTTCCAATACTGAAGTGTGGGATCTTCGAACATTCCACTTGTTGAGGACAGTGCCAGCCCTCGATCAATCAGAAGTTATTTTCTCTCCACCTGGATATACTATTTACTCTGTTACCGTCGAAAGAGAAATGGAAGATGATTCTACCTTTGAGAATTCTTTTAAAACTCTTGATGCGTATGATTATTCTAGTATAGGTATGCATTTTCTTACCTACCCATATTAATTACAGTAAGGATAACTATAGACTGAAAATTAAAACATCAGTTACACAGGGTCTGTATAAACTAAGCAGGTTTCCCATGTTTTGGAATAATACACTTATACCTTATCTCACAATCTATTCTCTATTACTCCCACAGAAGAGTTAAAATATAAGCTGGACATGAGATGTTCAGTTGCTGAGTTACTCAAAGTAAAATTCGATGAGTAGAAGAGAGGTTTTAGATCATAATATGCATGGTGACTAAATTCATTCCCAAAATGAATATTCTAATTAGTGGCCGGAAGTCGGAGGTAATCAAATTGGAATTCATAAATCCGGCTTTAGGACCAGAACCAAAATTCTAAACACAATTATTATTATTATTATTATTTATTAACGTCCACTTTTTGCAACTTAGGCTAATCGGGACGGGTTATCTACAGGTTACCACCCTTTTCTAGCCAGGGTGGGATTTTAGGACGTTATTTAATGAATTTTGTCACTAAATAATTTCCTTTGCCCAGGCGAGAATCGAGAACACAATTGGTTTTTTTTTCATTTTTAACCAATATTAAGAAAGATATTTGCAAATATTTGTTTTGACGTCAGAGTAAATCTCTGAGGTTGGTGGTAATGTATAAAATAGTAGTATTCGTTTCATTAATTCATATACAAAATATTTCTTTATTAAACCTTTCCTTGTGCGCAAGGAAAGAGTTAAGACATCTTAGAACCCAAATAAAGACATTTGCATCTGATCGACATCTGGAAGTCTGAACTCAAAATTTTGAGATTTTCTTGATAAAACCAGTGCTTAAAACATAGACAGATATGTTTTTTTGACATGTTTTTTTGACGTAAAAGGAAACCTCTTGCTCTTAATTGGAAATTTGAATTATTATATAGCCTATGTTGCTCCTCGGGATACAGTAATTATAATATTTTACTCATAAAACATGGAATGGCTTTTAGGCGGGTAGGCAGATAGATAAGATTTTATATTTTGATGACATTGTTATTAGAATTATCTTAAAACATTTATCCCTGACGAATTTAAATAGAAAATTAGACAAAACTTAAGTTTTTTTTTATATAGATTATAAATAATGCAGATTTACCTATAAATATCATTTTAATAAATAGTGTAGCTGTGTGCGTGCATGTTGCTGGTTAGATGCGACTAACATTTGATAGTGGTGGAAGAACAAAACTTATTATCTATTATGATATATTGACCTTTCCAATGCTGTCATTGGATTAAACTTTGAAACAGTCCGTTCATTATAATTGCAGCAACCATCGATGTGAAGAAGAGTATTTACGACCTTGCGTGCAATAGGAGGGACACACAGATAGCCCTCGTCGAGAACCAAGGCATGTTCGACAGTGTTCAGGAGTCAATTGTCAAAATCTATGATGTAGGAAGGTCACGTACAACCGATGATGAACCTGTAAGTGACTTTTATAATAAGTCCTCTATGAAAAACATATATATATTTAGTCAGTTGTACTTTTTTTTTTTCTTTTTGTTCAATAGGAGGATGATGATGATGAAGACGATGAGGATGATATGGATGATGGCAGTGATGGGTCCAATAGTGAAGACGACCAAAATGGTAATTTTATCATGTTCTTCATAACAAAGGTGGGGTTGTTGAATAATATCACTTGCATCCAATTTGGTGTTTCAACTCAGATCCAAAGGATGTGCTATATTAACTTTATTCGGTTGTTGCTGTGATGTCTACTTTCACTGTGAACACCATCTTGGCTTATTTATAGTATATATGTATGCATTGGAGTTTGTCTATTGGAATTACAGCATAATGCTTATGTTTCTATTATTTCATTTGAATGTGTGGAGAGGGAGGAGTGGTGTAATGGAAAGTACATTAGATAGCCCATTCTAAAGGCGCCCTGCTTGAGGCTAGTGATTTCACGCTATTTCATTTACCAGTGATTTGCCAGCTATACATCTCCCTCTGCATTATAAAGGAATTGAGTGGCTACTTAAATAAAGTCAAAGTAATCTTTGGTCTGTTTGATTAAAACCTAGAGTGATACACAGTTTTTTCATTCACTCTATACAAAAGCCATATTACTTTTTGAAAAGGTTTTTTGTAGCATTAAGCGTAACCTTCATTTCAATATGAATCAAATTACTTTCACAGATTCGTTGATAGTAAAAACTCACACAAACATTTGAATATTTCACACTGAGAAATTAGATGAATATGAAAGAGAAATATCTGCAGATTCGTTACATAGCCACTGTGTTCATGCTTTCTAACAATGATTTCAACAAATTAAACAATTCTGACATTTCAAATGTTCCAACCCAATACTATTATTATTATTTATTAATGTTCAATTTTTTTTGCTACTATGCCTAATTGGAATAGGTTTCCTATAGGTTACCACCCTTTTCTAGCTAGGATGAACTAAGGATTTTATTTAATGAGTCCGTCACTAAATAAATTCCAATTGCCCAGCCGGGAATCGGAACTCACCTCTCTAGGTTTGCCATATGAGATTAAAGCCAATGCTTTAACTCACAAAGTTAATCTGAGTCCCAAACCCAATACTAATTCTTGTTTTCTAATACATTCTAAACTTATTTTTTCCATTAATCTTTTCTAAAATATTATTTCTTCCCTCTGTTTATAGGTACAATAGAAATGCTTGAAGACCCTTTGGGAGGAGAGGATCTGTCCGATGATGGAGGGCAGGAGAACAGTAATGACGATGATGATGATGATGAAGATGATGATTTTGACATGGAGATAGGTCTTGAATTACCTACTGTAGACTTTTACGATAGTGATTCTGACTCGTCAAACAGTACTTAGTTGCTAATTGTAAGTTGAAATTTCAGAGTTATGGATTATTAGCTGTGTGTCACTCCGTTAAACAGAAATGATATAAATATTACATCACCTTAAACAGGGAATACTATCTCCCTTCTAAAAATAGCTAAAATAAAATATCTGATCAGTCATCTTAATTATAGACATTATTTGGTTAGTTTTTCCTTTTAGGAATCAAGAGATTAATCATCAGATGATTAAATTCGCATTACATTAAATCATATCTTCTATTTTTTGTCCTTTCACCACGTTTAAAAAAAAAAAAAAAAAAAGAATAAAGCAGTTGAGTAATGGCAGCTAACCAAGCAACATCTCAGTTATTCCTAGTTTAATTAATTTCAACTTTGAGTCGCACCTCTGGTTGCTATACAGCCTTGAACAGATGTGCAAAAGTGGTAAATATTGAAAAATTTACATTTTGACTTCAGACTAATCCCTATCCCACTCAAAACAAAATAAAAAACTTTAGCTTTTTATATTTCAAGAAACATAGAGTTCCATATCTGCTATTAAACAAAAATCTATATGTTCGCCGGCTCCATTGATAGGTTATAACTTCCATAATGCTAGGTACATTAATATGCCATTTTATTTTGTAGATCTCAATTTATTCATTAAATAGACCGATAAATCAGTTCTTTTTAAATTAAAAAAATTACCAAAATGAGGAAAGTCGTATCTCTTCATATCCAAGAACAATTGTATTTCGCTTTTTAAGTTGTATACTCTTTTTAGCATTGAACCTCTACTAAGCCAACGTACTTCGGTATTGAAAACCACGTCGCCATATTCAGTTCCTAAAGATTTCAGGAATTCTTTAAATTCACGGTGATAAAAGGAGCGAGACTTTATAAAACTGATTAGTTTAATTATTGGCACAGTTGGCAAACTCAATCTTTTCGCACACAAATTTTCCTGGTGAATTATGCCGTGGTTAACGAATGTTTTCCTTCTTTTGGCCTTCTTAATGTCTTGTAATAGCCTTCCTGATCCTTCTATCACAATGCTTGACATTGCTCGTGCTCCATCTATCAATATACTGTCGATAAACTGAAAAGTTTTCCAAAAAAGACTATAGTTCATCGTACCGGTTGTAGCCCCTTGCATTAGAATCGGTGAACACAATTCTTCTTCTTGGTGTCAATATCTCGTAACAATATAGCCATTTGTGCTGTATCACTAATATCGCAACTTTCATCAACTGCCAAAGAACAGTATTCGAATTTTGCAATGCTAAACACGAAGCGTTGTTGCTATGTTCTCGGGCAAGTCTTCACTTCTCCTTGCAATAGTGAATTATGATAAACTAATGCTTGAAATAATATTTATTTTATCAGGAAATGCTATTTCTGCAACAGCAGCCAGACATTCTTTTATCATCTCTCGATCCTCAAAGGGTTCATTTTTTTTTGCCCTCCATTCTTTCATTTGCTTTTCCGACATGATATTGTGGATTAAAAATTTGAAAGTTAAAACAATTTGTAGGAAAAATTAATTTTGAATTAAAAAACTCTAATATTACCTTTTTTTATATTAATATTGCACTCAAGCCTTCCATGAAACACAAGAATTTTTAAAATAAATTAAATTTTATGAATGCTTGGCGAGCTGCATAAATATGTTGAAAGAGGCTTGAAAATGGCAAGCGGCCCGCAGGCTGCGTGTTGCTCATCCCTGTTTTATATAGTTTTGCAATTAGAGGCTTAGTTCTTGGGCTATTGGTCTCAAATTTGAACATTTTAACTGTAATTCTAAATGCCTCACAAGTCAGGAAAGGTGCTGAAAGCAGTGACTAGAAATGAATAGAATAATTGCCTGATTGCGCACACTCCAAAGTCATAGTGATAAATCTCACACTCTCAGCTCCCATAGTCAGAATTTAAATTCATAAAAGAATATAGTGGGCAAATTGCAAGCTTCTATGTTCATTTTAGGCCTTTATTATAACTTGTTTAATGGCTTGGAGAGCTAATCACTATAAACAAAAAATTAATGATAGCTTATTTTAATATGTAAACGTGTTGGAAATAGCTACAAGAAAACATTTAGTCCTCTATTTCTAACAAGTTTATATTATTGAAGAGGTGTTGGCGGCTTATTGAAAATAAAGTTACTCAATCCAGTTGAATAAGTTCTATACCTATGCAGAGTTTCACCAGAGCTATAATCCTTCAAAGTTTGTATCATCGTGATCTAAAGGTTATCTCTTCTAGTTGCAACCATTGTCTTCTTCTGTAGCTGCTCCTTTCATTTTACTATACCCACCTAAATCCATAAGATGTCCATTGCCTTCAAAATACAATTTTTTTAGCTGTCCCTCTTCCCTGATAACCAGAAGTTTCACCCTCCTTTTCTTCCATGTCCTTGATAAGACTTTTGCTTTCACAAACCTCGTTTAGAACTTCCACATTTCCATTGCTTCCAACTATTATATTTCCTTTTGTGAAGAGTCCAACTTTTGCTCCCATAAAGAAGTACACGCCAAATGAAAAGTTTAGCAAGCATTTTTTAGTATCTATGCTTATATGCTTGAAATATTAATAGTTGATACACTCAATAAATTGATTTTATACTAAAATTTAAGGGACCACTTAGGAGTATTTTTAAGTACTTAAAACATGTAAAAACTTTTATGAGAATTTAACAGAAAAAAAGATATATCACACAGGGCATGGGTAAATTGCAGATTTCCCACACAGTGGAATGGTGGAATGTTATAAGAAAATATCTGGATATTTTAATCTCAATTAAATATCCTATCAATAATTACCTCACATCAAGAGAGCTTTAAATACACGATAAGAGATAATAAGCGATGTAGTATGTTAGCAAAAAACCCAATAGTAGGAGTAGGGGTTTACTAAAGGCTGAAATTAGGAAAATATAAATAACTCCATTATTTTTTAAGAGAGAACTGTATAGACCCAAAGTTGATGTACATGGAACAATTGAAGTATTTAAGATTTTTATTTTATGGTCCTCCTGGTCTGTTTTCAGTCAAAATGAGCTTGATCTTTAGGTATACTTGAAATGTATATGTGATTGACTTAGGTAGAAATCAAGTGAAAGTTGCGACCACTAGTGTGTTAACAGATAATCTGCCTATAGAACATTTTAATGTAGTTTTTCTCTCTTTAACAACACTCACTGTCACTGCATCCCCATTAATGATTTATAATACAATCATATCATTTTTCTTTATTAATATATATTTTACTGCTTTAGTGTCAAGGAGGTGCATCACTATTGCGGGCATCACACTTAATACCTCTGGAAATCTGAAGATTGTGTACATATCTGTATAAAATTTTTATTGTATAAAGTTAAAGAATTATTTTATGAAGTACCGATTTGACGGAAATCTATTTTATTGATTATTATTGATGGAATTACTGTACATATTTGTAAGATGAATATTGTATATTTTATGATTTATTGAAGTATTAATAAATGTAATGGGGCATCATATAAATATTATGAAATGATGTTTTAATGAAATATCCTCTCTTGTAAATCATGTACAAAACGGCTTTGGAGAGAAATACAAAATTTTTACAAATGCTACATTTTTCTTTTAATTCCCACTCTCATTTTTTTTAAAATCTTGTAAACTGTGCCTGGCCTTCTCTATTCATAAGTGCTTAGAAGAAAAGCAGTATCTTCTGATAGATCATCCTTCCTGCAAGATGTTTCTTTGCTACCTTGTCCTATCTTCAACTCTGGCGAAGGAGCTTTTGGAGAAATATGTAATGATGTGATATTTAAGTATTTGACCTAGGGAACACTATAGAACTAAAACTACAATTGTAGGAAACTGTTTTATCAATAAAATTATAGTCCGAACAGTGAGAGTTCCAACGCAGATTGATCCCCCCTCACTACTTGCTTCCTGTCTAGCTGTTAACACACTTCAGATCAAAAATTCATTGTAGTTTATTATTACAGATAATTTTACAGGTAGTATTATAATAGGTTGTAAATATTATTAATAACATTATACACAACACTTTTTGATCTATTTAATTTTGCCATCTTTCGGGTAATTTTTTAATTCCACCCTCCAACTTCTCAGATTTTTGCACAATGGACTTCTCTATGTGTGTTTTGCAGTCCTCGAACAAATTAAAGTGCTTCCCATTAAGAGCGTTTTGAAGGGCTTGAACTAAGTGAAAATCTGGTGAATAGGGTGGGCGGGGATCACATCCCAGCCAAACTCCAATAATTTCTGCCAGGACGCATGAGGATGATTGTTATCGTGATGGAAAACTATGACTTTGCTCTTCTCTCTTCCAATTTAAGCAAGCATACCACTTAAAGATGAGGGAATCTTGGTTGAAACTGATGCATAAAAGCTTGACTAATCCTTTTTGAGAATATGTATACATTATGGACCAAGTAAGCGTGCTTTTATAAACACAGAGACAATTAAATTGAAATATTGGTGAACACTACAAACTTATTTTACAGCCCAATAATATAATTTAGGTAGTTATATTTAGTTTTGTGTTAATTTAAGTGAGCTGTCCGATGTTATAGAACAGTACTGGTTATTAGTTTACTGTCTTACCTGCAAAAGTGACGCAAAGAGTCTCAGATGCCTTGGAATTAGCTGGTCTACTGTTTGTTAGATAGTCAACAATTACAAATGAGGAGAGCATGTTGTGCAAAAGAGACACCCTATTATTGCAATGGATTCTTTCACTGGTAATGCAGGTAGAAACCACATTTATTCATACTAAGAACAAAAAGAGTGGTATACAAAAACTAAAATATTAGATTCACTTAAAGAAGCTAATTTGTTTCGTGGAGGGAAACAGTGTGAATAAGATAAATTTCAACTAGAAGGAATTTTCTAAAAGGGTATTTCTGATGGAGTGGGAAACATAATCCTTCGACATATCAGGGGATAATTTTTCTTGATGAAACATGGTTAAAGCATGGAGTGATGAGACATGGAAAGCCTCTCACTAAGTGCTGTCTAGAAAGAATGGCCAATGCTCAGTTACTCATACAAGTAACACTATAGGTTTGTACTCAATGCTCTACACAATAAACTGGAGATAACCTTGAAGACATGAATTAACTCTGTAGTATTCCAATCATGGTTTATACAACTATTGAAAAATATCACTATTATTAGAGATAACACACTATACCACTCAATAATAAAAGTAATGCTTCTCAGAAATTCAAAATTGGCTCTCAAAAAAGTAATGAGTGGTTACCATCAGTGATGGACTTGGTTGGACTAAATAAGTTATGCGCATACTGGCATATGAGATTGAAAATCTCACTCTTCAAAGCAGACACACTGTGTTAAGGTTGCTTCCAAAACTTAATCCTGTTGAATTAATTTAGGCTCATGTAAATGGAAAAGTAGTCATGAGATCAAGTCATTTAGCTTGACTGAAGTTGATCGCTTGACAAGAGCAGCATGGCTGAACACTGGAGATAAGCTGTTAAACAATCAACAAAAACAACAATGTTTAATAAGCAGATTTCCCATGTATATGCGTCGCCTTAGAATTGCATTTACCTCAAAATGTAAAAGTTTAATGTGAACAATATTTGCTATTTAGGCTTCAAATAATGTGCTTCATAATATATGATTAACAGCTTATTGTTAATATGATATGAATAGGAGTGGGGGTTTACTGAATGCCGAAAACTAAAAATATCTCGGTTAATAATCAATATTGTGAAAAAAGGTACATAACAACATTTATAGAACTATACACTTCCAATAAAATTGGTTCTATACAATTTTTTGATCCTACTCATAATAACGGAGATTTTTCAAAATTCCCCCTCTCACTTTTCCAATTTCAGCCATTAACGAACTTTCTTTTTACATAAAATGACTAAATATAGATTTTGGCAACGATTAAACATAAATTGCAACCGCTAGAGCGTTAACAATCAATATATACATAGTTTTGAACGGACCTCATTTTCATCATCTGGGTAGGTTTGATGGACATTTGAAGAAATTTTTTGTAAATCGTGTCATGAGTAAGACCTCAATAGCTGATTTCCCATAAGGGAAATCTGCTAAAAAGGCCCAGCAGACAGGCACTGTGTAAACTAAGCAGATTTCCTTTGGAATATGACACACTGGTGATGTCACCTCACCATCTATTATTTCTCCTGTAGCAAGAAGCCTATGTAAACAGGTATTAAAATTTAAGCTGGACAAGAGATGTTTATTGACTGAGGTAGTTAACGGGAAAATCAGATGAGTAGTAGTAGAGATTTACTAAGGGCTGAAATTAAAAAGAATATATAAGTAGAGAAAAATGTATAGAACATTAGTTATAGGAAATTGAATTTCCAATTGTTTCCCCTCTCTATGGCATAAATAAGAGTGGTTTGCCGAAGGCTGAAAAAATGCAATATCACTTTTAATAGTCAAGACTGAGAAAAAATGCACAGCACGCCATTTATAGAAAATTAAATTTGCACAATAATCGTTATAAACGATATGCCTCATAATAACAGACATTTTTCTATTTACCCTCCTATAAACCACCACGCCCCCCCCCCTCCAACTGGTTTGGTGCTAGATAAACATGATCTTTAGTTTTATATGAAACGTCTATACATATAAAGTTTTGAATGGGCCCCATGTTTGTCAGCTCCTAGGTAGCATTAATGGACATTAGAAGGAGTTTTTCAAAAATCACATCATTTGTATTCAACCTTTAGAGAAATCTGCTAAAAGATGTGGTTAATTATGGTATATAAGGTTTTAAGTTTTAAATGAAAAGTAAAATTTGTATTTATCCTTCATTACTTTATTGATCAGAATGTACAATTTTCATCATCTTATTATATATACAATGTGTTTGTTTTTTTTTACAATAAAACATATTTTATTGGAATTTTACCAAAGCTTGGTGTAATTGTGGGTTTTCAGTTGATGTTCTGCATTTGTATGAGTTTGATATTATCAGAGGCTTGATATTATTTCATTTGCCTGGATCCCTTCTGTCCTTAGCCTTGAAAGGATTGGCCTGTAGATAGCTGGTGAAAAAGGCAACACCATTCCCTTTTCTTGAATTTCCCCTGAAAATACAATATTAAATGAAAAATGGATCGCCTTATTTCTACGAGGTTCTGTATACATTTCAATGCCTACAAATATTCTGACACAAAAAAGTACTTAAACAGTTTTAAATGTTTGGATGTAATGGATAGCTCCAGTCTAAATAAAGAAATCCTTTTTTTCAATCAATTAAATGTGGGAATTGAGAATATGTTTATCAAAATCAAATTTGTGGCTATGGCTAATAGGAATGGGTTGCTTACAGGTTACCACAACACTTTTCTAGCTAGGATTGCAACTAAGAATTGTATTTAGTAAGTCCATCAACAAATAAATTCCTATTGCCAAGGTGGGAATCTAACTCTCAAATCTAGGTTTAGTACTAAGGTCAATGCCTTAATAAACTTAGCTAACCTATGTCCCTGTTGTTTATTATAAATTATAAAAGAATATCTATTATGTATAATATACTCTCATTATTTAGAATATTGTATATCATTTATTGATAGTGCCTTATACTAAGTATTATGTAGAATATTGTGTGTTATAATTTATGGAATACTAAAATATGAGTTTAGATCACAAGAATACGATTGAATTGAACTATTCTGCATAGTTAATTCATTTAAAATTGGGCTGGTGGCAAGAAATTGTTTGCTCTAGATACGGAAGGAGAAACTAGGAACACATACATATTTGCATTTGAATTAAGTTGTAAGAAGGCATTACTTATTGACTCTACAAAAAGATTTAAGAGTAATCAAGATCAACCCCTGAGTCTAAACAAACTTAGAAAAGTCCGTCACGCAGGGGCTACGTTAACTAAGCAGATTTCCCACGTGTGCCACGTATTTGCATTTATCTCAAAACTTAAAAGTTCAATGAGAACAATATTTGGTATTTAAGCTTTAAATAAAGTGATTCATAACATAATAGAATATTGAAAATATGAGATGAGTAGGAGTGGGGCTTTACTGAAGACTGAAAACTTAAAAAATGCAAATATCTCAGTAAATAACCAAGATAGTGAAAAAGTGTACATAACAACATTTATAGAACATTACATTTGCAATAAGATTGGTTCGCATAATAACGGAGATATTAAGAATTGTAGAAATTCTCCCCCTCTAAACCTCCCCCTGGCCCGATTTCAGCCATTACCGAACTTGATCTTTCTTTTTGTATAAAACGATTATATACTAGTATCAAGTTTGATAACGATAAGACAAAAATTGTGACCGCTAGAGCGGTAACAGACAAATATATATATATATATATGTATATATATATATATATATATATATATATATATATATATATTTGAACGGACCTCATATTCGTCATCTTCTGGGTAGGATCGATGGACATCCCTTAAGGGAAATCTGCTAAAAAATGTGTTTAATTATGGTATATAGGGCTTTAAGTTTTAATTGAAAAGTAAAATTTCTATAATTTAACAACAATATGTATTGTTATTATAATTAATATTTTAATTTTTTGATGATATATTATTTACTTTATTATATATTTTGAGTTTCGGTTACTTTTATTACTTTGAGATAATTTTTGTTCTTTTAATTCTGCCGGTTGTTTATTAAAATCTAATGACAGAAAGGTTGATCGTTAGCTTTGTTTAGAGCATCTCACCATCGGTTTCTATTTTCAAAAAAGTGTATATCTCTAATAAAATTGAATAATGAGAAGTTGATTTACCATCAAGGACCATCTTTGCAGCAATAGCAGCCGGAAGACCTACAAGGCGAGCCATCGCACTGTGCTTCACCTGCCCATATTCTACGAGGGATATTCCTCTCTTCTCCCTGCTCCCATTCGGCCAGCTGATCCCAACGTCGTGCCTCATTATTATCACATCCCTGTCTGATTTACCTGCCGAACAGCAATACTTTATATAATATACACAATAATTCATCATTCATCTTCCTGAACTACAAATTAACCACTAATCCTATCACAGCATAGTATCAATGTAGTAAAATTCCATCACACAGGGCTGCATATACTAAGCAAATTTTCCATGTGCAGGAATGACCTTATCACACCATCTATTCTTTATATCTCCTGTAGTAAGAAGCCTATGTAAAGAAAAATCAGATAATTATAAGTAAGGGTTTAATGAAGGCTGGAAACAAAAGTCAGTCATGCAGTGGCTGTGTAAACTAAGAAGATTACCGACATGTTGGAGTGGCACACTACTGATATCACCTCACTATATATTCTCTATTTCCAAAAAACAAATCCGATGAGTAGAAGTTGGCGGTCGATGGAATCTTAATTGATGACGTCATCACACTAACTATTTGCATTTATCTCACGTAATAAAGGTCCATTGGAAACAATTTGGTATTTATGCTTGGAATAAGATATTTCATGATATATTAGCTCCTTATTAAAGTGCAATGCTAAAAGTGGATGTTGCTGAAGGCTGAAAACTAAGAAATGCCAATATCTCGGGTTACTATTGAAGATTGAAAACATGTATATAACAACATTTATAGGAAATTATATTTTCAATAAGATTGCTTCTATACAATTTTTCAATAGACGTATTATAATAACAGATATTATTTTGAATTTTTGAAATTCCCCTCCCACTGCTACGATTTCAGCTGTTAACAACTTTGATCTCTTAGAAAAATTTAATTTCTAATTATATAAAAAACATTTCCGTCACTTCCTAGGACGAATTTTTTTTAGGTGGAATTTTTTTTTTAAAATCATGTCATGAGTACAACCTCAAAAGCTGATTTCCCTTCTGGGAAATCTGCTAAAAATACAAAAAATCGCTTAATAAACTACTTAAGACAAAAAAGTATTGGAACAACCATGGTAGCAAATTAAATGTTTAACAAGATTGGTTTGATAAGTTTTTTTTCTATTGGGAATGGTATAGATGAAATAAAAATTTTCCAGTCAAGAATGTAAAATCTTTATTAACATCATCACATAATGTATTTGTGTTTATCTCATGTAGTAAAGGCCTGTTGAAAACAATATTTGGTCTTTAAGTCAGGAATAAGACTTTGTATGATATATTGGCTTATTGTTAATTTGCGAAACGTGGAGTTTTACTGAAAGATGTCTTGCTTGAACCCTAGTAACTGCACATCTACAATAAAATCATCCCAGCCTTGAACCTCTAGTGCAACAATCTAGACTGAATCTTGAATAATTAATCAAATATGTTTTGCTTACTTAATAAACTATGGAAGCTCTATTCCCTGGGAAAATATTCACAATTGTCTACTTATACCATTGAAAAAATAATGTAAGAAGGGGTAAAATGATCTTACCTAGTGCTAGTTTTTCTACCAAGTGGTTACAGAGCGTGTCTAGAGGTGAAGATTGCTTGTTGATAGGAGTATCACTGAGTAAACCAAGGCTCTCCAATCCTCGCAGTCTATCCTCCCCAATCTTATCACTCACCTTACTCCTCAAGTTTTCATAGAACACGTCCAGCGATGACAGCCCGAGCAATGTACCTATCAACTCCCTCTGTAATAGTAATGGAAAATTCAACTACCTCTAGAAACAAGTTAGAAGTTAAATATAACAGTGTGATTACGGCTTCAATTGAATGAAAGGAAAAACATTAGTTAAGACTAATTAATTGTATTCATAAGTGTCACAAGAGACCATTGTCACTGGCTAATCATTAAGTACTTTCAATCCATGGGCACTATCTTCACTGTCTCTCCAAAATTGTACTCCAAAGGTTCATTCTATTCTATGACTTGTTATCTATATGAGACAGTTTATATTTAAGTCTGGGTGGATTTTTTTCCCTATGTGTAGATATCATTCATATGTAGAGATCCACCATAGCAAAACGAGCTTGCCTAATTGGCATGTGGGGGCTCAGGTTAGCCATATGAGTTAAAATATTGCCTTTTAATCTCATATGGTAAACCTAGAGTGGCAAGTTTCGATTCCCAACTGGGTAATAGGAATTTATTTAGTGATGAACTCATTAAATAAAATCCTTAGCCCCACTCTGGCTATAAAAGTGTGGTAATCTGTAGATAACCAACCCATCCCAATTAGCAAATAGTAGCAAAAAAGCTACGTTAGTAAATAATAATTGGAAAGACGGAACTAGATTTAGTGTTCATGTGTATATCAAACTGTTAGTGTCTCATTTGTTACACCATTTAATCAGTTTCAATTACCTTAACAACATATCTGACCCATTATTTAACAGTTCCTCGATATCATCACTATTATATGTTTGATACTTATAAATCATCTTTTTCTCAAGAATGCCTAATCTACATCCTTTAGTAGCCTGTAAGAAAATTTCATACTGACTGCTGTCTATAAGGTTATGAAGGTGGTAACACAGTTCCTTTAGTCTGTAGGAACATTTTGATGGTTTGCTATCGAAGAGGCAAAAACGCTCATTTTGAGTTAAATACACTACTCTATTCAGTGAAAAATCTTTTCTGTACTGTCAAAAGGGTGTATCTCTATACCTTATAAATAAAAAGATAATGAATTGTATAATCAATATTTTGTTCCTCACCTGTGTAAGGTACCCTTCCCAACCTGACACATTAATAATTGTCCTTTTTCAAAAGTAGGTTAAGAATGGAGAGGTTAGATTACAAAGTTGAGGAGGAATATTTAAATTGCTTGAAGCTCGCTCGGTCTGAATTCAAGTCTCAGAAGATTAAACAAACAGTTTTTCTCAAATATTAAAAAAACCTCTAATTGCTTCTAGCCTTCTAATACTCTAATTGAGGTGATGATGTATTCAAATTACTTGATTGATTCAACGATGAATAATCTTTTCTTTTATGATTAATGATCATATCAATGAGCTATTTACCCACGTGATGTCTGGGCCATTAGGGTGAAGTGCAGGGTGAGGGTTGGGATCTAGCAATCCTAGTTTAGTAAATCCGAGCATAGTGTCAGCAAAACCTGAAATCAAATGCCAGAATGTATTATTCTAACAGATACCAGAAAAAAAAAATGATCATCATTAAGTTCTAAGGGCTATGGGATGTAGCAGCAATCTATTCATTCCTTTTGGCAGCTACTCTTGTCACATTACTGTACCCACCAAAATCCATGAGATTGCTACATGATTTCGAGAAATTACATTTAGGGCTGCTCTGTTCTGCGATACTCATAGTTTTACATTAAATTAAATTTGTTATTTTGACCCAATGAGCAAGACTTTAAACTTTTACTTTTATTTACTACACTAATAGATGATGTTCGGTTCACTCAAATTGAACTACAACAGTTTATCTGATGGTATATTTACTAATTAATTTAATAATCAAATCTAGAAAATTCATTCTTCTATTTTTTTTCAATTTCTAATACTTTTTTATGTATATTAAATATGTTTGTAGGGCTTAAATATTCTAAAAATCATTCCTTGTTTCTTCTTAAAACAGTGTAACAACCCAGCTCATCAACACAAAATCTACATGATAAAATTAATGACGGAGAATATTATGGACTTGCACAAAGAAAATTAGTCATTTATAAACAAAAGAAACTGACAGCAATATTAAATACTGGGGATTTTTTTTTTCTGGAAATTATTTATTTCTTCTGAGTGAAAATTTGAGTGACGACTAGAATTCAAGTGAAATTACTGGCTACATTTATCTCCTATAACTCACACTGTTCTATCCCCTCACATTAAGTTCCATTTTTACAGCAACAGATCTCTAGATAAAGAATTTTCTTCTTAAGGCTCATATTTACTCACCACATAAAAACCTCCTTGTTTCATTCAATTAACCTTCTACAAAGATCAACTCTATTACTATATCCTATATACAATTTTCTCTTCTATCAATTTATTTTACAATTAAAAAATAAAAATGCAGTCCTCAAATGTTGCAGTTAAAAAAGAAATTGTATCTCCAGTAATGAGGTATTTTTTTAAAAACAAAATAAAAAAAGTCTATCACAGGAGCTGCGTAAACTTAGCGATTTCCCATGTGCTGGTATAGCATACTCATCTCACCACATATTCTTTATTTCTATATAAAAATCGATGAGTCGAAGTGGCAGGGGGGGGGGATTACTGAGGGCCAAAAACAAGGAATTTCAAATTACTTGATATGTATTTGAGTAGAAATGCATAGAACAAAAATTGTACAGGATCAATAGTTTAATATGATTGATTCTATAACCTTTTACGATACCAATCATAATAATGGATATATTTTTAATTTATTTAATCCCTCCCACTACACTCCAACTTTCCAAGGTGATTTCAGCCACTAACAAATATGATCTTTAGTGTAGACAGAAAATACTTAAATATCGAGTTTGGTTTAGATCAAATAAACATTTTTGAGTTAGAACATAAAATCTTAAATGGTGACACAATGAAAATCCATGTATCTCGCATAAAAAAAGGTCTCTTGAAAACAATAGTTGGTATGTAAGTTGATGAACACCTTACCATGCGTAGAAATGGGGGTTTTCTTAAGGACGAAAAGCAAAAAATCCAAATATCTCAGTTAATATTCAAGATAAAGAAAATATGTGTGTAACAGCATTTATAGGTAATTTAATTTGCAATAAAAAATTTTCTAATCAATTTTTCGATCCCATGTATAAGAACAAAGATTTTTGAATTTTCGAAATTCCCCTACTCTAAACCTCAAACTTTTGGCCATCAACGAACTTGATCTACAGTTTTACATAAAACGCTTGTATATTTAATTTGGTAACAATAAGACAAAAATTGTCAGACAAATATTTAAATATATATATATATATATATATATATATAAAAAAATTTTGAATGGGCCTCATTTTTGTCATGGGTAGGATCGATAGACATCGGAGGAAATTTTTCAAGAATTGCATCATGACTGCAATAGCTGATTTTCCTTAAGGGAACCACTTATAAGAACTGAATTACAATGATTAATGTTTAGAAAACAACACATTAAATTCATTGTTTTCTTCCTAGTTTAAATATTGATCAATGCAATCATAACTGATCCTTGAAAGAATAAAAAAGTTGCCTCAATTTAAATTAATAATAAAAATACAGAATTGATTTATTTTCTCTTTGTCAATTTAATGTTATTTTCTTTATTTATTCTATTAGACGTTGTTAATAGTGTTGCGAAAATTAAATACATGATCGATTAGCAGAGAGAGTCGCGTATTTGGGAAGTGTGAGGTAGATCAAAGAAGCCAACAGCGGGTCTAGCTCCTACTAGTCCCTTCCAGTCCAGACGTCGAAGGGCCCTTATCTTATACGTACCTTGGAAAGACCCAGCCAATTCCCCTTTGATGTATGCCGACGACCTATATAAAGAACCGGCCAGCCGTGAGCTAGTCAATACCTGGTACTGCCAGATGCCGGGTAACCCACAACCCTAGTTCTATTTACCCCCTCATCAACTCACAAAATCCCCTTATAATAGAACATCAGAGTGTTCAGTAGAAGGGGAACTGTCGAGACAGTCATGGCAGGTCACTCTGTCTCCCAACCTTCATCTAATTCCCCTTGATCTCCGATAAAAAAAAAAATAAAAAAAAAAAAAATAAAAAAAAAATAAAAAAAAAAAAAAAAAAATCTCAAGTGCTCATCTGTGCATTTGGTGCTGTGACTTAGTGCAGTGTGTAAAGTGCCGTGACTGTAAGTAACATTATAGTGCCGTGTTTAAGTCAGTGCAGTGCCGTCTTTTGGTGTACTTCAGTGACCGTGAGTGAATTATTGGACTGTGTAATCTGAAGAACAGTGACACTATAAGTGCATACTGTGAGTAGTAATTAAGAATAATTACCAAGTGTATTGTGCATTGTGAAATAAATTGTGAGTGTTTAATTTTGCAATCCAAAAGAACTCTTATTAACCACGTTTATTACTGGTTTAGTAATAAAATGTAACAATATTGTCTTGTCCTTTATGATATTTACAGGCCAAAGAATTAGCCAGTATTAAATTATTCTTTCAGCAAATTGCCTATTTTTGATAAGCAAATAGAAAGAGAGCTGTCACGTTATCCAGGAGGCTTTTTATTGGTGTTGCAATGCGCCCTTTGCACTCCAAAATTAGCCACAATATTATTATTTCGGCTAAAGCGTATTTTAGTCCCCCCCCCTAGCAGCCATCTTGTTAAGTTACTTTCCGACATATTGCTTTTTGCTAGTGTTACTATTCATATCGTTTCCGTTTTAGCTATGGCTCTTATACGTACCTTGGGCTCAACAAAGTGAGTGCACGACAAAGTTTTTTACTCAATTGGAAGTACAGGGAAAGCGTACTGTTATTGAATGGTGCATAAAAGTGGGATTCTTATCACCTGTGTACGAATGCCCAAAATGTGGGAAGAACGATTTTAACTTAAAAAAATTTAAGTTAAAATTCAAATCCCCCCCTCGGTGTTAACCGCCGATGGCGTTTTTTTGGAAATTTTAAAGTGTTAAAAAAGATAAAGTTAGAAAAACAACACCCCCACTCTTGGTGTAAACCACCGATGGCGTATTTTGGAAATTTTAAAGTGTTAAAAACGATGGGGTTGGAAAAACAAAATAGCCGCTCATCATCGTGCCCCACCAAGGGGGGGGGGGAACTAAAATACATTTTCACCTATTATTTCTTCTATCTATAAATCTCAAATGCATTCAGATAACCGTAATTAATTTTGCACATCTAAGCTCCAAAACAACCAAAATAGACTTTCATCACTTCAAAACTAGCTTTATGGCACCTCACTCCACAACAAAAACAAAACCATCACCAATAATTGTCAAGTTGAGAACAGAAGAATGTTTTATGTATAATAATGTTCACATAATTGAATATTAGCGTTATTTAGATCTTTAATAATTTCTTTATAAAATTAAATATATTAAGAATAAGAAATTATAAAAAAAGTTGTTGGTTTTTAAAACAATACATAATTAGTTTAAACCTTTTGTAGATTAACCTCCTTAGGTACAAGCAAATATTTGCCCACTGTGCCTACAAAGTTCCCATTACCCTAGCTGAGATGAGTAAAGGCCGGTTTCTGTGTTATATATATTATCTCTCCAGGAATCGACAAAACTCGGTGGGCAACTCCAGAACCATATTGAACAGTACCAGCAACTTAAAATAAATGTTTATGATATTTATAAAAATCATTGAGTAGTGAAGTATAAATGGGTTACCTTTGAACCTCAAGGTTCCTCTAAATACAGTGCTAGCTTCTGCAGCGATACCGTAGAGGCTGGCATAGCGGATGCTGTCCCTGTTAGGATATCCTTCTAGTGCAAAACCTGGCAGGAATGACAACTCCTTCGTATATTCGAGTAGTCGGCCGCCCGCAGGAACTTCAACAACCTACAAACAGTGATTACTAAATTTTATTAAATTAAGATAGATAAATAAAAGGACCCAGTCAAATAAAATGTGCTAAATAACATACATTTCTGACTGTATTTTCAACTTTCAATAATTTGATAAATAATGATTTACCACCTGCACTTTCAAATTACTGGAAATGAAACAGATGGTGGAAGGGTTGAGTGATTAGTGAGCTTGGCACATTTCTAACCGTATTGTGATGCCATTACATACCACAGACCTTGACTTATTTATTCCATAGGATGAGTTTGTAGACTTTATAAAACAGTCCTAAGAGGGAATATTGAACCAAAAATTGTTAAAGAATATAATTTGTAGGTTTTTTTTTTTTTTTTTGTGATGAATAAAAATGATCCTATAAAAATTGTCTGTATCTCTAATAGGTATAGCAACATTTCCTACTTTGCATTTTCATTCCCCTCTAAACCTCTCCTCCCCCTTCCCCTCAAGCAATTTCGCGTCAAAATTTAAAAGTGATAGGATGTTTAGATGTGGAGTAATGCATATTTAAAATTCCTGAGTGGTGAATAGTGGGGCTCACTCAGAGTCACATGATTGACTGTGACTACTTGTGAATTAGCTTATATTAAAAAGCTATTGGGCAGGTAGATGCGGATAGTCATTAGGATAAATAAAAATATTATATGAATTATTTATTCGTATACATACATATCATTCTTGCAGGTGGTGAAGGCATTTAAATTACATTCAGAAAAAAAATAATTCAAATATATCTTATTATGGCTCTTCATGTAATATTCATTCAAGTGCTATGCACTTTGAGCAACTATAGATAGATACTGTAGGTTAGAATCTTGCCATTGTAAATAAGGATATTTGGGGCTCAGGTTAGCCATGCAAGTTAAAGCATTGGCCTTAATCTCACATGGTAAACCTAAAGTGGCAAGTTCAATTCCCGCCTGGGCAATAGGAATTTATTTAGTGGCAAACTCATTAAATAAAATCCTTAGTCCCACCCTGGCTAGAAGAAAAGTGGTAACCTGTAGATTACCTGCCCCAATTACCCAAATAGCACAAAGTGGACATTAATAAATAACAAAACTAGTGATATTCGATAATTTCTTTGTATTTATTAGAATAATTAATTATTATTATTAATATATTGCATTACTTATTATTATTTAGGGTGTAACCTTGCCCGATACGCTTTCACCTCTCTATAGATCTAATGAGGGTAATACAGTTGCTGAAAGTGGTTAGCACTTCCATAAAAGTTATGCGAGCAAGCACAATAAGGTGTAATTGTATTATTTTCATCCTAAATGTAAAAATTGTATACATGAAAAATACAAACTTCTCTAATTAGTTAGGAAATAAAATAATTTCCATGTTTACCTTACCTGAGAATCCATTAAATACTTGGCAGTGCCCAGAGTATTTAAGAGCACTCCTCTTGGGGACCAAGAAAATTTGTACCTGAGAGCATTGTCAGAACATTCTGGTGCGGGTAGACCTCCACAATAGCTGACAAACGACTCTATTTTCCCTGGAATAGAATATACTCATTAATATCCTAGGTGATGACTGCCATTGGAACTGCCTTAACTTATGTGGTTGTCGGTTACTTAGGTTGAAAAAAAACTACAAATGCTTATTTAACTTTCAGTTAAATTTATCACCTTTGTCAAGGCCTGCAATGTTACATATACATTTATAACAAATAGGGTTACTTTATGAAGTGTCATTTTTGTTTTGTTTTTGATTGATACATGATTTCTTTTATAATGTGAGGAAAGTGGAGCGATTAATGAATATACAATAATTAATTTAGATCAGCAGTTAGAAGGGGCCAGTCTTTATCTCTGCCTTAATCCCTTCGATGCTCCTGCTAGCTCTCTGTCCTTCTTCATTCTACAGCCTGATTTCTGTATCCTACTCTCCTTCCCGAAAAAGCGTTTTGTAATTTTTAATATTTCTTTTAGCACTTGACTTAATATAAATCTTGAGATTATGTGAACCGTTCAGTTCGTAATTAATTTTATGCAATGTCTTTGGAACTATAGTATAACATATACGTATACATTCATCTCAGGAAATCAAGTATCAATAAAAATATAAAAAAAAAACAGTTCATCAAGTAACCCTATTTTTTATTAATATTGCAAACAAGATTGACAAAGGTAATAAATTTTAAGAAAGGTTGGCAAGCTGATGCAGTTTTATTTCAAACTAAGGGACCAACAACCACGTAAGATAAGGACAATTATTAGTAATGCTACATAATTTGTGCAGGTGTTGGATAATATTAAGGGGCAAGATGGTGTTTGTTGTGTACCTCCTGCTTGGTGGACTTCATCGATGCATTCCATTGCTAGAAGATGGTCAATCCCTGGGTCCAGCCCAATTTCATTCAAAATGGTCACACCAGCTTGAACAGCTCTTAAAAAAAAATAAACAATAATTTTAGTACTTTGAATATAGTTAGTTGAGATTAATGAAATAATGCCACAGAGAGATCCTTCCGAAGCATATACCTCACTTGCTGGAAAAAGGCAAAGATTACGTCATATCATATTCTTTTTCTCAATTCCTCCCTTAGCCAGAACCTATGTAAATAAGATTATAAATTTAAGCCGGGGAAAATATAATTTGTAATATAATAGCCATAAATGATAATCTCACAAGTAGAAGTGGGAGGTTCACTAAAGGCGAAAAACACATGAATACAAATAACTCTGTAAATATTCGAGTAAAAGACAAATATAAAGAAAATAAAATGTAGAAAATTACTTTATCAACAAGAATTTTTATATAGCATTTTCCAATCATTACTCATAAACAACTATATATATATATATATATATATATATATATATATATATATATATATATATATATATCCCAAGGTCCCATGCCACCCCCTTAAAATCGCCAATTGTATTAATAAAAGGCTGAGACTTAGTGTGCAATAAATGTGAACCCAGAAGAATCTTTTCAGTCAATATTCAACCTTGTAGCCTTCTCTATTAGTTCTCCAGCGACCATAACTTTGGGATTTCCAATGGAATGCCATACTTTTTATGATGGACTCTTGTAGAAAATCAAATTCTAAAGCGGATTTATTTTGGTGAATTTTTCGATTTGACGCATGCTTCAGCCGTAAAATGCACAAATCTTTATTTTGGAAACGGCACATTTTATTGCAAAATAATATGACATAAAAGTTGTTACGGAAAAAGGAATGGATTCTAAAATTTAAAAAAAAAGTATTTAAAATGAAATAACGCAAAAGTGTTCTTTCTGGAACGCAAGAGCATTAACAGACAAATATATAAATCTGTATACATATATAAAATTTTGAATGGGCCTCATTTTCATCATTTCTTGGCATAGCACAGTTGTTTGTAAAATATATTTTTCCTCCAATCGGTGTATCTCTTCAAATCACATGTTAACACATAATTATCTTATTGAGATGGAATGGGGGAGGGGATGACAGTGATGCTGCTTGGTTCAAGCCCTGGGCACTCGATCAAGAAGCTACTTGAATACGTCAAGCCAACAACTGGCAGGATCGCTCTTCATGGGATGTTGAGCCAAGAGGTTTGTTTGTAATATCAAATCAGAATTCATATTCATTAACATTTAAACATTTTTTAAAATTAAAAATGTTATAAATTGAATTACCTCTCGTGTAGAGCAGACATATCAGGAGTCAAGTAGGAGGCGGTTACCATGTTGGTGGAGTGGTCTATACAGGCTTCAGCGACGGTATGATGAAGGTGGTAGGGGAGGAGCGAGACTACTATATCAGCAGACTCTATCAGCTCGTTGAGTTTAGAACGCATTTCCAGGACGTCTATCAGCTCAGGCGACACTCTAACCAGGCCCTGTGACAGGCTGTCCACCTCATGCCTCACCGAAGAACCTGCTCATTCATTAATATTAATCAATCGATCAGATATTACGACCAGCTGAATGCTATAGTGGAATGTCGTTGGTTTGTCTTAGATATTGTTTTATCATCCAGTCAGAAGAAGAAGCATTTATTTACTGGTCCAATACATAATAATTTCACAGTAAAAATGTTAGTTAAATGATGTATAAAATAAAATAATAATTTAAAAAAAAATGTTTATAAAGAATTTCTTGATACAGTCACTTTCAAAGATACCGCTGGGCATCTATAAACAGAAAAACTAGGAGTAGTCTAGGATAGTGGTGGCAGATACCCAGGTTCTTCATAGATTGAAATGAGTAGAAATTGAGAATTTTAGCATTTACTTTATAGATCCATAGAAATAAATATGTAGACATTTTATTGAAATGGCTAGCTTTTTACAAGCTTTTTTCATTACATTAATGTATAAACAGTCAGACAAGAATATCCCATTTTAATATTCCGTTTCTATTGGTTTTAAAAAATGGTGGTCTATCTTTGGCTGAACAGCCAGAATAATCAACACAGGATTAGTCAAAGCATTAAGTGGGAAGTTTGGCATGTTCTCTGTCATATTGCTATGGTGGCATTACTGTCTAAGAGCCACAACTTCTTTATTCATTTTGCTACTCAATTGCCTCATGATGATGAGTGAGCACTTAGAGATTGATAGAATTGAACTTCAGCCAGGTAACCATACAACTACTAAAATCTAGTGTGTGAATGCTGGCTTTGTCTAGTAAAGGAGTAAAGTGCTTCTACTCATCTGATTAGTCTAGAATTACCTTGTAATGAACCTGAGATTGCATTACATGTACCAGTCATAAATGAGCATATATTTTATATTTTGAGTAATGCCAACACAAAGCTCAGTTAGATTATTATTTATGAATAATTAATTGTAGAGTCTTGTAACCAATTACCAGTAATTTAGAGTATTATCTAATTTTGAGTTAAGTACCCATGTTCTTTGGCATTTTGGTAGTTAAGTCAATAGATTTTTATAATAATATTCACAGCTATTGAAGTTGATACACTGAGCAATATTCAAGATGAATTACGATGATTAAATTACATTTAGAAATCTTTTCATCAGCTCAGGCTATAAAAGGGCAAACTCCCTAAGGGATTAGGACAGTCAGAAATCATGGAGGCAAGATCTTGGCTGGTGACACCTCGCTAATCCCCTCAGCCATCAGCTGGTATACTCTCATGGCAGAGCCTGCTCTTAGATACTACTATAAATCAGCTAAGTTTTATTTCTTTGTAACTTAGTTTAATTAGAAATAAATGTCCCCATTATATTGCTTTAAAGGTGCCTTTCTTCGATTTTGAAATTAATATTTATTATTGGTGATTTTTTTAATTATAAATAAATTTATATTCATCTAAATTTGTTCAAGAGTCGATTTTTGGTGAAATCCTTCCTAAATTCTTTGTAAATGATTCGATTGTGTGAATTTTTATATTTTTACAGCTTCCCACTGCCTATTGCCGCAGCCAGATTGCTACAACCTAGACCACAAAACTATTACATACAAATTTTAAAAAAATGAAAGCCTATAGATTTTAGTTAGAAAGATAATAGTATAATAGATATGAGATTGCAGAATGAGGAGCAGTAGTAGTTAAGAGGCTGCCACGCTAGATTACTGTATTAGAGATGCTGGCCTCAAATCCATTGATTTCACGCTCAATTATATTTAGTTGTGTAGTTACTAGCCTTTGAGATTAGACTTCAATCTACTCAGCAATTTGTAGGAGATATAGTAGCTACTTGTAAAAAGAAGTAGTGATATGTGTGCTGTAGCACAACACAATGAAGGAAGCTATCAAGTAGGCCTGGTGTTTCATGGGCTTTTCATAAGAAGATTTTCATTAGAATAAATAAATAATTTACCAAGGGTTATGTGAAGGCTTTCATCCCTGTGAAGATATTCAATGAGCGGGAGGCAAACCCTTCCAGCACCCAGCACTAGCACTCTCTTGTCTCCTTCACACCCATCTTCAAATTTATGTTTAGATTTCCTGCAAATCAAGTCATTTCTAATTAACATTTATTACTCTAGTTTTTATTATGTTCAACAATAGGTTGTAATTGAAAGGAGATCTCAAAATAAATTTGAGTAATATACTCAGAGAATCTAACAGTTTGTATTGTGGTATCGAAAAGTCATGATCGTTTGCCAACTTTTTTCTAGACAAAATTCTAGTATTGGTTCTAGCCTTGGTGTGGACATCACACAATTTCCTTCTACTCGTATTAAATTAAATGTTCAACTGTGATCAAATGTCACTGAGAAATTGTCAATATTTTATTTTCGCACTTCTCTAAACTCCTCATCCCCTAGTCTATTCAATCAAAAGGGGACACTTGTGGGAACAACAGTCCTAAATATGAAATAATAACACTAAAGCTAGCTATTTATGAACTATGCTAAAGAATAAGTACATTCATGCAGATTTACTTATTTATAGACTAAACTAGTCTAAATAGATCTAGGGAGAGTCAAACTGATAATTCAATTGAAATTTCAAAACCAAAATTGTTGGATTTCAATAATCTCTTTACTTTATAAAAGATATGTAAAAATCTAAAAAATTCATCACGGCAACAAACTTATCAATACTTTCAAAGTATTATGTTATTAGAATAATATTTTGTTCTGCTTAAGAATGAGGGCTCAAAATAAGATTGAAAAAGACCATGAGAACCTTAAGGTAGACTTGGCAGAAAGATGCTGTCCCTTTGAGATTGAGAGAGTTCACATTATCTCAATCCGGCTACACTATCTGTAGCCTATTCAAGAATGGCCAATTATGAAGGTCAGTAGTATGGAAGTAGATATAAATACTAGAAAGATTACAGGTACCAGATGCTTCTATGCCCTTCCCTTTAGTCTCCCCTCTTGACTCTCTTCAGTAAGGCAAACATATAAAACGGTTATGAGACTAACATTATTTATTAATAGTGTAGATTTTTTCTGTTAAAAAAAAAAAATAAAACACATTATTTACAGTCATTTTTGACAGTGAAACACGGAATCATAAAGGAAAATGGGAGAGGCCTCTTCTCTCTAACAATCACTGAGTTAACCATTTCAATTGTAGTAACACAGTCACTGCCAATATTATCGAAATGACTCCCCCCCTCTCTCTCTCCCTCTCCCTCTCCCTCTCCCTCTCTCTCTCCCTCTCTCTCTCTCTCTCTCTCTCTCTCTCTCTCTCTCTCTCTCTCTCTCTCTCTCTCACTCTCTCTCTCTCTCACGCGTGCGCACGCACACACACACACACACACACACTTGTGTACTATTCTTATAGAGATGTTCTTAATATTGTGGTAAAGAACATAAAAGGTAGGTTAAAGGCATAGAAAACACTTTATTTTCCTCATCTCATAAATCATTATCATTAATTCACTAAAATAAAATAAGACAGTAAAAAATGAATTAAAACACTTACATGTTTACTGCTCTGAGCTCTTTAATATATTCATAATTTGGGGTTAATTTGCCATTGCTTGCTATGATTGCCTGTAATTAAATTTCATCAATTTAAAACACTGTACTCGATAGCCAAGGATCATGCATTATATAAATTCTCTTATTTACTTCATAATATGTTAATTACTATTGATATAAATAAATTCATTTCAAACCTGTTAACAATTGATTAGAACAATTAAATTTTGGCAAATAAATGAAGGATGTTATTAGTTAAAGAGTCTTTATACTTTTGACACATGCTCCAACTGATAACACAGATAAGGAATAAATAAACTTGAAATTTATAAAGTGAAGGTTGAATTTTCTCTCACTTTGCAAATAGGTGTTCAGCAAAACCTTTTTATTTTCTATCATATTTTTTTAAAAAGGTAGTCTCCCACCTCAGCTCAAAATTGTAGTGCCAAAGGAATCTACATCTACTTTTAGGAGAACCTGACATACACATAGTTTCAGATTTATAGTCTGTGATTCCCATCTATTTTAATAAACAGATACAAATTGTTCCATTTAGTAATCTGATATGAATGTCTGGTAGAAAACTCCTTAATTTTACAAGTGTTTATATTATAAGATGAAATGAACAACCAGATTATCATTCATTGGGGTTTTAAGCCAGAAAGAAAAATTAAATGTTTTGTCAGTTCTTTCTTCATTTCCTGAGAAAACCTTAAATGGAAAGTACTTTAGAAATTTAATAATAATAAAGAAGGAAGAACTTATAGTGTACAATATAAATAAATATGGTGTATTGCATTTATGTAATTTTATGCTTTTAAGTAGTAAATACCTATTTTTTCATGAATATAAAATGCATGTCATCCCTAAAATAAAACAGATCTCGTAAGTTTTATAATTGAAGGAAATATATGATATAATAATTATGTAGAACATACATTATAGACAGGTGGCTGGAAGCTGTGCTCCTCTAGAGGTTTTGTAGCATCTGACATTATAATATCAGTAACGTAAGGAAGAACGAGTTCTCCAAAAAAGTCTGTTGACTCTTTAGGCAACTGGGTTGGCATGTTGTCAATAGAACAGACTAAAACACCAGGCCCCTTAAAGCTGTAAAGTAGAGTTCACATTATAATCAATACAATGGAGTCATTTTTTTTACAACAAAAAAAATATCTATTTATGTCAAAAACTGTAATTAGCAGGTTAAAAATCTTCTAAAAGTTTATCTGTAAACTATTTGGACAGCAGGTCTTTATCTAGGTCTGAAGCTACTAAATTACTTGTAACGAAGTAACTATCAAGGAGCAATATTCTGGATTAAGCTCAAAGCATGATTGGTAAAAGGCTGAATACAATTTTACAAATTTTGCAGCATTTTTTTTATTGGACAATTAACTTTCAACCAGTTTCCATCCCTTCTTTGGCATTAACGACGAATATTTACATTGGAAATAACAGAAATAAAGCTGATTATGGTTTTAGTGATAACACTTTCAGAGGAGAATCTATCTCCACAATTTGGTATGGACAGAAGAAAACTAAGTTCAACTTTTGTAACTTATAGTTAGACAAGCTTTCCCCATTTTTATAATTTAGAAGGTGACTCTCTCAAATTTAAAGGCACATTAATATTTGCTTAATTGTGAATAAGTTGTTATATATTTAACTTTGGTCAGCATTGATTGTTGGCGATACTCCCTCCCTAAAACTCTTTGTAAGTAATTTGGCTGAGGAAATTATAACTATTCAGTTTCCAACACAAATTTTGTCGGTCAAGCAGCTAAATAGTATTGTTTAAGTGATTTAGTAGCATATTGAATAGAGAAGTAGAGATCTTAGCATCTATAAAGCCACAACAATACTGAGGCTGACCACTTGACTTTCTACCAAAGCCATGTGAAAGGCTCTCGCCCCATTTTTAACCCTCTGACAGGGGCGTCCTAGTTAATGACACACTTGGGCGCATTGGCTACAGGTGTAGCCATTACTTAAAAATGATTTACAATGTAATGAATTTTTATTATAAAACAATTTAAAGTATACAATTTTTAAGCAATTATATCGGTGAACAAATCAGTTTTTATTGAAGTGAATAACATTTTTTTTTAAATTAAATTACATTAATATACTTTCTATAAGCAAAAAAACGTAATGGAACTTTATTTTATTAAAAATTATTAATGGAAAATAAAATAATATGTACAAAATGTAGTAAATACATATACAGCCGCTTTTATAAACAGTCAGGACAAATTTGCCACATTGATATTTACATATAATTTTTTTTACATTTTGCACACATGTTTCTAGATGTTTTCTTTTTCTTTGCCGGTCCTTCACAGAAATCGCATCTTCTTATTGTGTCTTTAGGGATTATAATGGATTGGGTATGTTCTTCTGGCATATTCAAGAGTTCCTTCGCTCGTTGTTTCAAATTTGTTGGTAGATCTTCCACCTCAGACTCCTCACCCGATATACTTCTAGGAACCATTGAGAAAGAATATCTGGATCACTGGTGTGTTTCACAGAACTGTGTTGGCTCGAGGAAAAAGCCATCTTAAATTTATTTGTTATGATAACTTTGAAAAAACAACAAAACAAAACGATAAACTGCAATTGCCAATTCTCGTTGCTGGGCACACCATTGGGCGCGTTGGCTACACCGGTAACACACTGGGAATTAAAGATCTGCTGTAAGCAGGGTCAAGGTCACTTGCATACTGACTAATAGACATGCCCAGGTATCTTATACGTACCTTGGCCCTGCCTAGGAAGGTATTAGCCTGCCAAAAGCACCCAGCCCATGTATGCGCTTGCTACAAACATTTAAACTTTGTCATGGCTACACCCGTAGCCACGCGCCTAACGGAGGGTTAATGAGTTAAATATCTCTGTTGAATCAAAATTAAAGTTTATATGCAGACATACCATGTTTTCGTTCTCAGATATAATGTTATTTTTGAGATTCCCTTATCAAACCAAAATGTAGATAATGCAACAATTACCTTTTGGTATCTTTATTCCTGTCGGCGTCATAAAGGCAGAAAGGTGTATCGATAGTAGTACACTCATTCATGAACTCTATAGATCCACCAGGATCAGCACTTATGTCACAGATGGCTAGGAGCCTGTGGGGGAGGGGTGGTGCTCCGTCTGAACATGGCAACCATGGCATTTGCACAGGCCTCAGGAGGGCTTTCGCATCAGGCAGTGTCAGTAGTTTGGGAGAATCCACAGCCCAGTAAATTCCGTTTATTATTACCGATGCATAAGGTGCAATCTGCAAAATAGAACAAGATGCATTATGAGACTGAAACTCTACAATCACTATCAGGAGTGGATGTTAACACCAAAGTCAAGCATATATTTCACAACACCTATTATATTGGATGGATCATAAAAACAAAAAGAATAAAGCGTAAAATTGCATTGTTATCGATATTGTCAACATGGGCTATCTTCACTAACAGTAATAACAAAACATATATTTATCAATATCCTTCCAATATTTTGTTTATTGAAAAATACGTATGTAGTGAATTGTGTTCAGAACATGTTCCATATTAAAGAGTTATTTTGTAGTATGAGATTCAAAATTATTGCTTCTCATTCTTGTCACCACCTCATACTTCACTGGAAAAACAAAAGATTGTCTCCATATAATTGAATCATATTACTCAGGACTAGGAAATTGCAATTGTCCCAACATTAAGATTTTTATGTTGTATATAACATTAAGAAAACATATTTCAATGAAAATGCTCCCAGACTTAATTTTGCCAGTATATATCCAATCATCACTTCATATCACAGGCTTAACTAATGGACTAACTGAAAAGAAATGGCTTTTTTCACTATATGGCATGAAGAGAAGAAATTATTTAGCACTTAAGTTACTCAAGTATTTACATTTCAACAGAAAACCACTTTTATTTCAATTCATCAATAGAAGATATCACAGCTATCATCCAATTAAGGGATATCAGTATTACCTTTTTACTAAATGTGGAAATGTAGTCCTTAGGAGATTGGTCATACTCTTCGTAGTCATATCCACCACCTGACTTCCTCTCTAAGTAATGCCTTCTACGCACTTCACAACCATAGACTTTAGTATTAACTGTAAATGCAGAACACAGCTATTTATGAAAAATAAATAAGGAAAAAACGAATTCAAGCACTATTAGTTTGAATTTGATGAAATACCTCCATGTTCAGCTACTTTCTGCAACATAGATGGTGGAACATACTCGTGGGGCAGCTCTTGGAATATTTCTTGAGCACCCTGAGACACGTTCCCAGACCTGAAATAGCACACGTCATGAAAATATAATTGTGAAAAGGTTTTCTTTAGTGGATTTCTCTTCAGGAAAATCTGCTATAGAGATTGTACTGATGAAGTGATTTTTAAAAAAACGTCTTCAAATATCTATCAATCTTGCATTGGAGATGGGTGACAAAAATGAGGTTCATTCAAAGGCGCCACAATTTTTATCTGATTATTACAAAGCTCAATATTTGACTAACAATTGTGATTGTTAATGGCTGATATTTAATCAAGAGGAGAGAGTGGTTAAGAGAATAAATAAAGTGTATAACTGTCACAAGTGCCACATCAAAACATGTTACAGAATCAATCTAGTTACAGCAAATTATCTACTATAATTATTGTTTTTAACATTTTGCAGTAACTCTTTTATGAGGAGAGTTATCTTTTATTTTTTCAGCCTTCATTTAATCCCCTCCCCATCCTACTCTTGTGAATCAGGTTATGATATTACTAAAATTTAAAAATTCAAGTTTTCTTTAAGCAGAATTTTTACTAATAGAAAAATAGAGATGATTTTTAAGTGGTGGCTGAATAACGAATTCATAAACTACAGTTGTGGCAAAAAGTCACCTAACTATAAAAATCTTCTAGATTGTCCATATTGGCTCTACATGTTTCGTTTTATAGGATAGCTCTTGAGGAGCACAAGTAGATGATAGAGATATGGCCTCCTGATATGGGGTCGTGTCAAGACTAATGCTAAGATGCATCATATGACGAGAAACCTGTACAGCCAATAAAGACAAACAAGAAGATTATAGTATCTGTAATCTGTTAACCTTTTGCCACAAACTGCACTATATCAAGTTAAGTCAGGGCAATATTATCCAATGTAAAGTTTCAGTTACAACATGCATTAGCTGTTATAATTGCTGATAGGTGATTAGTGTTCTATGTAAAATAGAGATGAAATTTAAAATATCAAACAACTCATTTATTATGCTCCAGATTGTATTCAAATTATAACCAATATTATTAATAATGAAACGTCCTAATATTGTTTTTTATATAATTTACTCTTTCTAAAATATTAACAAAGTTAATTGTATTTTTTCAGTCTTTGAAAAGCTCTACTCCTATTCACGGAATTGGGGATTTCTTAAAAATTAAGATAGAACATCAAATAAGTGAAAGTTCAAGGAAAACAATATTTGGTAATTAGGCTTCAATTAATGTTTTTAGCAGATTTCCCTTTAGGGAAATCAGCTATTGAGGTCGTACTCATGACGGGATTTTCGAAAAATTTCTTCAAATGTCCATTGATCCTACCCAGGAGATGATGAAAATGAGGTCCGTTTAAAATTATATATATATATATATATATATTTGTCTGTTAACGCTCTAGTGGTCACAATTTTTATTTGATCGTTACCAAACTTGATATTTAAACGTTTCATGCAAAAAGACAGATCAAGTTCGTTAATGGCTGAAATCGGAGCAGTGAGAGGGGGGGGATTAGAGGGGCGATTTTCAAAAATTTGAAATTTCTCTGTAACCATGCGTCGGATCAAAAAATTGTATAGAACCAATCTTATTGCAAATTATATTTACTATAAATATTGTTTAATACCTGTATTCTCTATCTTGATTATTAACCGAGACATTTGCATTTTTACTGAATGTGGGTGGTAACGCACGAGTGAGTTTCCCCCCAAAAGCTAGGTCGGCCGTTTCCGTAACTACTTGGCTCTCGTATAGAGATTTCTCTATTGTAAAACTTCACGTGGGAAATCTGCTTAGTTTACGCAGCCCCTGCTTGACGGACTTTATTATATAACAGAGCATTGTTTATGTAACACTAGTAGAAGTGGGGGTTTACTAAAGGCTGAAAACTGAAAAATTCAAATATCTCGGTTAATATTCAAGATAGAGAATAAATGTATATAACAATATTTATTGTACATTTCATTTGCAATAAGATTGATTCTATACACTTTTTCAATCCGACATATAGTAACGGAGATATTTCGAATTTTCAAAATTCTCCCCCCTCTCAATATATACGCATTTCACATAAAACTAAAGATGTAGTTCCTTAACCTGATATCATACCCAGGGAAGGGGGGAGGTTTATAAAAATTGAAAATTCAATCTCTGTTATGAGACAGATCAAAACATCGTATATAACTAATCTTGCTCCAAATTTAATTTCAATAAATGTTGTTTTATATACTTTTTCTCTATCTAGAATATTAACTGAGATATTTGCATTTTTTTAGATTTCAGTATAAAGTAAACCCCTACTTTTAGCCATTCCACATTAAAAATGAGCCAATATACCATGAAAACACCTCATTCTATGATTAAATAACAAATGTTGTATTCAATGGACTTTTATTATACGAGCTTTCTGCAAATACGTTGTGTGACATCATCAATTGAAATTTTACATTCTTGACTTGAAAATGTTTATTTGATCCATAACACTGGATGTTTAACCAATTCATTCAATACTAAAGATTATATCCATTGGTGGCTAAAATTGGACCAGGTATAGGAGACCTTATGAGGGGGGGGGATCTGAAAATTCCAAATATCTCTGTTATATTGAGTCGGATCAAAAAATGCTATAAATTACAATTGTTTTTCAAAACATTTTTTCATAACTTAATTATTAAGTTAGTTATTCATTATTTTTTTATTTTTAGACTTTAGTAAACCCCCACTTCTACTCATCGGATGTTTACTTAGAAATAGAGAATATACAGTAAGATGAGATCACCAGTGTGTTATACCATCAAAAGGGAAATCTGTTTAGTTTACATAGCTCCTGTGCGATGGACTTTTTACTAATAATTAACTAAATATATAATTAATGGATTACCCCGTGAAAACAAATGTGAGTGGTCCTATAGACTTAGGTAGCATTCCTAGAGCTATTTCATAACCAACATCTCTAACAGCCTGTCTCGCCATTGATGAGTTCCGATAATTATGAGCTGGTCCCACATGCTAGTAACAAAATAATAAGGCCAAAAATTAGGCAAATTAAGGCATAATTGTTACAATACTTAATCAAAGTTTCACTAAGGATTAGATCAAAGAAAATACTGAAGGGAGTCAAATTCACTTTCTATTTAGAAGGAAAAAGCATTAAATAATTGACCTAGTAAATTACTTAATTAGAGTAAAATCATACTTTGTTGTGCTTCATTAATTGATTTATTATTTCATTTGTTGTTTTAGCAGTCTTAAGTTTTATAAAATTTCTATTTAATTTAAGGTTTATTTGAAATAAAGCTGATGATTTGGGTTGGCATTTATTGTTCTATGACCACTAAGCGATGTTTCTTAAACTTTTTAATATTAAGGGATCTCTATTTCAAATAATTTCTATATTTGGAAACTTTATTTTATTATTTTTTTCTATTTCTTTTGTGAATATAATAAATCTATAAAAACTTGATTTGATTAAGAAATTAATTTACAACAACCAAATTTTCTGCATAGCATTCTTCTTACTTGAAAAATCCTTAATCTTTTTCGACAATTTTTTATTGCCCTCGAGGAACTCATTTTGTGATGGACTTAGGAAATAAAATCCCTAGTTTTGCACTAGCTCAAAAGAACATGGATAACCCATCCTGTTTAGCCTTGGATTAAGTGGAGATTAATTAGAAAATAAAAAAGTTTTCAGTTTCTTGGATCAGAGGCTGCTGACATGGAATCCATGATTAATGGTTTAATACAATTCCAATGCTTTCGCCACAAAATGTTATAGAAGAATAAACTTTCAATCTGTTTCCATCTATTTTTCAGTCCCTACAGAATAAACTCCCCATAGAATAAAAATTTCAACGTACAGCAATTACATAAAATATCCAATTTGATAGCCGGTAATTTGATGCAGCCTAACATCTATGAACCTAAAGCCATACTAAAAGCATTGCACATACAATGATTTAGTATTTAAAATATATTTAATTAGGGTGTGTTCAGCATGCCTCACTGTTAAGCTATTGTCTCAGTTAACCAGTTTTCCTTCTTTGTAAAGACAACTATATAATTGTATCTATTAAAATTTGAGTAAAAATGCCTTAATTACTTAATATTTTAAGTTCAAATTTTAATATAGTTCCATATCCTTAGGCATCTATATGTATCAATTTAGTGTATTTTGAAATCATTCTAATGGCTGTTTATTCATTAGGAACTTTAGAAGAGCCAATTAGGATCAATAAAAAGGCCTTGTCATCTACAAGTATTTAATTGAAAAGTGCCTTCAATAAGCTCCATCATTAGTGCCTGTTTAGAGATGTGTAGACTGAAGCAAAGCAGCCAGGGGACTTAAGCAATGAAGCCGAGGAACTGAAGCAAAGCAGCTGGGCAAATGAAGCAAAGTAGCAAGGTGAATGAAGCAAAGCCTTGTAGAGCACTAGCTGTTTTTATTGAACCTGATTAATTGGCTTTCTATACCATCTCGGGAGAAATTAAGATGAACTGGAAACAGATCGAGAGTTTATTCTTCAATAAAACATTATAGGTAATTCACCTTTAATTCCATCTTTCATCCATTTTTGATTCTGGAATGAATTTTAAATAAATCACCTTTTCTATGAATTAGTATAAGTATAATTTTAAAACAATTATTGTCTGATAACCACATTAACTCTCAAATTATATTTCTCTACAGTCATTAAAATACATGTACTTAATTATTTTTTTAAATGGTTTTAGTTTATGTGTTTATACACATTTTAAAAAGAGTTCGTACCATGAAAGGTGTATGGTGGCCCAGTGCTAGTAAGCGGAGACCCAGTCCGTGCAGAATGTTCAACATACCTGCCACTCCCGCCCACTTGCCAAATGCAACAACTCTCTGTCCTCCTTCATCAACAAGTTTCTCATAATCAATCAGCCGTATATTCTAAAATTAAGATAAAACACAATCAAAGAAATATATTTCAAAATTTCACTAAATAAATATATGTGACAGCTAGCTACATTGTGAAGGAAAAAGGCCTCTTGCCTCATTAGAAATTACTACTCAAATGGAATGCTCAACCCTTCACATACAAGGAATTGATTTTTTTTTCTTAACAAATACATATTAGTAATAGATTCTTTTATTATGTGTAATTCAGTTACTAAAATTTTAAAAATACATAGTTTCCCTAAAGGTACAGTGATTAACTCCTCTGCTACCAAAATAAGAAGGAACATCTGCTCTAATCTCTCCCAAGTAATTAAGGTCAATTAGCTGAAATCCAAACTAGACTATGTAAGAACTTAATAATGTTAACTAAATAAATAAATATAACTAAATATAATTCAAAGAAGAATGATAAGCATTTAATAGGACAAGTCCATGAAAGAGTCAATAGTGGTTTCTTAACTTTTTCACATAATTTTAATATAGTAGAACTCACATCATCTACAATTTAGAGAAAATTACTCTGCTTGCAAACAGTTTCTAATTACAAATTTGTTCATTATATTTCTTCTCTTTTGTCCACACAGATATGGATCTACAACTGTGAGACTGGAGGGTAGATTAAAGTTATAGTCTGCATAACCATGCTAGCTAATAGTCTATCATTAGTCAGCTTATGCGCCTATCTAATACCTCTGGCCATGAATAGAATTTTCTGTTTTAGCAGATATCCCTTAAGGGAAATCAGCTATTGAGGTCTCGTGATTTTCGAAATTTTTCTTCAAATGTCCATCGATCCTACCCAGGAGATGATGAAAATGAGGTCTGTTCAAAACTGTATATATTTATCTATATATATATATATATATACTAGCTCAAATACCCAGCTTCGCTCGGGAATTCATTTGAGGCTGAATGGTGATGGTATATTTTAGGCAAGGCTTTATTTTGCACAATAATTTGACATTTACCCGTCCCAGTGTTTAGGGGTAACACCTGTCGTTTCTGGGGATTTGTTAATAATCAAATTCATTTTTTATGTAAGACTTCACTGTCTCGCATATTGTCATATTTCCTGTTTCCTGTGCATTATGCATAGATTTGAATTATTAAGGAGAAAATATTGACATACATTTGAATTAATTTTTTCAGGTGAGGTACCTGGTAGTTCATATTGAAAAGAAGTGTTGAGCAAATTTCTCTAAATAACAAAATAAACAACTTTTGGTATGTGCATATTTGCCGAAACCCCAATAGGAAATCACTATTATTAATTTCAGGCCTCCCTTATAACCCCCACTCCTGCCCGTCCCTAGAAATGTTAGTATGGCTTATTGTAAGGAAGACGTTAGTGCTAATACACATACTGAGTGTTTTATTTAGTTCGGTTGAGTCTCTTGTGCCAAATAAAATTGTTGACTCCCACTATAATTTTTAGCATATAACGCCTTTATACTTCCGTATACGTCAAAAGTGCATATAACAAAAGTTACTTCAAATAACAAAATAAACAACTTTTGTTATGTGCATATTTGCTGAAAAAGCAATAGGAAACGAAATATCGCTATTTTTAATTTCAGACCTCCCTTATAACCCCCACTCCTGCCCATCCCTAGAAATGTTAGTATGGCTTATTATAAGGAAGGCGTTAGTACTAATTCACATACCGAGTTTGGTTTAGTTCGGTTGAGTCTTTTGTGCCAAATAAAATTGTGGACTCCCACTATAGTTTTTAGCGTATAACGCATTTATACTTCCGTATACGGCAAAAGTGCATATAACAAAAGTTACTCTAAATTACAAAATAAACAACTTTTGTTATGTGCATATTTGCTGAAAAAGCAATAGGAAACGAAATATCGCTATTTTTAATTTCAGGCCTCCCTTATAACCCCCACTCCTGTTTGTCTTAGAGAATATTAATATAGCCTAAAGTCTAAGTTGGGCTAGTAGTAATATACATACCAAGTTTCATAAAATTCGGTTCAGCCGTTTATGCGTGAAAAGGTAACAAACAAACAAACAAACAGACACCAAAGAAACAAAATGCAGTTATGGTGTCTATGACATGTGAAACGAAAGGTTATCGTGAAATTTCACGAAAAAAATCAATGTACAGACAGAGGTTACAATTTTATATATATTAAACAATAATTAAACAAATGTTCTTATGTATATTTTTTCACTATCTTGATTATTAACTGAGATAATTGCATTTTTTAGTTTTCGGCCTTCAGTAAACGCCCACTCCTACTCATCTCATATTAACGATATTCTATTATGTTACGAAACATTTTATTTGAAGCTTAAATACCAAATATTGTTCTCATTGAACTTTTAATTTTTGAGATAAATGCAAAAACGTGACACACTCTTGGGAAATCTGCTTAGTTAACGCAGCCCCTGCATGACGGACTTTTTACTGAAGGACTGGGTGTGAATGTAGTGTTCCTCATGATGCCTTTATTGCTGGATGGTCTGAGAGGGCAATAGGAAACCACTGCATGTCCTTATCACCCTCTTATTCCTTTGCTCGGTCCCGTGAAAATCAGGTTTACCTGTTCATGAGATCATTTACCAGGTGTATCCTGTAAATAATACAGTGTGGAAATACAACCTAAAACATTATCTATACAGGGCATATACATATATATATTTATTCACATATATATATATACATAATTATTATTATTAATTATTCACATATTATATATACATAAAATAAGTTTTAGACTAATTAACGTTTTGGTTTATACAAATTACAACTTATCTTTTAGTTTCTAACAGTAGTCACAGAATCAATAATTTTTCCCTTTTCTACTGAACATAGTCTTCTCAGCAGCATTTTCTCTCCACCTTTCAAAAAACAGTTTGGTCCAAGTAGTTTAAGAATGTTACTTTTTATTTCTTGTTATTTTAACTGCCATCTTCGGATAATTTGGACAGTCAGTTAAAAGGGAGTCCATTTTGCAGATGTTCACCCTATTTTCTTATCTAATCCTCCTTCTATGAATTCACATTACATATAAGCTCTTATAAAAAGTAGTATTCCCAAAACGTATTTGATGAAAGAGTAGAAGGCTATACCATTATGATGGCATTGTAGGTCTAAAATCTAGCTAATACCAAATTATAATTCAATTTTATTATGAATTTATAACTTATTATTACAGATTTTGTTGTTCTTGTCAGAAAATATAAATTATTGATTGTTGATCAGAAATTCTTAGCCAAAATGTACATGAATACATTTTGTTTTATTGTTTCCAAAAAAATAATAATTTGTAAAATATTTATTAAGGTATATAATAAATATACACAGACTGCTTATTTCCTCCAGCTATAGATAAAAGATCAGGCTCATTGACTCCCCAAGTGGGGTGATGTTTGCTTCTTTTGTCTCAATGCAATTTATAGGGCTAAATATTAGAAAGGACAGTTAATTTGTTTCAGATCAGTCAAACTTTTCGCCAAACACACACACACACACTCACTCAAATTATGCACAATGATATTTTACCTTCTCAAGAATAGCATCTAGTAGTGGCATATTGGATTCTTGTGCCTTGATCGTGTGAGAGAACATACAATAGGTTTTGTTAGGGAGGAGGAGGTCGACTGGTACTTGCTTCACTCCAAATATTACTGATGCTTCTGATATATCTTCTTGCACCACAGCCCCGGCACTTAAATAAGCCTGCAATCATGAATTAAAATTTATATTTTCGTCAAGAAAAACGTCACTGAAATGTTCAGTGATAGTAATAGGGGAAGAAATAATTATAGAACTCTAATACTTGAGCTTGCTCTTTCTTCCATAAACACAGTCACTAGTATGGCACTATTGTGCATAATGTGTCCACCCCCACTCAATACTAAATTATAGCAGAGGTTATTAACGATCCAATACTATAATACATTTATCAGTAAAGTAAAAAAAATCGATGGTTATGAATTTGACATTTGAACAGTGTTTTTTATTGTACCTTAAAAGTTCATACTTGTTTATGTTCCTAAATGAAGCATGTTCTGTAATGTAAGATTTTGTATTTTTAATAAAGTTTAGGTCATTATTTATTATAAACTTTTCGAATGAAGCTACTGTGTAATATAGGACTTAAGTGATTATAATGCACTTAAGATCCTAATAAAAGTAATAAATAGGTGGCAACAGAAGAAATCATAAAAGTAACCTCATAATAAAGATCTAAAGACTACATCTTGTAGTTGCAACTGCTTGGTTCTGCCAGAGGCCATTTAAATTTTTTTAATCAAATAATTTGTAAAGTGTCCCAATTTCATTCCCATAAAGCAGTAGGAACCCTCCAAATATATAATTAGTAAAGATTTTTTTTCTTTGTATCCATAATTATATGTTTTCTTCGCTGCTACTAAAACTAGTTGGCACAGAGTCAACATTAAATGAAAATACTACATTCTTTATTTATCTCTACGAGTGTCGCTCCCAAAAACGTCTCATCAAGAACTGTAGAACTAACATAACAGTTTACTAGCCGAAGACCAGAGAGCTCACTACCTTCCCTTTGGTAAGCTTTGCCTAAACTAAAGGACCTCTAGCTAATACAATTTCATGTTAGTTTTAAGATCCTGAAGAGGCACCTGTAAAGTATGAACTTCTGTAAAGCTAAATAAAGAATTTACACAAAGTTTATGTTTATTTAACCTGTTGACCCCTGGCAAAGTTAAGCATAAGGTTAATTTAATGCGAGGAAGGTAGGTTTTTGGCTAAAGGATAAGTATTTGTACTAACCTGAATGGGGTAAGCCCTCCTGTTGGATGGTTGGACGATCACCTTGACCCCTGCCCGTGTCAGCTTCTTCACATTGACAGGTGCTAGGGTTGCTCTTCTCTCCCATACTGACTGGTCCTCTCTTCGAATCGCTATTACTTTCCCTTGCTGTAAACGATAACAAATTCAAGCTAAAACTGATTTTACATTCTTAGCTGAAAGCATTAAAAGCTTTAATAGAAAAGAGATAAAATATAAATTATTGAGTATAATTGTCTAATCCTCAATGAATTGGGGGGTGCTCTTAGATCAGTTGTAGAGTGACAGGAAAATGTAAAGACCCCACCTAAGGAATTGAAATTAAATTAGAAAAAAAGATATGAGAAGTGTTCCCCTAATCGTCAGACTGATGTATACAGGGCTGAGGTGATGGACTCTTAAAGGAAATCTGCTAAAAGGAGTGACGCTCGATGAAATCTACTGCAACTTGAGACCAAGACTTAAGCATATTTTCTCTCCAAAAAGGTTATCTCTTTGGACTTGATTAAAATAGATTATTAAGAAACAATTATAAAGAAAAGCCCATCCTTTGAGTAGATAAAAATAAAGTTTGAACTGAAAACATATAAAAATAACAAAGTGATGGTAAGTGTTTTTCAAAGTAACAGATGATATGTGATGTCTGCAAAATTAATGTTTGGATTGAATCACCAGGTCCTAATCAACATCATGAACCACTTGAAAAATGAGGTAATTGCTAAAAAAGAATTGTCACTGAACATAGGTGCTGGAATTTACTGAGCATAGAAACGACCTAGAATCTACTGGAGTAATATAAGGTAGATATAGCAATCCTGGCAGAGGTCCAATTAAGGGATGGCATCACAATATCACTCAATATATATGTCTTAAGTGAATGAAGATAAAGAATATATGTATAGCTGCGAGATCGAAGATGCAGCGATCAAAAAATAATTACGACACCAAGTTGCTATTTGGCAACTGTAATGTATTAACAAAAGAAGAAAAAGATTTATAGACAAATAAACAGTCTGCAAAGCAAACATGGGGTAAACAACCAATCATAAAGGGTTTTAGTGGAATTTGCTGCCTAAGGGCATGAAGGTTATTCTTGATAAGTTCACTTATATTGAGATCTGATAGATGCCCAAACTCATAACTAAATAGATGATGCTCCACTACCATATGCACTGATTAGAGGGCAGACTGAGGTTCAAAACACTTTCTGGATTTGGCACTGAATCAAGCAGTACTCAAGGACAGCAATCAGGAGGCAGTTGAAAATGGTGTTTCTCCAGACCAAAAGGAAATGACTGGTCCCTGCAAGGCCTTCAAGAGCTGGCTGATGTGGCTCAAAACACTCCAGCACTTGAGGATTGTAAGTAGCTATTTTTTTCAAATAAAATTTTATTTTACTGTACAAAAAAACTTACATTATCTCCTGAAGAGATCAAAGCTATTAAATTTGTTGAAGCATTATCAGCTACGGAAGAGCAGTAAGTTGTAAAATGGTGTCAAATGCCTGAGGCAGGTATTTACTAAGAGGACTGAGTTCTTTCTTGGCCAAAAGAGAAATCTATTCTAAGCATGTTGATTTATGTCTCCTGCTCATTGACTTCCAGCTGGCAAATGGCAGTAAAGGTAGTCTAAAGTTGTTAAAGGTATTGAATCAAGAAAAGTGTCCAAGTATGCTTATGGAATTGATAATAATGACACAGGGAAGGATGTTTTGAAATGCCATAACAGTTGTTGGCATCACTCTGTTATCATTGGCTTAAGATAACAAGACCAATTATCACCTGAACTGTTTAGCCATACCCTAGAAATAGTGATGCTCATTATGACACATACAACTGGCTCACACCAGGTAAAGGCATTTTCAGACGACAGAAATATAGAAAGCTTGGTTAAGGCGAGGTTTGCCTTAATGAAAGCCCCTTTATCAGATAATTCACTATTATCATTCAACAATATGTCAAGTAATTGCCAGAATGAAATTATGGTAAATGAAAGTATATCTTATTTAAAAGAAAATAAATTCTTATATCAATAAGTAGTAAATTGGGGGGAAATAAAAATAGTACTGATTCACTATTGCCATCCAACAATATGTTACCTAAGTGTGTGTAAGGAGGTTAGGTTAAAGGAAGATATATCTTAGTGTGTAGGAAATCAAAATATAGATAAAAATTGTAGAAAGGTGGAATAAATAAAAATAGTGCATCAGGAAACTCACAAAATTGATCAAAAATAGAGAAGGTAAGTATTCTTAATGAAGTTATTACTAATTCGTCCCTAATTCTTTTTATTTAGAATCTGGTTTCAGATGCTCAAGTTTCATTACATCCTTCAAAATTGCATTGAATTCATTGTATTGCAGTAAATTGTCGAATGAGAAAGACCAATTAAGCAATCGCCAATTTGATAAAGGAATCACCTAAAAAATTTGTAATCAGACTGTAAGATGTTCCCAATGATATGCTTGGGATTAAAAGACAACCAATAATGAATACACAGGAATTGTTAATAGCCAATAAAATATTAACAAATGACAATATAGAAATCCAAGTTACTTAGAGATTAAAAAATTTGTATTTTTCAAAATTACAAAGCCATAGCTCATGTTCATTATTCTCCATGGAGGGATTTTTTTGCGTTGAAGCATTACTATGTTTCAGCAGATGGTTTTAAATTCCTAGCACAACACAGAAGTATATGAAAATAGGTAAAGAAATGTTATAAAAAACTATCTATTCTACTTTTAGCCACAAGTACTAGGCACCTTTGAATTATGAACTACTTAAGCAGACAGTATATGACACTTGCTGGCGAAATAAAGCGATGATTTTTTAGGCGCTGAAAAAGAGTTCAATTTCGTGCCTCCTCCTCCTCAATAATAAAAAACACGATGCCAGCTGTCAGTGAAAGGAATTCATTGGAAATTTATTACATCATGGATTTCTAAAAATGGGGCTTTAGCTTGTCATTCAATGAAGAAGACGAAACTGGATTTGGAAGAATGAAGAATAACAACTATTGTCTGAACGAATCATGTGACAGTGGAACACAAAATATTTGAAGATGCATGTTCCTAGGTAGAAGTGAAATGACTTATATTTATTAATACTGGAGGACCTTTCGAATTGGGAGGGTTATTTTTTCCTAATTGTAGCACACTCAAGTACCTGGGTTAGTAGTGGAAATAAATCACCCGGCCCATAAGCACATATAAAACCACAAGAAACCAGGAATTTCCATAAAACGCTCTGATTTACAGGTAAAGGTGCACATTTAAAAAGTGGTCATCAGAACTATAGTATTCTACACAAGAGAATTGTGAATTCTCACTAAGAAAAGTCCGAGTCTGACTTGTCAAGGAGAGAAGATCCCTGAGAAAAATACTTGAAGGCACGATCAGGAATTTCAAACAGATCTGTATGTATAAGGAAATATTGTAAATGCAATTAAGAAAGTAAATGCAGACTGGAATGGATGTGTCATATGAAAAAGTCATGTGATATTGCAATTTAAGTGACAAGAAATTGCAGAGTGGCGCAGTGACCTGGGGAAGGACTTGCTGAGGCTAGGAAGCAGATCCTAGCAGCTGAAAACATTGAATGGCTTATGAAAATGAAAGAGGTCCAAATCCTGAAAGAACTGTAACACCTGGTAGATAGTTTATCCAACAGTTTAAGAGGTGTTACACTCTATCTCAATTTTTACAAATATATGTTTTTTTTATTTTTTTTAACATTTTTAAGAATTAAACAGTGACTGGTTCTCTTTCTTTGATACTTATGGGAGTAGTCCTCAAGAAAATGTGATGTCAAATCAAAATATAACCCCTAAAAAATTAACATTTCTTTAAGTAAAATAAAAAGGTAATTTAGATCAATTTTTTTTCATAAAAAAATTAAATAATTAATTTAACTTACTAGGAGTTTGTTTTTAAAAAATCCACCACGCATCATGGGAAGATGAAAGAGAACTGAATTCAAATCTGAAACGATTTGTGACCCCAGATAACTTCTTATCTAACTTTTTTGTTCGTAGTTCCTATTACATATTCATTATGACATAATTTATTACATATAATGATTATATGAATATCATAATACTCATATGAATAAGCCAAAATAACCAGGCAAAATCATAATTGTATAAATATAAACAAAAATATACAAATGTTGGCCTTCAATGCCAAAACTTTTCCTAATTACGGTAATCAATTTTAAAACCAGATGTCATAGGATTTAGAAAAAGGAGGGGAAAAAAACATTGAATAAAATTATTTGATAACAATTGTGTGGTAACTGATCTTTATGGGAAAGCTCAACAAAACACAAACGGTTGAATAAAAGTACCAGGAAATTCTTTTAATGCTAGATGGAGAATATTTTGAGCTATGGTGACTGAAATCTCTTAATAGACAGTAGAATCAAAGTTTTGATGATCTAGATGTCTTCATAAATATTTATTGAATATTACAGGGTGAAAGACCATCACGAGTTCACGAATCATGAAAAAAAGTATTAAGATTTTTACTACAAAGTACACAAGTGTATTCTTATGGAATAGAAAATATGAATTGTGCATCAATGTACTAGAAGTGTATTATGTTGAAGAAGAAAAGCTTTTAACTTTGGAGCAGGTGGGCTGGAGGAGTGAGAATGGGACAGCCTTGGTTTTATGTTGTGAGTTGAAGGGCTCATGAGGTATTTGTTCAGCCGTAACCCTTCCCCCCTCTTCCTACCTCAACCCTCAGCATCATCAACTGCAGCAAATCTATCGTAAGGCACTCTACCCTTGTTCACATTATAATTTTAGTGCTTTCATTCTTTTGCATCATGTTATTGGCTCTTGTGATTGTTTTCTTTATTAAATTCTTGATTTTGGATACATTTTTGCTTTAGAAATTTGATAATGTAAGTACACATTTTTTAGCAGATTTCCCTTAAGGGAAATCAGCTATTGAGGTCGTACTCATGACAGAATTTTCAAAATTTTTCTTCAAATGCCCTTCGATCCTACCTAGTATATGACGAAAATGAGGTCCGTTCAAAACTGTATATATATATATATATATATATATATATATATATATATATATATTTGCCTGGTAACGCTCTGGCGGTCACAATTTTTGTTTGATTGTTACCAAACTCGATATTTTTTTTTGCTCAATAACCACGATATTTATGAGGGAGAAAATAATAAGGATCTTTTTAATATTATCACAAATAAAGCAGAGGAGAAGAGATGGGAGATAAGGCTTGCAATTATTAGACTAGGATCTATCTATTTATTTAGTTCCCAGCTTGACTACTGCCATTATCAAACTTTTATTCCACTCATTTAGGAGTATCTAGGATCTACCTTCTTCACCCAATTCAACAACATTACTACCTAACCTAATTCTCTACAATACAGGACTTAATTTTTATAATTTATTCACATCTCCTAACTCGAAATCAAATGGAAAAATCGAGATTTTTTTTCTCAGTTTATATATTCCGTACAGGGCTAACGCTGTTCTTTAAATATATGCATGTATTTCAAGAACATTTCTTTACAAAATAGAAAATTTCCCCTTCCCTCCATAGGAGATACTACCTGTACAATCCCACTAGCAAATATTACACAAGGCAAAATTTGGTTGTCTCCAACATTTTCTTAATCAGTATAAAGGTATAAGGCCTATGTTATGCACAATCACAAAATACACACACACACACACAATGTGTGAAATACACATACAATACTCTGCTCCCTTGAAACACTTACATTTCACCCTCAATTTATCAAGCAATATATGCTAACACAAATTTGAAATTTACTGCTGATGGCAGAGAAATCCAAATACAAGAAAAGCCCTAGACTTGTGGATAGACGCCAACTAAGAACAAGAAGGTGAGGGGGGAGGGGAGATATATCAATACAGTGCCTGACTAGTCAATAGATGTATAATCAATTTTAAATTTGTTATTTGGCACATTTAGTCTGAAACTAAGCACTGCATTAGAAAAATTGTAGAATTATCATGCTAAACAGTAAATAAAATCTGGAGTCTCAGGATCAGGAGAGCAAGAGATATTCTAATCTATTTTTGCTCAGCGGGTTTTACTGTTCTTGAACTAGTATGTGTCATTTGCTAGACGGAGCTATATGTCATTGGCTGAAGAAATCTTCCTGAAAGTGGCTAAGAATTTAAAAAGTGAGTGGAAGAAGAGACACTTTTTCTATTTGCTCTTGATGTAATTTTTTTCTTTCCCAGTAAGAGTTTGGACTTCAGAAGTATGCTTGTGACATTGATGGTGAAATGGGTACAGGTTCAGAGATATTATACTCTAATCCAATACTCGAGGAAATAATGAAAAAATTCAATTAATGTCCATTTTTATTTCAAAAATACAAATTTTTAGTGTTATTGAAAATTACATAAAAATATGTTGTTATAAATAATATTTGCTTAAGCCACGAATGACTCGGCGAGAGTAGATACAGGCTAAGCAAATAAATAAATAAATAATATTAGATAACAATATAAACAAAACTGTTAGAAAAGCTGATGGCTCCAATAACTATTTAGAAACAACTGATTGACAAATGAAAAGTTAAAGTCTTCAGATTTTAAAATACTCATATGATAGTACATACAGCTGTCCCAAAAATATGTTAAACTTAGTTACGTAAAATCTTAATAAAAAAATATATTCTTCCAAAAGTCAAATTGAAGATAAAAACAAAATTCACTTAAAGTAATTATGGTTTTGATTGGATGGATGCAACGGTTGTGTGCATTTAGCTGATTCTGGAAAACGTTCCAAGTATCGTGCTTCCCTGATGTACTTCACTGTAACCAGTTTGCCTGAAAAAAGTAAGCTGGATTCATTTACAAGTCTCAATTAGTAAAACACATAATGTTAACATTATTTTCATCAATAGGAAGCAAATTTATGAACATAAAATAGATGCTACCTGTATATATAAATAAGGATTCACGATAGACAATAAAGTACTTGGAAAGTTTTAGCAGATTTCTCTTGAGGGAAATCGGCTATTGAGGTACTCATGATGCGATTTTCGAGAAATTTCTTCAAATGTCCATCAATCCTACCTAGTAGATGACCCCCAGAGAAATGAGGTTGTCGGGCATCAAAAAATTGTATAGAACCAATCTTATTACAAATTAAATTTATTATAAATATTGTTCTATACATTTATTCTGTATCTTGAATATTAATCGAAATATTTGCATTTTTATTAAATGTGGCCCAATAACGGACGAGTGAGTTTCCCATCAAAAGCTAGTTCGGCCGTAACTGTTCGGCTCTTGTACGGAGATTTCTCTATTGTATAATTTCGTGTGGGAAATCTGCTTAGTTGACGCAGCCCCTGCACGATGGACTTTTATATAATAACATGATACAATGGATGAGTCAGAGGAGGATGGTTGATGAGTGTTTAGGCATCCCCTTGTACATACACAGCAGCTGCTTAGGTCATCTCTAGGTACGATTGGCTAATCTCTAGTGATAGTGTGGAAAGCTTCCTACAGCATCTTACTCAATCATGAAGTGATATACATGTACAATAGTTTTACAGCATAACCGAGGTTATGGTTTAGACACAGATGAAGGCTTGAAGAAATGACTTTCGCTCAAAGTGTTATTTATCCATATAGTTAAACTCTATTCAGGTGGCAAAAATAATTCCATATAGGAAATTAATTTTACTTTCAATGATGCAAAAAGGGAGAAAATGTCACAGATGCCAGTTGCAGACTGCTGTGAGGAAATGCTTGAAGAGCCCACTAATAGACAGAGGATACCTCAGCTCTATGTGCACTAACAATTCTTTAATATTCAGCAAGATCATTAACACAGGATTAGTTGTATCACGCTACCCAATTATGAGTAATTGGTATACAAAACAGTGCCTAAAGCCATCAAATCTATGAGTGACCTATGACCACCAGAATGGGCATCTAGTTGTCATGAAACTGCTGTATTGTAAATGATGGAATTAGTTTGAAAAAATAGGGAAAGTGAAATAAATTAAGCAGTATTGTAAAACTTTCAAAGTACTTTTTGTATAAAAAAAAAAATCAACTAGTCCCATGTTAACTGAAATAATGTGTCAATATAATTTGATTTGTAGCAGATTTCCCTTAAGGGAAATCAGATATTGAGGTCGTACTCATGACGCGATTTTTGAAATGTCCATCGATCCTACCCAGGAGATGAAAATGAGGTCCATTCAAAATTATATATATATATATATATATATTTGTTAACGCTGTTTATATATATATAGTTGTTAGCGGTCGCAATTTTTGCTCGATCGTTACCAAACTCCACATTTAAACATAAAAATAAAGATCAAGTTCGTTAACGGCTGAAAATGGACCAGTGGGAGGGGGGTTTAGGGGCGAGGATTTTCAAAAATTCAAAATATCTCCGTTATTATGAGTTGGATCGAAAAATTGTATAGAACCAATCTTATTTCAAATGAAAAGATCTATAAATGTTCTCATGTACATGTTTTCATTATCTTTAATATTAACCGAAATATTTGCGTTTTTTAGTTTTTGGCCTTTAGTAAACCCCCACTCCTACTCATGTCATATCAACAATAAGCTGTTATATTATGAAGCACTTTATTTGAAGCCTAAACAACAAATATTGCTCTCATTGAAGTTTTACATCATGAGATAAATACAAATACGGGACGCAAGTGGTTGCTTAGTTGACCCAGCCCCTGCATGACAGACTTTTATATTATAAGAACTAATATTTCACAGGAATTCTAAAGTTGAATAATAAGATGTGATGAATTCTTTTCAAGATTTGGTTTAAATAATGTGGTAGGTGCAAAATTTTATTTTTTTGAGATATTTGACAAAATTTTGTAAACAAACTTGTGCTCGAGCAACAAGTAAATTTTTTATTAAAACATAAACAGCTAGATGAATTTGATAAGAATCCTAAGGCTTAATTGACATGAGTTACCATCCTATTTATGCAAGTGTGACTAGGAATTTGTTTTGAATTTAGATCCCATCCTTCACCCAGATAGGAATAACTATTACAGAGTTCTCCAAGAGTATTGTGTGTGAAGACCATGGATAACCTGATATTCTATAGGATTAAAAATGTATTCATTTCATATTTAAAAGTTGATTGAATAAAAGTACTTAATCATAAAGCTGTGCGATAGTTGATTGACAGCCCTCTTTTGTGATGCTTTTGACTGGTTCTTATTTTATCAGCCTCCACTCCTCCAGAGTCGACAAATACCAACAAATGGAAAAAATGTTTTTATTTTATATCAAGTTTTTAATGATCCATTCTATTAAATTACTAAATTTTGTTTTAATATTTTAAAAAAGCAACTTACTGTCAAACCACGAGCCATGGAGGGCTCTATAAGCAATTCCAGCATCGGAAGGAGAGGCACACTTCATGTAGACACAGCCTTCACGTGACTGCCGTTCGACTGCTATATGGAGAATCCTCGCCTGCGTCGTCTTTTCCAGGATCGCATCAACTACAGTCCCCACCCAATCATCTCCTTCTTCCCTAATTCAAAAATAAATCTCAAATCATCAATTTTTCAAATTTGTTAAAGGGATAGGCAGAATTTCAAAACTTGAAATTGAAGAAAGAAAATTATATTAGAGAATAATAACAACTATAAACATTATCAAAACTGAGTTCTATCCCCCCATGGATTCCACAGCTTCAGAAAATGAAACTTATTGAGCCTAAGTCCACATTCACCCAGCAGACCACTCTCTTCAAAAATTTACTTCTCTTCCATAGTTTGTTGAAACAAACAATGGTCTCTTAGAATTCTGGATTTTACCAGCTTTAGAATAAACACCACTAGGTAGGTGGACTTCAAAGAAAGCTGGTACACCCTTGTAAATTAATGAGATTCTACAATCCGAACATGAGGATAAAAAAAAAAATAAATTAATACATATTCGGTTTAGACATTATATTTTACTTACGTGAAAACACTCACTCCGATATACCAATATTCTCTCTCCCCTGTCTCAAAGTTGAGGGATTATGTATAAACACACTTATCTCTTCCATTTTGGGTGAGGGCACCCAATTTAACAATGGTGTAATGGACTGCCATCCATTTTCTTACCTTGGAACAGATCCCTTTTTATAACTTACTGATTAATAATTACAATAGAACATTTTCAAAGATTTCGAGAATTCCATAATGAAAAGTGATAATGAAAATTTGTATATCTTAGTCATGGAATGAGTGATTCTTTTACTATTAATATCAAATTTACAGCATCCTCCAGCTCACCCAACACTGAAATTTCGAATTTGAAGGGGTATATTTTAAGATTCTGACGGAAAATAAATTAAAATGCTAATTTATAATGGGGCATTTATGAAAGGATTTCATACAAAACTCCATAAATAGTGGGGGGGGGGGTTGAGAGAACCATTTTTTCAAGCATATCTCAATAACTTACCAGACTGTTTATCCTACACTATTATAAATGTTGGATCTTATTATAAACCATTTTCAACTTTAACACCACCACTCAAAGCTATTGATAACATATTAATGCAGTGAACACAACCCACTTTCTTAGTGGGCAATTATCAAATGTCCCGGGCGGAATGTACTATGAATTTCAACACTCAGACAGCAAAGGTTTCATTACCAAAAAATAGATTTCCCCTCTGAATAAGCACTTAAAAGTGTTAATAATTAAGAAAAACATATTGAATAGTTTATTTCATGCTGTACATGTTTAACTTCATAAAATTTGTTTGTTTTGTAATTGATTGGGTGTTTGACGATACTTAACCCCTCTGGTGATTAGCATCTACTGACGTTGTTATTTTTGTCAAGTGATTTAATATTTTGTTCAATGTTTTATAATAAAATTGCGTTGTTATTGTTTATATTTGTTTTTATTCTTAACTGATAATAGAGGTGAATCATTAAGTCAGTATTTCCAAATATTTTAACTTATATTGTCCTATATGCAAGTTATTAGTTTTCATTCTTCTATGCCATCTTTTGGGACTAATAAGGGTTTTTCTTTCTAGAGAATGAAAAGGGACTGTGCTTTGGAATAGGCGAGATCATTTTCCATGAAGTTTTTATGCATTTTCCTCCTCACCTCTAGCCTCAATATGCCTGTCGTGTGTTATTTGAACTTAGGATATTATATATAATGGCTCCATAAAACAAAAATTTGAAATATTGTATTTTAATGAAAAAATAAGTTTTCTATCCAGAAATTACCCAATAAATTTAAAGTTTAACAACTCTAGATTTCATTATTTTGAAAAATAAGACAAAAATATTGAAGGCATACCAAGATTGTGAATTAGGAGAAAAAACTGCTCGCGTGTTTCCTTTTGTTTTGAAAAAGAAGATTTTGTATTCAACACACAGTTTTTAAATAAACAAACCCCCTCCACAGTGGACACCTCTCTGCAACAGACAAATCCATCAGACATGTGGATGTCTATCATAGAGAGAGTTCACTCTAATAATAACTTCATTCAAAGAATTAATATTAATATTCTATCATGTTATGAAATTGTCATTTTACAATTACAATTTGAAAATTATAATTATAAAAAGATTATATACCTAGAGATAGTGTTGAGTTTGATTCCCACCTGGACAAATAAGGATTTATTAGTGACGAACACATTAAATAAAATCCTTAGTCCCACTCTAGGCAAGAAAAGGGTGGTAACTTATAGATAACTAAGTAGCCATAGTAGCAGAAAGTGGAAGTTAATAATTAATAATCGACTATCTATAAAAGATGAATTCAAAGTTTGTATCATTTTTCTAAAACATAAAATGCTGAATTGCTTTATTGCTTATTAGAATATTGCTTTATTGAGATTTTTCATTTAGCACAGTAATTGTGAATGCCCTTTAAATGTGTTTGTGAAAAACCCTTTAAAATTGAATTATATCTTATGTTATGTGGTTTGCAATTAATTTGCAGTGTGCTAAATCACAAGAAGTGTACAAGACAAAATTGTTTTAAAATATAATTAACAAAGTTAGAATTACAATTTTGTTCTCTAGCAGAATCAGCCATTCAATAAGCAAGAGAAGAACTGTAAGGGCTACAATACCGTGCCGCTAACGAGAATCTTTAACTAAGGCAGATAGTTTCATTATGAAATACTTCAAACAGTGGCAAATATGCAGGGTTATCCATGGCTGATACTACAGTTCGTATGAAGTGTGATTCATTGACAAATCATACTAGACAATTAAGGGATTGAGCTGGTTTCCTAACAAAACAAAGGCAATGGTCAAATTGCCAATACTTACCAAAGGAATATCACGCGCTATATATATTTTAGTGACCACCACAATTTTTACAAATTTCAAAAGATTTGTAACTGCAAAATCTACAGCTTTTATACAATGTCTTCTGCTGCTCTGGAATATTTGCTTCAGCAGTCATATTCTGTAAATGAGCAACCAAACTCAGAATTTAAACTTGGTAACTCAATTCTTGATGGTTCAACGTAACGTTACTTATAGAGAAAGCTAATAGGCTGGACGCACAACAGGCTGTTAAAACGTAGTATGGGCAACACTTTCATCCACGTTAATAGAGGGCCTTATTTCTAATAGTCTGTGTTCAATTTAGATCAACAATTTACATTTGACTTACAATATATCCAAAAGAGCTCCTGCTGGTTATTCTTCGGCATCAACAGCTCGTTCCAGTTACTTACCCTTGTAATAAAGCTTCAACCATTCTCCTAGATGGGTTCCATTTCCATATACTCCGAGCATCAATATCTACTACTGTGTTTCGAGAGGTTGGTGGAGAAAAGATATTGTTGAAGCACTACCAGTACTCATGGTTTAATAGGTATAAAACTAGTCTATATATTTAGTTTCAAGTCTCAGAGAGAGAGAAAAAGATTTCACTCATAAGTCTGTCACATAAGAGCTGCGTACTCCAAGCAAATTTCCCACTCTCATTAAACAATGCATTCTCTATCCCTTCCATAATACAAAAGTCCATCACGCAGGGGCTGCGTAAACTAAGCATATTTCCCACGTGAAGGTTTACAATACGTAAATATACATACAAGTAACACTACTGTGAATGCTCAGTAAATTTACAATACAAGTTAAAGTTAATATATCTCTACAACGGAAAGAGGTTGAATTGTAAACAAACAGGCCAGCCAGCCTCGTAGCGCTGCATAGATAGACCGGAAAGAAACAATTAATGAAATATAACTGAATATCACATATTAATTTTATTGAAAACAATTTACTAAAGCTAAAGCTGTAATTTATAATGAATCAGTTTTATCTCAATCACTCAAATTTTAGTAATCCAAAAACAAAAGAAGGGGGGGGGGGTGTCAACAGAATGTATTTCCATATATCTCACAAAGTAAAAGTTCAATGAAAACAATATTTGGTATTTAGGCTTCAAATAATATGGTTTATTATATAACAGAGTGTTGTTATATAACACTAGCAGAAGTGGGGGTTTACTGATAGATACCTGAAAACTGAAAAATGTAAATATTTCGGTTAATATTCAAGATAGAGAATAAATATATATAACAATATATATAGGGCATTTAATTTGCAATAAGATGTATTTAATACACTTTTTCGATCTGACTTATTGTAACGGAGATATTTCGAATTTTCAAAATTCTACCCCTCTAACCCCCCCCCCCCCGGTCCGATTTCAGCCGTTAACAAACTTGATCTTTCTTTTTACAAAAAACGACTAAATATCGAGTTTGGTAACGATCCAACAAGAATTATGACCACTAGAGCGGTAACAGATATAAATATAAATATATATATAGTTTTGAACGGACCACATTTTCGTCATCTACTGGGTAGGATCGATGGACATTTGAAGAAAAATTTCAAAAATTCCGCCTGAGTACGACCTCAATAGCTGATTTCTCTTAAGGGGAATCTGCTAAAAGCGATGTAAAAAAAAAATGAAATTTAAGCTGAACATGAGAAGTTAGAGGAATCAGTTACACTAAGTGAAAATCACAAGAGAAGATCAGGAGTGAAGTGTTTAATGAATAATGAAAACTGAAAAATACAAATTTTTGGGATAAAGACAAAATGTATTATAGAAAAATTGTTTAAATAACATTTTTTGATCTCACTCAATAATGGTGACATTGAAAACTTTTGTTACCTCCTTTTATAACCCCTTGGTCTCATATATATTAATGTGAGGTGACTAGATGTCCAGGTATTCCAATAAGTTGCCTACAAGATACTAAGGAGTGTCTGCCGATTCATCCGTATCATAAGATGGTTATCTTTCTTGGCTCTTTCCGAATGATATCAATAGTTAAAACCTATTCAACGTCAAGTAACTATTGATAAATTGTCTTTGTTGATTAGATGAATGGATTCTTATTCAACAAAAGAAATTCATGAGATGATGAAATTTTGGAGGAGTTACTAAGGGATAAAAAGACTGTCAATTGATGAGCTACTCGGCTTCAAGGGGTTTTGCCACTATAGATGTATTTACTCAGTAAACTCAACAAATACAGGATTAAAATTATTATTGCCCCGCAATGTTAGATCAAATTAAAGTTCAATCAAGTGCATTATTTAGGTAAATCATGTGAAACCCAAAATGTATCTTTACCCTGTTATTTTACCAAGAGTCAAACAAAACTAATAAAAAAATCATTCAGCAATGATGATTTTTGAGAGTCAAGTCCATTAATATGTAAACATGTATGTGCAATTATCAAATATTTTTAATTGTAATGCTGTTAATACATGAAAAAAAAATATTTATTTTTATATAAAATAGTTTGTTCATTATGTTTCTTTAGATTAATTTTATGCGATTTTTTACTACTTAAATTGTATTTCCAGCATTGTTTAAATATATAATTTGTTAAATATTTAAATTAACAAATTACGAACATATTTTTGAAATATTCAAACAGGTTCCAAAATGTGTATAATACAAGGCCCTTGATGTTATTTAGGGTTAATCCCATCCCCCCCCTCCTGATCCGTTTTCAAACGTTAATGTACTTGATCTTTGGTTTTATATAAAAAGCTTAAATATCAAATATGGTAATACTGATTATGTTAATTGTGCTAAGCTCATGACATTTTGTGTTATTTCAAGCTTGGTAGAACACATTCTCAATTTGAACAAAGGCCAGCGGAATGCTAGCAGGTGTTATATGTGCTAATCATTTGCTATTGTTAGGCTTCCCTCTCTCATTCTTAAAGAAGGAGGAAAACCTTAATTTATCAAATAGAATGGTACCACAATGGGATTGTTCGCTTAGTTCATACCCCAGAGCCTCTCGAAATCCATGGATGTGTATTATTATTATTTTTTTTTTTCAAAATATATAATAGATATAGTTTTGAAAAATATTAAACAAGGTGTTTTATTAGGTTGGTAACTTATGAACAACTGGGACATTTATTTCTAAGTTCTTTTCCAAAAACAAATAGTTTAGTAGAGTAGGAAATGTTATGTAATCGTAGAGTTACATGGTAATAAGGTATTGATGATCAGTACTCAATGTTTTCAGCTCCTAGTTTCCTCACTGCTGTCCAGTCCTCTCTCGGAACTGAGGATTAGTAAGCTCAATATTACAACACCCAAATAACACTTTGCACCCATAAATCCCAGCCATTTGAACTCAATTAACCCTCAATTCTTGAGCAATCAACTCTTGCCCCTCCCCCCATAATTCAACTATTATTCCTCCAATTCTATAATTTTTCAAACTTTCATAAGATTAAAATAAATAAAAATGAACTTACCCCAATTTTCCTAACAAAATTTTTGTTTGTAAATTATTTAATTTATTAGTTTTGAAAAGAAAATACACAATTTCCTTACATAGCAGCATCAAACATATGACGAATCTTGAGACAGGAAGTTGGACTGTTCGGGAGAGAGTTGACACTGCCTTCCATCGTATCAAATGCTTGCCCTTGCCAAGTTTTGCGTTTACTAAAATCAAAATAATACCGTATTATACTCACCATAATCACTTCATCATAATATTTTCTTTTTGGTTACATGCTATTAATTAAAGTAACTTCCACTTAAATTACCCACAAACGCGATGTTTTAAAATATAGTTCTTTATATTATCAGCATTAAACGGAATTAAAACCTATGTTTAAATCAGAATTTTTTTCTTTTTGGGGATTAAAGATATTTTAATTACATGAACTAAAATTGTAATCGAAAGTACTATAGAAATATTTATGGAGGAATCTTTTGATACTTAAATGGATTTGGAAATAAATAAAACACATGTTCTGAAAAAACTAAAGTATATTATCCTTTGAGAAGAACATTTACAAAATAAATTAACAAGCAGGAAACTATACTTGGTGTCATGAACATATAATCTTAATTTAAAACTGAAGCCTACTTAGAGTTGTACGAAGAAGCAAGCCAGCGCCAGGCGAGGCAGTCTTCTCCCTCGATTACATGCTGCTCACATCGAACTCGAGAGTCGGATTCTAACAAGCTCACTGCCTCATTCCACAATTTGTCCATTCCTACAAAACAATAATAACTTAATTACCACAACACCATATTTCCTCTTAGAGAGTGATCCGAAGAATAGGATGGAAATCACCAATAAAAAATGAAATAAATTTCCACAACCAGCTAAAGCCTCAAAGTCGTAAGGTGCATAAAAACAATTAAAAAACTAGGCGATAAGAACAAGTTCACAAATATTCAAACTTCATACTAATATTAGGTACATGCTAAACAATATAATTAGAAACCAAACATACAACCAAACAAATTAACTTACAACAATGTCAATTAATCTAGTCATAATTTCCCCTCCTTGTCTAAATTCTTACTTACAATATTAAGTAGGGCAAGACTGGGAGGAAATTAAAGTTGTAGTCTGCATACTCATATTAGCTAACAGTCATCTGTCAGCTTATACAGGCTACGGAGGGATGGTTATTTAACAAATCTCCCCTTGAGTGGTTTCCTCAACTCATGCCTAATGAGCGCACATCACATTAGTGTGAAACCTATATTACTGGATGCAGAAAGCAATGGGAAACCACTGCATGCCCTTGTGACCCTCTTATTTCCTTGTCCGTTCCTGTGAAAATCAGGGTTACCTGTTCACGGGATTTATTATCAGGTGTAGCCTAAATATACACTTCTAACTAGAAGATTAACGTAATTTATCCTTGAAGATTAATCACAATTGCCTCCAATCTTTAGTTGTTTTCATAAAGGATAGCATATGACTAACATTCTAAGGTATTGGATTATTAAAATTGATGAATTTTGTACTATGTGTTCTTAGAAATTGGCATAATTTTATAATGGATGTATTATATTAGTATAAACGTTATTCAATATTTTTTATAGAATTTAATTGACATAATATTAGACAATTGTTTATAGAAAACAAAACTATTTGACATTCCCTATTATGTTATGATAACATTTAATGGAAATAAACACATTTCATGGTCCACAGTAATTAGGCTAGCTTCCAAATGCCTTGGATACATTTCTGTGTGATAGTGGTGTTCATATATTTTTCAGGAAGACCAGATAACATATGTCCCTGCACATTGGGAATTTTGGGAAATTAAAATAATTTGATTTTAGCACACTGAACCCCTCCTCCCCCCACACCAACCATACTTTCAAGATTCCATCTACTAAATCAAATTTAATTTAACCGTATTAAATACTTTAAAAACCTAAGATGAATAGTCACATAAGTAAGTAGCAGGTGACCTATGCAATAACACAAACTACAAGTACCTTGTAGTTGGCAACAAACAAGTTAGTATTTAAATTGCAAAAGTTGGAAATAAGATTCTTATTTAATAAAAATACAAGAGTTTCATTTATTATATATGTTTACATAACCACACATAGCATGCATTCACGCACGCACACACACACACACGGAGCGAAACCACTCATGAAGCAAATCATAAGATTATTTTTATAAAAATGAATAAAACCTAAATTAATACATAAACGTGTAAAAAAGAAACAAAAATATACTATAAACTCCTAAACACAAACATAAATATTTGTGGAAAAGTAACCCATTTTCTGAAGTGAAACTTTGTAGCATGATACCAGAATGTATTAAATTTTATCTATAAAAAAAAGTATTCAAAAGCAAATAAAAAGCTTTGTCTGAAGGATGCTTTTACATAGAAAATCAATGCTATCAAAAATGCTTGAAATAACATTAAAACTCAAATACCATAGTTATAGTATTGGTCAAATATAATGTATCACGAGACACATTGTCTCTGAATTTTGGCAAGTTACAGATCATTTATTGAGTATTTCACTCGTTTTTCATAAATTAAAACAAAGTATTTAATTAATTTAAAATGCTCTACAGATTAATGTAATTAATATAATAGTGAATGAACTAGCAATACTTTGTTAGGATAATTCCATGAGTAATCTCTCATCAGAGAAATGAGCTGATAAACAGGCATTTACTGACCTGGTTTAAAGCAGTGAAAGCGTTAACGGCAAAATATAGATTTAATTTCAGTCATTATTGATTAATGAAACAAATTAGTGGTTATAGATAAGTGAAAATAGTGATAGTTTGAAATACTCACTGCTTCTATCTTGGAGTGGGATGAGCTGATCTCGCACATGAATAATCGGAATATACGTGTCAGGCCCTTTTGAACTAATTATTTCAATTATGTTGTTCGCCAGTTTGTAAACTTCTTCCTTGTGAGACGCTTCCTTCCCCATCTTATAGCTAATACCGTAGTATATCACTCCAAAAGCTCCTGTCACTGAAAATAAATGAAGTCATGAAGAAATTAACCCTATTACTCAATAGATTGAGTAAATATTTAATCCACAAAGGTTTGCAATGTTCTTATCAAAATACTGTAAACTTATAAATGAACTGTTATAAATTTATAAGAAATAAAAACAAAATGAAGGAGAAAAATTGTTTTTTTTCTAAGGTTTGACGAAATGTGAGGAGGTTCCCTTGTACACACATTGTTCGTCTTATCTTGGATATAGGGCATTAATTACAAAAGGTAACTACAATAGGAGCATCTAACTAATAAAACAAAAACAAAAAAAAAAACATCTAAAGAAAACGAAAATATTAACAAAAATAATAAAACTTTTAAAAAGAACTAATAATGAAATCAACATAAGCAGATTCTCTTCAAAAGAAATCAGCTACCATGGCATTTTTCTGAAAAACTTCTTTAATTATCCATTGATTGGATGAAAAAAGTGAGATTCAATCAAAAACGTTGTTTTGGTAATGTAAAGACTCTTAACCCCATGACCACTTTGTTGGTAAGGTTGAATCTTTTTATAATAATTTACTACTCCTGAAGAGAAAATGTGAAACATGTAGAGGAAAAATAAATCAGTGGAAGATATTTCACCTGTTTTTCATTTATTGACCTTATGCTATTTCCCCTTCAACGAATGTTGAATTGAGGTCACATTTCAAAGATTTTTTTTTTGTTTTGTATTTCACTGTATAAATCTGAGACCTAATTTCAATTTGATGTACCAAAAGATAACTGGAAGAGAGGCTCCAGTACCGGATAAGGCAGTTATATACACCTAATTAGGAACATAACTCTGAGCCTAGAAGAGGGCTACAAGTGAGTTCACATCATAGAGGACGCGAATGTAAAGGAAAAATAAGTCAGTGGAAGATATTTTTTTTCATCTATTGACCTTCTGCCATTTCTCTTTCAACAAAAAAAAAAGGGGGCCCTCTCCCTAAGTCTATTGAGATCAGTAGGGGAGATGCTTAATTACACTTTACAGCAATCCTAAATATGAAATCTCAAAATTATAAGTTTTGGAGTTATGGGAAAAACAGATATACATATGAATGTCACAGAAACTCGCCAAAAGGACTAATTCCTCTAAAATCTGAAAAACAAAAATTTTCATGATTACAATATTTCCTTTACTTCATACAAGGAAGTAAAAAGGTAACACCGTGGACTCCAGTAATTATAAACCAATGGCCTTTGTACCTTGTACATCTAACTTATTATTATGCATGATAAAAAAATAAAAAAAAAATAAAATAGGCTGATAAAATGAAATTTAACATTGTCCATGAAAAGCAATTTGAGTTTTGATGAAATCATCTGAAAGACAATCGCATACTATTAATTTCATATAAAACTATTGTAAACAAATAAACAGAGCCGAAACATCCACAGGTTATAGTTGATCACTAATAGTAAAATTGGCCTCTACCCCCCCCCCTCCTCTCACTGTTACTCAACTCCTTCCTATTTCTAAAACATTCAACTACTCTGACCCATCCACCAACAAACCAATTCAGACAATATTTGAGCATACCAGAAGATGAATTGATAGAGATATCACAGCACCAGATTAATTTAATTTTTAAAACATGTTTCTTAAATGGGAATGGTGGACCAGGAGATTATGCATTTTATTAGTGGGCTAGTATTTTATAAGCCATTATTATTATTATTATTTATTAACGTCTACTTTTTGCAACTCAGGCTAATTGGGACGGGTTATCTGCAGGTTACCACCCTTTTCTAGCCAGGGTGGGATTTTAGGATGTTATTTAATGAATTTCGTCACTAAACTATTTCCTTTGTCCAGGCAAGAATCGAACTCGCCATTCTAGGTTTGCCATGTGAGATAAAGGTCAACGCTTTAACTCGCATGACTAACCTCAGCTCCTATAAGCCATTAATAAACCCGAAAAAAAATCAACACTGCTTGCAATTAATTACTAGTTACTACATAGTGATTTTATTCAGTTGGGAGGTTACTGGGCTCCAAGGTTGGACTAATATCAGTTCCACTCAGAATCGTTAGTACGGTGTGCCACAATAGTAGGCCAATAAATGCATCAAGCTGACTGCCTCGCCTTCCTAAAGTTGTTGTTTGACTCTAGTCCTTCGTGAGTTGTTGAATCAAAGATTTTCCAATACATTTTTTTTGAGAGTAAACATTACAGAATTTATGTTAAACCAATCAACTTCTCTACCTCACCCTGTATAGAAAAGTGCAATTTTCATAACATTATTTAAACAGAAAAATACTACTTGCAATATTAGTAATTGAATTAGGACCAAGATACAAATTTGAATAAGACAATATCAATACATTAAAAAGAATCCAAGCTGCTATAGAATAATTACTGGAAGAAAGAAAAGCACATTCCTAGTCCCACCTGAACTTCAGTAAAGAAAGGATATTGCACGAAAAAGCCTGTCATGAAGGGTCTGTGTGAACTAAGCATTTCCCATGAGCTGGCATATGATATGCTGATGTTATCAACTTCTCTATTTGTCCCATAATGAAGAGCCCATGTAAACAGGAATCCAAATACCAGCTGGATATGAGATGTTTAGTGACTCAGCTACTATCTCAGTTACAATACAAAATAAAAAGTCGGTCACAAAGGGGCTGCGTAAACTAAGCAGGTTTCCCATGAAAAGTTATACAATAGAAAAATCTTCACACGAGTGCCGAACAGTTATGGAAACGGCTGAACTAGCTTTAGGCGAAAACGAATAGAAGGGACCATAGCTCGTCCATTACACTTAATAAAAATCCAAATATCTCGGTTAATATTCAAGATAGAGAATAAATAACAATATTTATAGTACCTGTTAATTGCAATAAGATTGGTCCTATTTAATATTTTGATTCAACTTATAATAAGGGATATTTAGAATTTTCAAAAATCCTCCCCTCTAAACCCCCCTCCCCCCAGGTCTGATTTCTGCCGTTAACGAACTTGATCTTTCTTTTTACATGAAATGACTAAATATCGAGTTAGGTAATGATTAAACAATGATTGCGGCCGCTGAAGCGATAACAGAAAATTATATATATATATATATACAGTTTTGAACGGACCTCATTTTCATCATTTCTTGGGTAGGATCGCTGGACATTTGAAGGAAAATTTCGAAAATAGCGTCTTGAGTACGACCTCAATAGCTGATATCCCTTAAGGGAAATCTGCTAAAATTGCATAAATAGGACTACTGGAGGCTTACTGAGACTGATACTAAAATATCTTGATTAATGTCCAAGATCCAGAACTAAGGCATAGAACAACAGTTATAGGAAACGACATTTGCAATAAGATAGGTTATATTCAATTTTCCAATTCATTTTATAATAACTCAGATATAGCAAATTTCCAGTTTTGTTTCCCTACCCATGGTCTGACTTCAGCCATAAGCAGAAATAATCTTTATTTTTGTATTTAACGGTTAAAGTTAAATATGGAGTATAGTATTGACAAAAACATATCATGTATTACTGAATATAAAACCTTAATTGATGAAGTCATGCTGAACAATTTGAGTATATATCTCACACAGGAAATGAAAACAATATTTTATCATGGAATACAGTGTTTCATGATATATCAGCTAAGCATGGGGAATTAGTAAAAAAGGTAAATGTTTCTGTTAATATTCGAGATACCAAAAAAGAGTAATAATTACATTTATTGGAAATTAAATTTGTAACAAAATTGGTTGTATACAATTTTTTGATCTGTCACTTAACAGATATTTTGAATTTCCAAAATTCCCCTCTAAACCTACCCATTCGACTGGTCGGATTTCAACTAATAACGGATTTGATCTTAATTTTGCATAAAATATTTAAATATCAAGATTGGTAATGATCGAACCTCCTGGGTATGATTGATGGACATTTGAAGAATTGTTCACATCCATGCATACACCTCAATAGCTATTTTCAATTAAGTGAAATTTTGCTAAAACTGCGATAACAGTTTATAACAGGTTCATTATTATATTCATGTCTACAAATATTCCGTCCCTACCCTATAGATTTTCACTCCAAACCAAACACTTCCACTTTTGTTATCTTAACTCTCCTTGGTTTATTGTTATTATTGCTGTTGTTTATTGGAAAATGAATCTAGACACATCCATGATCATTTGAAACTAAATACGCAATAAAGGTTTTCTAGTTTACGCACAATGGTGTGTAAATTAGTAAACTAAGCAGATTCACACATGCTGGAATGATACCCTGGTCATCTAATCTCACACCTCTTCCTGATTTCGCCTTTATTAATAATAATTATTATTTATGACAAACAGATACTGAAGAGTTAATAAATTGTACAACATACTGCAGCCTTGATAAATCCTGTTTATGTGAAGACAAAATATTAAGAAGAGCTTTCATTTGACAGTATTTATAATTTCAAATACAAGTGATATTTTTAAAAACTGTTCACAACACATATTTCTTTTTTTAAATGAGTCCGTTATCTACACATAAATATAAGACAACTTTGCAAGTAGCTGTCAATTCTTTTCATTTTTATATCTTAGCACAATGAGTTTTATGAGGATATAATAATGTAATTACAGTCAAAGTTAATGGTAAGAATCTATCTGGGAAAACAAAAGGTTGTAAATCGAGAGAAGTATTTCATGAAGGCATATCCTCTCCTATTAATGTCCTTGAGCCAGCTGATAAAGATCCCATAGTAATGGGTATAGGGAAAAGTCAGCAGCTTAAATATCGAGTTTAGTAACAATCAAACTAAAAGAAGGACAGCTATTGTTAAAAAAACAATGAGAACCTGAAGAAGGGGTAGGGAGAGGTCATACATGTCAAACAGGCATTTTCCTGGCTGAAACAACTTCAAGTTCCTAGGAGGGATAGTTATAAAAAGCAATAGTTAGAAGTATAAGAATATAATATATATAAGAATATAAGAAGCAACACTGACTAATGAAGTTATATGGTAGACCCGTCATTATCTTGTGTTAATAAAAGGACTGATTGCACTAGATGCATGTCGAGAGATTGGAACTAAAGGGGAAGTGTGTTGTAAACCTTAATGAAGGAGTGGCACGCCCAGGTATAAAAGGGAGGACTAGCATGCCGAATCCTACCTCTTTATGTCCTAAATGGTATAATAAAGTGGCTGAGGCCCAAGTCATACAAAAAGACCATAGCAGCTACAAGTGATTGTGTAGGCCATAGAGGAGTGGAAACAGAACAGGGGCTCCTAGCCGTGAAGCCTTAATCCCCCGCACCTATCCGACATCCTATTTGGGAACACAGTTATGAATCGCCCACGTACATACGTCCTCCTTCGTATGTAACTGAGCGTACAAACGCGATCCCAGGGGAGGGCAGAGCCCACTACCCTGCTCCAGCACACAGACAACATGTACCATACCAGTTTACCTGCCCTGCCGTCTCTGTGCATCGAACACGCGACCACTACGTCTAAGACCAGCAGATGAAGGCAAGCCTCCACTCCGACACCGCCCAGCCCGTAGTCCATTTTTGAGTAAGCCGCAAGCGACTTACCCCCTGAGGGAGGAATGGTCACCGGCCCGGAACAGCAAAGCCGACTAAGGACCTACTGTTCCCACGGTTCCCCTACCCAAGGGCTACACAGGGGGGACTTCCTGCTGCCCTTGGGGAGGGCGGGCTCCGTACCCGTAGTAGCTACAGAGCTACAAGTGAATATGACATTGTAAGATGCTGAGATAGTATTTGTAAACATTCATGTTTATAGTAGACAAATATTGATCCATATCTCTTAAGCAGTGGCAACCTCAAAAAAATAAGAAATGCCAACTCTGGATTTGACATTATAACAGTCTTCTTCCCAGTCATTTTCTTCAATCTAACAAGATTGCAAGAAGAATTTCTCCTGACTCCAATGCCTCCCAGAACTTCTCACTGTTCACAATGCCTATTCTAAATGATAATGAATGACATGGTGATGAGAATTACTCTGGCAATCTCCCATTTTCCCACTTATTTAAATAGACAAGCAGGATCTTAGAAGATGAGAACAGAAGCACTTCAAATATAATTAGCAGGTCTGTAAGAATACTCTTGAATAGATTACTTTTCTTTGCAGGTATTGGCAGAATTTAGTCTACTAGCTGAATCCGATTATGTCAGGTCGAATAGGTTTTCTCTTTCTTCGGTACCCATATCATCATTTTTCTATAATAGGCAATGATATTGGAGTTTCTTTCTCTAAAATGTTTTAGCAGACATGTCCCAAAAACTTGAGAATCTCACGAAACAGAATGCTCAATCCAATTCTTTATCATGAACATAAGAAAATCTAAAATCTTCCCAATGAAAAGACATTCAAAGCTACTAGAGGAATAGCAAAAAAAAAAATAATGAAACCCCAATCAGTTACCCAGAAAAATACCTCACTTTTAATATTATGTTGAGGAAGACATTAACAAGATGCCGAGAAAGGAATTGTAGATTTTGGAAAAAGTCTCAGGGTAGAAGGTAGAAAAATCAGTTTAAAATCATATTTATTTTTGATCAAAGACACTGTGTTACCTTAGCTCTATCTACATTCATAACTATTCTATAGATTCCATTACAAAATTATTTTTCAAACTGTTAGTTCTACAAAACGAATTAGTTGATTTATAATCTTATAATAATTTGTAAAATAATTAAAAATTCTTTACAAAAATATTTGTTAAATTTAACATACTAGATTAGTCTTGGTATTTTAACTTAAGTCAAACTTTGAATAACATCACAAAAAAAAAAAAAATAGTATTTAGAAAAATAATTCAGATCCATCATGATAAAAAGTCAACAAATAAGAAAATTATCACAGTATTAGTAAAAATTAACGAGCTTTTTTAAACTCCTAATCCTTAACAATTTTTTCTTAGGGCATAACAAACGAGAACAGAAAGGAATCAACAAAGCAACTATGCTGGAATAAAGAACTGGTCAACTGTTCAACCTGCAACAAGAAAAAACGTAAAATGCAATTACTTTCCATCGAATGAGTTAAAAGCCCTATAATGGGGTTTTTCTATACAGTGGGAAATTTTAACAGAAGGATCAAGTAAAATGGATTGAACTCAAAGGGTTCATTAGACTACTTCTCCTTATGAAATCTGGCAATCGATATTAGCCTTATTAAATTAATGATTGAAAATAAGAATGATTAGATGTTTGCACGAAATAAAACTTATAATAGGAAGTCATGGATTAGAAAAGAAAAGACTCCTTTCGACTTGAGTGAGGTGGATGGAAATAAAATAAGACTGAAAAAAATATTAGCATTGTTAGGCTTCAGAAAGAGTGAACTGTAAGGGTACGTTAAATATAAAAAGGGGAATTAAAAAATAGTCATCTTACCACTGGATCTGGAACAAAAAACGGATGAACATGGGTAGGAATAAAATATTTTGAGGAAATAGAGGAAATGGAAATGCCTTAAGCAACAATCTAAAAAGATAATATTAGTAGACAAGCTAATAGAACATAGCGACGTCCAAATGAAATTGGAGTGCATCAAAGGCTCGCACAGTCAAATGGTGACAGGTACAAGGAGTTGCTTGTCTCCTTCCAGTTCAGCCTATACATTTAAATGCGTTACAGGAGCCATGCTAATGAGGTACTAGAGTTCCAGGTGGTGCCATCAGCAAAGATAGTCAGAGACTAGACTGAGAGTAGTAGTGGCTTACAACCTGTCTGTAATTGAGGATGTAGTTTCAAAAAATAGGTTCCAAATGAAAGGCACGTTAGATGAATAAAACCCGTGTGAACTGCATAACAATATAGAATCTGAAGGACAACTATATTATGAGCGAGGAATAGCCAGAATCAAATCCAGTATCAAAAAGACCAATGTATGCTAATGAGGCATTACTGAGATCAAGAAAGGCTGTGAAGGATAGCGATTTATAAGGTGTATTTCAGCAACCACTCGAGGGGTTGACTTAATAATCAGGGTTGCTCCCCAATAAAACGGGGGTTATTGGACACACTATACTAATTTATATATAGAATATAACTCACCATAATGGGGTTTAATATTATTAATGCAAATAATAAGAGGAAAATTACAATAAAGTTAATTAAAAAATAAATTATAATTGTAACAAAGTGGAAAAATTATGAGACACAAAAAAACATTTATAAAGAAAATAGAAATAAATAATGTAGATAAACTGCAACCTAAAATAAATAAATGATGATGATAATTAATAATAATAAATAACTGACTATTCTTTTCACAAGTATAAGACAGAGTGGTTTCACATTCCCTTCTGCAAGAAGTTTCATAAAAAGTCAACAATAAAGGCATCATATTTAAGTAATGCATAAGTAAATAATTATTAGCCTTTCTGGGGTGGGAGAGGATGAACGATGAAAGCCAAAATAGATAACAGAACCCAGCCAGTACGCACGGCAGGTAAGATGTAACTGAGATGCCGAGGGGTGGAAAGGGCAAGGGCTTCCAGGGAATCCAACTTTTGCTCCCATCACATTTACGTTGCAGGAGCCTCATGAATCTATTTTTCCGAATGCCACGGCACCTAGTGCACATGTAGAAACTGCTCCCGTCTTCTTCCACCAAGTTTAAATTTTTCATTCGCTGGGCTTCTTTAGCAACCCTTGCCCAATAAAGGGTTAATATAAATCTTAAAATATTAACAGGATTGAAATGAATTTTTCAAAGAATTAACTGACTTATGAAGACAGTAAGGTTCCAGTGCTGAGAGTTCTGGAGGCTTTTGGTATCCACCATAGAGTTAACACATTTTGATGGGAAGAACAAAGAGAGGCTGCGAAACCATAAGTTCACTCCGTTCTTCCCATCAAAAACTCTGTTCCTCTAAAGACGAATACCAAAGGACTCAGAAACTGTAAAATATTTCAATTTAGGCGAGTAATTCATTAGCCAAAACTAAAATACCTTCAAAAATAATTTAAAAAACAATGTACAGATAAAAGCTTAAGAGAATTTGATGGTAGGAAAAACAGCGAGTAATGAGAGATTACATGTGTTAAGTTAAAATGGATACGAACCTAAAAAGATCTTGAAGATCCAGTTAGCAGCTATCATCAGATTATTGGTGACATAGCAGAAGAATGGGAGCTGAGGGTTGATGATAGCTATTCCACCGCTGATATCGGCCAGCTTTAGCTTCGGGTTTGCTGTGATCAGAACCTTTACATTAGGCAGTTGCTGGTTAGTGATCCATGTCCCCTAAAAAGTAAAGGAAAATTAAACTATCAATCATTTCTCTATGTAATTTTGGTAAATTTATATTATCTTTAATATGATATGGTTTATAGGTTGATACGTTTTGTATGAAGAGGAATAAATGAAATGGAATTGTACATAGACTAATGCAGGTCAGCTAGTTACAAGTATTGCACTTTTTTTGTGATAATACATTAGCACCTTTTTTTTTTTTAGAATTTCTTGTTTCGTAAGTGTTGTAACTTTAGACTATTATTATTCGCTGATTTAACTTTGAATGAATAAGAATGTAACTGAAATAGACATAGTGTTTATTTATAAGTACTAATATTTATTTCTTAGTTCCATGGCTCAGGATAAATTAATAATTATATGACAAGAAAAATTTATATTCACTAATGTTTAGGAATGTATTTTGGTCAGAATAATTATTATATTCGTTAATAATTTTATTAATCTTATATTTAAAAAATATTCATTTTCATACACCTCATTAGAAGTGCTTTTGTAAGAGGTTTCATCCATGAATGGAAGTGTGAATTACTATACTTTAATCATACAATGAAAATTACTGTGAATTGAATTTATAAATTGGCTCTTCAGACTATCAATTGCAAGTAGTATTTAGGTGATATAAAAAAAAAGATTAGAGTATGAATTCTTTGTCAAATAAATCAATATCTTCCAAATTTGATAATTCATATTCTATAATAAAGAGTTGTAGAAGAGTTTTACTTGCTGACCCTACCAACAAATTAAGACCCTATTAAATAGTTAGGTCAAAAATAGCTTGTAAATGAAAAATTTAGTTGAGTTTACATGTTTTTTTTTAATCTAAAATCTTTTAAAATATTGTCAATTGAGTAACATTGGCAAACGACTGACAATTTGATTGTTCACCTAGATGTATCATATAGCATAACTTCACTTTTTTGTCTGATATTATTAAGTAATCATTTAGAAATTCTGTGCATAATTCACGAGTCTTTCTATCTAATGTATCTAATAGTGCGACATGAGCCTTAAATGATTTTTATAATCTTCATGATACTGTTTTCTACATAAAATAAATGTAATATAGTCGTCACTGAGAACTTTAAAAGTTTTTATATCCTTGGTTGAACTAAGACATAATGATGAAAATAAATTAATATTTATTTGCAATAGAAAACATGTAATCTACAGAAATATAAATATTGCATTCATTGAACATTAATACACCAAATTTTCAAGAGCTGTTTTTTTGTGGTATTTATGCAAAATGGACTACAAAATACCTAATAATGAATATATCTTATTATTAGCTAATTCATAACAATGCTTTGGCATAAATTGATCATTATTGTGTTGCTGGATTGATAGAAAACGCACAAAAATGGCAGATTGAAATGGTAATATTTTTAATACAAAATAAATATGTTTTTATCACATTATACATTCTATAGTTGAAATGAGCAATTAAAAACACTCTTGAAATACACGAATATACCCAATAGTAGTATATTTAACCAAAATAATGAAAACGTAATTAATCAAAAAGCTCCACAACATTTATCTCTAAGTTAAGTTTTAGAGCTAAAGCATCAATTCCCATTCAACTTTCACCTACACCTCCCCCCCCCCCTTCCCTTCAGAGTATGATAAATGCTTAACGTAATATAAAGTTCATTTTCAAGTAATTGAAACATCTCTTAATATAAATTTCATCAAATACTGTGACTATATCTTACCAAGGCAGGGTCATGCTCCAACACTACTGCCTGTATATCAATATCCGATATTCCAAATGGTCCATCCCCTATTCTACTGCAAGGGCTGCTCCTCAATCTATTGTGCAGTTCCTGGTAAACTATTTTAAATATTTTTGATGTTAAATCCCTATCTACGTCTCGAATACAATTCACCTAGAATAGAATATAAAAGAAATAAGAATTAAGTACTCCAAATATAAATTTATATTTTTTATAGACAAATATATAAAATAAATAAAAATGATCTGCCTTAAAAAAATATTGGAAAATATCCCGCAAATATTTCAATCCTTTGTATAGTCTGAGTTTTGTTTGGGATTAAAGTGGCCAGATATGAACATAGTTGTTTGGTCCCTCCTTCTTTCACTGCCCATTAGTACATAGCACCTTCACAATTATAAAAACTATAAACTCCAGTTATTTTGCACCGCAGCAGATTGTATGTACATGCTGCCTTCTCAACTTTTACTCTTAGAGCCAGCCACTATGATTTCCAAGCTTCAGTATATGCCCGTTATCCCTACTCTACCTGTACTTTTATTGGATTAACCTTTAGGGGAATCAAGAATCGAGGCCATACCCATGGCATTATTTGTCAGTATTATAAATACAATAGAGTTTGATAATGATCAAACAAAAATTGCGACCTTCCACAAGTTTATATATATAAACAATTTTGAATTGACCTCATTAGGAGATTTCCCTTAAGGGAAATCAGCTATTGAGGTTATACTCATGACGCGAGTTTCGAAAAATTTCTTCAAATGTTTATCGATCCTACCCAGGAGATGACGAAAATGAGGTCCATTCCAAATTATATATATACTAGCTCAAGATACTCAGCTTCGCCTGGGAATTGATTTGAGGTTGAATGGTGATGGTATTTTTTTGGCAAGGCTTTACTTTGGACACTATTTTGATATTTACCCATCCCAGTGTTCAGGGTTTATACCCGTTGTTGGCATTTGTTAATAATAAAATTAATTTTTTATGTAAGACTTTACTGTCCTCCATATTGTCATATTTCCCGTCTCCTGTGCATTATGCATAGATTTCAGTTATTAAGATTAACTGACAGTTATTAAGATTAAAACGTAGATTTGAATTAATGTTTCCAGGTCAGGTACCTCATAGTTCAAATTGGAATGAATTGTTGAGCATATCAATATTTCTGAGCAAATTATTTGGTCCACACATTGTTCCTGGAGAAATATATAAAACAAAAGTTAATCTAAATAACAAAGTAAACAACTTTTGTTATGTGCATGTTTGTCGAAAAACAAATATACAATGAAATATCGAATTTTTAATTCAGGCCTCCTTATAACCCCCACTCCCGTTCTAACCTAAAAATTTTAATATAGCTTATAATCATGGAAGAATTAATGCTAATTGACATACCGAGTTTAGTTAAGTTCGGTTCAATCGTTAGCGCCCAATAAAATAGTTGACTCCTGCTTTAGTTATAGTGTATATCTCGTTTATACTTTATTAAAAGACAAAAATGAATATCACAAAAGTTACTCTAAATAAAAAAATAAACAACTTTTGTTATGTTCATATTTGCCGAAAAACGAATAGAAAACAAAATACCGCTATTTTTAAATTCAGGCCTCCCTTACAACCCACACTCCTGCCCGTCCCTAGAAATGTTGGTGTGGCTTGTTATATTGAAAACGTTAGTGCTAATACACATGCCGAGTTTTATTTATTTCGATTGGGTCTTTTGTCCCAAATATAATTGTTCACTTCCGCTATAGGTTTTAGCGTATATATCGTTTATAATTCAGTATACGAAAAAAGTGTATATAACAAAAGTTACTCTAAACAACAAAATAAACTTTTGTTATGTTAATATTTGCTGAAAAAAGAATAGGAAATGAAATATCGCTACTTTTAATTTCTTGCTTCCCTTATAACCCTCACTCCTGTTCATCTCAGAGGATATTAATATAGCCTAAAGTCTAAGTTGGGTTAGTAGTAATATACATACCAAGTTTCATAAAATTCGGTTCAGTCGTTTATGCATGAAAAGGTAACATACAAACAGACACCAAAGAAACAAAATGCAGTTATGGTGTCTATGACATGCGAAATGAAAAGTTATCGTGAAATTTCGCAAAAAAAATCAATGTACAGACAGAGGTTACAATTTTATATATATATATATAGATAGATAGATAGATAGATAGATAAATGTCTGTTAATGCGGTCGCAATTTTTGTTTGATCATTAACAAACTCGGAATTTAATCGTTTTATGTAAAAAGGAAGATCAAGTTCATTAATGGCTGAAATCGGACCTGTGGTAGGGGGGGGAGGGGATTTTTGAAAATTCAAAATATCTGTTATTATGCGTCTGATCGAAAAATTGTATAGAATCAATCTTATTGAAAATTAAAACTACTATAAATATTGTTCTATACATTTATTCTCTATCTTGAATATTAACCGAGATATTTGCTTTTGTATTCTGTGTGTGGTCAGCAGGAGTCGGCTATGTACCAGACTTTCTTTCGATAGCTCTGGCGCCCGTTTCCGTAACTATTCGTCTCTCGTGAATAGGTTTAGACATCCCTTACTACTACAGTTGTTATTGGGCAGATTTCTCTATTGTAAAACTTCACGTGGGAAATCTGCTTAGCTTATGCAGCCCCTGCGTGACGGACTTTTTCGTCATCTACTAGAGGCTGGTTCAATGGACATCTTGAGGAAATTTTTAGAAAACTGCCTCAAGTACAACACCCATAGCTGGTTACAACACCCATAGCTGGTCCTTAAGGTAAAATTACTACACACAACTTTGCTAGTGACAGATTAATTATAGTAGTAGCTGTTGTGGTAGGCGAAAACAGTGAGTGGATACCCAGCCGTTAAGCCTTAACCCTTTAACAGCTAAGGAGGCGGGCGGAGATTTGCAACCAGTAGCTGAGGAGGGCCAGCCGGCTATCACCCTCCCAAGCTAAGGCCTCTCTGGAGCTGCATCCTTCAATAACTCACTCCCTTTTCTGACTATTTCTTAATAATACCTATATCATTATTTCAATAAATTAAAATGCTATTGTAATGAAAAATTATGTGATTTATGAAGGAAATAATGATTGTAATGATTTTATTATCTTATATATAATTTTTTTATTTGAAGTAATATTTTAATAATTTACCTTTTTTTTTTAATTTGAAGTTATATTTTAATTATTAACCAATATACAATAGCAGGTAGAAGAGGGGTGGGTTGGGTTTCCCTCCTTGGAAAACCCAAAGATTCCACAGTTACAGGATCGGAACAAATATTTCCCCAATAGAGACACCCCTGCAGCCTAGCGGCCGCTAGAAATATTTATTAACTCTCCGAGGATCCGCTAGGATGTACCACAGTCGGGACGAGTTATATTGTATAGAGCAGGGAGCGGTAAAACAGTGGGAAAACGGTGACGAGATATCTCGTCCTGTGCGAGGGGGTAGCGGGCAACCGGGGACGAGTTATCTCGTTTGGAGCTGGTGGGCTTCGTTTCCCTCCGACGAGATATCTCGTCTGGAGCTGTTAAAGGGTTAACTGTCTCTCACCTATCCATCCCCCATCAGCACGTCTCCCAGAATTTCAGACAAACATTCCATCCTAAGAGAAATTTTATGGAATTTGTTAATTGTTAACATTTATTGTGTGCTACTAAAGCTAGTTAGGATGGGTAATTTACAGGTTACCACATTTTAGCAGATTTCCCTAAAGGGTAATTAGCTATTGAGGTCGTATTTATGACAGGATTTTTGAGAAATTTCCTCAAGTATCCATCAATCCTACCCAGGAGATTACAAAAATGAGGTTCATTCAAAACTGTGTGTGTGTGTGTGTAGAGATTTGACTGTTAATGCTCGAGTGTTCGCAATTTCTGTAACATTACCAAATTTGATATCTAAACATTTTATGTAAAATTAAAGATCAAGTTCGTTAATGGCTGAAATCCGATCTATGGGAGGAGGGTTTAGAGGAGGGAATTTCAAAAATCCTTAATATCTCTGTTATTGTGTGTCAGATCAAAAAAATGGAATAAAACCTATTTTTTTTGCAAATATAATCTTCTATAAATGTTGTCATGTACACTTTTTCCACTGTTGTGATAATTAACTGAGATATTTGCAATTTTTAGGTTTCTGTTTTCAGTAAACCCCCACTCCTACTCATGTCATATTAAACAATATGCTGTTATATTATGAAACACTTTATTTGAAGCCTAAATACCAAATATTGTTCTCATTGAACATTTAAATTTTGAGACAAATTTATGCACATCAGAAATCTAATATTTATAAGTTGCTCGCATTACAATCTGTGTAAGACTGAGCCTTTATCACCCCTGTAGTCCGTCTATCACAAGCCACCATCCACTTTATTTTTAGTAAGGTTTGCCATATGATTCCATTACTTAGACATGCATTTCCTTCTGACCTTTCTATTCCAATCTTCCTAAAAGTTTCTAAACTCTTGTTAAAGGTTCTTATTGGCATGGTCAGTAGTAGAGTAATCCTGTTTTTCAATTAAAATAATTTATACAGTGGTCACCTAGACGATTCTTAAAATGAAACATTTGATATGTGAATATATAGTCTTCAAATTTTATATGGATTATAATTTGTAGCACAGTAGCAAAAGATGGACTAAAAAAAATCCAAGGAAGTTCTAAATGAGGTAAGTAAAAGCAAGTCTTCTCAAGGCCCTGAAAAAAAGGAGACTGAAACTTCTCGGGCATATCATAAGGCACGACCATCAGAAATAAATCTGAACGTAAGATCCTTGGGTGTGGGGGAAGAGGGAGCCCCAGAAAATCCTGTTTTGAAGACATCAAACCTCTTATAAATTTGGGTGGGTTTAGTAATATGAGAAGAGTAAATTCTGAAAGAACACAATGATTGCAACTACAAGACGAAACAAGACGTAGCCTTTAGATCATGATGATATATGTTAAAAGTATATAACAAGAATTGTTCCTGAAAGGATCTTCTACTCACTCTGTGAACCACGTTGAACGAACTATGAATTAAATTACGAAGTCTATCAAAGCTCTAGTTGAAACAAACATACAGCGTATAGGAACTCTTCAGTCTCACGGAGAGCCCTGAAGATGGTAGAAGCAAAATGTCAGCGAGAAATACAAACACACCGTCAATACTCAAAGGCTTGGAATATAATGTACAACCTGTTAATTTGTAATCGTTACTTTTTCTCTGATACTAAAACTATATCCCTCATCTTCTTCGTAAGATAATGACAAACCATTTCCCTTGAGTGAATATTAGAATAGGGTATTTGAAAGTCAAGATCCTAAAATTCAACATGGAACTCTGATATTTCAACCAGGAATTGTCATTTAGATGAAACTCAAATATTTTGTGATTAGCAAACCAACTTTAAATTTAATCAAACAAATGTAATTACGGTAACATTGATGAAGCAAAAACACAGTAAGATTAGTAATATTATCAATAGAATTTGGGAATTATAGTCTTTATATTTCAAACGAAAACTATTTGTATTTCAAACCATACAGGGAGTTCTTAATAATAGAGACTGTAGAAGTGGAAGACTAAAAGAAACTAAATTATTATAGTTGGTTCACTTTAAACTATTCACTCGTGTAACTTATACAACATAAATTTGTTGATAAATTCTAGATAAAACTTTTCAGAGTTTTTCAATTTGCTGGTGAGCTCAAGTGAAGCTTAACAAATAAAGTGTTTCTTACAAACGCATTCTATCTAACAAATGATGAATTGACAAATCAAAATTAAAAATAAAGCCCTTTCCTTGATGTAATTAATCCAAATATAGAGAAATATTAATATTATTTCCTTCTTGTCTTGAAGGAAACTCTAAACCATCGACTTAACTAAATTAAGGTTTGCGTTACTTCCTGTAAACATGTAAGATTTCTGCATCTATAAATAAAAACAAGTCAGGATGTTCCTGTTCAACTAGTATTCCAGAGCTCTAACAGCATTATTAAGTAATTTGAATAGCAATTTTTTCCTGTTTGTGACTATTTTTACTATTAATACAATGCTGGGAGTTATTCTAAATACTTCGCCAATGTTTTATCTGACTCAGGAATCAGTGTAAAATGAAATAGTCTTGACTAATATAAACACTTTATTTCATTTAAAATTCATATAGGACAGATAGACCTTCACAAAAATTTCAGAATATTCATTTTCACTGTAATTTATACACTGTTTTCTGCATTTAAAACCTAAAGAAAAAAACATGAAAGTTATGCAAGTAAATATATTATTTACAGTTATTTTGATGACTTCAGCTAAGTAAAATAAAATAGTATATACTCACTTTTGGTATTTGTGATTCTTCGTTAGTACATATAGGATAATATAAGTCTGAAAAAAAAAATAAATAAATAAGTAATAGACAAAAGCATACAGCTAGGAGGTGAGAAGGGGAGAGAGAGGGACAATACTTTTTATCCTCTCCCCTTAATTGATTTTGATCAAAAGGGGATGTGCAACACTAGATGTCAGAACAGTCTTAAATATGAAATTATATACACACGCCCTACCAAAACTAGCAAAATGATTTCAGGTATAGGCAAACCGAGTGATTCCAGTGAAATTTGTTGCCCAAAATCATTCACGATTATACTTCCTACACTTGACACAAGGAAGCAAAATCTGTTATTTGAATTTCTATCAGAGTAACTTTTATGATGCAAATTCAGACTGACTAGTCAATGTTTAAAAAATAACACTCATTACACAAGTATTTTAAGCTTAATTTCTAGCTCCCATTCAAAATAATCAAATATAAGATAAAAATAAAAGTCAACATTATGAAATATAAGTAGTATAACAGAAATCAATTAATTTATTCTTTCATAAATAATTGGAAGTAATGTAAAGATAAGGTAGTAATTAATTGCTAAAAATACAAAATAAAATATATCTTATTATTATTAATTATTGTAAAATGAAACCACAATAGCATACACTTTATATACCATTTATGGAAAGAAAGCTGCCTGTGAGAGAATAAATAAAGAGCAAAACTATTGCACAGAGACATACAGAAGGGGAAACGAATTCCTTCTTGCCCTTGCAGGATTTTTGACCCACTCTCAATAAAACCACCCAGGCAGGGTTTATTAAAAAAAGCCCTCTCAGGAAAAACCCTTAATTCAATTTCTTTTTGGGGAGGGGGTAATTAAACCTATTCAACAATTTTATATTTTTAAAAATACTTCATCATTTCCTAGTTGACTTTTAAGTATGAGTGTGTCTATACACACACAATCCTATATAACAACATGGATCATCATATTTGATAAATGTATACCAGTTGTAGAAATAATTATATATGACAATTCAAAATGAAGAAATATCAATTTGTTTTTTAGTACCCTGATATTTCCTAATTCTATCTTCAATATTTATTTTGAACTGAACTGTTTTTTTAAAACAGTATGAAAGAACAACTGAGGCGGAGTTGTAGAGTTTACAACCCACACACAACTGCCAAAAAACCCCACTTTTGAACTTAAATTTATTTTTAATGCTATTTGTAAAAAATAATTATAAGTCAAGTTAATAAAAAGAGAAATAAATATCTCAACCAAATATTATAAATAATAAGTTATTCTTTCAGCCAGTATACATAATTCATAATGTATAACTGTTATTAAAAGTAGTAAAAAGTACTTAAATTTTTGAATCAGACATCACACTCTTTAACATCATATTCACTTAATTCATCTTTAGCATTAATATATCAGTGCTCTTTTACAAATTGTTGAACCTTTTAGAACCCAATCATTTACACATTTAGGACAATATTATTCCAAAAGTTGAAAACACTCATTCCTTTGATGCTGTTTGAGATAACAACTAGCCAGCCCATGCAAAAAGTTAAAAAAAGTTTTAATGGTCTCATTTGTGAAGTGATTTAGAAGAAACCTGTATGGACCGTATAGGCTCGGTTTATATTTATTTATTTTTTTAAATCCTGTATCTATCTATCTGACGTAAAAGTACCGATTAGAGAAAAATATAGATATCGCCCACATCAGATATAGAGAGGGAATAGTACTATTAGCCCATCCCTAACTTCATAACTGGAAATTATTAGAATGATTCAGTCTTTTCTCAAAAAAACCTAAATACCTGTGTGTCCCTATTGACAGTGATATTAAAAGATATATCATAAGTACTAAGTAAATAAACTGTTACCAGTAGTTGAAGAAAGTGATGTATCAGTTGTGTGCATATTTACATAAGTAATTCCAATTATAATAAAAAACAATGAAAATAAAATGAGAAGGGCTGCTGAGACTGGTGAATCGAAAGGCATCCAAGAGTCGTTGTATAATTGTGTTCCTTTGCCTCGAGCCTGAGCACTGAGTGGGGTTCTACTCCTGCAACAGAATAAAATCAATCAATCAATCAATTCCTTAGAATACCAAAGAAAAACCACTAAAACTCTAAAGTTATCCATATCCCGTTAACCGCTAGGTATACAAAAAATAGTATAAAACAAAAGTTGTAATAAATATAATTTGCAAAAAGATTTGTTGTATAACATTTTTTGAGCTGATTGATAATAATAGATATTTCGATTTTTTTTAATATATATATATATATATATATATATATATATATATATATATATATAACTCTCCTATAATCCCCCCCCTCTCACTGGGCCGATTTGTATTCCCACCTAACTCAATCTTTCTTTTCCAGATAGAAGTTCAAATATGACGTTTGGTTTAATATCTGAAAATTTGCGACCACTAGATGATAAAATAATGACTTTGACGCTCATTAATGATTCGTAAAGATTTGAATGGATTTTTGTGAAATTTTGTTATATGAACAAAAAAAAAAAAAATGAGGCTCAGCTCCGGACGGATGAAAGCAGTTGATAATAGGTTCTAAACTTCTTTAGCTCTCCTTCTCGTTATTTTTAACTTCCTGTGAATTTTTATACTTAAATAGAGCTAAACATAATCATCTAGATAAGATAAGTGTACATTTTGAAAAATGACATGAGTAAGAACTATCTCTTAAGGGAAATATCCACTAGTACAAACAATATTGAGGGGCTCAGGTTGGCCGTGCTAGTTAAGGCGTTGGTCTTAATCTCGCGTGGTAGACCTAGAGTGGCGGGTTTGATTCTCGCCCTGGGCAGTAGAAATGTATTTAGTGACAGACCCATTAAATAAAATCCTTAGGCCCACCCTGGCTAGAAAAAAGTCCGTCACGCAGGGGCTGCGTAAACTAAGCAGATTTCCCACGTGAAGTTTTACAATAGAGAAATCTGCCTAATATCAGCTGTAGTAGTATGAAACCTCTAAACCTATTCACGAGGGATGAATAGTCACAAAAACGGCCGCCAGAGCTCACGGCGGAAAGTCCGAACATAGCCACTGCTGCCGAGCATATGCAGAATACAAATGCAAATATCTTATTTAATATTAAAGATAGAGAATAAATGTATATAGCAATATTTATAGAAAAATTTAATATGCAATAATTTTTGATCAGACGTATAGTAACGGAGATATTTCGACTTTTCAAAAATCCTCCCCTCTAAAACCCCCCCTCCCCCTTGTCCGATTTCAGCCATTAACGAACTTGATCTTTCTTTTTACATAAAACGATTAAATATCGAGTTTGGTAACGATCAAACAAAAATTGCGACCGCTAGAGTGGTAACAGACAAATATATATATATATATATATATATATATATATATTTATATACACAGTTTTGAACGGACCTGATTTTTGTCATCTACTAGGTAGGACCGATGGACATTTGAAGAAATATTTCGAAAATTCCGTCATGAAAAAGGGGGGTAGCCTGTAGATAACCCTTCCCAATTAGCCTTAGTAGCATAAAGTAGATGTAAATAATAATAAACATAAAAAAAAGAATATTGAGAAAAGTAAGAATAAATACCCATCTCAATAACATTAAAAAAATATAATTCTATCACCCTCACCCTTGGGTAAATCTTGTGTAGACTTGTGCTGCTGATCCTGAATCTTCATCATCACTTTCTTTGACATCAAGAAGTTTCGAAGAGATACTGCTAGCAGTTATCCCAGACCCTGCAACATTGAATAAATATTTGAGATGTATATCAACCATAAATAATTATGCATGTATTATAAGCGGAGAAAGAACAAGTAATTCTATTGAGCAATTACTTGAGACTAGGTAATTTTATTCTATTCATGCAGAAACACTTACTACCTTGCAAGAGACAAAGATAGTGGAAACCTAAGACTCAAAACAACAACAACAAAAGGAACACATTCTGATAAGATGAAATGGTACATGTGTAACCAGGATTTGCCACAGTTCTCTCAAATGAATAAGTAGATATAACACTAAACCTCTTGTAAACTTTAAATAAAAAGAAGAAAATATACTTATTTTATTGATAGTTCTAGAGATATTGGGGGGGGGGGAATTCCTGTTGTAAGGTAATGTCCAATGTACATAATCTTATTTTATCATTAATTTTACAGTATAATATTTGACAGATCAATGAATAATTGAATAATGGAATGAATGAAGTCTTTCTCATTCAGAATATTAATATTACACAGAATATTTTCAAAAGTTCATTCCACTATCTGCAGTGCTATACACAATAATAAAAATAAAATTGACCAAGTAGTGAATATAAATGCAGATAGGTGAATTGAAACAACATTCCAAACAAGAGCATGCAATAGTCATTTACATTACTCAATTGGTTTTATTATCATAACAACATTGAAATCAAAGACTATGAAATGAAAATATCTAAATGGACACGGGAGATTGATGCTCCTCTCGAATTGTAGGAGTCTATATTCAATAGTTGAGCTTTTTGGGGCCTGGTAGGAATAGTTGTGTATAAAAATGATACGGGAGAATATATGAATGCTAGAATTGTCTCAGGAACTAGAAATTTCTATTCCCTCTGCTTTAAGTGATCTGAGGAAGACAAAGCAGCAAATATAGGGAAGTCATCAGACAACAGTGACATATGGTATTAAAAATTCATCTTGTCAATGAATAAATATTTTGGCTTCTTAATAAAGCATCCATGAATCGAAAAACACCTTCTCATATAGCTAGTGTTGCATCACTGTGTAGTTGAAATCCAAATATAAAAGTTCATTGAAATTGCATTTTTTACTCCATTAGTCTTCAAATAAAAAGAGGGTGAAAGAAATGCATAATAAATTTAAATAATATTTTAGAAAATCATACAGTCCTAATTTGGATAAAGCAAACAGGAAATTGTCAGCATAACAGATCTTAACTTTTTTGAGAAATCCGATACTTCTGTTAATCATTGTGAAATGTTTATTATACAGTTTACTTAAAGTACTATAATATCCAACCTAAATATTTATATTTTTGAAGATGTCTCTAGTTATGAATGAAATGATGCATTACTCACTAAAAGTAACTTTGAAACTCCCAAATCAATCCTAGCATACACATTGCTAAAAGAAACAAAACAAAAACAAAAGCTTTATACAAAAAAATAATAAATAAATGGCATGTAGAAATGAATGGAAACCTTCACATAAACAAGGATTAGAATTGCTTGGTCATACATAATAGATATGAAATGTACATAATCAAGTATTTAGTATATCCACCATCAAACAATTTACAAGTCAAGAACATTAGTGATTAAACCAATTCACTGAGACTAATGTATCACACAGTAAATATTAAGTTGCAAATTAACATTAAATGAAATACTAGGAGAAATATAATAGGTAGCCAATCAATAATACCCAAAAAAATAATATTCAAGACATTAAGCTATCAAAATAAATATTTCAAACACAGAGTATTTGTAAACAATACAGTAAGAATTTCATAGTTCTTTAGTTTTAGGTAACATGATAAACAACAGATATTTGTCATATTGCAGAACTACAAAGTGCATTAATGTTAAAATAACATAATATGATGCAATAAAAATAAAATACTGACAAATTAATGAAAATACTAGAGACAAGCATAATGAGAACTGAGCATTAAATAAATTAAATTTTAATAGCTAATGATGATATACCTGATTTATTCGCTGACAACTTTCGGACGAAATCAGATGCATAAGGTTGATTGGAAGAGCTAAGCCTCGGAGAATTATAAGAAGATGTAAATGATGATGATGTAGATGCTTGAAGCCTCGACTTGAATGCATCACTCAGCCCAGTTCCTATTTCTGGTGTGAATTTAGTAGGGCTATGGCTAACTTTGTATGTTTCACTACTGGCTTGGCTAAGTAACGGCCTTGTATTCCTTGAAAGTGAAACATCATGCTCAGATTCATCATCTCCATAAATACTCTGGCTGGTTGTGGAGTTATTCAAACCTACAGAAGTTCGAAGAGACCTTCTTGTTTCTAAATTGGACGAAGCTGGAGGTGGGCTGATGTAGGGAGCATTAGTAACTTTATGGTCAGCGAAGGTTGAATTGGCAAGGGGTTGTGTATTTGTAGCTCTGGTAGGAGACTTACGTTTTGGTGATTTGTTGCTTCTAGGTGGCGGCATTGACCTCCGAGTGCTTCTTGAAGACCCTTCATCACTTTCTTCATCGGCAGAACTGTGAGAAATATTCCGGGGGTCAAACTTTGCCGATGTGTTCAAATCGACCGACGACTGACTTTGATCTAAGAGCGACCTTAATTTTTTCAAGTAAAGCTTTCGAGTTGTCGCTGTGACTGGACCAACTGTTTGTCCTAATTCAACCAATTTAACACGGATTTCGGCATCGGATAAATTGTCTAGATCAAGAGACGCCATGTTTAAAACTACGATGAAGCACGAGCCCAACCCGGGTCACGCGCTCTTTCCCTCTACAAATTTTGTGTATAGCGGAAGGTTAGGAAACCTAATCATCAAAAACTCATAGCATTATTAGATTTAAAAAACACTTTTAAATGAAATTTAATTGAAATGGGCTAGTAAATTAGGCGAAATTTAAGTATAAAACGTTAAACTAATCATTATAAACTTAAAAGAACTTTCTGAGCTCACGATCACAAACAAAATTTTAAATAGTAACTGTAACGTATTAGTTATACACATTCACAATATTCATTACATAATATTTCTATATATTTTATTAAATTACTTATTATGAACACAGTATAAAACAATTAATATTACCTTAACTCAGTAATTAATTGTTTTTAAAACCAATGGAGGGGGGGGAGAGATAAAGAATAGTTAATTCATCTATACTTCTAAATATTAAGGGTCTAATTTTCAATTCAAAACTCGTGGGTGACATAGTAGGGTACCTTGGAAAAAAGTTTTAAAAGGTACAATCCTGTTTAATAATGGGGGGGGGGCGGTACTGAATAATCATAAGTAAAAATTTTAAAGCTTTAAAAATATATTTGAAACTATTTTTTGACAATTATTTGCCTTAAGTACTACTTAACTTCAGCTATTTTATTTATTTATTTATTATTTATTAACTTCCACTTTTTACAACTAAGGCTAATTGGGAGGGAGAGAGGGAGTGAGGGAGAGAGGGGGAGAGGGGGAGAGGGAGAGAGGGAGAGGGGGAGTGGGGGAGAGGGGGAGAGGGAGTGAGGGAGTGAGAGAGAGAGAGGAGAGGAGAGGAGAGGGAGAGAGAGAGGGAGAGAGAGAGAGAGAGAGAGAGAGAGAGAGAGGGAGAGAGAGAGAGAGAGAGAGAGAGAGAGTGAGGAAGAGAGAGGGAGAGAGGGAGAGAGAGAGAAAGAGAGAGAGGGGAGAGAGAGAGAGAGAGAGAGAGAGAGAGAGAGAGAGAGAGAGAGAGAGAGAGAGAGAGAGAGAGAGAGAGAGAGAGAGAGAGAGAGAGAGAGAGAGAGAGAGAGAGAGAGAGAAGAGAGAGAGAGAGAGAGAGAGAGAGAGAGAGAGAGAGAGAGAGAGAGAGAGAGAGAGAGAGAGAGAGAGAGAGAGAGAGAGAGAGAGAGAGAGAGAGAGAGAGAGAGAGAGAGAGAGAGAGAGAGAGAGAGAGAGAGAGAGAGAGAGAGAGAGAGAGAGAGAGAGAGAGAGAGAGAGAGAGAGAGAGAGAGAGAGAGAGAGAGAGAGAGAGAGAGAGAGAGAGAGAGAGAGAGAGAGAGAGAGAGAGAGAGAGAGAGAGAGAGAGAGAGAGAGAGAGAGAGAGAGAGAGAGAGAGAGAGAGAGAGAGAGAGAGAGAGAGAGAGAGAGAGAGAGAGAGAGAGAGAGAGAGAGAGAGAGGAGAGAGAGAGAGAGAGAGAGAGAGAGAGAGAGAGAGAGAGAGAGAGAGAGAGAGAGAGAGAGAGAGAGAGAGAGAGAGAGAGTGAGAGAGAGAGAGAGAGAGAGAAAATTCGGTTCAGCCGTTTATGCGTGAAAGAGTAACAAACAAACAAACACACGAAAGAAACAAAATGCAGTTATTAGGTGTCTATGACATGGAAAACGAAAAGTTATAGTGAAAATTCGCGAAAAAAAATCAATGTACAGACAGAGGTTACGGCTGAACCGAATTTTATGAAACTTGGTATGTACATTACTACTAACCCAACTTAGACTTTTGGCTATACTAATTTTCTCTGAGACGAACAGGAGTGGGGGTAATAAGGGATGCCTGAAATTAGATATAGTGATATTTCGTTTCCTATTGGGGTTTCGGCAAATATGCACATAACAAAAGTTGTTTATTTTGTTATTTAGAGAAACTTTTGTTATATACACTTTCGTCGTATACCGAAGTGTAAATGCGTTATACGCTAAAAATTATAGCGGGAGTCAACAATATTATTTGACACAAAAGACTCTACCGAACTAAATAAAACTCGGTGTGTGTATTAGCTCTGTCGTCTTAATTATCATAAGCCCCACCAACATTCTAGGGACGGGCAGGAGTGGGGTAGTTAGGGAAGCCTGAAATTAAAAATAGTGATATTTCGTTTCCTATTGGTTTATCTAAAAATATGCACATGACACAAGTTGTTTATTTTGTTATTTAACATAACTTTTGCTATATTCATTTTTGTCGTATAACAAAGTATAAACAAGATATACACTAAAAACTAGACCGCGAGCCAACAATTTTGTTTGGCACTAACAATTGAACAGAACTTAAAAAAATTTGGAATGTGAATTAGCATTAATTCTTCCATGATTATAAGATATATTAAAATTTTTAGGTCCAAACGGGAGTGGGGGTTATAAGGGAAGCCTGAAATGAAAAATTGTGATATTCCGATTCCAATTGGTTTTTCAACGATTTTCTATAAAAATACAATCATTAGTCAGTCAACAATGATTTCCCGGGCATTGCCGGGTATATTAGCTAGATTGTATATACAAAATACGTACATTATAGATGATATTTAATTATTATAAATCCTATCCATGATTATGATTTGAATTATTCACGGTGAGTCAAACAGTGGAGATGGAATGATTAGAGACTTATTTTCATTTATTCTTCAAATCTAAATTTTTTTCCCCATAAGTCGCCTAACGGAAAGAAATGAGCCCAGACGGGAAGAGCAGTTTTACACGACGATGCATTGACAAAACCAAAATAGAATATTTCCATCTCAAATGATTTCCCGAGCGAAGCCGGGTACCTTGGCTAGTATATCTATCTATCTATCTATATATATATATATATATATATATATATATATATATATATATATATATATATACTAGGTCAGATACCCGGCTTCGCCCGGGACTTCATTTGAGGCTGAATGGTGATAGTATTTTTTTAGCAGGCTTTACATTGCACAATATTTTGACATTTACCCGTCCCAGTATTTAGGATTGATACCGTCGTTGCCGTGGAGTTGCTAATAATAGAATATTTGTTCGATAAGGCTTCACTGTCATTGATATTTTTATATTTCCCGTCTCTTATACATGTAAATATGGTGAATTTTTATTTCAGGCCTCCCTTATAACCCCCCTCCCGTTCGAACCTAAAAATTTTAATATAACTTATAATTATGGAAGAATTAATGCTAATTGACATACCGAGCTTTGTTAAGTTCGGTTCAGCCGTTAGTGCCCAATAACAGTGTTGGCTCCCGCTAAAGTTTTAACGTATAACTCATTTATACTTAGGTATACGACAAAAGTGTATATAAGAAAAGTTACTCCAAATAACAAAATAAACAACTTTTGTTATGTTTATATTTGCGGAAAAACCAATAGGAAACGAAATATCGCTATTTTTAATTTCAGGCTTCCCTTATATCCCCCACTCCTGCCCGTCCATAGAAATGTTGGTATGGCTTATTATAATGAAGGCCTCGCTGCTGATACACATACCGAGTTTTATTTAGTTCGGTTGAGTCTTTTTTGGCAAATAATATTGTTGACTCCCGCTATAATTTTTAGCGTATAACGCTTTTAAACTTCGGTATACGACAAAAGTGTATATAACAAAAGTTACTCTAAATAACAAAATAAACAACTTTTGTTATGTGCATATTAGCCGAAAAACCAATAGAAAACGAAATATCGCTATTTTTAATTTCAGGCTTCCCTTATAACCCCCACTCCTGTTCGCCTCAGAGAAATTTAATATAGCATAAAGTCTAAGTTGTATTAGAAGTAATAAACATACGAAGTTTCATAAAATTCGGTTCAGCCGTTTTATGCGTTGAAAAAGGTAACAAACAAACAAACAACAAAAAAACAAAACATACACGAAAGAAACAAAATGCAGATATGGTGTCTATGACATGTTGAAACGAAAAGTTATCGTGAAATTTCGCGAAAAAAATCAATGTACAGACAGAGGTTACAATTTTATATTATATCTTATATTATATATATATATATATATATATATATATATATATATAAAATTGTAACCTCTGTCTGTACATTGATTTTTTGTTCGCGAAATTTCACTGATAAGTCTCTTCGTTTCACATGTTATAGACACCATAACTGCATTTTGGTTTCTTTGGGTTGTCCTGTTTGTTTGTTTATTTGTTTGTTTGTTTGTTTGTTACATTTTCACGCATATACGGCCTGAACCGAAATTTTATGAAAGTTGGTATGTATATTACTACTAATCCAACTTAGACTTTAGGCTATATTAATATTCACTGATACGAACAGCGAGTGGGGGCTTATAAGGGTGACCTCGAAATTAATAATAGCGATATTTCCGTGTTCCTATTGGTTATTTCGGTCAAATTATGCATATAACAAAAGTTGTGTCTTTAATTTTGTTATTTAAAGTAAAACTTTTGTTTATATACACTTTTTTTTTCGTATACCGAACTTATAAAGGCGTTATACCGACTAAAAGAGATTATAGCGGGAGGTCAACAATTTTATTTGGCACAATGACTCAACCGAACTAAATAAAACTCGGTCATGTGTATTAGCACTATACACCTTCCTTATAATTAGCTATTACAAACATTTCTAGGGAAGGGCAGGAGTGGGGGTTATAAGGGAGGCCCTGCCTCGAAACTAAAAATAGTGATATTTCGTTTCCTATTGGGGTTTCGGCAAATATGCACATAACAAAAGTTGTTTATTTTGTTATTTAGAGAAACTTTTGTTATATTCCACTTTTGTTGTATAACGAATTATAAACGAGATATACACTAAAAGCTAAAGCGGGAGTCAACTATTTTATTGGACACCAACGGTTGAACTGATTCCTACAAAACTCGGAATATATAAATTAGCATTAATTCTTACATGGTTATAAGCTATATTAAAATGTTTAGGTTATAACGGGAGTGGGGGTTATAAGGGAGTCCTGAAATAAAAATTCGTGATATTTCATTTTCTATTCCAAACCAACCACGGGTACTAACCCTAAACACTGAAACGGGGAAATGTCCAAATATTGTGCAAAGTAAAGTCTTGACGAAAAAATACCATCATTATTCCGGCTCAAATGAATTCCCGGGCAAAGCCGGGTACCTTAGCTAGTATATATATATATATATATATATATATATATATATATATATATATATATATAAAATTGTAACCTCTGTCTGTACATTGATTTTTTTCGCGAAATTTCACGATAACTTTTCGTTTCACATGTCATAGACACCATATCTGCATTTTGTTTCTTTCGTGTATGTTTGTTTGTTTGTTTGTTACCTTTTCACGCATAAACGGCTGAACCGAATTTTATGAAACTTGGTATGTATATTACTACTAATCCAACTTAGACTTTAGGCTATATTAATTTCCTCTGAGACGAACAGGAGTGGGGGTTATAAGGGAAGCCTGAAATTAAAAATAGCGATATTTCGTTTTCTATTGGTTTTTCGGCAAATATGCACATAACAAAAGTTGTTTATTTTGTTACTTAGAGTAACTTTTTTTATATACACTTTTTTCATATACTGAATTATAAATGCGTTATACGCTAAAAATGATAGCGGGAGCCAACAATTTTATTGGGCACTAACGGCTGAACGGAACTTAAAAAAAACTCGCTATGTCAATTACCATTAATTCTTCCATGATTATAAGCTATATTAAAATTTTTAGATTAGAACGGGAGTGGGGGTTATAAGGGAGGCCTGAAATAAAAATTCACCATATTTACATGTATAAGAGACGGGAAATATAAAAATATCGAAGACAGTGAAGCCTTATCGAACAAATAATTCTATTATTAGTAAATCCACGGCAACGACGGGTATCAATCCTAAACACTGGGACGGGTAAATGTCAAAATATTGTGCAATGTAAAGCCTGCTAAAAAATACCATCACAATTCAGCCTCAAATGAATTCCCGGGCGAAGCCGGGTATCTGAGCTAGTATATATATATATATATATATATATATATATATATATATATATATATATATATATATATATATGTACTAGCTCAGATCCCCGGCTTCGCTCGGGAACTGATTTGAGGCTGAATGGTGATGGTATATTTTTGGCAAGGCTTAACTTTCCACAATATTTTGACATTTACCCGTTCCAGTTTTTAGGGTTAATACCTCCCTTATAACCCCCACTCCTGCCAGGCCCTAGAAATGTTAGTATGGCTTATTATAAGGAAATCGTTAGTATTAATTCACATAGCGAGTTTGGTTTAGTTCGGTTGAGTCTTTTCTGCCAAATAAAATTGTGGACTCCCCGCTATAGTTTTTAGCGTATAACTCATTTACACTTCCGTATACGGCAAAAGTGCAAAGACTAAAAGTTACTCTAAATTACAAAATAAACAACTTTTGTTATGGGCATATTTTCTGAAAAAGCAATATATTTGCATTTTTATGAAGCCTGTGGTCGGGTATTGTTCAGATTAGTTCGGCCGTTTTCGTAACTTCTCGGCTCAGGTGAAAGCTTCTTCTATCCTTAACTGTCGATTCTAACCTTACCTTACCTTCGTTTGTTTGTGTGATTTATGCAAACACGTTCTGTTCATCCGCCCCCCCCCTTCTTTAGTTCTGGTACTACTAAAATTTGAGTTATTAAAATATAAATTATTTTTACAATTCAGAAGCCGTTTCAGTTGGGAATTTATTAAAATTAACTGAAAGATTTCTTATTACCGTTTGTATTTACTCATGGTGGACTTGTATTACCAATATGCAGATTTCTCTTTTGTAAAACTTCACATGGGAAATCTGCTTAGTTTACGCAGCCCCTGCCTCAAGGACTTTTTTTATTTCAAAACGGAACTTACTTTCCGAAGGTACCTCGTATATTTGTCTGTTAACGCTCTAGTAGTCGCAATTTTTACTTGATCGTTACCAAACTCGATATTTAATCGTTTTTTTAAAAAGAAAGATCAAGTTCGTTAATGATTGAAATTGGACGAGTGGGAGGGGGGGGGTTAGAGGGGGATTTTTGAAAATGAATATGAGTACATGTATTCTCTATCTTGAATATTAAACGTGATATGTGCACTTTTATTGTGCACACATATTGTGATATGTGTGTGCGGATAACGGACGAGATGAGATAGGCTAACTTCGGCTCTAGTCGTGCGTTTCCGCCAAAAGCTAGTTCGCGTGTTTGCGCAACTGTTCGGCTCTCGTGGAATTGACATACGTAGCTTCGAATGCGCAGTGTTCCTAAGCCCAGATTAATGGCTATGTATAACTTCTAGATAAACATATGAGCTTGGCAAGACATAAATGAGCATATGATTGATTATTTGTTATAATTTATTTGTTGATGATGAGGAAGAACTGCCCTATCAGCAATGAGGCTCGGAGTGGTATGTCGATGCTGCTGTGGAAAAGACATGTCCTCAGCCAGCCCTTCTCCTTCGACCAGGATGATGCCGGCAAAGAGGTAGATGACGACGGTGATGTTCTCAACTGGACTGCCAAAGTATACATCAGTCGCTTCCATTCTCCGGTATTCGCTCACATTTCATACTCTGCAAATAATAGTAATCATGATTTATGTATTTATTTAAGTATCGCGATATTTATTTAATGTCCCACTTTGTAATTAGGACTAATCATGTTCAATTATAGCAGGGGTTATCTATAGGTTAGGAGCTTTTCTAATCAGGGTTGGACTATGGATTTTATTTAGTGCGATCTTCACTTTATTGTGTAGGATGCATTACAGTCAGTTGGGAGACATAACCAGTTTATCTAATTGACAAAAATGGAATATGGCGTCTCTGATGCTTTGAGGTTACAACTGGCTAAGACAGGGTTACCAACTATAACCGCTGGAATCGAAATACAAAAATAATGCCATATTATAATTGATCTGTACACAAAGGACTCGCACAACAGATGGCAAGTGCTGGTGAGGTGTTGATTATAAGCAGCAAAATTGATCCATTTAGCTGGTTTGGTTTGCACTGGCACCTCAAGGTATCAAAACTATAGAAAATTCAAAATACATGAAATAATTTGCCTGTCGTCAACGTGTCGTACCACAGGACTCAACCACTTTAGCCATGTTGGAACGATCAGTAACAGAGCCAATGTATCATACTTCAGGAATCTAACTCCATTAGCCAAGTTGGATGGTCACGATCAGCAACAGAACCAATGTATCATACCTCAGGAATCTACCTCCATTAGCCAAGTTGGATGGTCATGATCAGTAACAGAGCAATGTATCATACCTCAGGAATCTTCCTCCATTAGCCCAGTTGGATGGTCACGATCAGTAACAGAGCCAATGTATCATACCTCAGGAATCTACCTCCATTAGCCAAGTTTGATGGTCAGGATCAGCAGCAGAGCCTATGTATCATACCTCAGGAATCTTCCTCCATTAGCCAAGTTGGATGGTCACGATCAGCAACAGAGCCAATGTATCATACCTCAGGAATCTACCTCCATTAGCCAAGTTGGATGGTCACGATCAGCAACAGAGCCAATGTATCATACCTTAGGAATCTACCTCCATTAGCCCAGTTGGATAGGCACGATCAGCAACAGAGCCAATGTATCATACCTCAGGAATCTACCTCCATTAGCCAAGTTGGATGGTCATGATCAGTAACAGAGCAATGTATCATACCTCAGGAATCTACCTCCATTAGCCCAGTTGGATGGTCACGATCAGTAACAGAGCCAATGTATCATACCTCAGGAATCTACCTCCATTAGCCCAGTTGGATGGTCACGATCAGCAACAGAGCCAATGTATCATACCTCAGGAATCTTCCTCCATTAGCCAAGTTGGATGGTCTCGACCAGTAACAGAGCCAATGTATCATACCTCAGGAATCTACCTCCATTAGCCAAGTTGGATGGTCACGATCAGCAACAGAGCCAATGTATCATACCTCAGGAATCTACCTCCATTAGCCCAGTTGGATGGTCACGATCAGCAACAGAGCCAATGTATCATACCTCAGGAATCTACCTCCATTAGCCAAGTTGGATGGTCACGATCAGCAACAGAGCCAATGTATCATACCTCAGGAATCTACCTCCATTAGCCAAGTTGGATGGTCATGATCAGTAACAGCACCAATGTATCATACCTCAGGAATCTACCTCCATTAGCCCAGTTGGATGGTCACGATCAGTAACAGAGCCAATGTATCATACCTCAGGAATCTACCTCCATTAGCCCACTTGGATGGGCACGCTCAGTAACAGTCCCAATGTATCATACCTCAGGCATCTACCTCCATTAGCCAAGTTGGATGGTCACGATCAGCAACAGAGCCAATGTATCATACCTCAGGAATCTACCTCCATTAGCCAAGTTGGATGGTCACGATCAGTAACAGAGCCAATGTATCATACCTCAGGAATCTACCTCCCTTAGCCAAGTTGGATGGGCACGATCAGCAACAGAGCCAATGTATCATACCTCAGGAATCTTCCTCCATTAGCCAAGTGGATGGTCTCGACCAGTAATAGAACTTAAGGGTCATGCTTCAGGAATCTTCCTCCATTAGCTAAGTTGGATGGTCTCGACCAGTAACAAAGCCAATGTATCATACCTCAGGAATCTTCCTCCATTAGCCCAGTTGGATGGACACGATCAGTAACAGAGCCAATGTATCATGCCTCAGGAATCTACCTCCATTAGCCAAGTTGGATGGTCACGATCAGCAACAGAACCAATGTATCATACCTTAGGAATCTACCTCCATTAGCCAAGTTGGATAGTCAAGATCAGCAACAGAGCCAATGTATCATACCTCAGGAATCTTCCTCCATTAGCCAAGTTGGATGGTCACGATCAGCAACAGAGCCAATGTATCATACCTCAGGAATCTACCTCCATTAGCCCAGTTGGATGGTCACGATCAGCAACAGAGCCAATGTATCATTCCTCAGGAATCTACCTCCATTAGCCCAGTTGGATGGTCACGATCAGCCACAGAGCCAATGTATCATACCTGAGGAATCTACCTCCATTCGCGACGCTGGATGGTCACGATCAGCAACAGACCCAATGTATCATACCTTAGGAATCTACCTCCATTAGCCAAGTTGGATAGTCACGATCAGCAACAGAGCCAATGTATCATACCTCAGGAATCTACCTCCATTAGCCAATTTGGATGGTCACGATCAGTAACAGAGCCAATGTATCATACCTTAGGAATCTAACTCCATGTGCCAAGTGGGATGGTCACGATCAGTACCAGAGCCAATGTATCATGCCTCAGGAATCTAACTCCATTAGCCCAGTTGGATGGTCACGATCAGCAACAGAGCCAATGTATCATACCTCAGGAATCTACCTCCATTAGCCAAGTTGGATGGTCACGATCAGCAACAGAGCCAATGTATCATACCTCAGGAATATACCTCCATTAGCCAATTTGGATGGTCACGATCAGTAACAGAGCCAATGTATCATGCCTCAGGAATCTACCTCCATTAGCCCAGTTGGATGGTCACGATCAGTAACAGAGCCAATGTATCATACCTCAGGAATCTTCCTCCATTAGCCCAGTTGGATGGTCACGATCATTAACAGATCCAATCGAGCAAACAACAGGAATCTACATCCATTAGCCAAGTTGGATGGTCTCGAACAGTAACAGAGCCAATGTATCATACGTCAGGAATCTACCTCCATTAGCCCAGTTGGATGGTCACGATCAGTAACAGAGCCAATGTATCATACCTCAGGAATCTACCTCCATTAGCCAAGTTGGATGGTCTCGACCAGTAACAGAGCCAATGTATCATACCTCAGGAATCTACCTCCATTAGCCAAGTTGGATGGTCACGATCAGTAACAGAGCCAATGTATCATACCTCAGGAATCATCCACCATTAGCCCAGTTGGTTGGGCTAGATAAGTAACAGAGCCAATGTATCATGCCTCAGGAATCTACCTCCATTAGCCCAGTTGGATGGTCATGATCAGTAACAGCACCAATGTATCATACCTCAGGAATCTACCTCCATTAGCCAAGTTGGATGGTCACGATCAGCAACAGAGCCAATGTATCATACCTCAGGAATCTACCTCCATTAGCCAAGTTGGATGGTCACGATCAGTAACAGAGCCAATGTATCATACCTCAGGAATCTAACTCCATGTGCCAAGTTGGATGGTCACGATCAGCAACAGAGCCAATGTATCATACCTCAGGACTCTTCCTCCATTAGCCAAGTGGATGGTCTCGACCAGTAATAGAACTTAAGGGTCATGCTTCAGGAATCTTCCTCCATTAGCTAAGTTGGATGGTCTCGACCAGTAACAAAGCCAATGTATCATACCTCAGGAATCTTCCTCCATTAGCCAAGTTGGATGGTCACGATCAGTAACAGAGCCAATGTATCATACCTCAGGAATCTAACTCCATTAGCCAAGTTGGATGGTCACGATCAGTAACAGAGCCAATGTATCATACCTCAGGAATCTACCTCCATTAGCCAAGTTGGATGGTCACGTTCAGCAACATAGCCATTGTATAATACCTCAGTAATCTACCTCCATTAGCCACGTTGTAGGGTCACGATCTGTAACAGAGCAATGTATCATACCTCAGGAATCTTCCTCCATTAGCCCAGTTGGATGGTCACGATCAGTAACAGAGCCAATGTATCATACCTCAGGAATCTACCTCCATTAGCCCAGTTGGATGGTCACGATCAGTAACAGCACCAATGTATCATACCTCAGGAATCTTCCTCCATTAGCCAAGTTGGATGGTCACGATCAGTAACAGAGCCAATGTATCATACCTCAGGAATCTACCTCCATTAGCCAAGTTGGATGGTCACGATCAGTAACAGAGCCAATGTATCATACCTCAGGAATCTACCTCCATTAGCCAAGTTGGATGGTCTCGACCAGTAATAGAACTTAAGCGTCATGCTTCAGGAATCTTCCTCCATTAGCTAAGTTGGATGGTCTCGACCAGTAACAAAGCCAATGTTCATACCTCAGGAATCTTCCTCCATTAGCCAAGTTGGATGGTCACGACCAGCAACAGAGCCAATGTATCATACCTCAGGAATCTACCTCCATTAGCCCAGTTGGATGGTCACGATCAGTAACAGCACCAATGTATCATACCTCAGGAATCTACCTCCATTAGCCAAGTTGGATGGTCATGATCAGCAACAGAGCCAATGTATCATACCTCAGGAATCTACCTCCATTAGCCCAGTTGGATGGTCACGATCAGAAACAGAGCCAATGTATCATACCTCAGGAATCTACCTCCATTAGCCCAGTTGGATGGTCACGCTCAGAAACAGCACCAATGTATCATACCTCAGGAATCTACCTCCATTACCCCAGTTGGATGGTCACTATCAGAAACAGAGCCAATGTATAATACATCAGTAATCTACCTCCATTTGCCATGTTGGTTGGTCATGATCAGAAACAGAGCAATGTATCATACCTCAGGAATCTACCTCCATTAGCCCAGTTGGATGGCCACGATCAGTAACAGAGCCAATGTATCATGCCTCAGGAATCTACCTCCATTAGCCCAGTTGGATGGTCACGATCAGTAACAGAGCCAATGTATCATACCTCAGGAATCTACCTCCATTAGCCCAGTTGGATGGTCACGATCAGTAACAGAGCCAATGTATCATACCTCAGGAATCTACCTCCATTAGCCAAGTTGGATGGTCACGATCAGTAACAGAGCCAATGTATCATACCTCAGGAATCTACCTCCATTAGCCCAGTTGGATGGTCACGATCAGTAACAGAGCCAATGTATCATACCTCAGGAATCTACCTCCATTAGCCCAGTTGGATGGTCACGATCAGTAACAGCACCAATGTATCATACCTCAGGAATCTACCTCCATTAGCCCAGTTTGATGGTCACGATCAGTAACAGAGCCAATTTATCATTCCTCAGGTATCTTCCTCCATTAGCCCAGTTGGATGGTCACGATCAGTAACAGAGCCAATGTATCATGCCTCAGGAATCTACCTCCATTAGCCCAGTTGGATGGTCACGATCAGTAACAGAGCCAATGTATCATACCTCAGGAATCTACCTCCATTAGCCCAGTTGGATGGTCACGATCAGTAACAGCACCAATGTATCATACCTCAGGAATCTCTACCTCCATTAGCCCAGTTGGATGCTCACGATCAGTAACAGAGCCAATATATCATACCTCAGGAATCTTCCTCCATTAGCCCAGTTGGATGGTCACGATCAGCAACAGAGCCAATGTATCATACCTCAGGAATCTTTCTCCATTAGCCAAGTTGGATGGTCACGATCAGTAACAGCGCCAATGTATCATACCTCAGGAATCTACCTCCATTAGCCCAGTTGGATGGTCACGATCAGTAACAGAGCCAATGTATCATACCTCAGGAATCTACCTCCATTAGCCCAGTTGGATGGTCACGATCAGTAACAGAGCCAATGTATCATACCTCAGGAATCTACCTCCATTAGCCCAGTTGGATGGTCACGATCAGTAACAGAGCCAATATATCATACCTCAGGAATCTTCCTCCATTAGCCCAGTTGGATGGTCACGATCAGCAACAGAGCCAATGTATCATACCTCAGGAATCTTTCTCCATTAGCCAAGTTGGATGGTCACGATCAGTAACAGAGCCAATATATCATACCTCAGGAATCTTTCTCCATTAGCCCAGTTGGATGCTCACGATCAGCAACAGAGCCAATGTATCATACCTCAGGAATCTTCCTCCATTAGCCAAGTTGGATGGTCTCGACCAGTAACAGAGCCAATGTATCATACCTCAGGAATCTACCTCCATTAGTTAAGTTGGATGGTCACGATCAGTAATAGAACTTAAGGGTCATGCTTCAGTTCGCTATCTTTCTTGGCCAAAATGGACGTTCCCGACTAATGTCATTTAAGTTTCTATCTTCACGATTCGTAGGAAAGTGCTGCTCCAGAAAATGTTTAGCCTTAGCACGCCAGGGTCGGCACTGCGGGAATGACAGTGTTCTCTCTCCCTTGTGGAGCTTCCTGTGTGCACATGCGCACATCAGTCAAACACCTCGCTGCTGGAACTGTGAAGCATACAGTTCCATACAAAGATTTTTGTATCTTTTTTCATAAACTGGGGGATGCTGCAGTTCCACAGTGCCTATACGCGAACCGCCACTGAAACAGAGTTAATCACATATTTAAGAAGTATGAAGTAGATCAAAGGAGCCGACCGATGGTCTAGCATGTCCTCGGGAATACCCGTCCGTGATCTAGAAGGTCTAGGCCATTCCACTTTGATGTTCGCCGCTCGTCTATAAAAGCGGCTCAGCTCGTCCCGAGAGTTTAGTTTGTTCTCAGCTCTCTTCAAGCGATCAACAGTGCGTTCAGTGCAGCTTTAGTGAACAGTGCGTTTTAGTTGCAGTGCGGTAAAGCGTTTTATGTGAAGAACAGCCTTGTGCCGTGTTTATGAAATGAACAGTATAGTGCTGTGTTTAAGTAAAGGCGAGTGCAGTGCCGTTATCTTTGCGAAGATGAGTGCAGTGTCGTGTTTTTGTGAACTTCAGTGATCTTGAGTGAGTTATTGGACTGTGTAATAAGAAGAACAGTGAAGCTATCAGGGAATATTGTGAGAAATAGTTAAGAATAATTAACCAAGTGTGTAGTGCATTGTTATATAAATTGTGCTTTTAATGATTATGGTAAATGTAGGAATGGGAGCTAGTTTGGTAAAAGAAATAGTTATGGTATTAATCGAGCAGATCTTAGGCTTGCCACAGACTATTAGGCAATTCTGGCAGAAACAGCAAGCCTGAACAAGTGTACCTGAGAGTGTATGGCAGAAATAACTAATGCCCTAGTCAACGTGGCAATTGATGAAAATTCGATCAGTTCTGCCTAACAGGCGAGTAGACCTGATGTGAGTGTGGCGGTTTTATCAGGTGTACCTGGAGAGGTCTCAATTTTCAACAATCTTTTGTTGTTAATAGTTTAAATTTTATAATTTAATTTGTTTTACCTATTTTTTTAAGAAATCACTTTATATTTGAGACTCATACGGTTGCCCGTTTACTTAGAAACTCAAAGTAGCAGGCAGTCTTTCGTGTGGGGATATAGTTGCCTCATCTGTATCTTTCTTCTTAATCAAAGGAGATACAAGGGACAGCAACACGATGGTCACAGTTTGTTGATGACCTGTCTGTTTACATTTCAGACGCTCCCCACCGGAAAGGGAGGGGAAAGATTTCTTATTAACGTTTGTATTTATTCACTTAATATTCATGGTGTTGTGTGTGTTAGCAGTATGTAGATTTATCTGTTATTAAACTTCGCGAGGGAAATCTGCTTAGTTTACGCAGCCCTTGTGTGACGGACTTTTTTTTTCGTTTGAATTTGTGTCCCAAAAACCAAAAACGAAAATAAGTAGAGAAAAGCAGATCATCTCCTGGAGGATCCATGGTGAACTGAAAAACTTGGCAGGTATACATTGAGTGTGATAATAGGTATACCTGATCAGGCGTACAGTACAGGTGTGCCTGATAGTCTGTGGCCGGCCTTAGGTACTATCTTTAAAATGAATTTGATGTTCAATACAACAAACTTTAGCTGCGCACTTATATTTTGTAGATCTCTGGCATGTCACTAAGCAAATCACAGGTGATTGGGATGAGTACCTTCCTTCCTGACGAACTGATATCCCTCCTACTAACCTGCAGAAGGTACACCACCTTCATAGGAGCAGTTCTATTCGCTGACGTTTCCGGTAAGATAAACTAGCCATAATGAAAACAAATTGCAAATATGCATCCGTCGTCATTAAATGTTCATAGATTGATGAGAAATATTTAATACTCTTTCCAATACTCACTCTTTTTGGACAAAACAAAAAGTAATAGATATGATGTGGGGTTTACTTTATGCGATGCAAGTAAACCTACCATATTTGTATAGGATTAATTCATACAGGTTATGAAATACTTAAGGTAAATATCAATATAGTTTTCTTTTTTTTTTTTATTTAGGGAGGTTTCCACTTATATACTTTTAACCATACTGGCCAATGGTTGAAAATAAAATACTCCTTTCAGAAGGATAATTCAAATAATCCAGAACCACGAACGCCTCTCCCACCTCCCGAAATAGGTAGGGCAACTGGCACACGTTCGTTTTTGTTTGACATGCAGAAGAAAATGTTTAATGTAACACTTACCCAAAGCCCCAGAGTGAGATTTACTATTCAAAGTGATTACAACAACTGGCACTATAGAATTTGCATGTGTAACAACAGAAATGGTTCTTTTAACAGAGACTATGCAATTACTTACCACAGCTGTTTAGGAGGAAGAAAAAGGAAGGGTAAACCTGGCTTTGAATATTCTTCCAATCATACATTTATTCTCAATATAAATATACTAATCTTAATTAATTCAGACGGCATGCTGCATTCATTAAAACTATAAAAATAAAAAGTAAAGTATACATGGCATTTTCGTGCTTATTGCACATCCAGTAAGGGAATATTACATATTGAGGTTAAACGGATAGGATGCGATTTTCAAACAATTTCTTAAGCTGTAAGAGGAGACGAATATGAATTTCCCAAACCCCACACACTTACACGTCGTTGAAAGGTTGAAATAAAAATAATTTTCAATACTAATAGTACAAAGACTGGATTAATTTATGCACTAAGCTATCCCGCCATTTTTATCACATAACGGAAGAAGACGTCCGAAGCCATTCACTTATTATGCCAGTGAAGGAAAAGATAGGGAATGAGTAATGTTAACTAGTCATAGACAGTAGAAAAATGAGATAAATATCTATAAGGAATCTTGTTGTACATAGTACCAGAGAAATTATTAATTGATGGCCGGGAGAAGGATGTAATCAGACTGTGTTAGATATAATAAACACGATTTCCTCTCAAATATAATTATTAGATTAACGTAAATGATGACTAAGCACTTCATTTCCATCACGGATTCAATACGATTGTTCTGTATGGATTCTCCTGTTAAGCACGCAATTTATGAAATGGCGAATGGATGAATGAATTAACATTTAAAATAGCTGTGAAATAAACATCCAATATTAACGATATAAGGAAAGATTCCATTGGCATAGCATTATTACAAAATACCTGTTCACATTTCGTTCTGGCAATCTATTGTAATATCAGAGAATTATAACGTGGCAGCTAATAGTTGGAAATAATAATTTGACTTACTTAATCCAAATAAACTTTATATACAGAAAAGTATATTCTACGCGTAGTTTATTATTTTTACTTTTTTTACTTAAGACATATTAACTATGATATTGACAAATATGAGTATTGGTTTCCAAGCAATCCCCCCCCCCTCGCTCTGTCTATAACATTTTCCGATCCAACCATTATAACGGAGATTTTTGAATTTTCGAATTCAATAAATTGATAAATGTAAATAACGTTCGAGCACTGTAATTGTTATTCTAAACACAATTTGTTCTTTACGGTATTTGGATAAAACCAATATTAACGTAGATATCGACGAATATGTATTTTCACATCAAAGTAACCCCCCCCCCCCACAGCCCTAGCTGAAAATTCGAATTCCCATATAGCCAATTTGTGCCATGGGAAAGTTGACCCACAAATTTAAGCACATAGAGATCTTTTTAGGCGTCTTGGAGTGATTGAGTTAAAATCGGAAGGATAGACAAGATTTTCAGTTTTGATTGATCCCATTGTTCTTAAGTTTCCGCCGAAAACTAGTTCAGCCGTTTCCCCTCGTGAATTGGTTTAGAGATTCGTTACTACTACTGTTATTAGTAGGCAGATTTCTCTATTGTAAAACTTCACGTTGGAAATCTGTTTAGTTTACGCAGCCCCTGCGTGACGGACTTCTTGGTATTGTAAAATTTCATTAGAAGACTTCAAAATCCTTCTTATCAAGGTAACTTATATATTTGTATCTCTTTTTTCGAATGTCTTGCTTCTTGATATTTTATAAAGTCTTAAACTCGCATTCTCCCCTTTAATAAAAATATTTTTTTCTTTACAAAATGTACCAGGGTGTGTGCCATATATTAGCCCCCCCCCCTTTCTTTGTCCAAATTTTATTTTCAATTTTAATTCTTCTACTTGTTTCGTATGTTGTGAAAAATCGGCGATAAAGGATGCAAGGAATGAATCAGTAGTAAAGTAGAAGATGCCTGAAACAGACTTAGATACCATCAACAATGAAGAAAGAAAGTCGATGTGATAATAATTATTCTTATAAATGAAGATTTTTTTTTTGGACTTGTGTATTATTTGTAATGACTTAGGACAAATAGTGTTTATTTGGAAAGGATGTCGCCAGGGCCAGTCCGAGTCCATGAATTCTGCTCCCAGGATGACAACCCTGGAAATTACTTATGATTAAATTTACCAATAAAATACTACAATTTATTTAGTTAGTTATTCCTTCCTATTTAAAAAATATGTTTACTACTTTATTGTTTTCTCTTTATTACATTTAAAAGAAAACGTGTGATTTTAAGTTTGGTACAAATAATTTTCCTTTCTTTTCCTGATTCTTTCAGTGTGCATTTTTATAATAATTTTTAGACGACTTAAGAAATGCTTTGTTTTTTTAGCCCAATTAATACTTTTTTTTTTTTTTATATATTGAACCTTGCTACTTGACAAGTGGGGAAGTATAGAAGAAATGATTTATTTTTTTTTACATGATTCAAAGTTAATTTAAAAAGTGTAATAAATATACCAGAGTCAAAGTAAGTAAATGCCTAGTGTAAAGGAAAATTGTTGGGAAGGCTCTGCTTAAGTGCGTCATATTCTTCCACTTCCCTATATTATTTGGTATTTGTCAAGAGAAAAGAGCATTGCACAATTGATTCCGTATATTGTTAGCATTAGTGACAGTCTAAGTAAGTTAAAACATTATGCCATTAACATATTAAGTGTAGTTAGTTTTACAAAAGGAATACAACTATTTAGAATATTTTTATATATTAGATAGTTGTTCTGTAATTAAATTTTTACTTTAGACATTGTCATGAAGCTCAAAATTATTACTTATGATTTCCTAATGTCAAAAAAAAACCATAAACAATTTTAATGCTCATTCTAAGATAGTTAAATAGTATATTTTGATGTGAGGCAATGATATTTGTTTTGGTTAGTAAAGAGTAACCATCACATTTATTCTGAGAATAAGTTTGTAAATATCATCCAATAGGCACAGTTGTAACATTTGAGAGAGAATAGAAAAGACATTTTTGGTTGTAATATAAAGGGAAGAATTATTTGTTTAGCTGGTTTCTTTGGTCTATTGGGATTGATGGAGATATATAATGCTTAAGTTAATCGTACTTTATATTTGTATGAGGGACATATTTTAACAATTGGTAATGAGCAATTTGATTTATGTGTTAGCTTGTATTAATAGAGTAATATATAAATAAGGCTATTGCAGGATTCACGCCACTGTGTGAGAAGTATGCCAAGTTCGGGCCTACAGGAGCTTACAGGCTGACTGCTACACTCAACCAGTACATCGGGTCCATGGTAGACCTCATATACAACTTCGGGGGAGATGTACTCAAGTTCTCAGGTCAGATACTTGTCGCATATCAATTCCTTTATACTATAAGTGCCGGTTACTAGAATGAAAGGCAAATGAAAGAAAAATAAAATAACATTATTTCTTGATGAAGGTACTTCTGCTAGCATCAATGCATTCCTCTCTACATCTATGCATAGATGTATTGCTACTATCTTTGCAATCCCTTGTTCAATGAATCTTTATTGAAGAGCACAGTCGTAAAGGCCATGCGTCATAATACTTTTGTGGTTATGACTCAAACCATACTATAAAACACTGGTCCATTTGTTTTTGTTTCCACCATTGTATGAAGGTGTTCTTTATAAGATTTCGACTGTGAGAAAAAAGCACAAAATGCGAATGAATATTTGAAATGCCCTCCACTGAATTATTTAATGCACCAACATCGGCCTCAGTTTCTGCCCTTCCATGATATTCATTGTTGAGGTTGTGTTGCTGGATTGAAGCAAAGAAAACCACAGATATAGAGTTGTTTTATTTACTGTATCGTCACTGAAAGGCTAAGCGGATTGGCCCAAAGAGACTGGTTGACCTCATATACAACTGAGAGCAGATCTCAAGTACTCAAGATAGATTCTTACCATTTGTAATATCCTTTATAATATCACTTATGGCACGATACGAAATAGAAGTTCCTAGAGAATAAGGTAAATTAAATTAAAAATGAACTTTAGCCATGTCATTTTTTGTTCAAAGTAACTTCGGTTAGGTTTAATACTTTCCTCCCTACACCCTCCTAGGTCTTTTTAAAAGAGCATTTTCTTTTTTGATTAAATAAATTCGAGAAATGAATATTTTATATCATTTCTTATTGACAATTAACGTATTATTTAGGGCTAGTCTGTTTAAAAATTAATGAAAGTATTTAGTAATTTTCAAAATAAACACAGCAATGTGTTATTCAATCAGTGAGGCGAAGCAGATTCAAATAATTCTTTCTAAAAAAATATTATTTCTTCTATTTTCTTTTTTATTGTAATAGTCATTTATTTAATTTATCATAATTTAAACTTAAGATTAATAACTGATTTTAGGTGATGCATTTTTGGCTGTTTGGCATGTGAGAGTCAATGAATTCTTGTACCACAAAATCCATGATGCTATTTGCTGTGCTCTGCACATTCAGTATACTCTAGGAAACTTTGTCACAGATGTTGGCCTTTATTTAAGGGGTTAGTTAGAATATATTTATTTTTATTCAGTGCATTTTTATTATGCTTGTTTGCAAAACTAAATTTGAAAACTATTTCCCAGCATGGTAAAAGTTTACACTATTACTCCATAGTTTATCTGTTGTTGGTTAGAATAATTAGAAGAAAAAAAATTCAGTTAACAGAATTTCTTGCTACTATTATTTAATTAAATGTTAAATGTGATGCCAGTTGCACAGTCGCCATTTGGAAGTTACAGACTATCTACTTTTCAAATCCTTACCATATGCCCTTGGTTTGTGCCATTAGATTTGAGCAATAAATTAACAACTTACAACTGAATTATATTTTCAATCCTCTTATTTTAGACCCAGCAATTTTGAGATTTCTTCAAGCAGTGAATTAGATCCTGAGGAGAGCCATTCAGTGACTATTTAAGAACCAAGTATTGAGTTTCAGAGTGCACTGTGCATGTCTTTTTTTTGGAGAGTCCTAATGAAGTTTGTTAATATATTAACAAAGCTAGGATTTATAGTGATGGATTTATAAATTTAAAAATATTCTCAAGATATCATCACTAATAGAGAGAATCTTTAAGAAAACAAAGCCTTTTCCCTCAATATTCAATTTTATGAAAACCTATTTATATTTTTACAATATCTTTTGTGACCTCTTGACAATCATTTATGCATTTGTTTTTGTTTTTTTTTCAGTGAAACTAGCCATATCGGCTGGGAATTTTGTTTTCTCAGTCGTTGGTAAAGAAAGTAGTGCAACATATGTAGTTTACGGTCTGCCCATCCTGGAGGTGAAGAAAGCTGAGAGCCTTTGCAAGTCTGGTGATACAGTTGTAGCACCATCAGGATGGGCGTCACTCAGTGCTCGCAATTACAGCTACCAACCTCTAGGAGATGGCTATATGAAGGTATCATTTGTATTAATCATTTTTATATTAAAGAAAAAATTGTTGAATCTGCATTAGATTCACTTGAGATTAACTATGCTACAGATTCAAGTGATAACTAAATATAATATATATTTCTATTCCGAAAGCCTACTTAAGCTATTTGAAGAGCCGACATATGCATTTCTTTCCGTGCAAATAGGTGAGTTTGTAGAGCACTGCCCAATTACAACTATGAAGTAGAAGTGGAATCTTTTTAAAAACGCTTCATTTACAACAAATAGATAGATAAACTAAGTTACAAACTTATAGCTACTAAGGGTAGTTTATTTGTTTTTTTTCTTGGAGTTTTCCATCTTAAAGGCGAATAGGATTGCATCTGCCTTTTCCAACTCTACTGTGATTTACTGATGATGTCATACAACATTTTATTCTCTATTTCACCTATTATAAGAAGCCTAATAGGGTTTTAAAATTTAAGCTGGATATAAGTTGTTTATTGACTCAGTTGCTTTAAGTAAAAATCACATGAGTAGGGGGTTCGTTGAAGACTGAAAACTAAAAAATACAATTATTAACTTATTATTCGACTTAGAAAAAACAATTGCATAATACTATATTTTAACCACACTATTTATATATAGCATTTTCCAGTCACTCGTAATAACAAAAAGATTTTGAATTTTTGTCTTTACCTCCGTTCTAAACACCCCTCCTACTGGTCTGATTTATGCTATTGAAGAACTTTATTTCTAGTTTTACAAAAAATGCTTAAATACCAAGTTTAATAATAAACAAAGCTTACGACCGTTACATCAGGAGAATATATGTATATAAATTTGAACACACCTCATTTTTGTCATCGCTTATGTAGGGTTGAAAAACATTTGACGAAAATTGTTCTTAAACATTTTAATGAGCACCACTTTGAGAATGGTAAATCTGCTAACAAGCTATTATGCCAGTAAAATATCTCATGTACAGTTTAAATTTCCAATCTTGTTTATAAAGGGAGAAACAGAGAATTGCGTATGAGATAATCTCATTTTTGTGTTATTCCAGCATAATGGTAAATCTGTTTAGTTTGTGCAGCCTCTTGCATAATCACATTAAAAAATAAAAAAAAAAGAATAAGTCCATTATAGGACATCACAATCATGATATCGATTGTGATGTCCTATAATGGACTTATTCTTTTTTTTTTTTTTTTTTTTTATTTTTTAATGTGATTATCTATTTTTTTTCCTTATTTACAGATAAAACAAATATTATATGACCCAAAATCTCCAAAACAGAGGATCTTCCAATTTGACTCCAACTTTATAATGAGTAAGTTAAATGTAATTTTAATATATATTTTTTAAAATTTATTTTCAGTTTGCAGTAAAGCATATTTAGTTAATTGTTTAAAATAATTATATTTAATAAAGTTATTTTACAGAAATTCATAAAAGAAATAGAATGTTAAAATCAATCTCCTCTAAAACTGACCCCAGTGCTACAATCCTGGACATTGAAGAAAATTGTAAGTTTAATATCTTATTTTTGTCTGTGGTTGTTAAGAAGCAATCAAATTTTCCTCTGGACACATAAAGTGCATTATTTTTCATTTTCTGCTAGGTTTGGCAACTTCAACTAGAAGTTGATACCAGCATGAAAATAATAAAATTGAAACATATCCCCTAAACCTATCGGGAGTAACAATATATAAACAATTTGTTTAATAATCATCATTCAACAATTTTAAAACAAAATATCTATCAAAAATCTTAAACTTCCTGTAAGAAAGAGGTAGTAATGCTAATATGATGTATTATTGAATTGAAACATAAGACTATTAAAAAATAAGTTAAAACGTTTATCACACAGGGGCTACATAAACTAAGCAGATTTCCCAAAATGGTGGCATGACACACTGATCTCATCTCACCATGTATTTTCTATTTCTAAGAAAAAAAGGATAAAAGGAGTTTACAGAAAGCTGAAACCGAGAAAGCACAGATTAATCGCTTAATATTTGAGCTATGAATAAATGTATAGAAAAATAATTGTAGAGCATCAATAGTTTAGCAAGATTAGTTCTATAACATTTTTTAAACCCAAATCATAATGGAGATATTTTTAATTTTCTAACCCCCCCCCCCTCCCTATTCCTGATCCAATTTTAGCCATTAATGATTATGATATTCTGTGTTGAATGAAACTGTCAAATATCGATTATGTTATAGATAAACATAAACATTTTTGGGTTAATAGCATAAAATCTTAATTGATGAAATAATTGTATATAACTGGCACAGTAAATGTTCAATGAAAGCAATATTTGGTATTCAAGCTTTGAATAAAATGTTTCATGATATAACAGCTTTGAGGGCTGAAAACTGAAAAATGGAAATATCTGAGTTAATGTTCAAGATAACAAAAAAGTTGACATAACAACATTTATAGGAAATTAAATTTTCAATAAGATTGGTTCTATGCAATTTTTCTCTTCAACATATAATAATGGAGATATATCAAAATTCCTTATTTAACCTCCCTCCTCCATTGGTCCACTTTTTCATAGAACGTTTAAATATTGAGTTTACCAGTGTTCAAACAACAAATGGGGGTGCTATATATATATATATATATATATATATATATATATATATATATATATATATATATATATATATATATTTGTTGTGTAAAATATAAATTGCTGAACATAACTTAGTTTATAACTCCATATCCAGAAAGTCCAGTGGCCAATATTTATTTTATTATTTCAAAATTGATAATTTTCACATTTTTGGTGTAATTAGTACTGTTATTAGCAGATTCCTTTGAAATATTAAAACACTCACATCAATAAATACAATAGAAATTAACCAAGGATTCCTTTTTTTTGCAGAGCTTTTTTTATTGAGTATTTTTTTTAATATAAGGAGTGGAATTTACTCATTAAATAGCACTTTTATTTTATATGAATAATGCTATTTTTCAATTAATTAACTCAGATACTTTTAGCTTGTTTTTAAAAGAGACATAAGTTTTGTTTTTGTAGTTAGAAAAATTATTTTTGAGGAACGACTCTTGAAAGCTCCAGAATGTTTAAGACCTTTTGTGATATCTCCAGTCATGGCTCAGGTATTGATTTTAAATTTGATATATCTAATTATCTTATTCATTCTTAATAATTTAATTATATTCTGTATCAGAGAAAAATGTTTCAAACTCCTCAGGAATTGAAGTACTCAGCTATATGTCATGAGTTTGGGTAGTATGATAAATTTCCTGTAATATATTGATTCTTAGGGCAGAATGTTCCATTAGTAAATACTGATTTAATTATATTATTTGGGCTAAGAATTATTCTTAATTGCTGGTAGTGAAACCAGTATATCCTTGATATCTAAACCAGTACTCTACCAATCAAGCTATAAGAGAACCTCTTTTCTTTAAGCCAATATCTTCAAATATAATTTTGGATCAAGCGGAAGATCTTCAATCAATCGCCACAGAGAGCTGCATTTGCATATTTTGGCTTGGAGAAGAGTGCTTCTTTTAACAGGTTGGTATTCGTGCCTGTAAGTTGGAGTTTGAGTATATTGAGGAGAGTGTCTACTAGGTATCACGGCCCATTTTGGAGTGATTTTTGTAGGTCGTCACTGAAGATTTATTTGTTGTTGCTTTGGCAGATTTGCTTTGCTAGAGTGAATTCATATACTTGCTTATAGACCTGAAAACAATTCTTGAATAACTCACTAACAGACTAGGATCCGGAAGTGATAGTGAAGAGGATCTTGCTGGGAACACGTTTTATCTTAAATACTTTCTTGTATGCGAGGTACAAGTTATATACAAGTATGTTTGCACATGATTTGCCACAAATCTTCATTATGGGATTAGAAATATTCATGCTGGGTTTACAAGAAGTTAAAAAAAAAATCTAAAAATGCTAATACAGTGAAAAGTTGATATTGATAACTGTAAATTGAAGTTTGACTGCTTGCAAAAAATATGAATAGATTGGAAAGATAGAAGGTTAATTTGGGAAATTTACAAGAATATAACAAGTGAATGTGAAAAGGGAAGTTAAAAGAATTCTTAATTGTTAAGAACAGTGTATGATAAGGATGCCCTATATTAGCTTATCTGTTCAATGTAGTTATTGAATTTGCAGTGCCCCTCATTGCTCACCACCATGAACTCTTTTAATTTTAGATTGAAGCAAACCAATCCCTCGATTATACAGTCGAGATGAGGCAAGTGACAATAATGTTCATTAATGTTATACCAAACAAGACGAGCTGCAGGGACATAGTGATCCTCGTTGACGAAACTTATAGGAGCATATTGAAGTACGCCATATTTATTTTCTACTTCAAATTATTTGATTTAGTGTTGGAGGAATTCATCCATCACTGATACTTTAGCCACTAGTTTTAATTGTGCGGGTGAGGACTAAGAACTATTTACAGATTGATGTTCTTGTATGCGATAAAAATCAAATTTCAAATAAAAGTTTCATTAACTCTATTGTACTATACAGTGTAAATTGCTTAGGTTTTGAGTAGAATTGTATAGTGTAATTCTTTTACCTAGTGGGTATTTTTTTGGTAAAAGATTAGAGGTAAATGATTAGAGAAAGTCAGTCTGATTTAATTCGATAGATGGTGGCATTATAGTTTCATAAATGTTATTACAAAGTTATATTGAATTGCAATGTTGTATAAATATACTTAATTAATAAAGAGTAATTTCCTAAAACACCTTGTGTAAGCAAGAAATTTTCATTTGTGTCATTAAATGAGTGAGTTAGGAAATAATGAGTCGTGATTCTTGTTATCATTTTTGAAGAGGCTGCCATTACCGGCTGATCATAGAGTATAAATGGCTAGCACATTTGATGCAAGGGCACCATCCTATGAAAGTACAACTTCTGACAGGATTGAAAATGGTGCTCTCACATTGTGACTACTATCAGCCAATAATGAAGGCATCTACGAAGAGATTTACTAACAGCATTATCTGTACTAGCAGAACCAAACCACTACTTAACATTTACTTTATCCTTCGACAGATCAATTCAAAGCAGATTAGGCCTCATCAACAAGGTATGTCTATTTGACAAAGACATCATGTTCCTCTGTATATTTGGCCTTAAAGGTTATAAAGATAAAGATGAGGCTATGAGAACATTACGAGCAGGATATGAAATACTCCAAAATGTTTCTGAGTTCAATGGTGTCAAATCTATTTCAATTGGAGTCACTGTTGGTATGTTGATTTTTCATCTCTGATTTTTATATTGTATTCTTAATATAAATTAAGTTTATTTAAAAATATTTATTTTCCTTAAACAATATAGCATCCAGCTTTTCATCTCCAATTTTAATATATTATTATTAATGCCCACTTTTTGCTACTATGGCTAATTGGGATAGGTTATCTACAGGTTACCCCCCATTTTTAGCAAGTGTGGTACTAAGGATTTTAATTAATGAGTTTGCCACTAAATAAATTCTTATTGTCCAGGTGGGAATCAAACTCGCCACTCTAGATGAGAAGGATTTAAATATATAACATTCTTTATATTTCCTATAAATATTAAAATTTGCCTTAGAATTTCCATTAATTTATCTTGTATCACACAAGCAATAATACTTTAGCATATATGATACTTTGCTGATTAAAACATTCGTCAAGAGGCGTAGAACTATTTTCAACACTGATAAACAAGCCATAGTTACCTGGCGTGATGTTTACTTTTTCTAATACAGTTTTTCATGATGATTATAAATCTGAAAACTGTTTTGCTCTATCACGTCAGGTTTTTTTTTTAAATGCAATGCTTAAATTTTCCCAATAACGCTGTACAGGCTTTCTTTAAATCGCTCTAGACCCTGTTCTAATTGTGCTAGGAAGGTGGAAGCGGTGTCATTTTACTCTGTTTAGCATGGGCTTTCATAAGAGATGTTACAAACATCAGAGATAAAATGCAGCCAGGTAGTAAAAACGTCCTTCGTGTGCCGTTGGTTGAGCGTGAAAAAGTTATTATACCTCCACTTCATATAAAGCTGGGACTCATGAAGAACTTTGTAAAGGCACTAGACAACATCTCAGCATCTTTTCGGTACCTATCCAACAAATTTCTTGAGTTGAGTAGTGTGAAAGTGATAGGTGTGTTCATAGGTCGACAAATAAGGAAGATCATTGCAGACAGTAACTTTGAAGACTTACAGTCCCCATTGTCTGATACAATGTTAAACATATATAAATGGTTAATATCAGATACCTCAAAAGTGGTGGGTAATAGAGATAAACGGTTTGCATATTTTTAATCAGCATGTCTGAATTGTTTTAAAACAAGTATTGGATACCAAGATATCGGCCGAAATTTTTTTTTTTTAATCAGTGTAATGGAGTATCATATTGAATACTCAAATAAATGTTACTTTATTTTTGAAATCCAAACATTTTGCTGTGGGAAGGATAATCTGCAAGAGTCTGAAGTTTAATGGCAGCCCATGAGTACTCTTGGTAAATTGAGTAAAGGGCTTGATTGATTGCTGCATGGGAATGAATTTGGTGATAGGACTCCTTTAAAATCCTATTAAATAAATAAACTCTCACCTCGACTAGAAAAGAGCAGTAACCTGCTGCTCACCTGTCTCAATAAACCTCTATAATTTGTTTTTTTAAATTATCATTTATTCAAGGAACAACATACTGTGGGGTAGTCGGGCATCCATTGAGGAAGGAATACACAGTTATTGGAGCTCCAGTAAACAAAGCTGCTCGTCTTGGCTGTACTTTTAAGGGCATGGTAACGTGTGATGCTACTGTCGCCTTCAATTCTAGGCTACCTCCTTCATTTTTTGAAAAAATGGAACCTAAGTCTCTCAAGGGAATAGGCACAGTTTCGAATATTTACAAATATATGGATTTAGGGTAAGATTTTTTTTTTTTTTTTTTTTGTTTTTTTTTTTTTTTTTTTTTTTTTTGAAAGTGAAAGATGCCGATTACATACCTTCTACCATAAACCCTGAAGAGGTATGGACTAAGAGGCCTTTCGTATTAACTACATATTTTTATATTTTAGGGTAAGCGCATTAACAGCACCACCAATTCTTGGAAGATACAACGCCATAAAAATATTTGCTGATATGCTTTGGGAAGAGTCACCGTACAGAGCTGTTGTTATAATCGGAGAGCCTAGAGTCGGTAAGACTAGGCTTGTCCTGGAATTGTGCGATACAGCTGAAGAGGCAGATTGGCTTCCTATCATGACTTCTTTCAACACTAAGCTTCCCGCTCAAATTTGTCTTCTTCACAAAATGATTGCCTGTGTAAGTTGTAACAAATTTATTGATCAATTGAATACTAAAATGGTTGTTAAAAGTAAGTTAGATTTCCCATTCCACTACGTGGAGTGTTTAAAGTGGGGTGAGATATATTAGTTGTATACAGCACAGGCTTAAGGGGCGGGCGATGCAGCCAGGGGGGCGACCAAACGCCCAAGTAGTGAAAAATTTTGTTTTTCGTTTTCGAAAAATATACGTATATGTAAAACTACTTGGACTAAAATCTTCATTTGTTAAACCCCTTTTCAACTCTTTAACTTACCCTTTTCAACGAAAAACGTATAGCCTACTATAATGTATGCAAAAAGGTGATGGCCTACATACTTTTTTAGTCATCTTATCTTTTCACTTGAAAATATGATAATAATTTGATTTATAAATACCACTTAAGATGCCTCAAAACTCAGTATTCTAAACCCTATTTTGAACAAATTTCCAGGGGAGGGCCCCGGACCCCCCTTTTTTAGGGGGGGGGGGGCGACAAAACGGTTTTTTGCCTGGGTCAGTATTTTGCCTTGAGCCAGCCCTGGTTGTATAGTCAGCCATGATTAGTACCATGCTTATTCAAACTTCACTAATAGTAAGTTTTGTAATTTGTAAGATCTTATTCAAAATTGTAAACTCTTGATGTTATATGCTGCTGGCTAGTGGCGATTCCACTCTCATTCTCTCACCTTCCATCTTGGTACTAGCTGATTCTTCGTGGGAAGTGACCCTAATCAAATCAAAATCAAAAACCATCGGGAAATCAAAAACCATTTAAAACATAAATATCTCTGTTATTATGAGTCAGATCAAAAAAAGGTTATACACACCAATCTTGTTAAACTATCGACTACTGTACATTTACTGTTCAAATATTAACAACAATACAAATATTAAGCGAGTTGTTGTACTTTGTTTTCTGCCTTCAGTAAACCCTCATTTCTAGACATCGAATATTTACTTAGAATTGGAAAATATATGGTAATGTGCTTGTGTAATCTGTTTTGTTTACTCATCTACCGTGGGACAGACTTTTTTTCTTTTCTTATAAGTTTGGATAAGAAAATAAGTTGCACACATTACTGTAGGTGACATGTGCAAAGCTGGACTCAGGACCAATTTTATTTTTCACTTTCATTCCCCTAGATTACAAAACCTCTTATCTAGTCCAATGAATTTATATGTGCTTGTATTTATTTAATGTGATAACTTTTATACATGGACACCTTGAACCCTTCTTTTAAAAGCTCTAAAGACAGTGATAATGATCACTGAATGCTGCTTAGGATTAATTAAAATTTGTGAGAAAGAAATATGTATTTTCTATAATAGCAATGAATTAGGAATTTCTAGGTTTTAGGGAATACCGTAAAAGAAAGGATGTCGGCTTTGGTGAAAATATTATCAGGAGAAATAGATATTGAAAACTTCTATCTCTTGAATTCATATTTTGATGTAAGGTTTCCATTTCCTGCTTCAGCTTATTTTGGTGAAAATACAGACATGTCTGCTGGTAGTACGTTGTTTAAGAAGACTTTGAAAAAGGTAAATTTACTTTTATGCCTAATTGCTTATGTCATAAAGGATTACATTTCCTTGCAACAAAATATTTTAATTATAGCCACTTATCAGTTGTTCTAAGTACATTTTAACCCAACTTGAAGAAATTATACACATTATAGTCCAATGTAAGCTACAAGATTTATTTTTTCATTACAGATATTTGATAGACATGTGTTTTTAATTGATGATGCCGATGGTCTAGATGCTGAATCATGGTCTGTACTTCTAGAATTAATAAAAGTGCCTAGTGTGCTTGTCGCTTTAACTCTTCCATGCATCTCTGATACAATAGAGCCGCATGTGAGTAAATATTTGAGCCATCCACTTATCAATGTGATAAAGCTCGGAAACCTGCCATACAAATACATAGCTCCCCTCGTCTGCCAGATGCTTGGGGTTGATGCTGTACCTCATAAACTTATAAGGTAATTCATAAATACTCTATCTTAAATCTTCTCTCTCCCCCTCCCTCCCACCCTCTTTCCTTTTTTTTCCCTGTCTTCTTCTCTCATTATATAGTGTTGGTAGATATGAAATGCCAGTTTCTAACATATGAGGGAAAGGAAAAGAAAAAAACTTTAATGATGTTATTTATAATTTCTTTTTGAGAGAAAGAAACTTATTGAACCTGTCAGAAGTAGACTCTGGGTATCCTGGATATAGTTCTCTACCTACTGAGCTAGTGACAAACAACCGACCCATGGAAAAAAACTGTTCTTTCTAAACCAAAGGGACTCTTAACATATGGCTTAATAATTTCAGTTGATAGATTGACTTAACATTCATTTGGTATGAAGATGATGCATTAAAGATTTTGGAAGATGATTTGCAATCATCAATTTTCGTATTTGAGTCGTTTTGACATTTTGAGTTTAGAGCCCCAATTTTCTCAGAGGCTCATGGCTTTTAAAAGTGGGTTTAGTGGGTGGTTTATTCAATTAATTACGAGCACCTGAGAAGAACTAGCATTGGTGAAAAGGTCCTCTGGTTACCACCATCAGTTCACCTGCCTAGATATTAAGGTGCATCTTAGTTGCAAAGTTATATTTCTGTTTTATTTAATTCTTTAAAAAGTCTGTCACGCAGGGGCTGCGTAAACTAAGCAGATTTCCCACGTAAAGTTTTACAATAGAGAAATCTGCCTAATAACAACTGTAGTAGTAAGAAACCTCTAAACCTATTCACGAGGGACGAACAGTTAAAGAAACGGCCGCCAGAGCTCTCGGCGGAAGGTCCCAAACATAGCCGACTCCTGCCGACCACACACAGAATACAAATGCAAATATCTCGGTTAATATTCAAGACACAGAATAAATGTATAGAACAATATTTATAGTAACTTTAATTTGCAATAAGATTGATTCTATACAATTTTTTGATCCGACCATAATAACGGAAATATTTTGAATTTTCAAAAATCCCCCCTCCCACTAGTCCGATTTCAGCCATTAACGAACTTGATCTTCCTTTTTACATAAAACGATTAAATTCCGAGTTTGGTAACGATCAAACAAAAATTGCGACCGCTAGAGCGTTAACAGACAAATATATATATATATATATATATATATATATATATATATATATAGATATATAGATATAGATATATATATAATTTTGAAAGGACCTCATTTTCATCATCTTCTGGGTAGGATCGATGAACATTTGAAGAAATTTTTCAAAACTTGCGTCATGAGTACGACCTCAATAGCTGATTTCCCTTATGACAAACATTTTTACTCATTGCCACGAATGAGTGTAGGAGCTTTCACATTGATAAGAACTGGGACTTTTTTTTATGAAATTAGTCTTTTTATGAACAGTAAGAGGCACCTATAAAAGGTCCACCAGTTTTAAAAGTATTGCAATGAATTACAGTACTTGGTAGCAGTACTGCCACCATTAGCTTTCTTGGCTACATGGAGGTTCCCTTCTAATGCATGAGGCTCACCATGGCCCAAAGATTCCCCTCTTTTCTAATTATCACATAACACCTTTTTTTTTTTTTAAGCAGGCTATGAAACAATTGAAAAGTGATTCGTTTTAATTTCACCACTGCAAGGGGCAAATGCCTTGGGTTCTATGTTTCTGGCAATGTTGTGGCACCCACTGATTTTGAAAATTCCCAATTTGTCTGATGTGGAATGTCATTTACTAAGTCCTTTAATTAATATTGCTCCTCAATTTCTACGGGAATCATTGTTGAGACTTACATTGTTGGGTTGAAACCTAGAAAGCCACTAATAGTACAGTCCTTTCGCAGTACTGTACCACCAACAAAAGCTATATTGATCTTTCAGAAGGCTTCAGTAGGAATATGTACAGGTTTGGATTTGCATGAGAAGATAGAGTTGATACAGATCTCAGATACAATTGAGATGTATCTAATACTCATTGTGTACATAAATAAAAAATAGATTCTTACTTTAATTTTCTTTATTTAAATAAATCTGATGCCCCATCCATTCCTATCAAATATGTTCTGAGTGAGTGGAGTGAATAAAGAAACAAACAGCTCTATGTGTATCATTCCATATTTCATTAAAATCTGAAGGATCTTTATTCAAATTATCATTTACATTAATCAACTACCTATATTATTATTCAAATTAATCATTGATTTATATGATGTCAGTTATTGAATAATGAATCATGCTACATATTATTCATTATGAACAATCTTTATTCATGAGTTCAAACAAATGTTTGACTATCAATTTCAGGTATTTATTTTTAAATATTTGTTGTTTTATAAGTAAGTAGTTTAATAGTTATCTCTGTGCAGTTGGTGTTAATAAATTAGCCAACATGTACACAACATTTGGAACAATGAAATAATATTTGTGACTACCTTTTCCAGGGCACTATTTAAAATATCGAGAGGTAATCCAGGCTGGGTACAAGTATTCTTACTGTCTTATGTTGACACCGGAACATTTATAGTCACCACTGAATTGGTTTCTAAATTGTCCAGAAAATCATTTTATGTACCAGATCAAATTACAAGGATTACCAAAGTAAGAAACGGCCTTGTGCACATTTTTTTGTTTTTTGTGCAAGTGCCTAAGTGTATGTACACTGGCATTGATACATTTGTTGTTTGTTTTGATAATTTTTATTAAAGTGATGAATATAATTTTTTTTTCAGGCCTCATTGTCAGTAAATGAAGATTCATCTTCTTTTACTGAGGAAAAACTGTACGTATGTAAACTATTAAAAAAAGATTTAGGGGCAGACGGAATTCCTCCTACATTTGATGGTAATATATTTTTACAAATGATGATGCTTCTGATGTAAATCTATATGGTTGGAGTGGCTTTTAAAAATAATTGTTTATTCCCGCGATTAGTCGAAAAGTCGATTAGTGTTCTACTAATTTTTCCAAAAGATTTCCACAATTATTTGAGGATAGACCATAATTCTTCTTTCAATCTTGTTACATTGGTCACCTCATTTATTACCAATAAGATGGTCAGCCATCCCCCCTCCCCATCATATGAACGGCTCATTGCATTGCTGAGATTCTTGGCTATTGGAAAGAATTATGAAGTCCTTGAGTTATTTAATAAGCATGAGCATCAACTACATAGATTTCGGAAATTTTGCCTCCAGGTCAAAAATAATTCAATTTGGTAAAGGAGTTTTTTAGTCTCTCAGCTCCTCCACAGACTCAAAGAACCTGCCACTACCACACATGTTGGGTAATCATAAATAATTTAAAAATAGCTATTTAACTATTGAGAATGAGATGACCATTTTATAAATCCCCTTCATGGATTTATCCCTAAACAAAGATATATTTTTTTATAATCACTTTTCAGGTAATTATTAAATTCTGCTACTCGAAGTTGTGGTATATGTATTGTTTAGAAAATTTTATTTCATTTAATACTGGCATATTACTACTATAATAATTTCTGTGTTTCAAATATTCCCAGATGTTATAATGGCTACATTTGATAATTTGACTGTGTTTGAACAACTTTTTTTGAAATGTGGTGCAATACTAGGAAAGGAGTTCCAAAGATCTGAGCTTGAGGCAGTTATGAATTATCCATCCAATTTAACTCTTGCTTTAGGTAATTTATATTTTTTTTTAAATTCTCAACTTTTATTTATTTATTCTCTATTCAGACCTCTGAGTCAGAGTGTACTTGATTTTTTTTTAATGTTTTATTTTTTGATACGTTTTATGATAAGTATTCATAAAAGCAAAAGGGACAGTTGGTAGTGTGTGTAGATATAGATATAGATGCATAAATTAACATCTATATTTGAAGAATGTGTAGACTAAAAACTTGAAGAAAGCGTTTACTTAAAATGTTTTGGGGTGTTACCAATGCTGTCACATATGAAAGTTGTGTGCGGGGCTCAGGTTAGCCATGTGCGTTTAAGCATTGCCTTTAATCTCCACATGATAAACCTAGAGTGCCGAGTTTGATTCTCGCCTTGACAATGGAATTTATTTAGTGACAGAATTCATTAAATAAAATCCTGAGTGCCATCCTGGCAAGAAAAGGGTGGTAACCTGTAGATAACCCGTCCCAGTTAGCCTTAGTTGCAAAAAGTGGATGTTAATAAATACTTTAAATTTAAAGTTGTGTGCATGAATAAGTATATACATGCATTCTCCAACATACATACATATTTAGCATCATAAAATGAAACATTTTATAGCTGTGAAGAATCTCTTTGAAATAGATGTACTTGGTTGTGCAACAAAACTATATGAAAAGCCAAAATCTGAACAATCTTCCTTTTCGCCTTTTGGATTCAAAAAGGCTATTCAGTGTCATTGTCCAGATTCTCACAGAGGTATTTCATTTCCAGCATTCAATCGTTTTATATAATTCAATTTATTTATTTATTAGGGCTGTGTGGTAGCCATATGCATTGAGACATAGAACATATTACTCATTTTAAACCTTAGGTTGTGGGTTCAGTTCTTGTTCTGTCAGTAGAAATTTATTTTGCGATAAACTCACAAATTAAAATCTTTACTCACACCTGGTTAGAAAAGAGTGGCAACCTGTAAATAACCCATCTGCATTTGTCTTAGAGCCATAAATTGGATGACTAGTTGTGCATCTCCCTTTTTGATCAAACTCGACTACGAGAGAAGGGGGGATGGGTGTCAAACGAAATTTGCATTTTTTGTTTCTATTAGAAATATAAAAAATTGTTTAAATCATCTGATGCATTGGAAGAACAGAGATATAGTATATAACTTTCAAATTAACTTATTTTAGATGAAGCACAGCAAAAGATTTTGTTCATTTGATTTAATATACTGGTAGTTATGTTAATAAGAGGATTTATTTGGATAATTAAATCAAAGGATAAATAACCTCCTTATTTTTTTAGTGTCATACAGTTCTTTGAATTCTTGTATGTTTCTCTTCCTATTTAATCAGTATAACCCGTGTCTTCAGTTTGTGAACCCGTCTAGGCTAGAAGAGAAGAAGGGAGTGAATAGACATCATCTTGGCTCATTAGAACATGTTTGATGTAGATAAGAATGGATATGAGTATAGAATGCAACATTAATGTGAGAGGGGCTTGTGTACCAGCATCACTGGAAGATCGAGTTCTATATGATAATGTGTAGTTCTTACATATTAACTTGCTCCAGCTATTGGAGACCTTCCCTGAACAGTTTTGTTGCCTTTACCTATTGTTTCATTGTTTTTTATATTACTCAAACCAATTTTTGTTTGTATTACTGAAACCAATAAATAATAAAACAACATAGTAATTATATTGTAAACTGGAGCTAAGTTCTGAATGCAGGTTTTTTTTTCTAATTTTGAAAATTGTATAATATCATTATGAATCAAAATCTAAAAATTTGTATGAATAGTACAGGTAAAATTGAAATCCTTAAACTCTCCCTTTCTCCTACTTCCATTACTTTTTTCCCAATATTAACTTTCGTTGTTTTCTTTTTTTTTTTTTAAGGTAGATTCATTCGTTTACCAAAATATGCTCTTTGCCAGTTCATGAGCTTTCGATTTCAAATGCTTCAGAAAACAATTTATCAAATCATTCCAATAAATCAAATGACAGAATTTCATCTTAGGGCATATAATTATCTGAGAGAGAAAAATGTCAAATGCAGCGAATGTATTAATTATGAAATATTGTTGAACATACGTCAGAAGAATCAAGCGGCGTCTGGGATGGGAGGAATGAGCTTTTCGACATTGGAGAGGAGCGACAGTAAGAGAAATCAAATGTCAGATTCAAGAGAATCTTTGGACAGGAGTGGTGATATCAGGAGGAGAGCAGTGCTTGGTGTCACTGTCAATAGTAGCTCTACACAACTCTTGCAGGGGAAGCAATCTGAGGTATCATTTACGGACACTAAGAGTGAACACTGGCCATCTATTACAACAAGGCATAGATCCGATAGAGACAGAGTAAGTTTTTATTTAAGTATATAATATAATACATTACCCCTTGAACACAAATTTTGGTCATTGCCAATTCCATTATGCAGGGGTTGCTTAAACTTATCAGATTTCCTTTAGAATGTTATGATCTCTTATTATATTCTTTATTTCCCATGGGGCTCAGGTTAGGCATGCGAGTTAAAGCGTTGACCTTTATCTCATATGGCAAACCTAGAGTGACGAATTCGATTCTCGCCTGGGCAAAGGAAATTATTTAGTGACGAAATTCATTAAATAGCATCGTAAAATCACACCCTGGCTAGAAAAGGGTGGTAACCTATAGATAACCCGTCCCAATTAGCCTGAGTTGCAAAAAGTGGACGTTAATAAATAATAATAATAATATTTCCCATGAAATAAAGAATATAATATGAGAGAGAGCTACATATATAAACTGGACTTGAACTTTAATCTGGATATGAGGTGTTTAGTAATGCAAAGCTACCCAAAGTAAAAATCCTAGGGCTAGGGGTGAGGGTTGACAGGCTTAAAACCAAAAATACAAACTCAGTTAATTTTCGAGTAAAAAAAAATCCACAAAAAAAGGAAAAAAAAAAGCAATTGTAGATTATTATATTTTTGACAAGATTTGTTATATAACATTATTTGTTCAAACTCATAATAACAGGTATAAAAAAGGTTGAAAACAGGAATTGACTAGATTATGCACCCATGTTTCAATCCTTTAATCAGTTTTATGCATTTCAGTGCCCCAATTAATTACTGATTTTATATAATCATGCAACACACATTGAGGCACTACTACCTTGCACTGTCCTTCCAAATTTTTCCGGTTGTTTTCTTTGTATAATATTCCCATTTTTTATGAGAATGCTGTTCATATAGAAAATCCTGTTGGCAAGTATATTAGTGTACAAAAACAATATATGTTAAACATTGCTCAGAAAAATCACTTCCAATCAAAAAAGACTTGTCTGCTCGGATTTGTCAGTAATGCAATCTGTCCAAGAAATACTCTCGCAAGAATATTAAGTGATTATATTCCTTCTGTCAATTTTATCACTAGGGTTGTTATGAAATTTCTATTTCCTTGTGCAAAGTAAGGAAGGTCAGGCATAAGTATACAACTAATTGAACTTTAGGGCAACCCTATTAATTGTTATAGGGCCCATTATTATAACTCCTAACAATGTGGTCCTTGAATGGTTGTAGTTAAAAAACGAATACATTATTCAGAGGAACAATTTGCAAGCAGATGTTGAATGCATACCTGTTCAATAGCCAGCCTCAGTGATGGGGAACTCGATTGTAAACAAAGTAATAGAAATTGAGGAAAGAAAATCATATATAGGAGGGTGAAGGGTGGTTTTGAGCCATCCACCACTTAGGCCATATTCATATTTTAGCTTAAGAGTTAACTCTAATACTATGGCTGTTTAAACCAACTTGGAAATTAAGTAAAATTCATGACTAAAAATATTTTTTACAGAATGAAAGCACCTTTTTCTCCAGTGCCTCCATTTCAATAGGTGAGTTATTTATACAATATTGTAAACGTGTTTGCTCTTAGTAGTAGTTATAATACTCCCAGCTATGTTAACCACCATTAATGGATTGAAATAAAATGGTTTCCCACTAAATAAACCCTTAATTTTCTATGGATCCTCTGTGTTCAGCCATTCAATTAGCAGTTTTCCCTCAGGGAAAAGTCAGCTTCAAAATTATTTTTCCTTCACATTTAAGTAGTTTCAAAAGTATATCGTCTGGACCAGATGACTTCTTATTAAGGGACAACAATATTTCATCTCGTCTCCCTCTTTTGGATTTCATAGCTACTTCATCTTTAGAATTATTGTTAGATTAATCTTTATTAGATTAGCATGACTGGGTGCTGACCAACTTGTATTTACATTTAATAATTCTTTCTGGGACCCTGTTTTGATCTCAACCGGTGAGAAGTTTCTCTTGTTGCTCCTGAAAGATTTCTGCCTACTGACTTGATCCCTGCCTTACCCACTTTTTTAACTAGCACTCCAACATATTACTTTCTTTTTACCACCTCAACAACTATCCCTTGAAAGTACTTCTACATTTTGTTGTGACCAACCAATTTTTGTTAATAAATTATATTTATTAATTGTATAAATGTGTAGTTCATTAAGTAGTGCATTGCGTGAATCGGTGATAGTCGAGATTGTTCTGTCCTTTTCGGAACACAGCTGACAATCTGTTTACCGGTTAATTAATAGTGTATAATGTTCTACTGGCCACGTGGCAGCACTCCATCTTTTCCAAGTTCCAAGAACTTCTTCAAACCCAAGGCTTTTCCACATTTAGAAGACACATTCTCCTTGGAGCCCAGCAGTTCCAGGATGGCCGTCGGTGAAGAGAAATGATGGAATTCCATTGACGGTATCAGGTACCTGGTTCACCTATCTGCCTCACTGACTGTGATTTTTGTATTGATACTCATTCATGTATTCGCACTCGTTAGTAGTAAGGCTACAACTAGGAGCTCCTCCCATAACTGAATTAATGAGAATGAGTGGCTCCATTTTGCTTAATTAGCCAACTCCCTTAACAGCTGTATGCTCATAGACAGAGTGCACGACTTCACTGACACAGGATCGATTCTCGCTAAAGACTATCTTTTATTTTACTGTTCTGTTGTGTATTTTTTACATTAATTATTACTGAGTTAATATTAATTAAATGCAGCTAAATTAAAAAACATTATCCAAGGTCCAGGACCTTATAAGCCAATTTATATTCTTAGAAGGCATAAGAAATTAATTTAATTTATTGTTTGTCGTAAGGAGAAAACATTTATTTAATTTAATTTAATTAATTCAATAATTCAAATATTCAAGTACAATCAAGGAGTGGTCATCTAGCCTTAGGAGTACTAGATGGGAGGAAGTTGTTCTTGCCAGACTCAGGATCGGCCACACATACCTGACACATAGACACATATTGACGAGGACAGACAACTCTATATGCAAATACAACTACAAGCACCTAACGATAAAACACATACTGACAGATTGCTTTCAACGAAAAAATCTTGGCATACCCCACGAAATGACAGAACTACTAACTGACAGCAGCCAATATATTCCACAAATACTAACATACCTAAAACATATAAACATTTACCAATACATATAGAATAAAAATACAATAGGTATACAGCATACTTACGAACATTTAAAAGGGATAACTTTTATTAAATTCTAATAGGCAAAGTACGGATATGAGAAAAACTCATATTTAAGAAATATTTTCCATACTACATAAATGAAGTACAACATCAAGGTTTACATGAAGGGATAAATATATTATTCTAAACAGAGACCATGCTAATCACCTTTGATGTGAGCCATAAACCAAGTAAATAAATAAAAATATTCATTTTTATTTTAATTAACAGTTAGTTATAAACTATATATTCTTTATTCAGTTGAGTTTAATTTAATTCATTTTTTTATCTGTATATTTATTATTATTCTTATTTATTAAAAGAAGTACAATATAATTTCATTTTCATCAACAATCCGGCATTTTTTTTTTTCTAATTTTCTATACTGCAGCCTATGGTGAGATGGACTGGACTAGGAAAGGATCACTTTGACCCTCTATCTGCCATCACACATTTATTTGGTATAATATTTACTGAATCTATTTATTTTGCAGGATTTGGACGGCAGGAAGTACCAAAAACTGATTTATTACAAAATTTATGTTTAAATATACCTCATGTTGTTAAATGTACTTGTAATCAACTATTAAATGAAATGTATGAGAAGCTTTTGTATCATTCTGATGCCGCAGGTAAGAAAGTCCAAATTCGTAATGAAGTTGTGAACTAAATGACATCTCAATACAAGCTCTGTAAATGTATTTATAATTAAAAGAAGTGAAGTGGCTTTGGTTTTCCATCACTTATAGTCTTTTATATTTATAATAAACTAATATTTTAAAAAATATTCATAGTAAGAACAATGTTCTATTTTGATGATCTACCATTAAATTATACTCATATATACTATTAAGGTCTTCGGGTCTTGACCGTGTCTTCATATTGGTTGCCAACGTTTCGCTAGACACGCTTCTAGCTTCCTCAGTGCTATCTCTGAACTGAAGAGTTTGTTAGTTCATCTCTGGTATATATTTGAGTCGGTTTCCTTGGGCGGAGTCTTCCCTTCCAGGTGTCTACGGATACTTGGTCCGGTGGTCGTTCATCGCCTATACCGTCGTTTTCGTTTCTTTTTGGAGGTCTCTGTGGAATTACCGGCTTCCAGAGTTTGCTGAGTCTGTATCCATCCTCTCTATTGAAGTTGTTAGGGCATTTCGCTATTTCTATAGCTTCTCGAACCAGTCTTTCTTGGTAACGGTCAACCTTTGCCAGTACCTTGACTTCATCGAATTTAATGTTGTGTTTGGTTTCCCAGAAATGTTCCGCTATGGCTGATTCTTCTGTCCGAAACTTTTTTAAACTCTTGATGTGCTCGGCGACCCTGGTGTTTATCAATCTGCCGGTCTGGCCAATGTATTCTGAGCCGCAGGAACATGGTATGCTGTATATCCCCGGGATTTTTGTGTGGAGTTTATCTTTACAGCTGGGTAATATCTGAGCTATTTTCCTGTCAGTGCCAAATGCTGTTTCTATGCCTTGCTTCTTGAGTATCCTAGAGATCTTCTCGGTCGTACCTTTAACAAAAGGTATTACGGCTGTTTTCCGGATTTCCTCTTCATTTGTTCTTGTCTTCTTTTCTTTTTTCTTTTTGAATTGATTTCTGATTTCCTCTTTTCCGTAGCCATTCTTTAGCAGAGCAGTCATCAAGTGTCGTTTTTCCTTTGGGAGGTTCTGTGGCTCTGAAATTCTCTCAGCTCTAGCGACCAATGTACGAATTATCCCATTCTTCTGTGCTGGATGGTGATGAGATCCAGCGTGTAGGTATCTGTTGGTATGTGTTGGTTTTCTGTAAACCGCATGCCCCAGCTGTCCGTTTGGTTTCCTTTCCACCAGAACATCCAGAAATGGAATCTTCCTCTCACGTTCGATCTCCATCGTGAACTCAATGTTGGGGTGTATTGAATTAAGATGCCGCAGAAATTCTTCTAAAGTCTTCTCTCCATGTGGCCATATGACGAACGTGTCATCCACATATCTAAACCATTTTTTCGGTTTTAGTCTTGCCGTTTCAAGTGCCTTCTTTTCAAATTTCTCCATGTAAGCATCGGCTGCATTTGGACTTAATGGCGACCCCATGCTGGCTCCATCCATTTGTTGGTAGAAATTGCCGTTGAACAAGAAATATGCTGATTGCAGGCAGATTTTGGCTAGCTGGGCTTCTTCTTCCGTTAAGAATTCTTTCATGATGTTTAACGTTTCTTGAATTGGAATTCTCGTAAACAGTGACTTAACGTCAAAACTGACGAGACGATCGTTTTCATCGATCATAATATCTTTGATTTTCCTCACGAAATCTGATGAATCCTTGATGTGGTGCGGGGTCAGGCCAATACTTGGTTGTATTTTCTTTGAAATATACTTTGAGATTCCGTAACATGCAGACCCAATCGAATTAACTATTGGCCTCATAGGAATATCCTCCTTGTGTATCTTGGGTAATCCGTAAAGTCTGGGTGGAACTGGGTCGGACTTGATTAAACGGTTGTATTCTTCTTTCTTGATCGTAGAAGTGGCTTTCACTGCCTTGTTTATTTCATTCTTAATTCTATTTGTTGGGTCATGTTGAAGTTTTTTGTACGTTCCATCCTCAAGTAATTTTTGCGACACTTGATGACTGCTCTGCTAAAGAATGGCTACGGAAAAGAGGAAATCAGAAATCAATTCAAAAAGAAAAAAGAAAAGAAGACAAGAACAAATGAAGAGGAAATCCGGAAAACAGCCGTAATACCTTTTGTTAAAGGTACGACCGAGAAGATCTCTAGGATACTCAAGAAGCAAGGCATAGAAACAGCATTTGGCACTGACAGGAAAATAGCTCAGATATTACCCAGCTGCAAAGATAAACTCCACACAAAAATCCCGGGGATATACAGCATACCATGTTCCTGCGGCTCAGAATACATTGGCCAGACCGGCAGATTGATAAACACCAGGGTCGCCGAGCACATCAAGAGTTTAAAAAAGTTTCGGACAGAAGAATCAGCCATAGCGGAACATTTCTGGGAAACCAAACACAACATTAAATTCGATGAAGTCAAGGTACTGGCAAAGGTTGACCGTTACCAAGAAAGACTGGTTCGAGAAGCTATAGAAATAGCGAAATGCCCTAACAACTTCAATAGAGAGGATGGATACAGACTCAGCAAACTCTGGAAGCCGGTAATTCCACAGAGACCTCCAAAAAGAAACGAAAACGACGGTATAGGCGATGAACGACCACCGGAACCAAGTATCCGTAGACACCTGGAAGGGAAGACTCCGCCCAAGGAAACCGGATAAGACTCAAATATATACCAGAGATGAACTAACAACTCTTCAGTCTCAGAGATAGCCCTGAGGAAGCTAGCAGCATGTCTAGCGAAACGTTGGCAACCAATATGAAGACACGGTCAAGACCCGAAGACCTTAATAGTATTAATGACCAGGACCGTGGAAGTCTACGAGTATATTTATACTCATATAATTTAATGACTCTTTACACCACATGATTCCTTTGTACTCCTATTAAATTTAAAAAAAAATGTTTGGTTGCACTTCTTTAAAATTATTTCATTCAGAAGTAATATAAGATATCTCCGTTTCAATGCATTAGATTGAAAAATGACATTGAACATGATTTATAGATCTTTTTATGACAAATAAAAAAGCTCCTATACAAAATTTGTGTATTTCTAATGCGTATGTAGAAATTTGCAGTTTCTTATTTAGTAAACCTCCCTTCCCTTTAACCGATTTTGATCATAAGGGGAGGGCCACAACTAAACCTTATAACAATCCTAAGTAAGAAAGTTTAATATTCAAAGGAAAGTCGGTTTCGATTTAGGCGAGATATTATACAGACGTCATGACAAAACTAGTCAAAGGGTTCAGGGATGGTCTACACAGATAATTGTGTTGAAATCTGAAAACCACAAATTTTTGCGATAGCAGTACTTCATACAAGGAAGTAAAAAACTAGGTGAAGTGGGAAAAAAAGGTCCGTCCCGCAGGGGCTGCGTAAACTAAGCAGATTTCCCACGTGAAGTTTTACAATAGAGAAATCTGCCTAATAACAGCTGTAGTAGTAAGTAACCTCTAAACCTATTCACGAGAGAGACGAATAATTACAAAAACGGCCGCCAGAGCTCACGGCGGAAAGTCCGAACATAGCCACTGCTGCCGAGCACATGCAGAATACAAATGCAAATATCTCAGTTAATATTCAAGATAGAGAATAAATGTATATAACAATATTTATAGTAAATTTAATTTGCAATAAGATTGATCCTATAATTTTTTTCGATCCGACGTATAGTTACGGAGATTTTTTGAATTTTCATATATCCCCCCCTGTAAACCCCCCCTCCCACTGGTCCGATTTCAGCCATTAACGAACTTGATCTCTCTTTTTACGTAAAACGCTTAAATATGAAGTTTGGTAACGATTAAACAAAAATTGCGACCGCTAGAGCGTTAACAGACAAATATATATATATATATATATATATATATATATATATATATATATAATTTTGAACGGACCTCATTTTCGTCATCTCCTGGGTAGGATCGATGGACATTTGAGGAAATTTTTCAAAACTCGCGTCATGAGTACCTCAATAGCTGATTTCCCTTAAACGAAATCTACTAAAAACAATGACAACTAGAAGATATGGTCTCAGAAGGCTGATTGACTGACTAGAGGGACAGTGGTGAATGTTATTTGAGCATATGTTTGATTATGACTATGAGTTCAGTTAATAAAGGTTACTTGTTGAGATAGGACGTGGAATTCTTTATTTTCTACCTCATTCCTTCACAAAAATTTAAGCAAATTGTTATAGAACTTTGCCCATCTATCTCCTTTCACAAGCAACTGGTTGGAGGCAAGAATTACTTGTGACTTGACCGTAACAGTTTGGAGAGAAAAATTGATAGATTAAAAGTCTATTAAGGAACCAGCTTAAAAGTCTATCTGTTATTTGCTTCCTTCCCTGCCTGTCACATCTAAATAACAGGGTAGCTCGAAAGCTGACTGAAATGATAAATTGAGTGTGATAGCTGGTAGGAGTAAGCAAAAGTGGGGAATTTCTTACCCTTTCTAACACTCAAGCCTCAATTTGAACTAATTTTGCAAAACAACATAACATGCCTTATGTAGAGATAAGTACTGAACCACATTTTGTTTACACCAGGCTCTTGCTTATACTGAATATGGAATTAAATGTAAATTGAAATAGTCCTCTGTGACGAGCTGTGTGGGTTCTTCCAGTGTGATTAGCACAGACATTAAGAATAATGACCTTCATTAATGATACACAAATTAATAGGGCTTAGGCTATTCCAAATTTGGCAAATGTGCTGGATAAACTAAAGTTCATTAATGGTTGAAATCCGAGAGAGGACCAAATTTGTAATTGTAAATATCTCAATATATGTTTTTAGAATCCTACTCATATGATTATGGACTTGAGCTATTATATTACTGAAGACGTTGCCTTAAGTTCAATTTTTATATCTTGTTAACATAAAACTCATTAAAATCCTTAGTTCAGCACTGTCTAGAAAAGGATGGTAGCATGTATGTAATCCACTCCAATTAGCCGTAGCACTAGAAATCAGACATTAATAAATAAGAACAACAACTCCGGCAGTATATAATTTGAGATGATGTTATCAGTTAGTCATTCCTTAACTACTTAGCTACTAGGCAGTCACTGCTTGATGGTCTTTTGATTTCAACAATTTCAATACTGGCTGACAAGAAAACCTTTATTTGGGACTAATAGAATTTGTGAATTTGACGTACCTATGAAAAAAAAAGGTGATATTGTAAAAGGCAGCCACTTTTCTTGAAGTTTTCACTTCAAATATAATTATTGTGAACATTAATTTCAGATGCCAAAGTTGAGAAATTAAAAGTTCTCGTGGAATTTGGAATCCACCATGTTAAATATTCGAATTTCGCTCTAGCTTTTAATTATTTGAAGTCTGCACTGGAAGTATATGAAGTAAGTACTTATTCTCTCATCCTGAAATATTTTGTTCCCCCTCACTCACTCTCCCTTTCTCTTTCCCTATCCCTCCCCCTCCCTTCCTCATTATTTATGTATACTTATAAAAAGAAGAATGTGTTATCAAATGAGGCATTAACAGATTTATTTATTTTCCTTTTCTTTTCATTTTGTCTCAGGAAATATTTCAAAATATGGCAGCAACAAATAATGACAAGCGTGATATTGATGTAAAAAAAACAAAAATCAAAAATGTTTCTCTCAGAGAAATTCAATTTGAAAAAGAGAAGGCACTCTGCTACTTTGGTAAGAATTAGAAATTGTTTAGAACTTCTTATAAATGTTGTTTAATTTATTGATAGAGAATGCTTGCTAATCAATATCAATGGCCCATTTTATTAGTTTTTATTTATGAGTAATTTTAATGGAAATCAGCTTTTGAGGTTGTGCTTATGGCACAACTGTTTCAAGCCTCAATCAATCCTACCTAAATGGTGACATAAATGAGGTCCATTCAAATATATATATAATAAATCATCTGTAACTGCTGTAGTGGTTGTAATTTTTGTTTGATCTCTAATTCCATATTTAAACATTTCATATAAAAAGAAAAATTAAGTTTGTTAATGATGGAAATTTTACCAGGAGATGGAGGGGGGGGGTGTTTGGGGGGGTAATCTAAAAATATCTCCATTCTGTTCAGATTGGAAAATGTTATATAACCTTTTTTTAATCGCTAATCTTACTTACTTTTTTAATATGCTATCTTAAATCTTTTTGCAAATTTAATTTCTTACAATTTTCTATGCATTTTTTTTCTTTTAATATTAAGCAGAGATTAACCAAGACTTATTATATCCTTGTAAAATTATATCCATTATTATATCCTTGTAAAATTTCAGAATTATTCATTTGTTCCTCCGTGAATATAAATAATTCTAAATGAAGTGTAGCAAAACATTTCATTTATTTAATGTAATATAAGTAGAAGAAACTGACACGGTGCCCAAATAGGATTATTTGTTTTTTTATCGACCGCCAAATATTGACTCGTCTATGCCACATTAGGTTGTTTTCCTCTGCACATCATCAATAAACAATCCTAAAAGTTTCAAAAATTATAATTAATATATAGGAATAAGTGTACTACTAATTTTCAGGTAAATGTTGCACACATCTTGGAAATTTTAGAAGAGCAACAATTGAACTGAAAGAAGTTGCTAATCTTAGTCTCCTAACAAAATTAGAAGTCTTATTTAAGAAAGGGCTTTTAAAAGTGAAATTTTTTCCGGAGAAATATAAGGCTAAAATCAAATCTTACATTCATTTGAAGTCCTATGCTAATACCTGTCTTGCACACGCTCATATAGTAAGCTGATTTACTATCTTACACCTTTCTAATATCTTAACTAGGTATATCACCTTATAAGCATTCACACTCATAACCAGAGTTACTTAAAAAGAAATGGTTATTCAGAAAATTTCCTAAAAAATTAAAAAGTCCACCACTGTTTCAGACATTAGATGTCCATGTGCAAGTCTAGAATATGTGTGTGTGTCTGGCAGAATATACTTTTTTTTTGTAAGATTAGTTCATTTGTAGTAGCAAAATCTCTTGAGGATGAGGGGGGTGGGGTAAAAATGCAAATCTCTCTGTACCTATTAAAAGTTCAGAAAATCTGTGTAGAACCTCTTCTGTTTATCATAAGAAAACTCATGTTACAACATTTTTTAATCTGATTCATAGGAGTGAAGGTATTTTAAATTTTGGTTTTTGACATCCCTTAAAACTCGCACATAGGACTGTCCCATTGATCAGCAAACTTCATGTGTTATACTATTCCTATAACATACTAAAATATTCACTTTCTTTCTCAAAAATTAAAAGTTGAAAGTGTTATATTAGTAAATTTCCATCAAAATACTAAAATTTCAAAAGTGCTAAATTCACTGGGGAATTTGTTGAGTATGGGTTTTGTTTCGCAACATATACTTCTATGTAATTACACGAGATACAATAATATTTTTCAAGGAATGTAACTTATTTATCTTTAAAAAAAATGCTTTGGTTAGCCACATGTGAGCTAAAGCGTTGGCCTTAATCTCACATGGTAAACCTTGAGTGGCGACTTCCATTCCCGCCTGGCCCATAGGAATTTATTTATTGTTAGCCATAGTAGCAAAAAGTGGAAATTAATAAATAATAATAATTATAAAACATTATGTTGAAAATGCTTATTGGTATGGAAAATTACAGATTACAATCCATTGTAGCCACTTTTGTATTGAACCTAAGATTCAAAGTTATCCAATGTAGGCAATTTTCATTAATAACTTGTTTATTTGTGAACAAAACTACTTTAATGAAAGCAACGTATATATATTTGTTAATTTATTTTACATTTCAGTTGCAATTTGAATATGCTGAAGCAGAGTATGCAGTGAAAAAAGCAATTAAGTATGGCAAAATAGTGAATATACTCCAGTGCATGGCTTCTGCATATGCAACATATATTGACATAAATCTCCTTCGAGGCCATTATGAAGACTCAAAACTTGCAGAAAATGAAGCCCTTAAATTGGTGTTACCACTGTATGAAGAAAGAGATATTTGGAATGTAACCCACATAGGGAAAGTACTTGTGGCAGTGTTTAAAGGGAGGTCAGGCTAATATGCATATATATATATATATATATATATATATATATATATATATATATATATATATATACATGGTATAAGAGATTCAATGTTCTTTGTTATAATAACAAGCTGCCTAACTTATTTGATTTACTCACTAGACTCCCTCTCAAAAACTCTGGTCACCCATCGAAGAACTGACCGTGCTCAATGTTGCTTGACTCATGTGATCTAAAGTCAGACACTCTACCACTGATCTATGGGCACCCCATATATATATATATATATACACACACACACACATACAAATTGATTATAGAGTCAAAAGTGGTATGTTAAAACTATGTTTCATACATGTGTGTATAATAGCCCTCTGTTATTGACGATTTTCTTTACCCCCTACAGTTACATCTTCGAACAAAGTATTTTCAGAGTCCAACTTTCTTTAGTAATAGTCTTTCTATTCTTATTTCTCTCTTACTCTATCATGTAGTGTATATCAGATCTGCCTTCAAATTTGTCTTTTGTTCTCATTTTCTACTCTTTTTACTATAACATTACTTGTCCTGCCATTATACTGTTAAATATAGTTCAGGGAGGGTTCTGTTACATATTTAATCACCTGAAATTGATTGTCTAGTCAATACCACTCGTTTATCTCTTTTCACACATGCTAGACCTAGCTGCAGACCACTTGCTACTAAACCCTTTCCAGCACTCACGAGAGGAAGTTTGACAGTTCTTATAAGAATTCACCAGACCAGACCTTTTTTTATCCATCATATTATAATAAAGCAGGTGCATTATTATTTATTTATTCATCTATACATCAATCTTAGTTTCTTATCTACGCACGATATCTACAATTTGTGGAAAGTACATGAGTTACGTGCATATTAATATACCTAGCCAGATCTCCCTCAAATTCTCTAATCAACTGTATCGTTTTCCATGCAGCCCTGGATCAATCAACTCTGAGAATTCATTTTCTCTTTACTTGTATTTTATATATTTGCTGCCTCTTCTAGTTTCCTATAATTTAATTTTACTTTTCCAAGGCTAGAGCTTGTAGGCTTTCCTGCTGGGGTTGGAGCAAGGAGTCCCTATGTTCAACATTTTTTTTTTTTTAATAGTATTTCTATTTATTATAATGTATTTAACTTTTGGGTCATTAAATTCAGAAATTTCAAGTACAAATTTTCCTGGACTACTATCCTAATTCATATTATAAGAATCCCATCTTATATATTGAATTTATTTCAGGCTATACAGAGGAGAACTATCCGAAGCAATCGACATTGCTAAAGCAGCATTAAAAAGTGCTTACACTTTTAGAACAACTAATGTTTTCTCATTTATGCTCCCTCTTTTCCTCAGGTGCCTTGTATGTAACAAAAATTATTACATTTTTTTATATAATTCATACTAATGTAAATATTTTATATATATTTGTTGAATATATGTATGTTTGTATGTATATAAAATATTTGGGATTCTAATACTTAAAACAATAATTAGGCCATCCATTAAAGAGTATGATTAATATGCAATACTGATATATTTGAAATATTTAGCTTACATTTGAATCACTTGTCCATTGATTCTTGTGCAAAAACACTTTTTGAGAAGCCTAGAAACATTTTGTCTACTAGAGTGTGACGGATCATTCCAAACGTCTCACTACCTTTCTCAAAAGATGTAAACATTTTCTTTTTGAGATCCTAAAGTTTTAAACCACAAGGATGAATAACCGCAGTTGCCATTTTATTTTCCACCTCTCCATCTTTGCCATTTAAAAAAAAAAAAAATCATACTTTTTACGGTATCCACTGAAAACCCCTAAGAATCTCTGAAATGATTTAATGGAAAACAGCTATTCATGTTACAGCATTGAAAATGTTTCAATGTTGTGCTTAATGTAAGCATGCATTATTCAGCAGTTTACCTACTCTTAATCTTTCTAATAATTTTTATTATGCTTAGGCATATCAGAAAAAGTTCCTGGACATTGTTGAAGTATTGTGTGGATTGGAGAGTAACTCCCAGCAGTTTTCAGCCTTTGAAAAATGCACTATCAAACAGTTAGTTGATCGATTAAATTTATTGCTGCTCACAGAGATAGGTTTCTGTATGGAAAATCCGATGGAACTTGTAGCCAGAATGCAGGATAAATATACTCAAACCATTCAACCCAAATATAGGTCACATTTCAATATTTCTAGAAGAATCATTAGCCAAATGTGGCTTTGGCACATAAGAAGGTAACTTTCTTCTGTATTTATTATTTTATCTGAGCCTGTTCATCCTACGAGTTATATATTTTTGGCATTCATTATTGTTTATTGAACAGTTCTTAATTTAATTAATATAAGCTCCTTTTGGGGGAGAGGGGAGAGGGTAGATTAACCGCTAGGTATTCCCCCAGGTTGGCCGACCTACTCCTGGCTTTAATATGCTCTCAAACAGAAAGACTGCACCGAACAAAGGCAACAAATTTAATTCTATATATGATTATATGATGTACCTCCCAGTACCTCGGATCACTCTATTCTATATACGATTGTACCTCCCAGTACCTCGGATCACTCTATTCTATATACGATTGTACCTCCCAGTACCTCGGATCACTCTATTCTATATACGATTGTACCTCCCAGTACCTCGGATCACTCTACTCTATATACGATTGTACCTTCCAGTACCTCAGATCACTCTATTCTATATACGATTTACCTTCCAGTACTCCTTATTTATTAATAAGAATATTTGTTGATTCTGCTGTAGTATAAATGAATATACTCTAAAGTTTGTGTTTATTAGCTGTATGTAAAATGACTATTAAACTATGATTTAGAAATTTGTTTTTTATATTATTTTCTAAGCTTTAGGAAGCTTAGAAAATATGTATCATGATCAAATTCTCTTCAATAATTAATTAAAAGGGAATGTTTTGCAGAAAAGAGTTTGATAAAGCAGTAATCTGGAGGATAGAGCCTCATGATGGAGTTGACCTTCTCTATGAGAATATTCCTAACACAATTATTTTTCTCGAAGCTCAAATTCAGTGGATGGTTCATAGAATAAATGAAACAAATCAAATAAATAGTGAAAAAGTAGCTTTATTTGATCAGAGGCTCCGGAAAATAGAATGGATATGCAAGAAGCGGAGGCTTTTCATGTTCCCCAGGTTTCTTTCCCTATTTTAGTTTTGTATTATATTTGTATAGAAGAAAATTAAAGATGAAGAAACACTCGCAATTCAGATAATTGTAAACTTTCTTCAAATGTGCACCTTTTGATTATTTTTTGAAAATTGCATCATGAGTACACAGCTTCACTATTCACAAAGAAAATCATTTAGAGTTAATAAATAATTAAATTATATATATATATATATATATATATATATATATATATATATATATATATATAGAGAGAGAGAGAGACTCACAAACTAAATGAATAATTTTATTCCACGGAATACAACAACTGTTATATTTTTTACTGTAATTAAAACTGGTTTCATACATTCTAGGGTTTTGCACCTTAAAGCTTACAGAAATGTAATATGCTTTAACTATGAAGACTCTAAACGTCAAATACCAGGCCTTCTTGAGCTAAAGAGAGCACTAACTATTGCAAGAGACCATGGAAATGTCCATGAAATGGCATGGATTCACCATACCTTGGATGTAAGTTATAAATCTACTACACTGTACATATTCATCTAATAAATATTTTTTAGCTGCTTTAACTGAATTTAGTACAACTTATAACAGTACAAGACAGCCGTAAATTGTCACTAAATACAGCTCCCTTGAGCCTCATATCTCTCAAGATGCTTTGCCATTTACTAAGGGTCCAGTTGACATCACATTAAAAAGTAAAAATAGGGTACTTATTCTCACAGCTCATGAGAATGATGAAAGCAAGGAACAGATGTCTAGAATATTGACAATATTAATTGGTCGTTGTTAGAATTTTCCCATTCTCTGTGGCAACTGGCATTGTTTGCTCATCCCTGGCTAGGCACATTGAATTCCTAGTAGGTTTTGCCATCTCTTTGGTGACAGGCATTTTGTTTGCTGTGTAATTAATAAATAGATATGTTTGTTTAATTGTTATTTTCCTCTCAGTGATATCTATACTGTAAGGGCATTTACTGAGAATGGCACAAACGTTTTGTCATTATTTGTAACTGTGCAACAATGTTTTATTTGAAAAATAACACTTACAGCTCAATCCTCAAAGTATAACTTCCCTTGTTGGGCTGTCTTCGAGCCACCTATCAGTCCTAGTCTTCAGGAACTTGCAAACTCCTGGTTATTAAACTTGTCTATGCCAAAGGAAATAACTGAGCAAGTAACAGTGAGATAGGGCGAGGTGGGGGGCTGTATGCAGGCTGTGGTATATATCCAAACATCAAGTTCTTCAAATTTATTTTGCTATTCTAATGGTATGAGGATGAGTATTATCTAGAAGAACTCTCTTGTGATTGATTAGGGCAGAATATTTCTGAAACAGAACTTCATTCACCCACTTCAGTTACAGAGAAGTCTGTATTCATAACACACTAACAGGAACCAGCTCAAAGTACACCTCACCCTTAAAATTCCACCAAACAAGAACATAACTATATATCCAAACCTATCATGTCTCACAACCTGATTCGTTAACTGGTCTAGTGTTAACCTCTGCTTGTTCGTCACCATTGCTGTAATCTTCAGTGTTGCTTGTGTATCTTTGAAAAAGTGTCCATCACTCTTTAAAATAACGAGTATCTTTAGAACTGGTGGACAACGTTGATAACCTCTACACAATGTCGGTTCAAATCATGGAGTATCAATAGGCAACTCCTAAAATTTCTTGCAAGGGATTTAAGATGACAGTGTATTGTTGGCCTGGAAGGCCCTAGAACAGTCGACTGTTGGTGGGTACTGGTTCATGAATTTTCATTAACTCCCTTTTGTGTAGAGTCAATGTTTCACTTAAATTGGCACCCAGAATGTAGTTAATCTTCAAGGGTGGTGCCACCACTGTCAAAACACCCAAACTAGTGTTTTGCAGTCATATAATTCAAAACTTCCTCCTCCTCCACTTCATATATATGTTTCGAGCAGGAGCCATTCCAGTTTGTTTACAATAATACCTCAAAAGTACACAATTTTTTTCTGAATTCATATTAAAAGAGTAGTACAGATATTGGTTTGAATGAGATACAATAACTGAGTGAACAATTATTGTTTGAAGGATTCTTTTTTCTAATGAGCAAGAATAGTTACAAATTATTAAAAAAGACTGAAAGACTATCAGAAATTAAAGACTGATACAGAACAGGAGAGATACAAATTCCACTCAAGAACCGAACAAGAAATTGGATATGGCAAAAATGAATGGAGAATACAACATACAAAATTTGTATTAACATGTTACATATGTATCAGTAACAAACTCGAGATATATATATATAAGCGATTCAAGTAAAATAAAGATCAAGCTTGTTTACAGCTGAAATCAAAGTTATAGTTTATAGGGAGAACAAATTGAAAATTCAAAATATCTTTGTTAATGAGTCCAATAAAAAAAAAGTGTATCCCAATCTTGTCAGAAATTTAGTGTTCTATAAATGTTCATGTATATACTTTTTTCCATCTTGAATATTAAGTGACATTTAGGTATATTTTCAGCCACCATTTGTATTTTATATTAACTCAGCAGCAAAAAAAGTCAGCACACTTCAATTTTTGTTGAAACTACCATTAAAAAATTGATATGGTTCATTTTTTTTTATAAGGGATTGGTGTGTTATGGGAAACAAATAACTAATACAGAAACTTGGGATTTTTCATGTACAAAATTTTTTATAGAAAAACCAGAAATATTCCAAAATTTTAAAAAATAGTTTTTTCTTCTTTTTTAATATACATATATGTACAGTTTTAATTGTAAATAAAAAAACAAAAATTATTGTTAATAACGAGTATTACCTCCTCTTGCCTGTAGTCTCCTCGGTATTCTTTGATATGAATGTCTTTAAGTGACTGCAGATTAATTAGTCTTCTCCAAATACTCCTCCCCAGTTCATAGCACCATACTTAGTGTCACACAGCACTCTCAAATCAATTGCAAAAAAGACGCACTTTACTCTTGAAAGATATATTCAAGAAAAAAAAACTGTGTCGACTCTAAGAAACACTACTGAAATGATTTGGTTTATAGTTGAATTATAGGCCTTTTAATGGTAATAGAGTGAATATTGGAAAAATATAGAACTAGCTCATAATATGTGGACTTTGCCACAGAGACACATTTTGTCTCTCTCGTTTACGATTTTTTAAACAAATTCAAAGTTGCCGGTTTTATTGCTGTCCTCTAGAATACCTTATCCTGTATATTCAACAGGTAATTATTATGCTCAGAACTCCCTGCAATCTCCTATTATTTATGGCAAGAGTTACTACTTTGTTTGCTCAGGTACATACACAAGCTGCCCACTGTAATTCCCATTCTGTTTGGCAACAAGCAATACTGATATCTTATGTACGATATGTATTAGTTTCTTGTTCTGTATAACAACAAGTACTGTTTGCTCAGTACTGACCTGGTAGATATTTTGGCTATCCACTTTCTTGTTCTGAAGGGTTAATAAACACTAGATTTTTGGAGGTGCAGTTTGTGTTGGCTGACTAACCTTATTCTAATATAGTTTGGGTATTCTTGGCAACTAGGTTAAACTCTGAAGTTGTTCTGCATAAGTATTCCAACCCCAACCATGATGGATCAAACTTATTCACTGGCCACCTTTCTACCTAAATTTTTAAAAATGTGTTTTTGATTTCAGGAGTGGTACATGAAAACTGATAGTTTAAGAGCTGAGGTGAAACACTCAGAGTCTATTTTTGGAACAATAAATTTCTCTAATGACAAACAATTATATCAACACCAAGCAGATGAAGTATTGTATCATTTCCCATTGCCAAATATAATTATGGATAAGCTAAAAGAGTGTATCAAAGCTAATCAGGATGTTTTGCTTACAACAGGGCTCTTCCGAACAGAAGACGTTTATCAATAAAATCCTTATACTGGTGAAGTATTTTATTTATTCTTCAACAAAGGTTGTTTTGGGAGTTACATATTTAGTCCTGATTTTATATACATGCAATAATGATTGGCAAACTTATCTCATCTGATGGACACATAATTTAATTAATCTTGATATTAATAATTTTAACAAGTCCTTCATCAATAAATGAGTTGAGTATGAGCACTGTTGAATCTATGGACATGGACTTTAACTGAAACTGTATTTTGATTTAGTGGTCTCAAAAAATGAACAGCACATCTCTTCTCCCGTTACTTTTTGGGGTCTTATGCTATTTGTCACAACACACAATTACTTTTCAGCTTTGCGTTTTAACATTTATTTTGAATAATAAATCTGTCATGCAGGGGCTGCGTAAACTAAGCAGATTTCCAATGTGAAGGTTTGCAATATATAAATCTACATACTGGTAACACTACCATGAATGGCAAATAAATTCGAACGTTAATGAGAAATCCTTCAGTCAAATTTACAAGTTAATAAACTCTACAACGGAAAACAGTTGAATTGTAAACAAAATGCCAGCCAACCTCGTAGCGCTGAATAGATAGATAGACCGGAAAGAAAAACAATTAATGAAATATATCAGAATATACCATATTAATTTTATTGAAAACTATTTACCAAAGCTAGTGCTGTAATTTTTAATGAACCTTTTTTAACTCAATCACTCAAATTTTAGTAATCGAAGAACAAAAGAAAGGGTGGGGGTCAAAGGAATGTATTTGTTTGTATCTCATATAATAAAGCTTTGTTGAAAACAATATGTGGTATTTCAGCTTTGAATAATGTGGTTTATTATAAAACAGAGTATTGTTAATGCAACATTAGTAGAAGTGAGGGTTTGCTGAAGGCTGAAAACTGAAAAATGCCAATATCTCGGTTAATATTCAAGATAGAGAATAAATGTATATAACAATATTTATAGTAAATTTAATTTTCAATAAGATTGTTTCTCTACAATTATTTGATCCGACATATATTAACAGAGATATTTCGAATTTTCGAAATTCCTCCCCTCTAAACCCCCGCCTCCCTCTGGTCCGATTTCTGCCGTTAACAAACTTGATCTTTTTTTTTTACATAAAACGACTAAATATCGAGTTTGGTAATGATTAAATAATAATTGTGACTGCTAGAGTGGTAACAGACAAATAGATTTCATATACATATATATATATGGTGTTGTTATTCTTTTGGAGTTTAGGTCAATGTTGATGAAAAAATCTTAGTTTATGCCGATATTTCGAGAATCTTTATTTTCTCTTCTTCAGACTAGTCAATAAATATGTGGAGTAGATTTTAAGTATCTTTAGTCTTGCCCTGAAGAAGAGAAAATAAAGATTCTCAAAATATCGGCATAAACTAAGATTTTTTATCAACATTGACCAAAACTCAAAAAAGAATAATAACACCATATATAAATATAACCTGGTTGAAAACATCAACACAATTATATATATATGAGACATCATTTTCGTCATCTCCTAGGAAGGATCGATGAACATTTGAAGAAAAATTTTGAAAATCGTGTCATGAGTACGACCTCAATAGCTGATTTCCCTTGAGGGATATCTGCTAAAAGGAAAGAGAGGATAAGTGATGATTGCTATTGGACTATAATCTATCAGCTATTTTTCCTTTTACTAATCATCAAGGGCTCTCACAACGACGTGCCATACAGGTATTAATATCAGCGGTGGAGAGGATAACATGGAGAAATTCAGCAATTTTCTTACAAATATACATATATAATTAAATAATTTATTTAAGACAATATAAACACTGAACATCTGAGAGTTAAGAGAATTTTGTTATATGTATTTAATCACGCATAATGATATATTACAAATTATATTTATGATTCTACACTCATTTATGTACTAATATACATTATATATATATATATATATATATATATATATATATATATCAATCAATATATACACTTTCAAAAATATATAAATTAAATTTGACTGTGCATATGAGACTTCAAATCTGAAGACTTCCTAAATGAGCACTATTAATGATGGTTTCACTTTTATATCTTGAATAGGTCTTTAAAAAAGTGTCAAAAATTGAACTTGGAAACATAACTTTGTAAATGTAATTAAATAAACAGAAATTCCTTTAAAATTATAATTGAAGTGGTTGCTAAATAATTTGGAGAAGCCATTTCAGGAGAATGTGCACCAACATTAAAATACATTATTAATATAATATTATAAAGGGTGTTTTTGATATATTTCTCCACTAATTCACAACACTGTGGATGTCAAACTCTTGACCTGCAAACATTGTAATCTACATTCTCAAAATGAATAATAAAACATACGAACAGTTTAATATTTGCAAGGACCATCAAATTTTCTTGTCTCACAAGTGGTATTATACCCCCAGTGACAAAAAATGTAACTCAGTAATGTTTCTGTATTTTTTATCCTACCAATTTGTTAAAAATACTTTTTGTATTTGATTTTATGACAAATAAAATAACACTGAGCAGTTTCATTCTTATAATGCCATCATGGCATATTTCTATTTGTCCTATTCTCAAATCACAGATCCGTTTAAATGTTTTTTATGTGCACTCAATGGTTTTAATTTATTGTACAAATTTAAAGCAAATAGTGAAAGTGAGAAAACATTTGGAATTTGTTATACTGTTTTAATTGTATGTTTTCATTTTTAGCCAGAAGATATTTAGTTGGTATTAAACCAGTTTGTGGATAAAGCATGGGATGATAACATCGTTCTATAATAAAATATTTTGACCCTTAGAAATAGAACATTTTGCCTGCGAATTTATTTTGAAAGATAATTTTTTTTTTTTAACAAAACTGTTTGGAAACAGTGACGATTAGCATATAGATATTTAACATCATTTATAGGCTCAAATCTGTACTCATTGAGATCATGCATAATCTGCACTCATTGCATAATCAACATAGACATTAAAGAACTGGCACTGAAAAAGAAAACAAAAGTTGAATCTTCTAAAGTAGTTAAAAAAAAGAAAAGAAAATAGCTGCTCCATAAAAAACTAATTCAATAATATAAATTGAAATATTTAAAAATAAAGAATTCTATCATTTTTCCAATTTAGCAGATAATGAGGATGTGATTAAGGAACTTTTTGCATGTTTTTGTTTTGTTTAACAAATGGAAGCACCTAATAATTTATTATATTCATGTAATTAAATAAAGATAAAATCTTACAACAAATAACAAAAAATTACCATAAATGCATCGTTAAACTAGTAAAAAAGAGAGAAAAATAGAGATGGACATTCTAAATCTCATTTTACTTCTTTCTACCCAGCCGCTAAAAACCTCCACTCTAATATGTAAAATAAAATTTATTGATAACAATTGAATATAATAATACTCTTCAGCCATTTTAGGAATTCAATAATTATAAAGCAATAAGTAGAATCTTTCTATAAAAAATATACTACAAAAATTTTTTTTCAAAACTTACATCTAAACAAGGGACTGAGTTTTGCCAAGTGTGTTTGTTGCGGCATTCATCTAAATACTCTTGGATTAATTAGACTCCTCATGGTTCAATTCCCGCAAGAGCAAGAGGGACTTATTTAGTTACAACCTCATTAAATAAAATTCTTTGTCTCAAGCTGGCTGGAAAAGGGCAGTGAAAAGGTACTGAGTTGCATAAAGAGAAAGTTATTTTAAAAAAACATTCAAGTTAAATCTTAGGGGGGGAAAATGAAGAAAAAAAAACAGCTACGTGTGTTACGCATTTGTCTAATTGATTTTTCATTGGTTTGATTTCTGTGTGGGCAATAGCAATTTGTTTAGTGACAGACTTACTAAATAAATCCCTAGTATCACCCTGGATAATTGGCCTCAGCAGCATTTTTTAAATTAAGAATTGAAAAAAAAATCAACATTGAAATAAAAAAAAGGTGTGCACGTGAAATGAATTATATTTTTATGTTGTTTTTGTGTAAACAAATATTGAACCATTTTTTATCATAGGAATGAGCTTTCATTATACATGAGAGTAAATTCTGAGGAACCCATTCATCATAAGATAAAGAAGAAGTTCCAGAAACAAATATATAGGCTCTGCCTGGAAAGTAATTTAATTTTTTCTTGTGTTGGTGCCCATGAATTCAGACTGGTGGACTTAGTTTCAGAGATCTCCCAAATTTGACTATGGTAGTTTAGACTCAGAGATAGAAATGAAGTTTGCAATAAGATTGGTTATATTTTTTTTTCTTTTCCGATCAGACTGATAACATAGATCAGAATAATTTTTGCCCTAGCGGTGCTGTTATTTTAGATTACTATGCATATTTAAAATTTGTATGCAAGAATGTAGGTTAAATATGTAACTTTCCACCACAAGATTAAGACCTGTACAATTACCTTAGCCTCAAAACCATTAGTTTCTCAGTATTAAATAAAAAACCAGTATCTGCCCAGGACTTAAATTTTGTGTTCTCTTCAGATGACTTGTAGTGATGTAACAGGTTCCGCTGTTGAGACAGATAGTAACCAATTGTTGTTAGGTTTATCATGTCCTAAAGGATACAAAGAGATTACATAATTTTGTCTTATTTTTTTTGCCATAAATGGCCAATCTTACATTCTTTGCGACAAGAAATTCAGCACTAGGAAGATTTAGAAACAAGGTCAAATTTATAGAAATTAATGTAGTCAGTTGTATTTTTCAGCCTCTAGTAATAACCCACTTCGATTCATGCAATTTTCATATCAAGGTAACATACATTGCTAAATAAATCATTTCCTGATTCTATTTCAAGGCTTGATTGTATAGGTTTCTTACTAGGGGAGAAATTGTTCTACCCTGTGCTTAGTTCAAACAGGCCCCTGTGTGAAGGACTTCATAGCTTTTCCAATGTTCAACCTTGAAGCTGGTACCTCCAGTATGTGCTTATACACACTTCTACATCGCCACTTTCGTCTTAAATATTCATATATTCCAAACTTTATTCTTGGAGACGAGTTTCACCTCCCATTTTATGGAAATATCAGAAGATTTGCCCAACTTCAGGCTCAAACAAACTGTGTTTTAAAAAATAATTCCTTTATTATATACTAGCTAAGGTACCTAACTGATTTTACTCAGGACAATTTTTAGAGGTTCTATAATAGAGGTATATGTTATGCTAGGCTTCACTGCCCACAATATGTTTATTCTTCCTGTCTATTTACATGTTTGGCGTATGTCTGGTCTGAGGACTTTAGCAACCTTATGGATTTTACTTTATAGGCTTGAAGAATAAATGAAAATTAGTTCCTAATCAATCCTTCTTCATTGTTCAAAGCAACATGTGTAGTATAAATCATTATTATGGATAGCATTGTTCATTATTCCTTACCAAAGATGAGGTTACACGTCTTTGCTTGGGAAATATTTAGGCTGTATTATAAGTATGAATGTTTTCTTTTCAAGTCTCAATCAAGCATTTCCTACCTCATTATTTAATTCCATGTTCTATTATTATAGCTTTCTGAAAACAATGGAAAATCGAAATGGAAACATTCGATGCTGGTAATATATCAAGGAGTTACTGAAAACAAGGGATATTTAAAACTTTACATAGATTCCTTTCTTCTAATGCAATATTTTCTTATTAAAATTTGTAAGTTCAGCTCAACAGCCAAAAATAAATGGGAACATTTCAGATCCCCGTTTCTTTATTCAAACAGCTACTCATTTTCCTCTTAATGCTGAGTGAGGCATCCAGAAACCCAACTCAAGCCTTGGCAACCACATACCCAACTAAAATTTAACTAATGATTCCTCGTTTTAAAGCCAGCACCTCTAGGTTGGTAATACACTCCATTATCCACTACACTACTAAGATTTTGCAATTTTTAATTCAGTATGACCATTATCTTTATCTCTTCTTGAAATGTGTATAATTATTAGCAAATCATCAATCACTTCAAGCTGGAAATTCAAAATACAGAAAAATTCTCTCCTACTGGTGCTTACACTTGGAAAAGAAAACACCTCTCACTATAGATATTTCTCACTTCAAATTGAAACTTTACCCAAGATTCCGCAGAGACTTTGTTCAGGATAAAAATATATCTATAGATTGAAGAGTTCTATGTCTACTATATAAATGCCAATTTTATTAATATTCCAGTCTAGAATATAGACTGAAGTAGAGCTCTTAGACTGAATAGGTTTTTAACACTAGTATAAATCAAATTGATTTTGTACAAGAATTAAGTAATGTGAAATGAAGTCTCGATGTATGCATATGCATCAATGATAATATATGTATTAACAGATTCAATGGAAGTGATGAACATTTTTAATCTCTCTAACAATCCCTATCATTATTAATTTTTTAATTAAATTTTAAAAAAAGTAATCAAGACTGTATAATAAAAAATAACAAAAAGGAAAATTATAAAGAAGTAAATAAATTACAAATATTGGAGAGAATTTAATCGCAGAATCAAAGTGAGAATGTCTAAGACATGTGTAACCCCTCTCCTTCATCAAAGTTTTTCCAATGAATTTCCAATGGTACCTTTTGCTTCCAAAATTCTAATTTTTGTTTTCTACTATCATTGTCCGAAGTTATTACTAACCAGGGCAAGGAACTACTACATATAACCTTTTGTAATATCATTGACTTTTATTTTGCGAGAGGTCTCCAACACAGGAAAAGAATCAGCAAAATAATGCATTATCATTGGGATTCATCAGACTATCAGAAACATCTTATAGAAACATTTAAATATTGAGAAATACTTTATGGGCGGAAACGCATTATGAAAATATTCAAAAGGTTAGAAACACCTTGTGAGACATATTCAAAGTGAGAAGCATCTTATGAGCATATTGAAACAATTATAAACACCATCTGAACAAATCCAAACACCCTGAAGCACCTTATGAACACACAGAAAGTCTTTTAATTGTCTGATAATTGCGATTCAAGGGAAAATAAATATTGTTAATTGTATATAGTTAATGCAGCATATAAAACTATTTACAATACAAACATATCATTTTTAAATTCACAAAATATGAAAAAGTTAGAATGGATCGAACAATATAAACGAAATCACTCTGAAAATTTGAAATGCCTATTGCACCACTCCCTTGATTTTTGTTTACTCAATTTCAAAAAATTACAGGAGTAATTAAATTTTATTTAGTTATCCCTCATTTCAAATGAGAATAACTAAATCCAATCTACCAGACTTAATGGACTACAACTATTGAGTAAACAAAATTCTAATTAAATAATTATATGTATTTAATTTATGGGGAAAAAGATGTTTTCAATCAAAGTAGTAAAGGCCTATCCACAAGAATGTCCAAGATAATATATTCCAGACAGATCTAGGACCATTCATTATCAGTCTTATATAGTCTTCTTTTCTTTGTAATTCTCTGTATTTTATTATAAACATACTCATTAGTCAACAAAATAATTTAACATAAATTTAAAAAATAATATTTAGAATACTTCAAAATAAATTTCTTTAGAAATAAACAAAAAATTATAAGAACAATTTAATGTAAAATGGAATTACGGATTACAGTGAGGTTGCCTGGAGATCAGGCATTTGTACAGGTAAAAACATTGTTTTAACAAGCATCACTGATGCTCAGTCAAACACATTTTCTAATAAATTTTCTATAATTCTTCCTCAATTTAAAAAGTTAGTTAGATATATCTGAGGTATGATGAATGTTGGGAATGAATCCTTTGACGCAGTTGACTGCAAAGATTCTTAATGCCCATAAGTAATGCACGCTTCCTTCGAGAATACTTGTCTCCTTTTGCCAAACTGAACTTTTCCCTTCCCCTATAACATATTACAATGTCAATCAATAGATAATTAAAAAATGCATTCTAGTTTTGACTAGCAACATAAAGACAATTACACCAATCTCGCAGCAATTCTCTGTACTTTCTACATTTTATACTCCATTTATTACTTTCAGCCAATGTAGGTGTTACATTGTTATTAGCCAAGGAAATTGGCTAATAACAATGTAATACCTACAATATATAATTTATTGAGTGAAACACAATATTTTACCCTCTTAATAGAATAGTATATACCACCAAATTAGAAGAATGGTATAGACTACCTCTTAAGAAAGACAGTATACTATCTTTATGTTTTTCTAGTTGTTTTATTTATTTAAAAATAGGAGAATAAGAAATATAAAAAGTATTAAAAAGAAATATAAAAAATCAGAACACAATGAAAAAAACAGCATTAGAAAGGTATTTTGTTATCCAAAATTATTATTTTCACAATTTGGTCAATAGATAATTCAGTGGCTATTACTAAAAAACGAAGATCAGCAGTGATTGGTAATATTCAGCCCTAATGCTACTTCTATGAAGGAAGATGCCTCACTCCATCAGTGACAGCTAACACAGCCATTCTAAATATAAATTTGTTAATATTCATCGAACTGCCACTTCATTCTCTATCGACACAACAGAGAATAACTGAACAGAATAGTATCACATTATATGATATTAATGTTAATGGGCTCGGGTTAGCCATTCGAGTTTAGAACTAATCTAAAAAACAACAATGAACAGAAACAGAAATGTTTGTGAACATTTTCGTCACCTCTTGGGTATGATCGATGGATGGCTTTAAAGAAATGTTTTGAAACACGCGTCATGAATACAACCTTAGTAGCTGCTTTGAAAATCTGCTAAAATTATACTGTATCTCAAATGAAGTATTAAGACTAATGGGTTAATATAGATGGCTAACCTCATTTAGGGGCTCAGGATAGCCATGTGAGTTAGTGTTGGCCTTAATCTCACATGGTAAGCCTAGAGTGGCGAGTTCGATTCCCGTCTGGGCAAAGAAATTTATTTAGTGACGGAATTCATTAAATAAAATTCTTAGTCCCACCCTGGCTAGGAAAGGGTGGTAACCTGTAGATAACCCATCCCAATTAGCCCTAGTTGCAAAAAGTGGACGTTAATAAATAATTTATTTATTTATTAATGTTAAGATAATCCAATATCTATATTTTGATGGAAAACTGTTTATTTGGAGATGACAAGAGTAGGGAACACTTCTAGTTTAATTAATAAATGAGAATTTTACCTTATTCGTCATCATGCTCCGAGTCAATGTCTTCATCGGTAGCAAACTCTGATGGATCACTAGCATCACCGTCGGGCCTTCCATCTTCCTCTTCACCAGACATATCCCACTGTGGATGCTCCAATGGAACTTCTGGCGCTTCTTTCACATCCAACTATCAAACACATAAAATAAATTAATATTATCATTCTACAAAATCAGATGTGGGCACCACATGACTTCCTAGTACGCCTCTTAAATTAAACAAAATATTTGGTAAAAATTTGAAGGTGTTATATGATATGCAATGAACTGGATCAACAATTGCTATAGAACATGATTCATAGATATTTCCATAATAAACAAAAAAGGTCCTACACAAATTTGTTGTATCTCAACAGAGAAATTTGAATATTCATTATTAGCAGATTTCCCTTAAGGGAAATCAGCTATTGAGGTTGTACTCATGACGGAATTTTCGAAATTTTTCTTCAAATGTCCATCGATCCTACCTAGTAGATGACGAAAATGAGGTCCGTTCAAAACTGTATATATATATATATATATATATATATATATATATATATATATATTTGTCTGTTACCGCTCTAGCGGTCGCAATTTTTGTTTGATCGTTACCAAACTCGATATTTAGTCGTTTTATGTCAAAAGAAAGATCAAGTTCGTTAACGGCTGAAATCGGACCACGGGGAGGGGGGGTTTAGAGGGGAGGATTTCCGAAAATTCGAAATATCTCCGTTACTATTCGTCGGATCGAAAAATTGTACAGAATCAATCTTATTGCAAATTAAATTTACTATAAATATTGTTCTATACATTTATTCTGTATCTTGAATATTAACCGAGATATTTGCATTTGTATTCTGCATGTGGTACCAGTAGGCTATGTTCGGACTTTCCGCCGAGAGCTCTGACGGCCTTTTCCATAACTATCCGTCCCTCGTGAATAGGTTTAGAGGTTAGGTTAACTGTGTTTCGGGGCTAGAAACTACTGGGTTATTACGCCCTAAATAATGTTTTAGGTTTAGAGGTTTCTTTCTATTACAGTTGTTATTAGGCAGATTTCTCTATTGTAAAACTTCACGTGGGAAATCTGCTTAGTTTACGCAGCCCCTGCGTGACGGACTTTTTTTGTTTTTCTATATCCCTCTCCTATAGACAATTTAAACATTCTAAGACTGACCATTTTTGAGTTATGCGAGATGTGTAACATCACAAAATGGGTTCAGTGAGGGTCAAATAAATAATTCTGTATAAATCTGAAAACCAAGATTTTTCGCTATTACACTACTTCCTTTACTTTTTTCAAGGCAGTAACAACAGCAAATCTTTTGGAAATTGACCTCTCACACTGCTTTGGTTGGAGCTCAAGTGGGCAGCTTGATGTATTAGAATGGCATTACAGACCAAAGATCTCAATACAATTTACTATCTACTGCTGAAATCTGATTGTTAATCTATGTTTCATTAAAAACATTCTTTCTATAACAAAAAAAAAGTTTTATGATTAAAAATCTTGAGATTAAAATTTTTAATGAATCATAGATTTCCATACATGTTAGATTAGTAATTGGCCTTAGATATTATATTTTGCGTTCTGCCATCTTGAAGCGCATTAGTCCAAGACTCCAGGAGGTGGTTATTTATTATCTTGGTCCGTTTTCTAGTCCATTCCAATAGTAAAGCTAACTTTTCAACACTTCATTTAAGTTGCTATAAGTCTTCCCTTTTTATAACTATAACGTTAACTCTGCATTACAAGTTGTATTTGTCTCTCTTTATTTAATAATTAGAAAGTGAACAAATTGGCAATTATTTAATTTTGATTTCTCTCTGATGGTTGGTAAAAATCTTCCTTTTGTATTTTTAGTGACAAAATTTATTTTCAGCTTCTACTGTGCATTTCGTCAAGCAGATTGCTACAAATTCATAAGATAAGATTTACCTTAAGTTCCTGAGTCTGGTCAAAGCCCAAATATGAGTCAGAGCGCAGGCAGACAGTGAATGAGTAGAGGCCAGGCCAGCGAGGGGCGGTGAACCTCAGTTGGACTTCTTCCTTATCTACGAGAGCCGTGACATGGCATGGTGACGTGAGGAGGGTTCGAGACTTCCTATCGCTGATGTACACCCACCAATATTCCTGCTTCTCCTAAAATACAACAAGTTCATGTCTCAACAACCGTATTAAAAGTATAAGACCTTACATTAATCTGAGAAACTTTCATACATCATATGTGGTAATTAAAGGAATGAGGAAATGAAAATACATGATTATCTGGTAGATTTCAGAAGACCAAGTGAAATTTGGGGAGAATATAAAAATAAATAAATGTGTTACGTAGCAACCTAAAAAATGCTGATCATGCAGTAAAAAAAGTGACAATAGACCAGAAAAGGAGATTAGTGAGAGGTAAGATTGGAAGCTTAGGAAATACAGCCTTAATATTTATAGAGATGCAAACATCAATACTAATCTTGATTTCTCTTGGAACTAAATGAGGGGAATATCACGAAAAGGTGTTTCTTAAGAAAGATACACACGTAAAGCGTGAGATAAGGATTGAAAGCTGTGAAACTACGAAGCTACTCAGCCCATAGATGAAAGACCACTGACTTTGCAGGAAAGTGTCTAAATATTGCACATGTCATAATAAATATCTATCTTGCAGATATTTGACTAGAGGATTTTATTTTTAAATGATATAATTAAGTGTTAGATGACAGAGTTCACCATCAGTAAATAATAATTCAATTATTTCTTAATATAGGTAATAATTTTTTCACAGCTGTCAGGAATTGAACCACTGGATCTTGGATAACTGACAAAGTAATAGTAGTAATGTATCAACCAAGCCTCAAAACATTTTCTGTGTCAATCATTTGAAGATGGACATTTAAGTATTAAAATAGGATACTCCAAGGAAGTGTAAACACCGTATTACACTGATATTAAGACCAGATAGACTGTCATTTAATAATTAATAACTGTAAGAGTTTAACCTTAAATTGAAACCTGTCATTTGAGGGCAATAAATAATTTTATACAGGATAATCCAATATTTCATTTAAAGAGTTGAAAAAAATGATATTAAAACCTGAAACAAGAAAAAAAAATTGCTTTGATTTTCTTTTTAAACTTATTTTTGCTTTTTATTTGAACTGTGATAGATTTTTGTCATGAAGATTATGAATTTTTTTAATGGAGAAGAATGAAGGTCCAACAAGATATACCTTGGAAAGGTATTCCTGGACTAGAAGGGATAGGAAAGAAAAGAATTATATAAATTGAACTAATGGAAAGGGGAATATACGTGTATAATAGGGTCTGGAGAGACAAGATTGAGAAGAAAATAGATAGAAAATTAGCTTACCCAAGAATGTCCTTTTTGCTTGTCTATGGCTGTGAAAGGAGGGAGATAAGGCACATAGGAGATGAAATTTTTGAAAAAGAGACAAGGTAAGTAAAATGAAGGGCACAGAATTTTTGTAAAGGGGATAAGGTAAGTAAAATGAAGACAAATAAATTTTTGGAAAGGGGATAAGGTAAGTAAAATGAAGACAAAGAAATTTTTGGAAAGGGGATAAGGTAAGTAAAATGAAGACAAAGAAATTTTTGGAAAGGGGATAAGGTAAGTAAAATGAAGACAAAGAAATTTTTGGAAAGGGGATAAGGTCAGTAAAATGAAGACAAAGAAATTTTTGGAAAGGGGATAAGGTAAGTAAAATGAAGGGAAGGGATTTCTGGAAAGGGGATAAGGTAAGTAAAATGAAGGAGAAGAAATTTTTGGGAAGGGGATAAGGTAAGTAAAATGAAGACAAAGAAATTTTTGGAAAGGGGATAAGGTAAGTAAAATGAAGACAAAGAAATTTTTGGAAAGGGGATAAGGTAAGTAAAATGAAGACAAAGAAATTTTTGGAAAGGGGATAAGGTAAGTAAAATGAAGACAAAGAAATTTTTGGAAAGGGGATAAGGTAAGTAAAATGAAGGGAAGGAATTTCTGGAAAGGGGATAAGGTAAGTAAAATGAAGGGAAGGAATTTCTGGAAAGGGGATAAGGTAAGTAAAATGAAGGGAAGGAATTTCTGGAAAGGGGATAAGGTAAGTAAAATGAAGGGAAGGAATTTCTGGAAAGGGGATAAGGTAAGTAAAATGAAGGGAAGGAATTTCTGGAAAGGGGATAAGGTAAGTAAAATGAAGGAGAAGAAATTTTTGGGAAGGGGATAAGGTAAGTAAAATGAAGACAAAGAAATTTTTGGAAAGGGGATAAGGTAAGTAAAATGAAGCCAAGAAATTTTTGGAATATACACATACAAATATAAACTTGAACGGATCTCATTTTCAAGTGTTTCAAAGACATTAAGGAGAACTTCCTACCTTAAAACTAAACAATCGAAAATGAACTAGTAGATGATCATAAAAAAAGACTACTGTTTGAAATACAATAAATGCGATAGTTATGATTTTTTTAAACATTTATATTTTTATTGTGAGCACAAAACAGATTATAAATTAAAGCCAAAAAAATAATGTTGGCAAATTATAAGAGATATAAAAGTTACCTCTGGGAAGTATGGGGAATGGACAGTATGGGAGATCTTGCTCTTCCCTTCTAAGATTTTCTCCCTCTTCTTCAGCCCAGTCTGGAATTTTTCCCAGTCATCATCATCTTCAAACGCTGAACCCTAAAACAGTAATATAATTTCATTAAAATTATCTTAACTTTCATTCCCTAGTTTAATAAATTAATGTTTTTTTTTTTTTTTTTTTGTGTTTGTTTTGCATTTATCACTCTGGATACTTAAAAATTAATTTTATAATTGAAGACAAGGAAATAGTAAGCCAATCAGAAAGTAACAAAATATGAGGGTAATCAGATGAAATCTGTTTAAAAGAAATTTTATTCTATATCTTTAAAGTTAGGTTAAAGTGAAAATTGTGGTACAGTTGGCAAAGCACTCAAAACTATACTAGATGCTCCACCTTCAAACCCCACGATCCCAATGCAAATTTTATATTGTCGTGAACTCATCGAGCTTTGAACTTCTATACATTCCACAGGTCATCACTTAGCATTGTGAGGAAATTGAGTAGCAATTTGAATAAAGAAGTAGTGATCTTTGTACTGTAATGGAGATGTACCCACAATATTGGGGGAATGTATGAAGCTGATTACTTTATCCCACCAAAGCTGTGAGGCCTTCAGTGGGCTCTTGAACTAAAGAATTTTAGTTTTCAAAGTCACTAATTCCTTAGTCTAAGCTGCTTTCATTTTTTGAAAAACACCCTTAGTATTTTTAAATGTTATAGGTGCATATTTCAATATTAATAAAACTTATTTTCCTAAAATATTAAAATGAAATGAGTCGTAAGATCCGAGGAGGGTATTTATTGCACTACATATATAAGTCATTATTTAGAAGAGCTCAATCATAATTCAAAAAATCCAACAAGATGTTGCCTATTATTGTGAGGGATATCTTAATTAATATATTAGAAGTTCTTTTGTGCTGAACAAAAGAAAATGCAACAGATGTGTGTGTTTTTTTCTATTTAAAGAGTAGCAATACACAGACAAATAGTGTATTCCGTAAGAGAATTTTTTTTAAAAAAATGCATATTACTCTGTGAGATCATTTAAACAGAACTATACATAGGTATATTAATATATTTACTGATATAATGTTTTGCAGTTTTTCAGGTGGAAAAACATACAATGTTATTATAAAACTAGGGCATATCAGGCCCTACTTGAAATAAACATGAACCAAAATTTAGACTAAGTTTATACATAGATTTTTATGTCAAGGATTGGGGTTATTTTGAAACAATTTATTAAATCAAATTAAATGACCTCAAATAAATGCGGTAATAAGGCTAATCCCTAACACAAAAGGAAATTAAAAATTATATAAACAAAAAATTATGAACTAACCTTTTTATCACCTCCGCTATCTTCATCATCAGATTTATCTTGATCATAGTCTGATACATCACTTTCATCAGCAGCTGAACTGTCGTCCCCATCCCCACCTCCTCCACTTGCTTTTTTCTAATGAACATTATACAAATATATTAATCATACAATTAATAATATATTAATAACCAGATAAGATTAATAAATAATTAATAACCAGAAACTCCCGAGTTTAATATTAAATTTATGACCTATATTCCTAAAAGCTTTAGTTATAACAGTTGCAATATTTCTGTCTTGGGTAACTATTTATCAGATTTCCCTTTTTTTTCGCTATGGTTTCATAATTTATTCAATGAATTATTAATTGAAATAGTTTGAAGACAATTTGATATATATGTGGACTGAAAAAGTCCGTCACGCAGGGGCTGCGTAAACTAAGCAGATTTCCCATGTGAAGTTTTGGAGAATAGAGAAATTTCACGAGAGCCGAGCAATCAAAGAAACGACCGAACTAGTTTTTGGCGGGAAAGCCACTTACGTCCGTTAGCCGCCCAGATTTAATAAAAATGCAAATATCTCAGTTAATATTGAAGATAGAGAATAAATGTATATAACAATATTAATAGTAAATTTATTTTGCAATAAGATTGATTCTGTACAATTTTTTGATCCGACGTACAGTAACGGAGATATTTCAATTTTTCTAAAATCCTCCCCACTAAACCCCCCCCTCCCAGTGGTCCGATTTTAGCCGTTAACGAACCTGATCTTTATTTTTACATAAAACGACTAAATACCGCGTTTGGTAACGATCAAACAAAAATTGCGACCGCTAGAGTGGTAACAGACAAATATATATATATATATATATATATATATATATATATATATATATATATATATATATATACAGTTTTGAACGGACCTCATTTCATCTCCTAGGTAGGATCGATGGACATTTGAAGAAAAAAGTCGAAAATTCCGTCATGAGTACAACCTCAATAGCTGATTTCCCTTAAGGGAAATCTGCTAAAATGAAACACTGGTAACACTTAGGTGGTAAGAGAATTTAATTATCTTTTTATTTGGCTATATGTATATGTTTGTTTGTTTTATTTTATTTATGCTACTTTGGCTAATTGGGACGAGTTATCTACAAGGAACCACCCTTTTCTAGGCCAGGGTGGGACTAAGGAATTTATTTAATGAGTGTTTAAATTTAGTCCAACATTAAAATTACAAAATGCCTCTATAGTACCAAACCTCCATACTCACTAAATTTTTTACTGTAATTAAAACAGTCATTTCTTCGGTATTTAGAAGGATATTAAATAAATATAATATAAATATCTATTATTTTATAATTACATGAATGTAATTGGTCTTTGACCTATTTAGAGGAATTATGAAATACATCCAGTTTGCCTACAGGGGGGGGGGGGTCAGAGTTGTAAGGAGGATAAATATTTTGTCTGGTTTATTTATTAAAGGATTTAATTTGAAAAAAATGGAATAATATACTGAAGAATTTCTTCCGCTCCAAACACTAAGGTGCCTAATAACAGAGTTGGAACTTATGAGTTTCAATAGATTAATTTGACATATAAACAGAACATGTGAAAATATTAGTTATCTTTTAAAATAAATCCATAATAAAACTTCTTTGTCCAGGGGCACAGATAAAATAATTATAGACGTTCAGCTTATTTATTGAGTATATTTCAAAAGGTTTGTATTAAACAATATCTTCAGGCAAATATTTTTTTTATTTTGAAGCTGCTATACATTAGACAAGTGGTGAGAATGTGGGCCGTAAACTCTTGTTGGCTGGAGTTATCATATAGGTCATATTTCTCTGCAATCTATTCTATGTACTTTCCGAAATGCAGAGTATTAGGGCAGTAAGTCGTTCTTAGCAGGCTAACTTAGGACCTATATCCTGTCGTCAGAGTTGTATTTGGAGTTCATAACCATACTTTGACAGTGATTAGAGTAATTTTCCACCAGGTAATACAAGGATTTATTTAGAATGAAAGAGTCTTGAGCCAATCATAAGTCTCCAGCTCCAATGAGTAAGAATACTAACTTCTAGCAGTGAAAGGGTTAAGAGTAGGAAAAGTATTACATGTATAATAATTGTATAGAAGTTAAATGAGAAAGTTACCACTGTTGGAGGTTGCTTCTCGACTACTTTTTCTTGAGGTTTTTCTTCAGTCTTTTTGGCATTGGTTTGGTTTTGTGATTTATCATTATGCTGATGCTTCTTCCCTTGGCTCTTCTTATTGCTCTTTTTCCCGGCTTTTCTTTGTTTCTGCCAAACAGGCTGCTTCTTAGTCTATAAATAAAATCCATATTTAAATATAATCGTAGACTTCCACAGTCCTTGTCAATATTACAATTAAAGTCTTTGACCACTGACCATGCCATCTTTAAGTATCTATAATGAAACATCGCCCAAAAAACTTATAGACAAAGTCAAGACCCAAATTTCCTAATTGTAAAAATGAAGACTAATTATATTTTGCATATATTCAGTTTGATGCGACAACAATCCACTCCTATCTATTATATAAAATACTAGACTTTCATATAAAAGACAGAAAATTAAAAAAAATGCCAATAACCGTTAATATTTGAGCTAAATAGAAAACAACTGGAAAACATAAATTTATCAACAAGATCACTTATAATCCCATCTTCAAACCTCCAATACTCCTGTCCTGGTCAACAGAAAGTAAGAAAATTGATCTCTAGGTTCAATTAAAATGTTTGAATATCCAATTTAGTGACAATAAAAACACAATTACAGCTGCTAGTCTTAAAAACAACAAACCTGACCACAAACTCAAACACATGCACACACAAAGACAAACACAGGTACATATGCTTGGATGTGAATGAAAATTTCCTGGTACTACAATATTTATTTTTTTTTTGTTGGATAAGGACGTAAAGAAGGTAAATCAAAATATTTTTTACCTCTGAAATATTTCAGGAAATGTGTGATGAGTATAATTTGAGAGCAGGTAGATTTGGTGTAAGGGCTAGTGAGTAAATACCTGTTCCTTTGCTTCACCATCAGCCTTCTTCTCTTCCTCCTCTTCTTTGCCTTCTTGCTCATCGGTACAGTGTTTCTCCTTGACTGTCTCGTCACCGAGGAGAGTGCCCATGTTCTTCCTAACGAGGGTAACTGTTACTGTTACAATTGCTCCAGCGGTATAAACTGTAGAAGCTTCATCATCAATAACTGAAATATCAAAATAAAATAATTCATTAGGAATACAAGTTTTAATATTCCACTTTGAAAAATGGTAGAGAGAAGAATTACCTTCTGATTTGACCTGCAAATCAATGAGTGGCATCTTTCCAACAACTTTCATCACATCTTCATATTCATCATCATTAAGAAATCTTAAGATATTTCGCCTATCATCTGCTTTCAACTGGACCAGCTGCTGAATAGTTTTCACGTACCTCTGCAAAGATAAATACAGCTAAGAAATGCAATAATTGTGAATATTGTTTGCTTGAAAGTTCTCTAAATTTATATCCTGCAGTATTGAACCCCAAGACACTAGTCCTCTCTCAGCTCATTCAAGGACCTTTTGGAATCACATTCCACTTCCATGCATAAATATAGGTCTGATTAAAGGAAGAACAGAACTGAAGAAGGATTATTAAACAAAAAAAAAATAGATAAATGAAAAAATAACCTTTTTATTGATGAAATATTTGAGATGTTCCTCCTTGATGTGAGGGAGCTGGAGGAGAGGGCTCTTGAATTCCCAGAGTGCCTGTACAATCATTGGGCACAGCTTCATACAGTTTTCTATCGTTTCAATGCTAGGCAGCCGAGGCACTGTAAAAAATAACAATCAATATCTTAATTAATATATACTCATTTATTATATTATTAACATTAAACTACAATATGTTGTCATTTTAATATTCAATGATCAAACAATAAATTTTGTTAGTTCCTTTGATGAATAAAAAATTTTACATAACATTAAAATAACTTATCTGTGTTTAAATAGATATAATTATGTTTTTAGTGTTCATAATATGTTATTATTATTAAAATGATGAGTAATTATAGATTTCATTATCCTGTAGATTGTTCAGAGATAAAGATTGTGTGTGTTTTAGAAGATTTAACAATTGTTATAAAAGAGAAACCTACCTCACCTAATCTCAGAGCTTACTAGATAAAGATAGATAGATAGATAAAAATTCTGTATTTAAGTATAAACTTTTTACAGGGGGTCCGAATATTTACAAAAAAATAAAAAAATAAAAAAATAAAATAAAAAAAGAGAGAAAAAAAGATAAAAAGAAAAAAAAAAAAAGAAGAAGAAAAATTAAAACACATAGCTAGGTACAATACTTCTCTAAATTAATACATGTCCACGTCTATGGCTAATCAGTACTTTGAGCCAAACAGTTCTGAGGATGAACTGGAGATTTACTGAGTGAAGGCTTTAATTTTAACTTTCTAGGTGAGGATTTTTCAAAAGTGTTCAGGTTGTGAAAAGTAATAATAGGATTTGGGAAGGTGATAAAAAAGCTGTCTCATCTTCCGTAGTCTGTCAGTACACATTGTTATCTCACAACTTCATCTGTTTTAGACATTAGATAATCGTGTGAAAGTCAAGAATGCCTGATCTCGAGACAGCAATATAATGCAAAATCAATTTCTTCAATAAGTAATGTGCTGAGTGAAATAACACTTCAAATCAATTGTATCTTCTCAGGCAAATGATTATATGTATATTACAATGGAGACGAGTGCAAAAATTTAACTTACCTCTCCTTGCATAGGCTAACATAATGAGACCTGAAACACAATTAACCATTTCCTGAATAAGGTAAGGGCATTTCTTGACGATGTACATCCGATCCCTATCCAATGTCATGGGGTTAAGCGGAATCCGAGTAAGGTGGGCATGGAGGAGCACTCTCGCCTTGATCGAGTAGCGATAGCACAGCGGCTTCTCTCTGTTCTTCTCACCAAGGTTGTACAATTGCCTCATTATCTAAAATGTTTGAAAATGCATTACAAAAAGCAGCTAAGCATATAATAAAACTCCAGTCATAGCAAGCCTTCATGATCTGCTATTTACCCTCACCACTTCCAATACTTAGAGAGGAATTCTCTAATAACTGAAGTGTTTCTAAAATTTTAGGCCTACACAAATGAAATTCAGTGTTCACATTTTTTGAATAAGTATATATGCATTTTGCTGACCATAAGTGAAGGTACTAAAAATCATGGTAGTAGAAGAATTCGACAAACAAAATCATAATTTCTGAAAAATCTTGACACCACTTAAACTTCAGCTAGGGGTAAGAGTTTGGGACCATAAAAACTTTAACATCTTCTATATTGTAATAACGAAAAAAAAAAAAGAGAACATTTTGAATTCTTTATGGTGTCCTCTTCCTACAATCTGAAGAAAATTTTAAATATCTTTGCCCCTTCCACATTCTATCAGAAAACAAGTTACAAGAATGTGCTTCAAACCCCCAACCAAAAATATAAATATTTCAAAAAATCACATCATTTTTAGGAGTAAAACACTTTACTCTTTAACGCTCAGCCCAAATTTATTAAATCTATTAAAAACTATTCTTTGTTTAAAAATAAATTAAATATTTTTATGTATGAAGGATGCTTTTATACTCAAGATGAATACTTTCAAAAATATTCAATTATTAAATAAAACTACAAAATACTTGCCATAAAAATCGGTCTAAAATAATTTGTGATCAGGTACATAGTCTCTATAGGTCAAACAAGTTTCTCGCCATTTATAAAACTTGTCAATTATAAATTTACAACTCAATAAATAAATAAATGTATGTTATATATTTAGAGTTGTATTAAGATTGTTTATGGAGCTAATTTGTTGTATATAATTATTTAAATTGATGAATTTTATACTATTTATTTTGATAATCTGACCTAAGTTTATAACGAATGTATTATGTAAGTGTAAATGTTATTCAATAATTGTAAAGAATTTAATTGACAAAATATTAGAAAATTGTTTGCAGAAAACAAAACTATTTGGTGTATCCTATATGTTATGAGAACATTATATGGAAATAAAGTTACAAATTCAATGTCCTATAAATGTTGTTATATACATTTTTTTCACTATCTTGATTGGTTTCCAGCCTTCAGTAAACTCTCACCCCTACTTCTATATAAACAATGAGCGGATATATCATGAACCACATTATTAAATACCAAAAATTGTTTCCATTGAACTATTACTGTGTCAGATACATACAAATACATTGTCTGATGAAATCATCAAAATACAATTATTAAGATTTTATTTCTTGACTAGAAAATGGTTATTTTATCTATACCATACTTAATATTTAACTGTTTTATTCAGCAATAAAGATCATATTCGTTAACGGCTGAAAATGGAACAGGGATAATGGGGGGGGGTTAGAGGGGGATTCAAAACTTCAAAATATCTTTGTCATTAAGGGTTGGATTGAAAAATGTTTTAGAAACAATATTCTTAAACTATTCATGGCCTACAATTATTGTTCTATTCATTTTCTCGTGACTAAAATATTAAGGAAGTTATTTATTTTCTTGTTTTCAGACTTCAGAAAACTCCCACTTCTATTCATCATATTTTTACTTAGAAATAGAGAATATATAGTGAGATGAAATCCTCAATGTGTCATCCAACACATGGGAAATCATAGTTTACGCAGCTCCTGTATGATAATGTTAGCAGATTTCCCCTAAGGGAAATCAGCTACTGAGGTTGTACTCGAGACGCGATTTTCAAAAAAATTCTTCAAATGTCCATCGATCCTACCCAAGATATATATATATATATATATATATATATATATATATATATATATATATATATATTTGTCTGTTAATGCTCTAGTGGTCGCAATTTTTATTTCATCGTTACCAAACTCGATATTTAAACATTTTAGGCAAAAAGACAGATCAAGTTCGTTAATGGCTGAAATCGGACCAGTGGGAAGGGGGGGGATTTTCGAAATATCTCTGTTAACATACGTCAATCAAAAAATTGTATAGAACCAATCTTATTGCAAATTAAATTTACTATAAATATTGTTCTATACATTTATTCTCTATCTTGAATATAAACCGAGATATTTGTATTTTTATTAAATGTGGGCCATAACTGTTCGGCTCTCTTATGGAGATTTCTCTATTGTATAACTACACGTGGGAAATCTGCTTAGTTTACGCAGCCCCTGCATGATGGACTTTTTTTATTTATTGTTCTTTTTAAGAGACATAATGAAACTTCAAATTAGGTCATCAGAGTGAAATTTCAGCATGAGAGAAATTTTATAAGTTTGCAGAAACCTGCTGTATGAACTTTTTGATGTTTAGCAGTTTCTTTAGTAAGGATGAGTGTTTTTGAGTAAAATCTAATCCCTGAGCTGATTTTTAAGGAGAGCCACATTAAATGTTTACATAGTTCAAAATAACATGCATCACACAACTCCAAAAGATCAAAAAATTGATTTGCTCAGAACTTATACTTTGAATCTTATACAAACTGAGTTACTGAAGGAAATCAGGCTCCAGTATTTCTGAGCTGAGGTTAGTTTATGATATATAAATAGGTTGAACTCACTTGAGGTATTTCAACGTTGTCAGTAGGGCGCTCGACAATCTCACTGTTGTACTGCTTCTCGAATTCTAGGGATGCTCCAAGAATCATTATAACTCTTTTCAAAGCCATTGATGGGGTTTTATGGAAGAAATAGTAATACATCTGTGACGTATCAAGCAACACCTACAAACACACAAATAAGACATCATTAGCACCATTACCTGTATATAACCTAAAGTCTCATATTTGTTCATCATAACGTCATCACAAAGTACAGGGTTGAAATAGGTAAAATGCCAGATATGTTTTGATGAACCATTAAAGAAAATATCTATCTCATTTACAAACATTGGCACAATAGACATCCAATTAATCGGTAATTACTTCTCTTTCATATTCATAATGCCATAATAATTTAAAAACTGGTGAGACTAATAAGAGGGATATTCTTACAGTTCAGAAATATTCACATTTAATGAGAATTTGTCAACAACAGAAAACCTGACTCCTTTATGGCAATGACTTGTAATGATTGTCTGTTAACTTTATAAAATTCACATGGTCTGAAAAAGGAAGATAAACATTAACCATATTTACTGGATGATGTTTCATCAATTGATCCATTATTTCAGTGTCTGACAAATTCCTATAAAATAAAATTAACCAAAATGAAAAAAGGTAAAATATAAATTTCTCAAATTTATTGACGCAAAGCCAAAAAGTCTCGGTTCAAACACTTGTTGGGCATTGAGAAATGTATTAACACTAAAAAAAGTTACTTTGAATAAAAATAATACTGTTAAACTTTCTTTCTTCTTTCATTTGTCCCATGGTATAGCAACTGGATTTTCACGTTATCCAACCCGAAACAGAGCATAATAAAGTACAAGGAACGTCCAAATCCAAGACATTAACTCATATTTGTGTCTTTCATTAATGACTACATAAATAAAAAAAAAATTGTGTTTTACTACATTTGTTCCATAATTTCTCTGTCAAAAATTACTCGTTATTGTTGTCGAGACAAGGACTACTACCCTCAGAGAAGCCTTTAATTAAAATTTCATGTACTAGCAACGTCACAGAGTGCTCGTGTAACATATCGATCAGAATACTCTTCATCTGGCTAACACAATATGCTGAATCATTGAATACTTGATAATCTTGCCTTTGTCAAAAATAATTCTAGTCTCATTATTTGAGGGGAAAAGTGTTACAACACATCCAAGTTATGCATTTAAACTAAATGTTACAGTCTATGGCAGAAGCATATATAAGAAGCAATCCTTACCTGATCTCCTGTGTATCTAATAGATCTGTACCACCAAATACCAACAACAGTCGGGAGGGCTACCATAAATACTAGTGCATAGAGACCAAGGACCTGAAAAAAATAAATAAGTATCATTAATTATATCCTTAATGACTGCCACTAGATCTATCCTTTTATTGGTATGGTTTTAATAGTCATTCTTTCAATCTTAGTACATGTACTAGACATGTATCAAATATTTTATTTTTAGTTGCCATTGTTATAGCAATAGAAATTTGATATTACATGACAGAATATGACATTTTTATTAACTTTATTTAATATCATGACATAACAGAAGTATACAGTTTGTAAGTAAGGTTTAGTTATTAACATTGTTACTCACAGTTTATTTATTAATGTCCACTTTATGCTTCTAAGGCTAATTGGAACAGGTTATCTACAGGTTACCACCCTTTTCTACCCAGGTTGAGCATTAGGATTTTATTTAATGAGTTTTTCACTAAATAAATTCCCATTGCTCAGGAGAGAATCAAACTCAAGACTCTAAGTTGACCAAGTGAGATTAAGACCAGCTCCTTAACTCACATGGTTAAGGTGAGGCCCCTACTCATAGTTTGTATGTATATAAATAAATTCCATATCCTATTGATATATTTGTGTTATTGCAGGCCTCAAAAAAGGTAATAAATTATACTGCAACATCAGCAAGTAGGAGTTGTTTGTGTTTACCTTACACGATCGACAAACACATCAATAAAAGGATAGAACAGTATTTTCGCTCTACAAAAGAATAGCTCTAAATACTAAATTTAGGATCATGAAAAAAAACTATGCATCCCCCCCCCTCAATTTTAAACTTTATATTCTGACATAAAAGGTTCAGGGGTCCAAATATATAACAAACTCATTTATGTTATTTAACACATTTCGATGAGAAAAATAATTTTTTTTTCTGATTTATAATTAGTTAATTACAGATTGTTCGTACCCAAACAGAGTTTTCTTTTTCAACGATCCATGACGGGAGGGCTATTCCAAAGCTCATTGCACCTGGTCCATCAGGATTGCCGTATTTTTCCCAGTTCTTCCTTGCTTCATCGTCTGTAAGTGCGAGGTATGCCTTCGTCAATTTCATAAATGCTTTCTCATCACCAGTCTTTTTATCGGGGTGGAGAACCAATGACAGCTGTTTGTATGCCCTCTTAACCTCCGCTTTCGATGAACCCTGTAATAAAGAATGGTGAGTTACTAAATATTGTTAACAATACTATTCATTTGTTGATGTTTACCATATATCATCTATACATACCAGCGGAATTCCCAGTATTTCATAAGGATCAAAATTTGCATATTCATAGTCGAACTGAGAAACTTTATAAGCCAGTAGACCAAGCATTAACCATCCTGAGATTATTAGAATTTTCCTGGAAAAATAATATAAGTCAACAGCACAAAAATTTTACCAAGACTAAGTTAAGTTTTTATCTAGATACTGTATTTACGTCATCAACTGCTTTGTGCCTTTCCATGGTTCATTAGATTTCAAGATTACTTTTTTCTTTTTACACCCTTCACAATGACAATCCTTTTCATCTTTCTTTGGATCTGTAAAGAAAAATAAAATAATAATTATTTTTATGAAGTATTAATACAGAGAACAAATTAATCTTGAGTTGAAGTAAAGCAAGTATAAACCAAGTTGGTACATCAGTTCTATTAGTTACTCGACTAGTCTTCATTTGGTTGTTTAATGAATATTTTATAGAGACCTTATTATTTTTTTAATAACGTTCCGCTTTTGCATAATAAGTAGTAATTTTATTGGGTAATAATTTTCTTTTCAACAAATTGGTTTTTTGATACTTGAGCTAGCATTAATTTTCTTATGCTTGTTATCAACTATGACTGCATGAAATAGGAAAAGTACAATTATACAGGCTCATACCTTGAAACTCATCAATATTTAATAAGAGGTATCAAATACAAAAACGACACCAAATTCAGTGATAATTGGTGAGGATACCTACAACAGGGGACAGATTCATCAGGTGTTGCCTTTCTTTTTCCAGACACAGTAGAAATAAAAAATAGAATATGTTTATTAAAAATAAGACCAAATAAACAGAGAGTTATATACTAATTTATAATTCACCCCATTGCCTCTGATCCACTTCCGAGCACAACTTCATCTTTATACGTAATATGTTTAAATACCATCTTAAAGTTCGGATCAAACAAAAATTGCAGCCACTACAGCATTAACAGAGTCTGACAAGCAGGGCGGTATAGACTAAACACATTTCCAACATGCTGGAATGGCATGCTAATATCTCATCTCCCCACCCACTCTCTATTTATCCAGTATCAAGAAAATATTTGGTGACTCAGTTACGCACTGTGAAAATCAGGTGTGTAGAAGTGGGGGTTTCATGAAAGCCAAAAACAAAAAAAAAAAAATGCAAATAACTTGCCTAATATTTGAACTGAATAACGAAAATAAATCTGTCATGATTTATTAATGTTATGTTAATTAAGGTTTCTTCTCTCGATGACCACATTTTGCTACAATGGCTAACAGTTACACCTCTTTTATATCCAGAGAGGGACTAAGGGTTTTATTTAATCATTACACAATAAAAAAATTATTATACAATAATAGAGAAGTAATTTGCAACAAGATTGGTTATAAATAAATTCTCTATTATTGTTGTTCTATATAATACTTTTTGTTAAATAATTAAATAAAATCCTTAGTTCCATCCTGGTTAAAAAAGGGGCATAACCTGTAGAAAACCTTTCCCAATTAGCTATTGTAGAAAAAAGTGGACGTTAATAAATAATAATAAGATTTATTATATATAATAGTTTTAGATTTGATTTATAATAATGGAGATATTTCAAATTTTCATTATTATGCTTCTTCTCCTGGACCAAATTCAACCATTCATGAACTTGATGTTTAGTTTTACACAAATATTAAATATCGACATTGGTTATGATCAAACAAAATTTATGACTGACAGCAGAAACACTAACGTACACAAATATAAAATTTTGAATGGTTCTCATTTTTATAATCTCCCAGGAAGGTTCGATGAATTCAAAGACATTTTTTGGGAATTGCTAAACGAGTAAAATTTAAAGCGTGTAAATACTTCCTTTTTTTTGTTACTAGAATTGATGGGCATTTGAAGAAATATTTGAAAATTGTGCCATGAGAAAAACCTCAATAGCTGATTTTAAGGAAATCTAACAAAAACAGGTCCCTGAGAGTGCAAAAATCCACATGAGGTGGAATTATTAAGTATATAGACTATTATTTTTTTGCACACATATTTAATTTTGATGACTTAATGAAGGAAGCTGATTCAATTCTTTATTTAATTGTATTAGGATTTATATAATACTAGCTAAGGTACCCGGATTCGCTCGGGAATTCATTTGAGGTTTAATGATGATGGTATTTTTTTTGGCAAGCCTTTACTTTCCACAATATTTTAACATATTCAGATGTAGACCCGTCGTTGCCGAGGATTTGTTAATAATAAAATTATTTGTTATGTAAGGCTTCACTGTTCACAATATTTTTATATTTCCCGTTTCCTGTGCATGTAGTTTTTTTTTACATATATCTGTAACCCCAGTGAATAAGTGGTTAAGTCGACCAGTGAGTAAGGGGGACTTAACCACTTATTCACTGGTACAACAGATATAATTCATAATCATAGAAAGTATTTTGCCTGCCAAACTATGTTTGAATTAAACTTTCTTTCCATTGATACGTTACAAAGACCAACAGTGACTCAAAACCGAACAGAAAATGTAATATACTGCGAATTTTTATTTTAGGCTTCTCTTATAACCCCCTCCCCCACTGTTTGAACCTAAATAATTTAATGAAGCATTTAATCGTTTAAGAAATAATGCTAATTCACATGCCAAGTTGAGCTAAGCTCCATTCAATCGTTAGTGCCAAATACAATTGTTGGCTACCGTTTTAGTTTTCAGTGTATATCTCGTTTATACTTGGTAAGTGAATGTAACAAACGTTACTCTATATAACAAAATAAACAGCTTTTGTTATATGCATAATTGCCGAAAAACCATTAGGAAACGAAATATCGCTATTTTTAATTTCAGGCCTCCCTTACAACCCCCACTCCTGCTCGTCTCTAGAAATAATTGTACAGCTTATTATCATAAAGGAGTTAGTGTTAATTCACATACGGAATTTTGTTTAGTTCGGTTGAGTCTTTGGTACCAAATAAAATTGATGATTCCCGTTAAAGTTATTTAGCGTATAACTCATTTATACTTCCGTATACGGCAAAAGTGTGTATAACAAAAGTTACTCTAAATAACAAAATAAACAACTTTTGTTATGTTCATATTTGCCGAAAAACGAATAGAAAACGAAATACCGCTACTTTTAAATTCAGGCCTCCCTTACAACCCCCACTCCTGCCCGTCCCTAGAAATGTTGGTATGGCTTATTATAATGAAGGCGTTAGTGCTAATACATATACCGAGTTTTATTTAATTCGGTTGGGTCTTTTGTCCCAAATAAAATTGTTCACTTCCGCTATAGGTTTTAGCGTATATCTCGTTTATAATTCGGTATACAAAAAAAGAGTATATAACAAAAGTTACTCTAAATTACAAAATAGACAACTTTTGCTATGTTCATATTTGCCGAAAAACCAATAGGAAACGAAATATCGCTATTTTTAATTTCAGGCCTCCCTTATAACCTCCACTCCTGTTCATCTCAGAGGATATTAATATAGCCTAAAGTCTAAGTTGGGTTAGTAGTAATATACATACCAAGTTTCATAAAATTCGGTTCAGCCGTTTATGCGTGAAAAGGTAACAAACAAACAAACACACACGAAAGAAACAAAATGCAGTTATGGTGTCTGTGACATGTGAAACGAAAAGTTATAGAGAAAATTCCCCTACTCCTGCCCGTCCATAGAAATGGTGGCATGGCATATTATAATGAAAGCCTCACTGCTAATACACATACCGAGTTTTATTTAGTTCGGTTGAGTCTTTTTTGGCAAATAATATTGTTGACCCACTCCTGTTCGTCTCAGAGGATATTAATATAGCGTAAAGTCTAATGTGGGTTAGTAGTAATATACATACCAAGTTTCATAAAATTCGGTTCAGCCGTTTATGCGTGAAAAGGTAACAAACAAACACATACGAAAGAAACAAAATGCAGTTATGGTGTCTGTGACATGTGAAACGAAAAGTTATCGTGAAAATTCGCGAAAAAAATCAATGTACAGGCAGAGGTTACAATTTTATATATATATATGTAGTAGGTTTTACCTCCTTTCTTAATAAACGATCTAAAAATATGACTCTATACTTCATACCAGATCCCAGAGAGAGAGTCAAGGTTGTCCTCACTATCTACACCACCAGTCAAGGTTTCTTCTCTTGATGATAAAGTGTCTGCTTAATATTTAGATGGAACTATTTATAAGTTTACAAGTCGTGAAGTCAGCCTTATATTATTTTATCATAGTTTTCAACAAAGGTTTATGCTTATCAGGGATTCCATTATTTATAGGAAATAAGGACTGCTATCTCATAGTGGTTAATGTAATTTGTGATGGATAAAAAGATGGTTATGACTTCTGAAATCTGTTATGAATTACTTAATATTGTAGATTATATATGCATTGATGTAAGTCACTCTAAAAAAAAAGAATACAGGCCATCTGGCAGCTTTTTTTTCTTTTTTTTTTTCAGAAGAATATAAAGAACAGATCTGGTATAGAGGTGTCTACCTCCTTTTGTTTGCTTGTAAAATGTATTAACAATTGTTTCTCCAGTTTCCCAATCTATTTTTTTAGTGTCATGGTTTGAACACAATAAAATCACTTATTTGTTCCTTTCTTTGTATTTGGCATGACGCTAAATCATCTTGAAAGCCAAAAAAGAAGAACCAACTCCTCGGACTTCCCTGATCACAAATTTATCAGGAATTTTTTTCATCATCCGTAAATAATTTCTCAGCCCCAAAAAAATATAAACTCCAAAATTATTTCTAAATGTGTAACTCTTAAGCTAAAATTCTTTAATTTAAATGGATAATTCCAATTATCACAAATAATAAAAATGTATAAACATTTCTAGGTAAGGTAAGGAGTACAGCAAATACAAGGATTCTGGACAAATGCTCAAGTACATGAGGCATGAAGAACGACAGACATTGGCTAAGAAGATTGATCCTGTTCAAGAAGGCAAAGAGAACAAATATATATGCCACCTATCGTCAAGACTTTCCCCACCTGTTGAGGCATGTTTCATTGGAATTCCCCCAACTTAGTTGGATTTCAAATAAAGAAGATAGGTCTAAAAAAAAGTAATACTTCCAAACTAATAGTTTTTCCATTATTAGAATTTTTTTCTATATTCTTTAGCTGCTGTATTTTCATTCTCTGGTAGCCCCGGAAATATAACTTCAATATCAACTCATCCATCATTCTTTTTCTCTTATTTTGTACACAAAGAGGAGAAAATAACCAGTACATCGAGTCCCCTAAAGTAGCCATTTCGCCTTAAAGCATAAGGAATATTCTTTAAACCACAGCATAAAGTTCGTATGAATCATGCAGTATGTAGGAATTTCTCATAGTAAGCATCAATCATAGATATTATTTGTCTCTGCTTAATTATTAAGTTCTCCACATTTCCCTCTGCTAATTATTAGATTCACCATATATTTTTTTAAAACTAAATTGTAGAGAAGATTCATTTATCATTTTTGCAGTCCAAGGTAAAATAAGTGTATTACTGCAGGTATTTCCACATAAGCATGGAATCCAGACAAAATGTTACAAAGAATATTAGCCATTCCTTATACACTCATTACTAGGAGACAATGAGAGGAGTATTTAAAAGTCCTCATTTGTATCTATTGATTCTTTAGTCTAATAGAAAGTAGTATTACTTAACTGAGCACAATATCTAGAATACTGGATTTTCATAAATATTTTGTTGTGAGTTCATAATATTTGGGGTGTTCCAAATTGGCATGTTTCTTAGAGCTCAAAAATTTGGCTGTCAATCACAAGTATTAAATTTAATGATGAAATAACAAAAAAACATAATTAACCAACTTAGGTTACTGGCTTGGAAAAACTTCCCATCTATACCTATCAATATAGATTGTTATTTTAAAAACCCTGGCACTCATGTATAAATAAATAATACATTTTTAGAAAGTAAATATTTATTTTAAAAAATTAGCAGATTGTAACCTTACCTTCAACTTGTTTACGTGGCCACCAATAATACGTACTTGGGATTAGTAATAAAGCAAGAAATGATAATAAAAAGTAAAAGAAAGTGCCGCCACTTTCGTCGTACTGGAATTTTTGTCCACCCATAATAAATAATAGTAAAAAAAATCAAAAATTAAGCCAACTAAGTATCAGCTGTACATTTCAAAAAACCTTGTCTATCGGTGACAGTTCTATAAGAACTTTATATTTGAGAGCTCTAATGGAGTTATTGGCTATAAGTAGCCATCCTAAGCAAAGAAAACACTTTGAGACATGATTCTTAAAGCGTTTATTGGGGGTAATATTGAGCTATAACGTAGTGTTTAAGTACCGTTAGAGGAGGTTGCGTTGGACTCTGGCTACAATGATAAAGCTCTCCCCCTCCCCCACAAACCATAGCAATCAACAGATAACAGCGAGGAGCCCAGTCTTATCTCTCAGCTTGACAGCAGTCTGACAGTTACGTCATAAGTGTCAAAATGCCAATTACTATTCTCACACACTAATAATCCACTATCCAGGCTAAAGGATTTTGGGGATAAACAATTATGATTCTATACATACATATAAGTTCTATACATTTTCCGTTAGTTATTTTTTCACCTCAATTAGTTATTTTATTGGTTTCGTATTAAGGGAGACGCACGGGCCCATGCTGATTGTGGGACTCCACAAGTCTTTCAGTTAATCAAACTACGGACATGTTGTACTGGCTCTCTTCATACTTACTTGAGAGGTATTATATATCAACTTGGGTAACCTACATTTTCTCCATTGTTTTATTCTATACGACCTTATCTTTCTTATTTCTCAGACCAGGAGCACACGTTGTCTGTGGGAAACCAGCTATTGTGGTTGTACTCGTTAGGCGTATTCAAAATATGTCCTCAAAACTTTATCGATCCTACCTAGGAGCTGATCAAAATGAGGTTTGACTCTTACCAAATTCCATACTTTACAAATTCGTGGAAAGCAGAACATCAATGAGCAAAATCAGGCTGCAGATATAGGGGATTAGTGAGTACAATACAATGTTTACGTAATTATATGTGTAATGAAATATGTTACATGATTAAATTTATTTTAAAGATAATGAACTAGAATTCTCAACATCTTTCTCAGTACTTATCGGAGGCCACCCATTTAAAGACGAGTAATAAATTATATCTAAAAGAAAATGACTTTATTAGTTAAAAAAGTCCGTCACGCAGGGGCTGCGTAAACTAAGCAGATTTCCCACGTGAAGTTTTACAATAGAGAAATCTGCCTAATAACAACTGTAGTAGTAAAAAACCTCTAAACCTAAAACATTATTTAGGGCGTAATAACCCAGTAGTTTCTAACAGTTAACCTAACCTCTAAACCGATTCACGAGGGACGATAGTTATAGAAACGGCCACCAGAGCTCTCGTCGGAAACTCCGAACATAGCCTATTGGTGACACGCAGAATACAAATGCAAATATCTCTGTTAATATTCAAGATAGAGAATTAATGTATAGAACAATATTTATAGTAAATTTAATTTGCAATAAGATTGGTTCTATACAATCTTTTGATCCGACGTATAGTAACGGAGATATTTCGAATTTTCGAAAATCCTCCCCTCTAAACCCCCCCTCCCACTGGTCCGATTTCAGCCGTTAACGAACTTGATCTTTCTTTTTACATAAAACGCTTAAATATGAAGTTTGGTAAGGATCAAACAAAAATTGCGACCGCTAGAGCGGTAACAGACAAATATATAGATAGATAGATATATATATATATATATATAGATATATATATACAGTTTTGAACGGACCTCATTTTCGTCATCTACTAGGTAGGATCGATGGACATTTGAAGAAAAATGTCGAAAATTCCGTCATGAGTACAACCTCAATAGCTGATTTCCCTTAAGGGAAATCTGCTAATAATACTTCTAGAATATATAAATGCAACACTGTTAATGGGAGACCACTCACTACTTCCAGATAAAATATTAACTGCTTCAAAACCGCTTATCACTATTAATATGGTGTATTTGGTGGTTCTTATTCGACTAGGTTATCTTAGTCATTCTGTTCCTTTTGTTATCAGAAAATAAGTGTTCTTTTATTAACAACACTTGGTGATCGTTTATTATTACACCACTTGGTCAGCTACCTTGGAGACTTCATTTATCAAACGACAGCCGGGGACAAACACTTTTCCAGCTACTCTGTGACATCGTCCAGTTTTGGGGTAACTCTAATTGAGGCGCTTAGTATCAAAACCAGCTCAATCCGTTTTTATAAATTTTATAGGAGAGACAAAAAACATTTCATGCTCTGCCCATTCAATTTTTCTGAAAATATTTATTTTTGTTTTGACAACCTTTGGTATATGTTTGCAAGTTGTTATTCTTTTTTAACTTATCAGGACTGTCTAATTATTTATAAATAAAAATAATTTGGATTGAGCTGATTTTGAAAAAAATTGTTTTTTTTTTCCTCATCCTTCCTCTCAGATTACATTTAAATTTATGTTTTTTCTCAGTTTTCTCCATGTATTAGACTGTAAAATCAAAAAGGTGAGTTTATTAATCAATTTACCATATTACTGGTGATAATTTATTGCTCATCTGAATGTACAAGTAAACTGAAAATACAAAAATAAATAAACGAAATATACAAGAAAATCTCTAAACAAAAATATTAATCAAAACATTTTAATGTAGTACTACTTTCGTGGAAAAAACCAAACATTAAACTTATTCTAAACAGATTAAAATGTCAATATTATAAAATTGAAGGAAAATTGAAGATAGTAAAATAATTTGTTTAGATAAATGCATTTTCATCAGAGTTCACATTAGCAATACATTCTTCTTCTTCATCATTATTTTCTTGTTGAATATTTTGGTTCCTTACCACGTTTTTGTAGTATTTGAGAGATTCAATTTCCATCCACTGATCCCCGAAATGCTTGGTGAGCAAATTTATCACGTCGTTAATCTTTGCTGGAGCAATAGGAATGCCCGCAGCCACAGGAGAAGGGAGGAGGTCCTGAATAGTTTTGTGTTTCTTGGGCACACTCTTGAAAGCCCCTATATCTGAATTATAACATACTTCACCTCTTACCTTTATGTCATTTTCCATCTTGTTTCTGATGAGCACAAATCTTTTAGTAGCTGAAAATTTAAAATGCCACTGACCTGTGATGCGCAAAGTCGAGGAAATAGCAGCTTTGAAGTCATACACGATTCCAGCTAGTGGAATGGTAGTTCCTTGCTCAGCGAAAATTGCTGTATACTCTTCGGGATCTATCGCTGTGTTTCTCTTCTTGATCTCCTTTTCTATCCGGCCAAAAACGCGGTCAGATGGTAGGAAGGAATGCCCCACGATTGGGAAAATTACTTCAACTTTTTAGACATGTGATGGAGCGATTTTAAGGAGCCAAAAACTCAGCATTCCAATTAAAGTGGAATTTTTGTTTTGCCCTCCACATCCGTCACAAAAGCATCTGATTATTTCAACCTCAGGAAGGATTCTTGCATGGTTGAGCAAAAAATCATAAACTGCCGATGATATTTCATTTGAGCTTTTTCTTTGCTCCGTCTCACACCAATGATAGACAAACACGTTGCTGGGGGATTGTTTTTTTTTTGAGTGACCTACAACAAGAGTCAGGTTATACTTATACAGTTGTCGGGAGTAGTATGCTGACTGATCCTGGACGCAAGGTAAAGTTTGATTTTTCTGGCAATCAAAGGACAAGGTAAAAACATCAGGTCTGTTTTCCTTCAAAAGAGTGTAAAAAGCTCTGGCTTTAGCTTTGTGTACAGCTTTTCACAAATTAAACGACGTTTTTTCGTTGAGTCATTAGTTCGGTTAATCCGTTCAGTTAGCGATAAACACGTAGAACATTCATCAGTCTTGGGGCTACCAAAACCTATATTAAATTTGGTTCGGAAAATTTTCCGGAAGAACGAACTGCTCACTTTGGTGCCGTTAGTTTCGTTTTCGTTACAGTACAACCTATACAATCTTTTTATGCTTAAATCGGACTGCATATAAACACGCTTTGATTTTCCTCTACAATAATGACTTTCCAGACATTTGAACTTTTTGATAAACTGCATCACAGATTGAAGGCGACGTGCAAAAAGTAGGTTTTTGCGGTCCCCTCCTCTTCCTTCCATAGGACTTTTGCCAGTTGTGAGGCTACGTTTCAAAACACCTTGAACTCGATTTTTGGAAAGAAGCAGCATTTTTAAGAATGCTTTCTGACAAATTCTGGTTCTCTTTCCATTTTTTATCATAAAATATCTGTAAAAGAAATTGTCTTGATCGATCTTTGTTTTGTTGGAATAAAACATACGGTGAAAATTCATGCCACGAGATCGGACATTAGGACAGCCGTAGGCATTTGACATCGTGGAGTGCTTACATTCCAATTTGTTGGGTGGCGATCCTGGACTTGAGTACCTGGAAAAAAAACATCAAAAGAAAAATTTTTTAATTAGGGATTTGCGATTCACTTGTTTTTATAAAGTTCATAGAATTTCCAACCAAGAATAAACAATAATAATACTAACCTTTCCAGCTTAGCACGATTTATCTTCCAATTATCACATTTTCTTTCCTTTTTCCTAGGACACGCTGTTTGTTCTTCAGGATGGATATCCATTTTTTGTAATCAGCACCACTCAAACACAACTTATTGAAAACAATTAAGAGAAAAGAAGAAATAGAAATTAAACACTGTAACCACCGAATCCACAGAATAAACTTCTTGGTCTATACTAACAGGCAGGTAGGCAGTGGCGCGCATGGTGGCAATCAACTGAAGCTTGGATTGAACAGGGTTTGAAAAAAGACTGGTTTTTGACAGCAGTTTTCGAGCCGATTGAGATCGATTTGTTCCAAATGGCTTTGTAGCATTATAATATCGACCAAGAACTATCAGATAACAAAAAAAAAATTGTTTTCAAAATTTATGGATTGAGCTGGTTTTGACACTAAACGCCTCAATTTATGATTACAATTTGTTATTCAGATAAATTCTAGAAGTGTTATTTTAAATAATAAATTGTTTTTTTTTTCTTTTAACATGATGTAATAATCATCTTTAAATGGGTGGCCTTCCGATGATCGATATTTACCTTTCCTCTTAACTCGAATAATAACTGTCTTGTGTAGAAGAAAGAATGTATTGTCATTGAGAACAAATTTATTTTCAGATAATAGTTATTTATTATACAAGTGACGAAAGTAGATCATTTTACAACTCGAGTGAAACGTTTACCCACACGAGCGAAACGATCTGTAATCGTGTAATACATGATCAGATCTAACCAGAATATGAACAAAATGAGGATGTTGTGAAGATTATAGTATGTTGTTGGTAGGTTATAAGCATGGTTGTGAAAGGTTATAAGCATAGTTATAAAACAACTAGTGATGATTGTGAAGTAGTGCAGTTATAAACAAGTGCAGGTTATAAACAAGGAAGGTAATTATTATTATATTTAAATTATAAAATATATTGATTATTTCCACCAATAATTCATTCACATTTCAATTTATTTTGTTAAAATAAACTCTTACAATGTTAAGAAACATTTAAAAACATTTAATTTCCAACTTCAAATTATTTTTTAATTTATACTTATTACTAATTAAGAAGGCAATTCACTTTCTTCACTTGTGAAGGAAGTGATTACTTTCTTCACTCTATTGCAAAATGTTTCACTTTCTTCACTCATTTCAGTTTAGTAATGTTACCATTATTCAACGATTACAGAAAAACATTTAAAAGCATTTAATTTCCAACTTCAAATTATATTTTAATTTATACTTATTACTAATTAAGAAGGCAATTCACTTTCTTCACTTGTGAAGAAAGAGATTACTTTCTTCACTCTATTGCAAAATGTATCACTTTCTTCACGCATTTCAGTTTAGTAATGTTACCCTTATTCAACGATTACAGAAAAAGGAATTATTGTTTTGGCCCTCGCTGAAGCCACCTTGACTATCATCCGGCTTGGCGCGTGTACATATCTCGTACAACTCGAAGAAGTCCGTCCTGCAAGGGGTACACGCAAACTACGCATATTTCCCACCTGCTGCTATGACAAAATACAGATTTCAACTCATCTTTTTTGATATATTTCTAAGAGAAACCCCGATGGTTAGAAGTGGGCATATAAAGAAGACTGAAAATAATAAATAAGTTACCAAATAAATGTATAGAATAACAATTGTAAGACCCCAAAAGTTTAACAAGATTAGTTCTATAAAAAGTTTCGATCCCACTAATAATACAGGAGATACTTTAAAATGTAGAACCCTCCCCCCCCCAGTCAAGTACGATTCCAGACATTAATGAATATGAACTTTTGAGTTGAATTAAATGGTTAAATAATGTGTAAGATATAGATGAAATAAACATTTTCGAATAAAGAACGTAAAATTTTAAAAGGCGTTATCGCACTACGAATTTGCATGCATTTGACATAATAAAGGTCTCTTAAAAACACAATTTGGTATGTAAGCTTAGAATAAAGTGCTTTATGATATAATACCTTGTTGTTAGAATGACATGAGAAGGGGTGGGAGTTTATTGAAGGCCGAAAACTAAAATATGCTAATGTCTCGGTTAATATTCAAGATAGAGGAAAATGTCCATAACATTTATAGAACATTAATTTTGCAATAAGATTGGTTCTATACACTATAACGGAGATTTCGAAATTACCGTCTTTAAACGCCCTCCCTCTCCCACTGCTCCCATTTCAGCCATTGACAACTAATCTTTATTTTTACATAAAACGTCCGCCACGGCTGCGTAAGCTAAGCAGATTTCCCTCGTGAAGTTAAATAATAGATAAACCCACACACTGCTAACACCATCGTGAATATTAAGTGAATAAATGCAAACAATGAGGAACAAATAATAAGAAATGTTTCCCTTCCCGGTGGGAAGCAGCTCAAATGTAAACAAACAGGATAGCCAACGGTTCACCGGAAAGAAAAACAAAAACTGAAACAAATTAGAATATAACGTATTAATTTTATTGAAAACTATGTAATATATCTAGTACTGTAATTTATAATGAATCAGAATAATTTTTATATCAATCAAACAAATTTTAGTAGTCCAAGAATTCAAGACGGGGGGGGGGGTGACAAGAACATATTTACATGTATCTCGTATAATAACGGTCTCTGTAAAACAATATTTGATATTTAAGCTTCGAATAATGTGGTTTATTTTATAACAGAGTATTTTTTATGTAACACAACTAAATACATATCAAGTATGGTAACGATCAAACAAAACTTGCGACCGCTAGAGTGGTAACAGACAAATATAAATATATACAGTTTTGAACGGACCTCATTTTCGTCGTCTACTAGGTAGGATCGATGGACATTTGAAGAAAAATTTCGAAACTTGGGTCATGAGTATGACCTCAATAGCTGATTTCCTTTAAGGGAACTCTGCTAAAATGTTTAAGTGTGTGTAAGTATACATATTTACTTTTGAACGGACCTCATTTTCGTTATCACATTTTTCGAAAGCCTTGCCAATAGTAAAACTTCAATAGCTGATTTGACTTAAGAGAAATGCGCTAACATTTGGTCAGCAGGTGCTGGAAAACTAAATAATCTCCCCACTTGCTGAAATATGACCTCATCTCACAATATATTATCTATTTCTCCCGGAGTAAGGAACCTGTGTAAGCTGAAGGTAACAGGAACCAGTAAGTAATTTAAATGTCAGCTGAACGTGGGTGGTTTATTGACTGAGGTAATTAAAATGAAAATCAGATGAGTTGTAATGGGAGTTTATAAAAGGCTGACAAAAATAATAAATACAAATAAATCCTTTAATGTTCCATTTAGAGAAAACATGCAGAGAACAATAGTTGTAGGATATAAAAAATCAAAAAAATTAAATAAATAAAAGTTTCCGGCCCGACTTATAATAAGGGAGATATTCTGAATTATTAATTATTCCCTTTTCTAAAGCTAAGTGTCGACTTGAGAAAAAATCTCGAGAGAAAGTCTCGAGATTGGTCTCAGGTTCTTGGCCATTTGAGATCTCGAGACCAAGACATTTGCGTGTCGACTAGAGACACATCTTGCAGTATTCTCTGTGAGACACCAAGATAGAGAGTTATATTGCAGTTTGATTGTTGTGGTTATAAGCATTTTTATTTAGCAAAATGGATTCGCGTCAGGCTATAGCTTTTTTATTTGCATATAAGATTGCACAAATAAAAAATGTCCGTCACGCAGGGGCTGCGTAAACTAAGCAGATTTCCCACGTGAAGTTTTACAATAGAGAAATCTGCCTAATAACAACTGTATTAGTAAGAAACCTCTAAACCTAAAACATTATTTAGGGCGTAATAACCCAGTAGTTTCTAGCCCAAAAAACAGTTAACCTAACCTCTAAACCTATTCACGAGGAACGAATAGTTATGGAAACGGCCACCAGAGCTCTCGGCGGAAAGTCCGAACATAGCCTACTGGTGACCACACGCAGAATACAAATGCAAATATCTCGGTTAATATTCAAGATAAAGAAAAAATGTATATAACAATATTTATAGTAAATTTAATTTGCAATAAGATTGATTCTGTACACTTTTTCGGTCCGACGTATAGTAACGGAGATATTTCGAATTTTCGAAAATCCTCCCCTCTAAACCCCCCCTCCCACTGGTCCGATTTCAGCCGTTAACGAACTTGATCTTTCTTTTTACATAAAACGACTAAATATCGAGTTTGGTAACGATCAAACAAAAATTGCGACCGCTAGAGCGGTAACAGACAAATATATATATATATATATATATATATATATATATATATATATATATTTATATATATGTATATATATATATATATATATATATACAGTTTTGAACGGACCTCATTTTCGTCATCTCCTGGGTAGTATCGATGGACATTTGAAGAAAAATTTCGAAAATTCCGTCATGAGTACAACCTCAATAGCTGATTTCCCTTAAGGGAAATCTGCTAAAAAAGTGCTGGATAAGGAAATGGATGGATCGTTGAATTAATTTGGGAGCCGGTTCAACTCTCATTAATGAGTTACGGTTGGAGGATGCACATCAGTTTCAAAATTTTATTCGTATGTCTGCAGTGCAATTCGAACAACTATTTGATTTAGTAAAAGTCCGTCACGCAGGGGCTGCGTAAACTAAGCAGATTTCCCATGTGAAGTTTTACAATAGAGAAATCTGCATACTGGTAACACAATACCACCTTGCTTAATTACACACGGTCATGAGAAATCTTTCAGTTTAATTAAATAAATTCCCTACTGAAACGGCTTCTGATTTTTAAGAATTATTTATATTTTAATAACTCAAATTTTAGTAGTCCAAGAACTAAAGAAGGGGGGGGGGGCCTGGACGGATGAACAGAATGTATTTGCATAAATCTTCACAAAGTAACGATAGTAAGGTAAAGGTTAGAAAGAAAGCTTCACACCTGACCCCAAAGTAACTGCAGGGCGGAAATGGATGGCCGGACCTAATCCGATCTATATTCCGACCACAGACTTCATAAAAATGGAGAGGGGATGTTTGAGGAAGTGAGGGAAGCAAATATCTCTCTGTTAATTTTCAAGAAAGAGAATAAATGATATATAACAATATTTATAGTCAATTTTAATTATTTGCAATAAGATTGATTCTGTACAATTTTTCAAATCCGACGTATAGTAACGGAGATGATGATTTCGAATTTTCGAAAAATCCCTCCCCTCTAACCCCCCCCCCCCCTCCGACTAGTCCGATTTTTAGAAGCCGTTAAAACCGAAACTTGATCTTTCTTTTTATATATAAAACGACCTAAATATCGAGTTTGTAACCGATCAAACAAAAATTGCGACCAGCTAGAAGGCGGTAACAGACAAAGATATATATAAGATAGATAGATATATTATATATATATATATATATATATATATATATATAAAATAGCAACCTTTGTCTGTACATTGATTTTTTTCTCGAAATTTCACGATAACTTTTCGTTTCACATATCATAGACACCATATCTGCATGTTATGTATTTCGTGTATGTTTGTTTGTGTTTTGTTAATTTATTTGTTTGTTACCTTTTCAAGCATAAACGGCTGAACCGAATTTTATCAAACTTGGTGTGTATATTACTACTTAGACTTTAGGCTATATTAATTTTCCCTGAGACGCACATGAGTCGGGGTTATAAGGGAGGCCTGAAATAAAAATTCACCATATTTACATGTATAAGAGACGGGAAATATAAAAATATCGAAGACTGTGAAGCCTTATCGAACAAATAATTCTATTATTAGCAAACCCACGGGAAAGACGGGTATCAATCCTAAACACTGGGACGGGTAAATGTCAAAATATTGTGCAATGTAAAGCCTGCTAAAAAATACCATCACCATTCAGCCTCAAATGAATTCCCGGGCGAAGCCGGGTATCTGAGCTAGTATATATATATATATATATATATATATATATATATATATATATATATATATATATATATATATACTGTTTTTAACGGACCTCATTTTAGTGATCTAGACGTTAGGATCGATGGACATTTGAATATAAATTTCGAAAATTCCGTCATGAGTACAACCTCAATAGCAGATTTACCTTAACCCGTCACTTCCCACAGGGTCACTGTTCAAATTTTCAGAAATATTTTTTTGTAACTATACTTTCTAAGCTTTGTTTATGAGGTTTTTAACACTTTTAAGCAAATTCACACAATATTGGGCAAAATAGAGGGTATGCACCTCTAGGTGCTTATGGGCACTAAAGGTTTGGAATGGGATTCGGAAGAACAATATTGTAAAATTCAAAAACAAACTTTATTACAAAACTGATACAAAAGAGAATATAAACTTTAGAAAAAATCATTACATAAACATTTGTAAAACTATTAAACAAAAAAAATTAACAATTTTTACAGTGATGCATGAAAGTCAAAAAAACAGTGCACATGAAGAGGCACATTACATTGCTTACATATTTTGCGAGTTCTTTTTTTACAATGTTTGCATGTCATGTGCTTTTCGCAGCTTTCTGCTTTGTGTTGTGATACTGTAGTCTCACTTCCCTGTTTTTTACTTGGGGTACATGATTGACTACATAAAGATCTCTATGGTGCTTTACCATAATTATCTTACAGTAGTTTTGGAACATTGCTCCTTCTGAATTCCACATTATGTCATTTTTATTTTCAGGGCTCTGTAGGACGCTTTAGGCGCCAAGCATTATGTCATGCGGCGGTCCAGGCCAAATACAAATAGAGGGAACCACCATTTTTCGTCCACGATAAGCTACACGTAACGAGTCAAGGTTTTCGTCAAACCTATCCACGCCACCCATGAAAATAATTGTATTGTTTTATGATATTAGGGCAATCAACTTTTATCTTGGTCTTCTTCTTATCAATTGTTCCAATTCTGTCGACTTTAGTCACAGGTTGAACCCCGTGACAATTAGAAATTACTGTTACAATGTTATTGTTCATTCCATTTTGAAATGGCTACATCTTCTTGCTCCCTTATCTACAGTGATGAACATTGTACCCCTGGGTTTTTTGTGCATGCGTTTTGTTTCTTCTAATGGGCATTTCCCTGTTCTATTATCCTGAATCGTTCCAGTTCCACCAAGTATTTCTTTTCATTTAGAACATGAAATAACTTCAGACTGCTGAAAAAACGATCAAAGTAGACATTATTAAGGAACAGATTCAGGGGTAAGCCTTGAAACGAGGTCCAGGGACAACTGGCAGCACCTTAAGCCATATTCTTCCTGAAAAGTAAGTTTTGCATTTTTTGGGGACCCTTGATATGGCTCGAACGAAATCAGATAACCTAGTCTGGTTGCTATGGACCCACAAATTTATAAGCCGAACTTTAGTGGCTTGCCATGTATGTGCTGTTTAGCACTGTGCTTGCCGTAATAGGGGACCCATCGTTTCGTCAACTTGAAAACGTGGGATGAACCAATATAAGAATATTTTGAAGTGAGGTTATTTGATAGCAGTGTAAGATACCCTCGAATTTTACAAAATTTATCATTCAAATCCAATTTAGTAATTGTCTGCTAAATGTAGGTATTGTTGAATTCAAAAAAAGCGATTTCCTCCTCTTACTAGATGATAACAAGAGGAATTATGGGTATCCGATTGTGTTACATAGCATTCGCATGTTTTTTTGGTGTAAGGTATCCGGTTAGCATCAGAATTGCTGTGTATACCTTGACTTCGGTATTGGATAAATTCAGGTTATGGTTTCTTTGCATGGCATATAAGTTACTTTGTTGACATACTAGGGAAACAATATCTTCTGAAAATAGTTTTTCAAACCAAGTCACACAACTGAGCTCTAAATTCTGAACTCCAAAAAATCTTTCGACATTATCAGCATTTGCAGCTCGTTTTGTAAATTTTGCCTCGTCGTCAATCCAGGTTATTTCACTGTGATGAATATGGGGTTTTTCGGATACACTTGCCATCTTATTTTCCCTCTCATTCCCCAAATTTTGCTCATCCTTACGTTTTCTTCCCCGTTTTTTTGGGATCGCTTCCTTTTCAAGATCGCTTACGTTGCCTTCTAACAAAAGAGATGTTTTGTTTACCTCTTGGCTTGGATCGTCGAGGTTCTCAGTCTCTTCATTTTCTGCTTCCTTCACTTCAACTTCCGACATGAGAACTTGCCTAGGAAGGTGATTCAAATCTGCCTCAATTTCATCACCACTTTCTTCCCCCGTCAAATTTCCATCTTCTGGTGGAAAAAGTGTTATTTGCACATCCTCAAGACTTTCTCCCGCTTCTAGGCGAGCAATAACCACATGAAGTGGGACCCTATAAAAATAAAAACAGGGATCTGAAGTCATTTTCAAAAATGCATTAGGTGGAATTTACCAATGAAGTGAACCTTAGGTGCCCGTAAGCACCTACGGGTGCACTTCGTTTTATTTTCTACGACAAAAACATATGTATTCAAATAAACAACACAAAAATTACTCTACATCTTAGATTATACATTTATGAAGACATTCCAATTAAAAAATTGTAGAAACTTACGTTTTGTGAGTCATTTTTCAAAAGCACGTAGTAAGAATGCAAACAGGTTACTTCCAAGCGTGGAACCTCCAACTTTTAAGTGATGAGAGTTTTATTTGGCTGCACTCTATCTGGTGGGAATGCATGTGAATTAAAGCTTATGTGTTCTTTAACCGGTAGATGGCAGTGGATGTTCAGAAACCCTTGGCGGAACATAAATACATGAAAAATAAACTGATGCACCTACAGGTGCTTATGGGAATTGACGGGTTAAGGGTAATCTGCTA